>OZ020171.1:7563511-7595402 GCA_963971145.1 Sussaba pulchella | reverse complement strand
AAAATTGTTAAAAATATTTTCTCGTTCCATCGGTAATTCCGTCCGCAACGAACGATGCGCGTCGAACCTGGCCTCATCCACGAATCTCCGTCACTCCTTCGCCGTTTTTATTTTCCTCCTTCGATCGCGGACCAACCACAGAGGCCCGTTAATTTTGCTATCTACTAATATTCATTCGCGTATCTACGAAAGTCGCGCTAAAGTTTTCATAATCCCCTAATCTTTGTAA
Source organism: Sussaba pulchella (assembly GCA_963971145.1). Taxonomy (NCBI): domain Eukaryota; kingdom Metazoa; phylum Arthropoda; class Insecta; order Hymenoptera; family Ichneumonidae; genus Sussaba; species Sussaba pulchella. The sequence continues at coordinate 7,595,173 of OZ020171.1, read as the reverse complement.
TCATTATCGACAGTCAATTATTTAATATTTATACATCGCGGAAGGCTCCCCCCGTCTCCTCTCCCAATCGTCCAACGATCTTTCGTTCTTATCCAAGATCTTTCTCTCGTTTTCGTGTAACATTTCGATCGATGAAAATTTCATTGTCAAAGATACATCGGAACTTGCGAACCAGCTACGATTAAAAAAACGAAAAAAAAAAAAAAAAAAACAACAAAAAAAAAAAAATCGTTCCACTCTTATCGAAATTTCGATTATTGCGTGTGACAATTATCGAAAACGAATTAATCTGCTTTGGCAGCGACGACACTATTCCTGACCGAATCCCTCGGTCTCTTCGATCGCGTAATTCAATTTTTCCACCATTTGATCGTAACTTTTGTAAGGCGGCAAATCCAATCTGTTGAAACACGTGTGCGATCGCGGCAGCCAAGTGTCCTTGCCGACTTTTTCTATGCAGAATCTTTGCGGACCGTTGCTTCCTGCATTTATTTATTTTATTTGTTAACGCATTGATTTTGAGTTGAAAATTGATTTTTTTAATAGTCGATTTTGTAAGATTTTTAGGCTCCTAGGCTTTGAAAACTTACCCATTAACTCGGCGAAACCGCCGACGGGAACGCGACACGTTCCCGTTACGAATTGCAGTAACCTCGCTCGTTTTTCGCTATCCGTCGTTTTTACAAACTGCAAATAACACATTTTTATGAAGCTTCGATCAAGAATTTATATTTAGAGAACAGAGTAAGGATTTTTTGGTTTCATAAATTATTTAAAACTGGATGAGGATGCGATGTGAATTTTGATCGTATGGAAAAAAAATACGATGTCGGAAAATAAAAAACACGATTCGATTAAACGAAATTTGCAATTATGGAATTTAAAACAAAATGTGCAGTCACAAAGTTTGGAGCGAATAGCCAATTCTTATAGCGCTTCTTATTATCACAGTTTTCCAGTTTATCGGAATTTCTCTCGTTGACCGTAATTTTATCACTGTTGGACTGAATTTATATAATATAATAATTATATATAATAATTATAATATAATATTGACGTGAAAATTTGCACACCAATTTTGTAAATTCTCCGTTTGGACCGCCAGGGCTTGTATTCTTATTTTGTACAAAAATAATTAATCGATAATAATAAACAAATATTAATTAATAATCAATAATAATGAATAAATATTAATTAATAATCAATGAATATTGATTAATATTAATTGATATTAATTAAAATTTATTAATTTCAATCGGTCGATATAACTTAACAGCAATTATTCTTCAGCATTAATCAACATTAATGAATAAATAATCGATTGAGGGGTTATATATAGTTATTTGCCGGAAATTAAAGAATTTTTAAGATTTTTCAAGCCATGTTAACGTAATTTTATCAGAATACAGTTATCAAAATATATTGAGGTACTAATATAAGTTTTCCATAAAAAAATTCATTCAAGTATCACCTATATGTCGTATTTCAATGAAATTACGTTACGGTGGTTAAAAATAAGTCATAAAAATCTCCCTTAATTACCATATTTTCATGATTAATACCGAACGTATGGAAAATATCTGCCGTACCTGCCAGAACCACAATACTTGTTTGCTATTTCGCGTGTAATGCCTGTAAATGGCATTGCGTTGCCAATCCTCGACGTCGATCTCTTGCATGCCGCAAAGCATGAGCTCGAGTTCGCGTTCGTCGAAATACTTCAACCATTCGAGCGGCACGACCGAATTGAAACCTTCCAAAAAAGCTTTCGTCTGTTCCTCGATGCCTCTCGTCATTCGCCATTCCGTCATTAGTCTGAAACAATTCATCTTTAAATATTCGCTCGACGAATTACATTTTTTTTTCTTCGATCTATCCGCGTTATTTTCCGAAAAAAAACGGATTTATCTCACCTCATGTACTCTTCCTTGTTTTCCTCGACAACTCTGATCTTGTCACCGCCGTCCTTCAACTCGTGATGTATAACTTGGCCGAGAATCTCAAAGTCCACGCTGTAATAGAGTTCTAGGCCGCATTCGTCGATATTGTTCTCCTTTATCCAAACGAGAGACTTGTAAAATTCCGGATCTATGGACTCGATGTCTTTCATTATTAATTTTTTGTTCAACATGCGTTTGTAAAAAGGCATCGTAAAACCGCTGTATATGAAACGTCCGTGATAAAGCGCCTGTAATGAATACGAATAATTATTTTCATCATCTTTGCAGAGAACCGTTTGATAAACTTGAAGAGAAATAAATAAATAAAAATTAAATAAATATTGGGTTGGCAACTAAGTCATTGCGGATTTTATCGATAGGTGATCTTAGCATATTCTTTCGTTCTGTCAACGTGGTCGAACCACCTAATCTATATTGTTTTCTTGTTGTTCGGACTTTCACCTTTAATTTAGCAGAAAAATTGTATCGATTAGTTATTTAGTTTCGTTTTTATCCCAATTTAAAAATGAAAGAACAAGACGCGAATTTTTCAGTGAAAAATCACCAGAACGAAATTTGGCAAACCAATTTTGACACTGACTTTCTTTCAAGGCTTCATTCCCATATACGGCACGTAACATCTTTCGTGCCTGCGATGCGTTCCTGCCTTTTCGGAAATAATACAATAAAATATGTCTGAAATGCGCGTCTTGTTCTTCCATTTTTAAATTGGGATAAAAACGTAACTAAATAACTAATCGATACAATTTTTCTACTAAATTAAAGGTGAAAGTCCGAATAACAAGAAAACAATATAGGTATTAGGTGCTCTGACCACGTTGAGTAAACGAAAGAATATAATAAGATCACCTATTGATAAAATCCGCAATGACTCAGTTGCCAACCTAAATAACCTAAATAAATAGAATTTGTTTCAAAATCCGTACCATTGCAATGAACCTGCCGATGAATTTGAAATACTGCAAATGATCGGGATTAACGTACGAAGCTGGATTTATCTGCAGGCTATAATTGCTCTTGTTCGCATATTCGAAGAGGCAATACATCGGATTGAGAACTTCGTGGCTCAGCAGAAAGAACCATTCCCTGATAAGAAATACGTGTGTTCACGAGTCGTGTTATTGTGTATTTATTTTATTTTTTTTTTATCGTAAATCATTGTCTCAAACTGTGAATTATGGAGGGAATGACGAGACGCGGTTGTTTACCTCGAGACTCCGCCGTAATCGAGGCCTTCCTCCCCCTTAAAGATTATGTACAATCTCCGACGAAGCGCAAACGCCTCGGCGTTCATTATTTGGTGATAAGAATCTTCGAAAAGTGTTTGCCGACTGACGCTGATCTTTATATGATTGGGCATAGCATTTGTTTGACACAAAAACCTGAACTGCGAGAGTTTCCAACGGAATGATCTTTCGTAAGCTCTCGGCACGCGGTAAATACCTTTTGGGCTGGAAAACGAATTTGATATTGATTAATTGTGATTTGTTAATATGAAGAACGACGTTTCGAATTATTTAAATTGAAACGGTTTTAGCTCTCGATGAGACCGATGATATTTTTTTTCAGTAACTTTTGGATGTTACGACTTTGCTCATTTTTTTTTTTTAAAGATATTTTAGACCTTCCACCTTCTTTGCAGCCGACGGTATTTTTTTATCGAGAGGTTACTGCTATTTCCACTATTTTTAATTGAATGACATTTTTTTTCTAGCTACTTTATCGAAATTGTAAGGGGAAAATTGGAGTGAAATTTCAATGTATGATAATGATTTCCTATCTAACATTAAAAGAAAAAAACGAAAATAAAATTTATCTTGCAAAGAGATAGGTATTCTGATTATTTACGATATAAACCCGACTTTTTAATTATTTTCTATGAAGTAAATAATCGAAAAATCGTTTTTCTATCGAAAATAATCGAACTATCGATTTCTTTGCGAGATTTATTTCCTTTTTAATTTCTTCGAGACAAAAAATCATTACCATATAACAAAATTTCGGAAAAACTAGAATTTTTTCAAAATTGAGAAAAACAAATATTAGGAATGATGTCGACGACAATTTTATAAAGAAAGTTCCTGAATTTTCATGAAGTATGCGGGAAAAAAATTTCATCCAATTTACAATGGTGGAAATAGCCGATTCCTCTCGACAAAAAAGAAGGGTGGGGTAAGAAGGGGTCTAAAAAGTCAAAAAAAAAAATCATGAACTACATCGGGACATAGAAACGTTTTGATCGGGTGATTTACGACATCCCTCCCCATATATATGTCACGAGTAAAGTCCGAAAACGGGTAAATCTACGTTCACCCGGGTAAACTCCGTAATACCCAGGAAACATGGATAAAGTCCGAAATATATTCGAAACTGTACGTTTCGGACTTTACCCGAAAAACCTAAATAAATAAACAACCTTAACAAATAACCTAAATAAATGTAAATGTATTGCTATTGGACATTTTTTTTGTCTCGTTTGAACAAATAGATTATAATATCCTTTACTTAAGCAGAATACAGTGTTCTCACTTTTATTTGTAAAATGCGTTTTTTTTGAAAATTAAATATGTTTTCCAAACATTTATGGCCTCGCACTCGGACTTCGGACTTGAAATTTCAGACTTTACCCAAGCGAAAGTGCATAGAACGCGGTTTACCCGGGTAAAGCCCGAAGCATGTACAATTTTCAATATATTTCGGACTTTACCCAGCGAAAGCGGATGGAATGTGGTTTACCCGGGTAAACCTAGATCTATCCGTTTATCGGACTTTACTCGTAACATATATATATATATATTTCTATTATTTTCATTCGATCGAATGATTAATCGTTTATCCTTTCATCGTAATTTTACCCTTTCGGCGCTCCGGGTCGAGGATCCTGGAATGTAGTCGTTCTGGTGTTATGATCGACGAAGTATCGAACTCCGTCTTCCGTAAGTCGAATTTCCCATCCGTCGGGCAGCGGTGGTTCGTCAATTCCGGTTTCCTGGCCCTGCGTTCGAGGATCTTCCCACTGGGTCGTTCGATTTTTGTGATTAACGTAATAAACCCTTCCTTCCGGTTGCTTCCGCCTTTCCCAACCGGCTGGCAGAGGTCCCAGAGCGTCATCTTCGTCCACGGTCGCGATCGATGGACCCGCGACGACCGGTTGGCCGCCATGAGCCTGAGAGCAACGAAAAAAACAGACCGAAAATTTAGCTTTATTATTATTTACATCGGTGTTTGGAAATGTTGTTCAAAAGGGATTGCGAAAGAATTTTTGGAATTTTTTTATGGTTGCTGAAATTAATTTACGGGTATACTAATCGATTCTAGTTTAATTTTTGTGGCTCGTATTATTGTGGCTCGCATTTTTGTTTGAAATATCGGTTAGCAACAAATGAGTGTCGAAAATCTGAGACTCGTCACGCTGTTTGAATCAACAATCCGGTGAATGTCTAGAGAAATATTTTTTTGCTACATTCGCGATGTTTTACGATATCTATGGAAGATTGATGGAGCTTAACACATCGAAATTATCGTCAAAACGAAGATCAAAACGTAGTGAATTGACGTCGAGTTTAAATTCGTATATTCTTAGTCCTTTAATGGCTACGATCGCCTCTGAGCTAGGTATACGTATCATCAACCAATCTACGGTGATAGATGGTTGGCAGATGATTTTGAAAAATATAACTCGTCTTGTAGTCGTTATTCGTCTACGATCCATGATCGGTGAGGATATTTTCTTCGGTAAAAACCTAATAACAACAAACCTACGTCTCTAGATTATTTCTTTCTCTTAGATTCTTTTTTCAAATGTAATAAATATTCCAACATAAATATTCTTCATCCCGAAAACTAATCGCAATATCCAACCGTCCCCATCCCGTTCTCAGGCTCATTCCCGACCGTTCAACCACAAAAATTGACCACATCGAACCCCCCAAGCCACCGTAATCCTGCCCAAGACTCCAAAAACCCCAAAACCGTTACAAAAAAGCAGTCAAGTAGCATGTTGGGCACGTACATGATAGGGTTCCGTAGTCATTCTGTAGTAATCATCAACATTCTGGAATTTTTTCAGATTTTTTGAATCGACAGTTTAAAAGTTAGAGGGGGGGGGGGGGGAGACACTCTGATAACGACTTAAAAAGCTAATATCTCGTGAGTGAAGGGTTAAAATGAAAAAGTCTCAGGACGTTAGTCATTGCATTCAAGGAACCCCATCAAAAGACACCTCACTCAATGGGTTAAGCAAAAAAAAAATATCGACTACACTTTTTTAATCCACAGTAGGGGTGTAAACATTTTTTTTTCCAAAAATATTTTTTTTTTCTTTCAAGGTCACCGATCTACGTCCGTGTAGCAAATTTCATCTCAATCGTTAGATAACTGAGAGAATGGGAGGACTGTGACATACGGACAAACACGGATTTGGCGAAACCATAACGTCTGTGTTCTCTCACGAAAAACTCTAGAACTATCTTTGGACCATCGATTTCTCACGTTTTTTTTCTTTCAAATTTTGGTATGGTCGAATGCTAACTTCCGGTCGATATCATCGCTTTTCGAAATTTTGAATTTCGTAGGTCTGAATAGCCAGAACTATTGTTAAAAACTGTCAAGAACTCCAGAACTATTGCGGATGCCACTAGAACTCCAATAATATTATGAGATGTTAACACATGAGTTGATATCTTCACAGGCGTGAAACCACAAGGATTTCCAGATTTCTAAAACCCTAAAAAAACAATCCACCTTCGAAAAAAACGTACTTGAGGATACAAAAATCGTTGATTTCCTTGTTGAACGACGTATTGTCGTTCGCCCTGCCAGTGTTGAAAGTGTTGAAGCCTCTCCGTGTTCGGTCTTTGCCACGTCGTGCTTCTCGTGTTGTGATCCACGTAATATATTCTTCCTCTCGGATCTCGACGTACTTCCCATCCCGAAGGCAAAGGTTGAGGTCTTTCCCACGACGTGCTTCGGGTATTGTGATCGACGTAATATCTACGACCGTAAATATCGTATCTCATGTCCCAACCGGCTGGCAGAGGTTCTTCCGCGGGTGCTGCTGTGTCACCTTCGATCGATAACACGGACGAACCAGGTTGAGCGATCGGTTCGACTCCTGGTACAACCGCCAATGTCGAATTATTGACGGCAACAGCGTTGTGATTGTTCGATACGTCGTCGTTGGCGACGACTACGGGCGTTACGGGTTCGACGATTTGACCGGTGTTTATATTTATATTCGTCGGGGGAACGACAGCGTTGTAACCGGGCTCGAGTTGAAGCATGTTCGAAGAACTTTGTCGCAATACCGCGGGTGGAATCGCCGATGGTGCTGTGTTTTCGGTTCCCTGACTTCGCATCAGAGCACGAATTCCACCGTTCAAGATACTGCGAACGATCGTCGTGTCGCTGTTCGACGCACCTGCGATTGGAGGAGATTTATATTGAAGGGTGAGATGGGGGTGGAAATTTTGGAATTGATTTTTTTTTTTGATTAGATTGGGGAATTGGTTCGTAGTGGTTTTTTATGATTTATGATTTCGTGGTTGTGAATCATAACCATCGTCATCACCATAATTGGCATCATCATCATCACCATTATTATCATTATGTTTTCATAATTGATTAATTTGTTGTTGGCTGTTGGTTGTTGTTTAAATAAAAGTCTTTGATAAAAAGGCTACAAACTTATTCCTCGACCCAATGGAGATGGTATTTTTTCACACTGGGTGGACTTTGACCGGTCTGTTTTTGGAATTGATTGGGAGCGAACTATACGTTCGAAGCGGTTAGGAAAATTACAGAACTTGAGTTGAATATTCTGGATGATGTGGGAAAAGTTTATTTGTGAGGAATGGAATGATGGCGTGTTTAAAAAAATCATAAGGAGACACCCAGTGTGACGGTTCAGAAGGGTTGAGATTTTTTATAAAATAGTGCTTCGTGTCAAGAATATTTTCTCTGAGTTTCAAATCGATCGGAGTGAAACTCTTGGAGGAAGAGCTTTTGGAACTGATTATTCATCACTGTATGAGTGTAAAGGTATTGGCCCACAAAATAATAAGTCAGAAGGAATTTAAAAAAAAAATTCTAAGCCAGATGTTGATACACAATCGGCTCATCATTATTTTTTTTTTTAAACCGATGAGATAGAATCCACCTGACAAGACCGTGATGTTATTTGGTAGTGTCACGGCGAAGGCTTAACAAAATATATTACCACGCTGAATTTCAAGTTTCTACGTCGCATGGTTTCTGATAAAATTGACTGAGTGATGCAGAAATGAGCAAACATTCAGAAGCGTTTAGTTTTGCGATACAGAACTCTAAAAACCAGAAACGAATACTCACCGAGAGGCAACGGTGCCCCAGAAATGGAACACTGAGACTGTCTCGTCTGATCGTTAACCGTCGGAGCTATAACTCCAGCCATGTCGATCTTCAATCCATTAAAAAGCGTAACCAATTCGCCGACTTTGGTCAATTGCGGATCGTGCTTGCTTTCGCTCATCAAATCCAGCGTCAGCTCCAAATTCTCAAGCTTCCCATTGTAATGAGCTAGGATTTGAAACAAGCTTATGCGCTTCTCTCCTATCGTCGCATCCTTGCGAAACGTACTGTGATCCAACAACCGAAAGTGCAATTGCGAGTAAGGCGTCACGAGAATCGTAAACTCTTCGTTCCATTTTGGCAAACACGTCGACTTGGACACTTCCGTCTTTCTCGGACTCTTGTCGTCGACCGAAAATTCTACATAAGGATTTGGCTTCAGAAACGACGAGCTTCTCAACACCGCTGCTTCGACTGAAAGATAATTCTTTCTATTATCGCTTGTAATGTTTTGAAAATAATAAATAAATAAATAAATAAATGGAAAATGAATTAAAAATTGGGAAAAAAAATACATTGAAGAATTGCTAAACTAGAAATGGGATAAGTAAAAAAATTAACAAATTCCAGAATGAGTATAGAGATAAAAATAATGAAAAAAAAATTTTTTGAAACAGGAGCAACCGAATGACTCACTGGTTACGCTGAGCTGATGAAATCCGGTCGATCCTGCATCACCGTCGCAATGAGACATTGTATTTCGCGCTTGGGCGGTTCTCGAATGACGAATTAACACCGCGGAGAGATCATAACATTCTCCTCGCTACGACGACAGTCCCGCCTGAAATACGACAAGTCGTTATCCGAACAAATTTCATCCAATCGCCGACTTCCCAACCAACTCCTGCATCCCTAGAATTTCCAGTCGAACACATTCCGCTATCCTAGCCAAATTTCCATCCCTGCCATCTGCTCGTTATGGCAATTAAACGAAAAATAAATAAACGTTCCAACCGACATTCGCCGTATCAATACTGTACCGATAAATAATGCTCTTCACAAAAAAAAAAAAAAAAAATCACATTCCCATAAATTTATCGTCATCGAAACGTTAAAATCCACTTCGCCTACCGAAAATTATCGATAACCCACGTCCAAAGTCACTGGAGAATCATCCAGAAGGCATTGGCACGCAATGACATAGCATTGCCGTCTTGTGTTTGCAATAACAACGCACCGACACTTGCGCAACGTTAACTCTTTTTTCTTTAATATTCCGATCTTACTCACGAGACACGAAAGAGACCTCCCAATCCGCGTTAACCCCACAAATTACGCAGTACATTCGTAAAACCGTACATTGTCGAGACAAAAATTATCAAAGACGAAACAAAACAAACTAATTGCCGTCCGATCGAATTTCGTTGACACGAAGAATTTATCGTGCGATTTTTTTATTGAACATGAGAAACAATAAAATCGTGCAACGACTCGGCTGCTGCCAGACAATCGTCGTGGCCTTCGTTCGACTGGTAACGTTTTCTTATCGTAACAAAAAAAAAGAAGAGAAAAAAAAACGAACGAATTGTGGCAAATCCATCGAAAGTACAAACCTAAAGTGCGAAAGCCAAACTTTTTCCGAGCACCCGCGAACGCGGTGCATCGCAAGTCGGATCGACGATTGTTCGTTGAAGCACTCCCTTTCTGCGTTATCATCGAACTTCGAGGCGATAAGACGAGCGAATTGTGACGTTTTCACGGGCGCGAGAAAGACGGAACGTCTCGCGCTTGCGTGAGAGCGCGTGAGAACGACGAGAAAAATCGGATTTCGGGGTGTTTCTAATTTGTTAAGTCAGTATTTTCATGATGAACCATATTTTTTTTTTTTTTATCAGCGATTACACGTACCCAATTCTGCGACGGAATTGGCACGATGTTACGCATTGTGAACCGTGATTTCGTGAGTCGCTATTGGTTGTTGAGGCGATAAGGCCCGAGCAGTGTTGCCAGCGCGGAATTGCGCGATTTCGCTAGGGAATTTCGTTTAGTTCCGCTGATCGCCGCCAGATGCTTTGATTTCGAGCCGGCCGATTTGTCTCGGTGAAGTTGACCGGTCGATTGAACCGATTTTATTTTAGAAAATTGGGAATAATCGTTGATAAATTGTTGGGAATTGTTGACTCGATATGAAAAACTATTGACGCCTCGTTCTTTTTTGAATGAATAATCAAAATTTGCCGGTGGTTGGCTGAAATTTTTTAAATCCCAACCGATTTCGTTCGTGGAGTGCTCGATCGATGCGGAATCGAGTTTTGACGATGAAAAAAAAAGTTGGCCCTTATTTTCCGAAAAAAAAACGGAAAGAACGAAGTTGGGATTTTATTGGAGGGTTAGGCTGGCCGTCAGATGGCGCTGCGATTCTCGATCTCTTGGTAAATCTACTTACCGACGGCGATGTATCACTTCGCCTTAAGAGGAAGGGCTACTGCTCGGTCGGTAACAGAAACTGTAATGTATTGTGTGGGGCCCCAATTGTTCGGTCGAATAAAACTTGGTATCGCAGACCTGCGGCTCAGAATTTTGCGGCCAACCGTTCTCATCTTTGATCCGAGATATTAACTTTGGCGAAAAACAGCAATTTGCCATGATTGCAGCTATATCTCTTGCACTCACCGATGTAGCCCATCACCTTAACTTGTGTCGGCATAGGACATTCGAATTCAAACAAACGCAAGTTGTGAAAAAAATCATGAACGATTTAGTTATGTACACAAATAACTTTTTTTTTTAATCGTTGATTATTGACAATAAAAATCGAAAAAATTATAAAAGCGATTGATGATATTTTATTGAATACAGAAAAAACTGCAAATTCTTCGTTAAATTATCACGTAGCACCGTCAAAGCGAAAAATTTTGGAGCCTGAGCGGTTTGTCTGGCCATGGAGAAAAAATAGTGCTCTTCAGATCTCTCCATCGTTTCTGATACGAATCGCAGTATTGCTTGCAATGATGATAACTTATCTTCTTAGGATGATTGGGTAAATTCTTCAACGGTGGATAGCCATCGATGGTTTTGAGAAATGTCCGCAAAAGGGCTCGTTTACTCACGAGTAAACCACAAGCTTTTTTGCTTTTCGTCGCTCCTTGCTTGCGACCTTCGACTGCTATTTCCGTATCCCTACAGAAGCAAAAATCATCTTTAAAAATAATACAAAAAACGGCAGCTTCGCGAACTCCCGAAAATTAATTCATACAAAAAATGATCCAACAAGAGCGCAGGTTTAAAAAAAAAAAAAACATACAAAAGTTGGTGGTAATGTCTTCTATATAACGCAACCATGTTTTCCTCGCTTTTTCGTGCGTGTTTGCGGGAACTGAGTAACCGTTTTAACAACTATCGATCGTTGCTATGGTAGAAGTACAAAAAAATGCACGAAAAAGTCCTAGTACAATAAAAGCTCTGAATCATCGCCGTTGAGCGGTCGGAAAATTTTTTTTATGACACGCTGCGCGTAAAAGTGCGGTTTTACGCATCTTGTGACATAAAAATTCGTTGAATACTCGTACGAAAAACGTTTTCTGGACTCGTGTGATTGCAACACTCGCCTTCGGCTCGTTCTGCAAACTCACACTCGTCAGAATAAATTTTTTCGTACTAGTGTCATAATGTACTATTTTGACAGCCTTTGCAAAATAAAAGACCGGTGAATAGGTCGTCGAGATCTTGCGATTCAACACCATTAGATTCTTCTCTCCAGGGCTACGTGAAAATTAAGGTCTGTGCCGATAAGCCCGAGACGATTGTCAAGCTGGAGGACGAGATCGTACGCGTTATCGACACGGTACAGCCGAAATTATGCTGAAAAGTCTTTTAAAACTTTGATACGCACATTCGTCTGTTGTTTCCCGACATTCTGTTGTTTATCGTGGCGCGCATTTAGCGGGTATCTCTTCTTACGCGTAAATGCCATAAGATAAAGAACACAGTAAAATTGAGAAAGAATTATTTCGTACAATTTTTCTGTGTTTTCATTGAAAAAGAAGAAACCCGCGCTCTTTTCGGACAACCCCCTTAATCCCTCGGCCTTCACCTGTTGCGAACGGCGCACCATACGATACTGGACGGACAAGGATGCGATCTTTCCGAGCTTTTTCTGTGTACGAAAGGTACGTTAGCTTGGAAGATCATTGGTCCAGCGATTTCATCACCGAAACGTCGGTACAATCCTCGTTCCATTGCGATCCGGGAGAAAGGACATTCACCGCCAATCGTTATGGTTTGCAATCGCAAAGGAGGTACGAACAATGACAAAAATGCGCCTTGTATGCCGACAATGTTCCATCTGCAATACGTTGATTCGTAATTTCCGAAGAGCCACATAAACGACGAATTTTAGAATTAAATTTTCAAAACAAAAAACAAGCTGAAACTTGCAATTGGCTTCCCCTGAATTTTCGGTAGTGCACGAAATCCTTCTATGAGGAAGCATTTCTCGATTTCTTTCATTTTATTTTTTTTTATCTTCGGCTTCCTCATAAAGGAAGTTCCGTTCACTACCGAAAATTCAGGGGAAGCCAATTGCAAGTTTCAGCTTGCAGCTTGTTTTATGCAGGATATCCGTAGATCCTTCCCACCGTATAAAAACCGACTCGAACGTATATAACAATTCAATGTGTCCCAAAATTCGAGCGCGTTGTTTAATTCCTATCTAATCTAGTAACAACTTAAGCTGACGGTTAGTTTGAGCGTGTGTATAAATTAGAGCACGTTCAGTCCAGTGGTTTTGAATTTTCAAGGGTTGGAACTTAGAAATTTCTAATTGCTCTAGAACTCGATCCGTTCGGCCGATCTCGGCCAAATTTGATATGTATTATAGCACAATGACATCCTATACTTGCAGAGAATTATGGTTCGATTGGTTGAAGTTAACGACAAATAGATCAAAAAAGTTGATTTTTTGAAAAATTCAAAAAATCATAAAATCTAAAGTTATTGATGGATTCGGCTCAAATGCAATACCAACCGTCCTTGTACTCAATTCTATATGTCAAAAACTATTTAGCCGAAAATGTCAAAAATTGCGGACGCTAGCGTGGCTACAGACATTTTTTGAAAAATTCAAAACGCTGTCGAAGCTGAATAAGTCCGTCGATAATCGCGAAATTTACAGATTACATAGATATTAGAAGGCATCACATGTGTGCAAAATTTGAGTACGGTAGCTTGAACCGTTCTCGAGTTATGAACGTTTGAATTTTAGAGGGTGGTTACATACATACACACACACACACACACACACACACACACACACACACACATACATCCGGACATTTTTTCCAAATGTGTTTTCTGGATGTTTTAGGACATTCTAAGCCTATTGACATCAAAATCTCGAAAAAAAAATTTCGGACCGTCACAAAGCTTCCTTTATGAGGAAGCAAAATTGTTGGATAGTTCACACAACCCTTCAATAACCCTTCGTCTAATACAAAGATTCAACGCCGTGCAATTACGAATACAATTAATTCATTATTTTAGTCAAGTTATTTCTTACCGACCAAATCTATCCAACAATTATTCACTTCAAAAAACTTTTAAGAAGCTGTAAAATTCGCCGTTTATTTGGCTCTATTAAAAAAAATAGTTTACATAGCAGTTATAATAGTATATAAATAGTAATAGCAGTTAATAGTGAAATACTCGTCGTACTTTGCCATTTTATCCGAACAAGATAAGCTCAACGTTGGATCTCCTCGACCGGGTTTCGTGCGTAAAGGACCAGTCACGTGATAATCAACGCCAGCCGCATGTAAATCTCGCTTAGATTCCGCAGCAAGGCATTTCGCCCCCGTTCTGTGAATATCCCGAACCTTTTCATCCCTCGTGGTTATCCCCAATCCATCCGCGATGCTGTAATCTTCTTGAATTTTACGTTTCTTCGCCGAATCTTTCACGTCACGAGTCTCCGTCTCGCTCTTAGGTATTATAGAACAATCCCCGCACGGTGTTTGACTGCAGTAAAAGTGAAACGAAACACCGGGTTTCAATTCGATTCTTTCTTCCGTATTCATCAAAAAAATCTCACTCTTTTTCTCGGAAAGCATTAAATCTATTTGATCGTACAAATAGCGCAGAAAACCGCGTCTCGCAAGAATCTCCGCGTGTGAATCGCTCAATCTATTGCCAATTTCGTGAAAACGAGAATTAGCGAGCTCTTTGCCGCCCAAACATTTCGTTCCAGTGGCGAGAGAGACGAGATAAGGAACGTCGTCGGCGTTTTTCATTATCACACCAGCCAGTACCGTCCATTCGGTTTTTCCTGGTTTTCCGGTTTTTTTCATAGAGCTGTACTTGTTTATGCACAAATTTGCAATAACATCCGCGCAATCTCGCATTTTTACGCGTAATAAATATAATATTTTTTTTGTTTTTTTAATGATAATTGTGTGGAAGAAAGAGAATCGGTTTGACGACAATTTTTCTTGTTTTTTTTTTTTTTTTTTACATCACGTTGTCCGGATCCCAAGCGTATTTTGACTGAGGCAAGCTTGACAGAGCCGTCATTTGTTTATCGGTGATGGTGAAATCTAATTGGGAGTTATCTTTGATATGGACCTTTTGCACGGCTTTGGGAACGATTCCTAAAAAAAAGAAACATTTAATCACATGGCCGGTGGTCGAGAACGTGTTGGGCACTAATTTTGAAGAAGAGTTATTTTTGAATTCTTCATGAACTATTTTTGCTACGGTGTTCGTTATAATTTTGATCGAATGTACGAATTAAAAGCTACATTCTGGAATTTTTTCCGATTTTTTGAATTGATAGTTCAGAAATTAGAGAGGGAAGGGGGGATACTCTGGTGACGACTTTGAAAGGGAATATCTCGTGACTGAAGGGTTGAAATAAAAAGGTCTTGGAAGCTTTTAAATTGCATTTGAGAAGACCTATTGAAAGACACCTCACTCGATGGGGTGAGCCAAAAAAAAGTGTCGAATTCACTTCTTAATCTGCGGGAGGGGGGTCAAAGAATTTTTTTTAGATTTTTTCGTTAGTATTTCTGGCTTTAGGTCTTCGATCTACGTCTGTGTACCAAATTTCGTCTTAATCGGTGCATAAATGAGAGGATGGGAGGACTGTGATCGAACCATCTGACCATAAGGGTTTCTAGATTTCTATGGAACCTTAAAAATAAACGTTTGATAATTTTTTTTGTTCTTTTCTTTGGGCGTATGTTACCTATATTTTGCTGCAGAGCCCATTTCAGGAGTACTCTGGCAGGCGAAACGTCCAACTCGGTGGCTATCTCACAGACTACAGGATCTTTCAAGAGAGATTTGTAATTGCTAGTCCCAAGAGAGGAATAAGCTTGCACGAGGATTCCTTCCTGCTCACAGAATTTAATCAACTCCGTTTGTCGGTAATGAGGATGGCATTCGACCTGGAATTTCAATGGAAAATAGCAATGCGTGCTGAGGTGTCCCGTAATACAGTAATTTTGAAATTTTAAATCTCCCGTAATCTGGTAGATTTAGGTAAATAAAAAATCTGGCTAAAATTGGAGATTGATCCATCTTAAAGGCGATTAAATAAGCAATTTATGAAATTCCCCATTTGAATAAGATTAATAAGGTAAATTTATGTAAACTTGTATTGGTAGATTTATGTAAAAAAAAAATCTGGGTAAGATTGGAGACCAGTCCTACACTTTTAAGGTG
The DNA here is from genome assembly GCA_963971145.1 of Sussaba pulchella. Taxonomy (NCBI): domain Eukaryota; kingdom Metazoa; phylum Arthropoda; class Insecta; order Hymenoptera; family Ichneumonidae; genus Sussaba; species Sussaba pulchella. The sequence goes on along the minus strand of OZ020171.1, from coordinate 7,579,166 downwards.
AGTTTCTAAGCGACTGAAATTTTTGCATTTGAATAACACTAAATTTTTCGATTATTTCGATAAAATTTCTGCACCTCACTAACAGAACGTGTGATTATCGCAGGTGGAAAATTGATAAAGATAGAGGTCATAAATTAAGCGGTCTGCGCACCGAGACAGCTCGAAAAATAGTTTTATTTTAAAAAAATCTGTAAATTCGAAAATATGAGATCGAATTGATTAATTTTTAGGCACGTAGCAGTTCATCGTTTTATGAACGTCTCTTACAAATTTCAACTTAGATTCTCAAAAGTTGGCGGAGCTTTTCGATGCTCACAGTTTCTATGGCGCGGGAACTCAAAAAATGTCTGTGTATGATTTGCGTGAAAGGATTTTCTTACTTGGCGCCATCGGAAATTGAATAGCAAATACATGGAAATAAATTTCCAAGCAATTAACAAGTATTCAAAGTATTTTTTTGTTTTCAATTAACGTAAAATAAAATTATCTCCAAGTGGAAGTGTAGCCATTTTAAACGAATAAAAACCTTCCCAAAGACTTAAGTCAAAATAATCAATAAATGTAATTTTAATCGAATGGGAAATTTCAATCTCTCGGAGGCTCACCTCAAAGGCGCCGTACGAGTCTCCAACTCACTCAGAATTTTTTCCATACACCTTAAATCTCTCAGGGAGTTTTTAATTTCCAAAATGACAGTATTGAGGGACACCCTAACGCGTACAGCGTCAAAGCGGCTCCGACATTTCGAAACGTAAGAAGCTCACTTGATTTACAACCGGCCTAACGCCGTAAGAATTTTCCAACAAGTGTCGTAGATGCTTGATATTGTAGTTGGAAACACCGATGGATCTCAAAAGACCCTGCGATTTCAAATCCACCAAAGTCTTCCAAGTCTCAGACCTCAGTTTGCTATTCTCGACCGAATCTTCTGGAATTCCCGCCTTCCCGGGCCAGTGAATCAGATAGAGATCTATGTAAGCAACCTTGAGTTCCGCAAGAGCCCTCTGTACGGCTCTATAAATTTTTGTACGGTCGCCGTGATCGCTCGGAGCTAAAATAGACAACGAAACGGCACTGAACTCGCCTACGTTCCTCAAAATTTGCCATAATCCTTGCTACGAGGCAACAAAAATCGCTTACACAGCTTGGTGGTGATGAAAATATCGTTTCTCGTCAAATTATGTTTTGGCAATAACGACTCAAGCGCATAACCTATATCTTCTTCGTTTCTGTACACAGCAGCCGTGTCTGAGAATATAAACGACGAATATTCAATTTATTCGTCTTATCAACCGTTGTAATATAAATATCATTGTTATTATTATTTTTTTAGCACTATAATCTTACCGATCAAACGATAACCGAGTTTCAAGCCTTCGTCGATTACGTTATGTATCGTTTCTCTTCCCACAACTCTATAAGTTCCGACTGAAAATATTATTACAACAATTTACGGGATTCACCTAAAACGAACGTTGCTCTACATAATGAAAACGCGGATTATTGTTATTTCAAAAGTTTTTTGTTATGGATAAAATGTTCTTACTTCCGACCAGTGGCATGCTGTAACCACTTGACAGCGCGACGCATTGTTGAATCGAACTCATTGCCGAAATCTGTGTTTAATCAACACGTTGGGAATTGTTTAAACAATGTTAGAATTCATTTCGTTCGTGTGAAATCAAGTGTTTCGGTGATTTTTATCTTTGAAGTCATACTGCAACTGCTGCAACGGCCGCAACGGTGCGTGCGGGTGCGTGCTCGGATGATCTACGGAACTGTGCGCAGGTGGCGCTTGCGCCGCGCGATACGTACGAAATGTCGGAGACCCTGGAATGGGACGGTTTCAGTCTGCCTCGTGACAGTTTGACTCAGCGCAGTTTGACTCCGCGAATTCGACAGCTGAGTGACTCTTTCTCTGTCAAACTCAGAGAGAGTGTCAAATGTCGAAGAGAGAGAGTGAATCTCATCTGTCAAACTCGCGGAGTCAAACTGTAGCCGGTCAAACTGTGCCGAGTCAAACTGTGGCGAGGCAGACTGAAACCATCCGCCCTGGAATGCGTTTCGAAATTGTACCGGAGTTATTGAAACGACATAATATATCGATTTAACAGTAAGAATATCGCACGACTAAATATCACGGACGTAAGATCATAAGTCATACCACATCGACAAAATATCACATTAAAAAGATATCACACCGAAAAATAGCATAATAAATATCTCACATGAAAAAAAATCTAATATAGGAAATAAATTAGAATGACGTAATCTCTATATTAATGACTTTTATATAAAATGTTTCTTGAACCTCGACTTGAAATATGAACATTCTCATGTACGAATGAAAATGTCAAGTGTCTCATTTAAAATAGTAATTTATTATATACAATTATAAGATAAGGGAATTATTATATATAATTATTAATTTATTATATACAATTATAAGAAGAGTAAACTTCGCAGTATCAAGTTTGATTTGTATTTTCAATTTATTGAAAAACCTTCATTTAAAAATCATTATGACACAGCGTTGATTTATTATTATCTTAGCTATTCTTAAGGCACGACAACATGCACATGATCGAGACTTTTAAATTCATTCTTCACCCCTTTTGCACCAAGTTTTTGCCTGACGGTCCATCCAATAAGACCTCAACTACTTACATAATACACAAATACACATATACTGTACCTTCTCTTCTTATTTTCGGGTCGCAGGAATAAAGAAATGCCAAAGAAAAAATATTGATTTCCGATGTAGATTTATTAATTCTAATAATATAGATGTTGAAAGGTTGCAGTGTAACAAGAGTATTAAAAATATGTCTCTATCGTCCTTTCGTAACGAAACACGGTATAAGCCAGCATGTTCTATACTATACGTCTGTTTAGTCGTGGCACCTATGGAAAATACACATTCCACCTTTAAATAATATGCGTACATGGATGTTTTGTTTTTTTTTTTTGTTTTTCGTTTTCGTGTGGTGATGTTACCTGACGCGCCTTAACAACAAAACGAGTTTGTTTCTTTCTGTATCTCCAAAAGAAATCGACGGAAAAATTAGATACTGATGCTTTCTGACCCGTACTTGCTCGGACATGATTTTTTTTTTCTCCGCAGCATCGAACGATAAAAAGTCTCCGAAGTTAGTTTTGATAAAAATGTAAGAATTTTTCTCTTTTGGCAAATACAAAGCTTCCATTTATTAATAATTTGTTTCGATACGGCTTTTGCCTTCTATACGAGTTTTTCCGAAAGAATATCCCGATATTTGATATCAGTCACGTATCTAAAATAACAAAAGAAAAAAAATCATCTATGCTTTAAATTCCATCGAGAATTCGTTCGAGAAAAAAATTCGCTAAAACAACTATTTGTAAATACGTAATTTCGTTATTATCTGCATGAAAAATTTCCATTTTTGTACTGTAATGTACGCATGACACAAAAGTTTCAAGTTATTTTTTTTTTGTTTTCGTATAAGTCACTCATGATATCGATGGATATTAAATTTCACAATAATCTACATTAATATATATATATATATTTATATATCTACACGTGTTCGTTTATTAGCGATCTCATAGCAACGTAAATATCCGACGCGAAATAATATAAGAAGTACTATACTCCGTAATCAGATCTCAACAAGATTTTTTTTTTTTTTTCGTTTTCGTTTTCGTGCTCAACCGAGAAATTACTTTGTATTGTCGTTATCGCAAATGAAATATTGCCACGATATCCTGCACGATGATAAATTACGTGCTAGAATTAAAATAAAATACAGAACTAATTAATGCAGACACAATTTTCATCGGAGCCGGAGAAAACTCCGTCGCGATTTTTCGCCAAATTCGCACAATCGCGTTTTTTTCAAATCGTTTTTTTTTTCCTTTTCTTTCTTTCAATTGTCTCCGGGGTGTAAATATATTTAATCGCGTATTTACGACGTGAGTATCCGTTCGCGCACGTAGGTTCGTCCCACGTGAAGACGTGTGAAACCGTACGTGTGTTAATTATAATATAATCATCTTTCATACTTGTAACAGTTACGTACGATAATAATAAAATATAGTTTCAAATTGATTCGGCATATATATACGTAAAATATATATGTATAAACTTAAGTAGATTGGAGATCATTCTTTTATGCATGCCCATGCTTGTTCGATGCGCTAAGCACGTGTATTAGGGTGTTTCGCAAGAAAAAAAAATAATAATAATTCGATTTGTCGGGATGGTTTTAGTTTGCTTCGTTACAGTTTGACTCGGTACAGTTTGACCCGACACAGTTTGACTCCCCGAGTTTGACAGATGAGAGTCACTCTCTCTCTTTGACATTTGACACTCTCTCTGAGTTTGACAGGGAAAGAGTGACTCTCATCTGTCAAACTCGCGGAGTCAAACTGTGATGGGTCAAACTGTGCCGGGTCAAACTGTTCCGAGTCAAACTGTTCCGAGTCAAACTGAAACCCTCCCGATTTTTCCAGCAATTGGCCATTTTAAAGTATCTTGCTTCCGTAGAATCGCGAAGAAAAATAAGCCCGTTCGGTCAATTCTCAAGTGATATCCGATCTTTTTCAGTTTTAACGTTTAAAGACTTTGAAAAATCGGGGCAGCTCCTAGAAATCTCCTGATCGAGCTCATCTCTCTACGCGATTCCACGAAAGCAAGATACTTTTAAAAACTCGATCGCCACAAAAATCGGATCTTTATTTTGTTTTTTTGTTTTTTTTTTTTTTTTTTTCCGTTGCGAAACACCCTAATGCATATACACAAAAGACGAGCTACCAATAACAGCGGTTCGGCCTTCGTCGTTGACGAGATAAATCCCAAACCGCAAATAATAAACAATGGGCAAAAAATATTGTTTTCGTGTAATTGTACAGATTAAACGTATAACTAAAATTCCTTATAAGTTACATATATGGCAGATCTAAAAGATTCATAAAGAAGTGCGATTAATGTTAATTGTTAATAAACATTTAAGTAAATCAATCTCTCACGCAATCGTTCGAATTCACTTGCGCGAAAAAAAGAAACGAAATAAAAAAAAAAAACAAACAAATAAAACATACAAATCAATCGATATTTATAACTTATGAAATAATAATTTCGCAGCGATAAGTGTTTAACAACAGATATAATAATCCTCTCCCACGATCACGTTTATACGCCGATAAATTCGTGCTCTCGTTAGCTATATTATAAATCCATTTAAGATCAACGATTCGTTTATTATCTGTTTAATAGAAATTCATAATATATCTCTCTGTATCGTCTCGAAACAATGTTATTTTTTTTTTCTTTCTCTCGTGTTTTCTTCATCTTTTTTTCAATAATAATAGAGACTATAGGAAATTCCGGGAGCTCGATCTGAATGACTGGATTTTTGCTCCAAAGAATTTTGCGATGTATTGCACGTTTTTGCAGTTCAGCGTTAAGATATCCGAGATCTTGCAATGCCGACGAGTGATATTTCGTGATATCTCCCAAACACCCTTCCCCCCTCTCTCTGTTCGCGTGTACACTACGTATAATTAGCCGAAAAAAAAGAAAATATTCGGAAAAACGTGTATTGTTACTTGGCTAATTATATCGTTTCCCAACTATATCGCACTCGTACGGACTAAAATAAATCTTAATAAAAAATACCTCATAGTCGCCAGTTGTCAGAGGTCCTGGCCGTCGTCGGCTCGTCTCGTTCGCTCGTTTCCCATTATGCATAATGCGAGTCTTCTCTGTTTTTTTTTTTTTTTTCTAAAATCTCGTTAGTTGTTTTTCCCAAAGAAAAAATAATTAAAAATAAAACAAAAACAAATAACGGGCTCTACGCAAATTACGCGTATTGACAATGACGTCTTGAAGATTCAGCAACGTGCCGACGAACAATGATCGTTTGCTGCTGCACGAAATAAGTACCAAGAAATACCGCGATAACGTGAAACAATTGTCATTAACGCGTATGCGCATAGATCAATTGTTTTTTTAATTTCGTGTGGAGAAAGTAAAAAAAAAATCGATTTACTATGCGCAACGCTGAATTATAAGGAACCTATGGATATGTTTTATATATAAAAAAAAAAGGAAAAAGAAAAAAGAAAAGATTACAATCCTTTTGGAGATTGATGGGATACAGGATGGTGGATAAGCTTGACGAACAGGGCCGGTGACGCGGACGGCGAAGACGCTCGGCTGGGTGGTGAACCAATCATACGCGGATGCTGTTCCAGAGTCCAGGTGTTAGCACGGGGCGAGAGTGGATTCCATTGTTAGCACTCCAAGCCTACAAGGCCATGGACAACCAGGGTTAACAAGAAAGAAAAGAAAAAAAACAGTTTTTGTTAGTTCTTTTCGATTATGATTTATCGACGTTAACATTATTATTTTTTGTTGTTTATTTTTTTTTTTTTTTTCTAAATCAGCTGAGAGAAACATTGTTAATGAAAAGCAATGCATTTATCGATATTTCACATTCCCCAATCGTGCAGCGCGTGATTTTAATCTCCGAACAAGCAACGAAAATTCGAATTAAAATTGTTAAAAAAAGAATTAATTTTTTAATCGTATCGTAAGTAACGATTTGTTAGAACGATGAAAGTTTTAATTGATCAAAATGATAAACGCATTGCTTTGCACATGACGGATTTTGAAGAAAAAAAAATGTTTATAAATATGTATATATTAGTTTTGAAGCAGTTGTCTTTGATGTATACGAATGAAATGTAACGAACGAAAATTTTTTTTTTTTTTTTTTTTTACGAGAGTTACGAGAAAACCTGCGCCGTAATGTTGTTATCCTTAGCAGGCGAATCTTGGCAGAGATTCGTTGAGTATACATTTTTTTTTTGTTTTTAATTATATGGCTCGTGTACCCTCCCCGCGCATAGGACAGGCAAAGAGAATAATACTAATGAAAAGTTGTTAAATATATTAAAGTTTAGAATTAGACTCGATTTAAAAAATTAAAAAAAAAAAAAAAATGGAAATTAAATCTGAACGTTGTTGCGATTAGAACGATAACGTTATATTTTTTTTTTAATGGACTGCATCCAGCCCATAGGATGTGGGTATGCACGAGATAATTTTGGTACAGGAATACCGGAGGCATAGAATTTTTTTTTTTTGGTTATTAATAGTTATTGCCATTGCGAGTAATTAAACAACCCGTTACGGAGTTTTTAATGATCCACCGATTTTAGAGGCAGCTTGGGTGTGCACCTGCCACCCCACAGCAGTGATCAAAGTGAGTGACGTTTTATTTTCAAGGACATCCCCGATGCACAGTTATTATGGCTCGTTCCAATGCGGTTTTTTTAAAAAATATTAATCAACGTGATAATTAATTAATTTCCCATCAGCAAGCGGGGTGTCAGATAGGCTCATGAGTTACGCACGTGCCAATTTAGGACGGATTCCATCATACGGTTTCCAGGCATTTCAGAAGCATTATGTTTTTGTATTATCTTACGTTATTATAATTAATGTGAGATATTAAAAAATAATATTAAATAAATAAATAAATAGAAAGAAATAAAAATTAATTGACAAATGTTTAGACGTTAGTGTCAACTTGGCCATGTGGAGCATTATTGTTAGTTCGTAATAAAATTAATTGAATAATAGACGGTGCTGTTTTGTGCGGACTATGTTGATGGATGAAGAAGAAAAAAAAAATTGCGATTTATTATGAGGGTGTGCGAACGTGTGTGAAATTACGTGAGAATGTTAGTGATAATACGTGAAAGGGTCGGACGCCAGCTTTTATTATTTTTTTTAAAGCAGCGTTAAACGCTTTGCCGTGTGATACGTCGTTCGCCCGAAGACAATTTACTTTTCGTTTCTTTTCGATCGAATCGCGGCCGAATATTGCTTAACCGTAGGCAGTTGATCAATTGTTGAATCGTGTGTTTTACCATTCAATCGACGATTGATTGTGCTACGTTTTAACTGTTCGGAAAACAATCGTGAGACAGATAGCACAATTTTGCATTGACTGTGGAAAATTAGCGTATTAACCCGATTAGTGTATCGTGGGGTCGATTTGACCCGGGAGAACATTCCAAAGTTTCCAAATTTCATTTCTTTATTGTTATTTTAATCGGAAAATTCTGGAAAGGTCATATTTCAACGTTTCATCGTATTTTAGGATAGAATCTTTTATTTTTTTGAAAACCTTGGGTGGATTCGACCCTCGATACCCCTTAAGGGTGCGAAAAAAAGTTATACACTAATCGGATTAAAATTACCTAGACATGTTTTTTTTTTTTAATCGTTATTGAAAACTTTTGTTTCTTTCGCTGCCGAAAAATGATTTTATCACACGAAATTTACGATCTGATACGGTTAAACAATCGTGTCGGAGCTAATTCGAGAAAAGGAAAACAAATCTTCGCGTCGCACCGCGTTACCACCCCTGTCATTTAATTACGTAACGAACAAAAATTATTTATTCTTTCATATTGTTTATTGTATTTCATTTTTTTTTTTTTTTCGTATAAATATTTATTCAAATCATATAATATCATTGTACGTTGTATATAAATTTATATACAGTTTGAATGGAAATTCGATAAGTGTTCCACAGGCACAAGTTGCCGACAAAAATAATAATAATAAAAATAATAATAACGAAACTTAACAAAATGCAAAAATATGTATAATGTCCTGGAAATTGTTTTGTTCATTTTTTTTGTTGTTTCCGTTTCTGTTTTTATTCTCTCGAAACGTTGATGAAAAATTTCATCGACGTTTGTAGCACCAGTCCTCAATTCATCGAATTGCCTTTGCGCCAACACCACACTGCCCCTAATTTGTTGGACGTCTATAATTTCTTCGAGTCTTGGCAATGTTCATCATTTTTTTTTTTTTTATTATTCTTTTCAGATGGCACAAAGAACTTTGATTTTTATTTTTTTAAATGTATCCTCGTGCATTTATCTGACGGGCAGTGCTTCGAATAGAATAATATTTCGTTTGATCGTGTTTAATATGGGGAGGTGCGCACCCACACCGCGTTCTCTCCCCGTACAATATTTTACGGTGGCACAAGGAAAAAATAAAAATTAACAATAATTTTTTATTTTTTTTTTTTTTTAACGAATGGCCTCCTATGGAAAACGGAAAAATTTTAACGGACAAACGTTTTTTTACATACATCCTGCAGCAATTATCGTTGCTTAGACCTAAGAGCGGGGGGGAGTTGCGCCAAATGTATTTCGGAACGAATGATTTATGATTTTATGACCTTCATTGTTTCATCGATATTCATTGGAAGACATACTTTTTCAAAAAATTTCGTACATTCCGGGCTGTTTTGCTTTTCCAATGTATGATTCGCGTTTTTCCATCGATTCTCGTCGTTCGATATTGAACCCGAATGAGCGCTCGGCGATTTTTTCCTTCAAGATCGATGCGATAACGTCGTTAAGGGGGAGAGTCGAAGGCGAGACGTCGTCTCCGGGGAGACGATTCGTCTTGGCGCTGCGATGAGATTTTTTTCACGAACGCGCGAAATAGAGAATTTAAAATGCAAGAGAGAGAATTTAAAAAATTGTGTAATACTGCTGGGACGAATCTTTTGGCTATGAAATTCACCGGAACGAAAATTCTTCGCAATTAATTAGCATAGTTAATTATTAATCAGGCATAATTAAATTTGTCATGATTCAACCGAGTACTCCAAAATTATTTTTCCACGATCTCTTTTAATTTAAAATTTATATATCTATCGTAAAAAAAAAAAAATAAAAACAAAAAAGTAAAGAAATAGAAGAGATATAAAAGAACCGAGAAATATTTATTCAAAAAATGTTTCTATATAATTATCTATTTATTATTTTTGAATTCTAATAATTTAAGACTTCTTATAATTTTTTTCCCCAATAATCAGAATTTTTTGATTTAGAAAAAATCTGAATTTTAATTAAGAAAAAATCTTAATTTTGATGAAGAAAAAATCTTAGTTTTAATCAAGAAAAGATCTTAATTATAATTAAGAAAAAATCTTAATTTTAATTAAGAAAAAATCTTAATTATAATTAAGAAAAAATCTTAATTATAATTAAGAAAAAATCTTAATTATAATTAAGAAAAAATCTTAATTTTAATTATGAAAAAATCTTCATTTTAATTAAGAAAAAAATCTCAATTTAATTAAGAAAAAATCTCCACTTTAATTAAGAAAAAATCTCTCGAATTTCAATTAAGAAAAATTCTCAACTTCAATTAAGAAAAAATCCAAAACTACAAAAAACTAAAATTTGCAAAGTACCATCCTTCGCTCGTAGCTTCATGCTCGTATAAAATTAAATTTTTTTTTTTCGTATCGATCGACCGAACCGACGGATCGATCGCACGAGCCGAATCTCGGTCAAAATCCCGGAATCGATGGACGAAGCGTCAGGTACGCAATTGCAAGCTTCGCACCGCGTTACGTACATTGGTAAAGAAAAAATTGTTTGACAGCTCGAACATTGATTCACATACGAAATGTTTATACGTAACGTAAATGAAGGTTTGTGCACAACTAACCTTTCCGCGAAGACGCGACTGTAACTCTGTATTCACGAGAGAGCGCCGGCCCTTTGATAAGGGTGCTCGCGAATGTGACCCATGTGCCTACGCTGCTTCGCAGCGGCTGCTGCACCTGTTTTCCCAACAACAGAAATGTGAGTAATCGACTCGCCGAGGTTTTTAAAAATTCTCCATAGCCGTGTTGGCAACCACACAGTCGTTTCTCCCTGCTATTCCTAACAATTTTTCACATATTTCTCTCCTTTATTACTTATCCATTTTTTGTTTTTTTTTCTAAATAATGTAAAATTATTTCGGCGACAAAAAACATTTTTTTTTGTTTCGTTGCAATTTTTTTTTTTTTTTTTTTTTTTTTTTTTGCCGGGCGTGAATTGCGAGGATTTGCGTTTTTTGGTGCGTTTGCGAGAATAATAATTGGGAGGCGATGCGAATAAACGTAACGTGAGTTTGAATAAAAACGTTTTTAACTTTTTTAATCTCGTAATCTCGCAATTTACGCTCGGTAAAATGGCACACGTGATTGCGTTCCAGAATTAGCAAACAATATCTGCAGCAATGACGCAGAAATATTAAGAAAGTTCTCTAACTTGTGTCGAACGCTTTTTTTTTCTTCTTTCAAATGCATAATTTCGTAACAATTGTCTTGTAAAATCATTGTTTTTTTGATTTTTTTTATTCAAGTCGCGATTCTAATTGTTTAAAAATTTGTCATGGACATTTTTTACCTTGAATAAATTTAACGATATTTGATTGCTGTTCGCTGAGTATCTGAGAACGTAAGCACGTAAATTAAACGACGAATCGTACGGCAAATAAAAATAATAATCGTACGAACGATCGAATTACCTAAAAATCATCATAATCGGCATAAAAAATCTCGACGTTTTCATTTTTCTCTCACTCAGATATATATATGAGGCATTCCATGCGGTTTCGAACGGTCAAAAAGTTGTCCGGTCTCAAAAAAAATGAAACTTCGTCACATTGTTTAATTATATGAAAGAGAGTAGTGTACATTTTTTCAAAATTTTTGGATCGCATTTTTTTGAGTTTTTCAAAATTTCGAAATTTTCTAAGTACGTAAGTTAGTAAGTATATGTTGAAAGCGTACGATTAAGCAGAAAAATGTTTCAGACAAAAAGGTTGCATTTTTGAATAAGCTTCGTGAAAAAATTTTTTTCTGAATTTTTCGAGTCTAAAAAATGACCATTTTCATAAAAAATATACGAAAATAATTTTTTTCGGTCGGTATGTCATTTTCGATTCATCTCAAAAAATTTCAGAAAATACTCCGAAATGTGCACAATAGACACGTATTTTTTCATGATGGCTCGATAAGTTGTTCCAGAGATATACTTTATTTTATTAATAATATATATATATATTTTTTAAGAAAAATCGATTATTATCGAAAAAAATACGCTCCCAAATTGTTTCTCTCAAACTTTGGTTACGTAGATGGAAATCTACTGAACTCGTTCGAGAGCTACGCTCTATAATCACTCGTTCTAAAAATTCAATGATTAAATTAATAATTTTCTGTCCTAACATAATATTTTTTCCTTATTGTTTTAAACATCAATCACGATACAAGAACTGGGAAAAAGTGAAGCATGTACAGATCGTTTTTAGTTATTTAGTTTTCCACACTCGGTGAGTTACGAAGTCCGCGGCGAGCGAATATATTTTGCATTGTCGAATCCCAACCAGTTCTGGGATAATGCAATAGTATTTTTGGGTCTTTGGTACAGCTTTCACTTACTTAAATCGCGATTCCAACATTGCTTTTTGCGAATTGTAATCATCAGTAGATGAATAGAGAACGGTGATAGCAGGAACATTCGCGGGTTGTGCGAACGGGTTGTTGCCCATTCGTGAAGATCTTGAAGAGTCAAAATCTGTCGATCGCTATCGTCACACCCTCAAGCTTGTTGCTCCGTCGTTCGTTCTAACGCAATGCACTCCAGAAACCACCAAGACAATTCAAAGGAAGCGTATGGCTTCTCAACTCGGCTCACCAAGCTAGTGTGAATAAATCGAAACACGCCGAGAACGACGGTAGTATTTTGGCATGAAAGGGGGAATATGTTGACAAACAGAAGGAAGTAAAAGACATTGGAAGCAATGGTTACATTGGGCGGCTTACGATACTTTGTATCACATTTTTCATGTTGGACGACGGACTTCACTTTGTATCGCAAGGTAAACTTTGGATACCTCACCGATAATTTATGATTAAGCTCAAAAAAATTATTATTTTTATCGACGTTTATTGCCTAAAAATGTGAAAAAAATTTGGCAGAGAATAGTTTTTAATAATAATCGATTTTTCTGGAAAAAAAAAAAATGTTATTAATGAAAAAAAGCATAGCTGTGGAACAACTAATCGAGCCATTATGAAAAAATACGTGTCTATTGTGCACATTTCGGAGTATTTTCTGAAATTTTTTGAGATAAATCGAAAATGACATACTGACCGAAAAAAATTATTTTCGCATATTTTTTATGGAAATGGTCATTTTTTAGACTCAAAAAATTCAGAAAAATTTTTTTTCACGAAGCTTATTCAAAAATGCAACTTTTTTGTCTAAAACATTTTTCTGCTTAATCGTACGCTTTCAAGATATACTTACTAACTTACGTACTTAGAAAATTTCGAAATTTCGAAAAACTTAAAAAAATGCGATCCAAAAATTTTGAAAAAATGTACACTACTCTCCTTCATATAATTAAACAATATGACGAAATTTCAATCTTTTTGAGAGCGGACAACTTTTTGACCGTTCGAAACCGCATGGAATGCCTCATATATAGATATATATGATAGATAGTCTCTTATATATATATTTTTTGTTTTTTTTTGCGTTTTACGATTCACGAAGGAAATCGTTTAACGTCGTAATACGTAAACTAGAATGTAACCAGCCATTTCACTCATTCCAATTCACAATGAGTATTAAAATTAATACCTATAATGCGCGACGCCTTTTTCTTTTTTCTTTTTTTTTTTTTTACCCTTCGCATAAATATCGCTAAATCTTTATAAAAATAAAATTAAATAATCGATATAAAATAATATAAAATAATGTACATGATTCTGGTAATAGCATTATCAATGTTTTTTTTCAAAGACTATTCATCAAAAAACGTATCGTACGTCGTTCGTCGCAATAATCGCGATATTTTGAAATAAAGTTTTAAAAAAAAAATGTTTTTCTTTTTAATTTTTCTTATTTTGGCACTTGATTTTTTTTTTTTTTTTTCATCAAATTTCTCGCAATTCTACGGTCGACGAGGTCGAAGATCGATGTGTCAACTCGATCATTTTTCAACGTGTAGTCTTTGATACGCTTAAACACCTACAAGTTCACGCTAGAACCAACAGTCCTCAAATAAAACGATCTTTTGGTCCCTGGGTGGTTTTTCTACGCCTACTGCCTGCCTAAAACCCTACGTCTACCTCATCACCGGTGAAGTTAGTCGACGATAAAACCATAAAAAAAATTTTTTAAAAAAATTATAAAGATATTACTGCAAAAGAATCGACGAAACTCGAACGAACAAGGAAACATCCCGAAGTGTTATGGACTCGTTTTTTTCATCTTTATCTCTGTTTTCTTCATCTTATTTTCATTTGTCACTAAAATCTAAGATGTTAGCTTTGATCCGCCACCGTTCGACCTCGCGGATGAACGGATCTCGATAAACCCGCGTTTATTAGCGATCCAGATTCGTTGAAAAATGTCCAACGGGTCTGTTAGATTCACGTGGATCCGCGAAACTACGTTATTCGAATTAATGTATAAATCGTAATGCCATCCCAGTACCGCCAGTAGTTGTGCAGAACCACATAACGAACACTTTGAGATGTCTCCTCGTCGAAGTTATCTGTCGGATTAAAACGAGCCGTTGACAAATAAATTTTTTTAATTTTTTTTTTTTTTCATCTTTTTTCTTCGTATTTTTCAAATTTTCTTTGCTTGCAAAAACGTTTCGAACGCGGCCGAAGAATCAACGAAAATCGATTTTAATTCGTTCGAACGAAGGAATTCATCGAACCGAACGATTTCGATCGGAATATGTAAGCGAGAAATAAAGAAAAATGGAAAAAAAAAAAAAATGTCAGGTGAGCTGGATAAGGCGGACGTTTCGTGTTAGTCGTTATTCTTCTTTTTCTTTTTTTTTTTTTTTTTTAGTTCTATGCGTGAGAGCATTTTTTTGTTTGTTTGTTTTAGATCAACCCTAGGGATATCCACTCGAGATTCTAGTAGTACTTTGTAGCGTTAACTAATGCATCTGCGTTCGTAGCTAATTATCGTGGTAATAAACAAAACGAACGATTGAAAAAAAAAAATCTACATGGATTCAATAAAAATCAACATAATTAAAAATGCAAAAGTAGCAAAGTTTCATTAATGACCCGTCACCGTTATTATCAATTAAAAAAAATTGTAAACGAAAAACATCGAGCATTTAGTACGTATGATTAGTTTAATCTCTTCAAACGCGGGACGCGTCGGGGTCGGACGAAAAATAATAAAACAAAATTGAAAAAGAAAAAACACGTAATAAAATTTTTAAAAGGCGAAAAAATCGATATAAAAAAATCTGCAAAAGCTAAAAATTCTCTCTATTCTCGCTACTCGCTAACCTGATATTTTTAATAAATATAAATATGTGTATCTATGGGCGTATAATACGTAAAATACGACTCGTAAAATTACAACAATGAATGGCCTTTGATTATTGCATTGAATAATGCACGTTAATGTGCCACACGATCGGACGTTCCCGTGGACACGATTGTCCCCGGAATATCCTTAGAGAGTATATTTCCGTTTGGTATTGAACAAATAAAATGAAAGAAAAAAAAAAGAAAAAAATAATAATAATTGATGAAAATAAAAATAAAATAAAATCAAACCAAAAAAGAAAAAAACAACAACGTTACTTAAAATTACGGTTAAGTATGCCAACGCATGCTTGTTGTGTATATTAATTAATTATAAATTGATTACGGGGAGTAACGGAATATTTTTGCGCTATCGCGGAAAATACGGACTTTTTCTTGTGTTATCCCACTGCCAATTGTGTGCTGACCGACGTAATGCTGAA
>OZ020171.1:6988902-7563311 GCA_963971145.1 Sussaba pulchella | reverse complement strand
AAACGAAAATTATTCTACTACAAACGATTTTGATGCTAGGAGGGCATGAAAAAATTATTTTGGCGGAACTACAAACGAAAATTATTCTACTACAAACGATTTTGATGCTAGCAGGGCATGAAAAAATTATTTTGGCGGAACTACAAACGAAAACTATTCTACTACAAACGATTTTAATGTTAGTAGAGCCTAGGAAAATTATTTTGGCGGAACTACAAACGAAAATTATTCTACTACAAACGATTTTGATGCTAGGAGGGCATGAAAAAATTATTTTGGCGGAACTACAAACGAAAATTATTCTACTACAAACGATTTAAATATTAGTAGAGCCTAGGAAAATTATTTTGGCGGAACTACAAACGAAAATTATTCTTCTACAAACGGGTTTAATGTTAGTAGAGCCTAGGAAAATTATTTTGGCGGAACTACAAACGAAAATTATTCTACTACAAACGATTTTAATGTTAGTAGAGCCTAGGAAAATTATTTTGGCGGAACTACAAACGAAAATTATTCTACTACAAACGATTTTGATGCTAGGAGGGCATGAAAAAATTATTTTGGCGGAACTACAAACGAAAATTATTCTACTACAAACGATTTTGATGCTAGCAGGGCATGAAAAAATTATTTTGGCGGAACTACAAACGAAAACTATTCTACTACAAACGATTTTAATGTTAGTAGAGCCTAGGAAAATTATTTTGGCGGAACTACAAACGAAAATTATTCTACTACAAACGATTTTGATGCTAGGAGGGCATGAAAAAATTATTTTGGCGGAACTACAAACGAAAATTATTCTACTACAAACGATTTTAATGTTAGTAGAGCCTAGGAAAATTATTTTGGCGGAACTACAAACGAAAATTATTCTACTACAAACGATTTTAATGTTAGTAGAGCCTAGGAAAATTATTTTGGCGGAACTACAAACGAAAATTATTCTACTACAAACGATTTTGATGCTAGGAGGGCATGAAAAAATTATTTTGGTGGAACTACAAACGAAAATTATTCTACTACAAACTATTTTAATGTTAGTAGAGCCTAGGAAAATTATTCTGGCGGAACTACAAACGAAAATTATTCTACTACAAACGCTTTTAATGTTCGTAGAGCCTAGGAAAATTATTTTGGCGGAACTACAAACGAAAATTATTCTACTACAAACGATTTTGATGCTAGGAGGGCATGAAAAAATTATTTTGGCGGAACTACAAACGAAAATTATTCTACTACAAACGGTTTTGATGCTAGGGCATGAAAAATCTATTTTGGCGTAACTACAAACGAAAATTATTCTACTACAAACGATTTTAATGTTAGTAGAGCCTAGGAAAATTATTTTGGCGGAACTACAAACGAAAACTATTCTACTACAAACGATTTTAATGTTAGTAGAGCCTAGGAAAATTATTTTGGCGGAACTACAAACGAAAATTATTCTACTACAAACGATTTTGATGCTAGGAGGGCATGAAAAAATTATTTTGGCGGAACTACAAACGAAAATTATTCTACTACAAACGATTTTGATGCTAGCAGGGCATGAAAAAATTATTTTGGCGGAACTACAAACGAAAACTATCCTACTACAAACGATTTTAATGTTAGTAGAGCCTAGGAAAATTATTTTGGCGGAACTACAAACGAAAATTATTCTACTACAAACGATTTTAATGTTAGTAGAGCCTAGGAAAATTATTTTGGCGGAACTACAAACGAAAATTATTCTACTACAAACGATTTTGATGCTAGGAGGGCATGAAAAAATTATTTTGGCGGAACTACAAACGAAAATTATTCTACTACAAACGCTTTTAATGTTCGTAGAGCCTAGGAAAATTATTTTGGCGGAACTACAAACGAAAATTATTCTACTACAAACGATTTTGATGCTAGGAGGGCATGAAAAAATTATTTTGGCGGAACTACAAACGAAAATTATTCTACTACAAACGATTTCAATGTTAGTAGAGCCTAGGAAAATTATTTTGGCGGAACTACAAACGAAAATTATTCTACTACAAACGATTTTGATGCTAGGAGGGCATGAAAAAATTATTTTGGCGGAACTACAAACGAAAATTATTCTACTACAAACGATTTCAATGTTAGTAGAGCCTAGGAAAATTATTTTGGCGGAACTACAAACGAAAATTATTCTACTACAAACGATTTTGATGGTAGGAGGGCATGAAAAAATTATTTTGGCGGAACTACAAACGAAAATTATTCTACTACAAACGATTTTAATGTTAGTAGAGCTTAGGAAAATTATTTTGGCGGAACTACAAACGAAAATTATTCTACTACAAACGATTTTGATGCTAGGAGGGCATGAAAAAATTATTTTGGCGGAACTACAAACGAAAATTATTCTACTACAAACGATTTTGATGCTAGGAGGGCATGAAAAAATTATTTTGGCGGAACTACAAACGAAAATTATTCTACTACAAACGGTTTTGATGCTAGGGCATGAAAAATCTATTTTGGCGTAACTACAAACGAAAATTATTCTACTACAAACGATTTTAATGTTAGTAGAGCCTAGGAAAATTATTTTGGCGGAACTACAAACGAAAACTATTCTACTACAAACGATTTTAATGTTAGTAGAGCCTAGGAAAATTATTTTGGCGGAACTACAAACGAAAATTATTCTACTACAAACGATTTTGATGCTAGGAGGGCATGAAAAAATTATTTTGGCGGAACTACAAACGAAAATTATTCTACTACAAACGATTTTGATGCTAGCAGGGCATGAAAAAATTATTTTGGCGGAACTACAAACGAAAACTATCCTACTACAAACGATTTTAATGTTAGTAGAGCCTAGGAAAATTATTTTGGCGGAACTACAAACGAAAATTATTCTACTACAAACGATTTTAATGTTAGTAGAGCCTAGGAAAATTATTTTGGCGGAACTACAAACGAAAATTATTCTACTACAAACGATTTTAATGTTAGTAGAGCCTAGGAAAATTATTTTGGCGGAACTACAAACGAAAATTATTCTACTACAAACGATTTTAATGTTAGTAGAGCCTAGGAAATTTATTTTGGCGGAACTACAAACGAAAATTATTCTACTACAAACGATTTTGATGCTAGGAGGGCATGAAAAAATTATTTTGGCGGAACTACAAACGAAAATTATTCTACTACAAACGATTTCAATGTTAGTAGAGCCTAAGAAAAATATTTTGGCGGAACTACAAACGAAAATTATTCTACTACAAACGATTTTAATGTTAGTAGAGCCTAGGAAAATTATTTTGGCGGAACTACAAACGAAAATTATTCTACTACAAACGATTTTAATGTTAGTAGAGCCTAGGAAAATTATTTTGGCGGAACTACAAACGAAAATTATTCTACTACAAACGATTTTAATGTTAGTAGAGCCTAGGAAAATTATTTTGGCGGAACTACAAACGAAAATTATTCTACTACAAACGATTTTGATGCTAGGAGGGCATGAAAAAATTATTTTGGCGGAACTACAAACGAAAATTATTCTACTACAAACGATTTTGATGCTAGCAGGGCATGAAAAAATTATTTTGGCGGAACTACAAACGAAAATTATTCTACTACAAACGATTTTAATGTTAGTAGAGCCTAGGAAAATTATTTTGGCGGAACTACAAACGAAAATTATTCTACTACAAACGATTTTGATGCTAGCAGGGCATGAAAAAATTATTTTGGCGGAACTACAAACGAAAATTATTCTACTACAAACGATTTTAATGTTAGTAGAGCCTAGGAAAATTATTTTGGCGGAACTACAAACGAAAATTATTCTACTACAAACGATTTCAATGTTAGTAGAGCCTAAGAAAAATATTTTGGCGGAACTACAAACGAAAATTATTCTACTACAAACGATTTTAATGTTAGTAGAGCCTAGGAAAATTATTTTGGCGGAACTACAAACGAAAATTATTCTACTACAAACGATTTTAATGTTAGTAGAGCCTAGGAAAATTATTTTGGCGGAACTACAAACGAAAATTATTCTACTACAAACGATTTTAATGTTAGTAGAGCCTAGGAAAATTATTTTGGCGGAACTACAAACGAAAATTATTCTACTACAAACGATTTTGATGCTAGGAGGGCATGAAAAAATTATTTTGGCGGAACTACAAACGAAAATTATTCTACTACAAACGATTTTGATGCTAGCAGGGCATGAAAAAATTATTTTGGCGGAACTACAAACGAAAATTATTCTACTACAAACGATTTTAATGTTAGTAGAGCCTAGGAAAATTATTTTGGCGGAACTACAAACGAAAATTATTCTACTACAAACGATTTTAATGTTAGTAGAGCCTAGGAAAATTATTTTGGCGGAACTACAAACGAAAATTATTCTACTACAAACGATTTTGATGCTAGGAGGGCATGAAAAAATTATTTTGGCGGAACTACAAACGAAAATTATTCTACTACAAACGATTTTGATGCTAGGAGGGCATGAAAAAATTATTTTGGCGGAACTACAAACGAAAATTATTCTACTACAAACGATTTTGATGCTAGGAGGGCATGAAAAAATTATTTTGGCGGAACTACAAACGAAAATTATTCTACTACAAACGATTTTAATGTTAGTAGAGCCTAGGAAAATTATTTTGGCGGAACTACAAACGAAAATTATTCTACTACAAACGATTTTAATGTTAGTAGAGCCTAGGAAAATTATTTTGGCGGAACTACAAACGAAAATTATTCTACTACAAACGATTTTGATGCTAGGAGGGCATGAAAAAATTATTTTGGCGGAACTACAAACGAAAATTATTCTACTACAAACGATTTTAATGTTAGTAGAGCCTAGGAAAATTATTTTGGCGGAACTACAAACGAAAATTATTCTACTACAAACGATTTTGATGCTAGGAGGGCATGAAAAAATTATTTTGGCGGAACTACAAACGAAAATTATTCTACTACAAACGATTTTGATGCTAGGAGGGCATGAAAAAATTATTTTGGCGGAACTACAAACGAAAATTATTCTACTACAAACGATTTTAATTCTCGTAGGGAATAAATTTCTGACACACTGCAAATGTTAATATCAGATTTGAGAACGTTTCCTTGTTTAGTACGGCGTTAACTGGTTATTGTCAGTACACGGAAGTGAAACTAAGCTTGAAAAAAAAAAAAAAAAAAAAAAAAAAAAAAAAAAAAAAAAAAAAAAAATCGTAACTTTTTTGGTTTTTTACTACAAACGAAAATTTTTTCACTACAATCAACTACAAACGATTCCCTATCGATATACATTTCCCGATTTGGATTTCGTTAAAGTCGGGGGATGGATTTTTTTTGAAGTCCCATAACTTTTTTTGGGTTTTACTACAAACGAAAAAAACTTCACTACAAACAACTACAAACCAATTTCTTTCAGAATAGCAAAAAAAAAAAATTTTTTTTTTAAGGGGGGTGCCAGGTTCACATAGGTAGACTCGCGATCTCGATTACGGTGTAACGAGACCATATGCAACGTAAACTAATACACGCGCGTCTATGCTTTCTTCGCGGTATACAATAATAAAAGTTCTTTCCAATGTACCGTCGATCAAATTTTTTTCAAGGTTTTTTCAACACCTTTCAGTCGATCAATCATAATTATTATACTTTTTTCATCAATAAAAAATCAAACCAATGATGAGACAGAAAATCGAATTATCATAGTTTTTTTTGCAAACGAAATATATATATTTCGGTTCCAAAAAAAAAATAATGACGATTCGATTTTCTTTTTCTTCATCATTCTTATTTTTTTAATATATAATGAGTGACTATTCGATGAGTCGTTGTAACCGTTATCAGACCTAATTGGACGAGTGAACAATTTTATCGACCTAACAATTCGAGAATGTCGTCCCTCGTGAACGTTATTTAAATAAATAGAATAAATAAGAGAGAAAATAATAATAATAATAATAATAATAAATAATAATAATAATAATAATAATAATAATAATAATAATAATAATAATAATAATAATAATAATAATAATAATAATAATAATAATAATAATAAATAATAACAATAATAATAATAATAATAATAATAATAATAATAATAATAATAATAATAAATAATAACAATATTTCAACAGCATAATAATGTAGCTCAAACGTGCACCGAGAGCCCGTCGAAAAGCGATTATTCTCGAAAAGAACGACCGAGAAGAGAAGAAAAAAAAACGTCCAACAAGAAGAAAAAACCGTAGGCGACACGTAAGAGATATTTTCGAGGTCTCTCGAAGCCAACGGTGCTGACCGCCTACTCTCGGCATCCATTCACGTCCTCATATTGTTAGCGAGGAAGAGAAGCGAAGAACGAGACGATCGCCGTGAGCCGAAGAGTATCATCTCCGTGGCCGGTTGCACGCCGTGTAACCCACTCGGTGAAGGGAAAGAAAGAAAGAGATGGGAATAATAATAAATAAGAAAACAAAATAAAAAAAATAAAAAAAAATATACAACAGATGAAGAGTCGCTGTGCGACGCCGCCGAGATAGTCTCGGTCGCGCGTCCGTTGCTCGGCTATATCCTTTTAGGGCGAGCGACGTCGACGCGCGAGGAGTCCGCTCTCCGCCGTCGCCGTCGCAGTCTTGAAACCCTTCTACAATACCGATACACACACACGCGGACGTGTAATGCACGCACACTTTAGAACGGACAGACACACCGGCACCTTACACAACCGGATTTGTCGGGACATTAACGAGCGGTACATCATACGTGAACACGCACACACACAGACGCACACACGCACTTTCTCGATACTTTCGTCACATTTTTCACGCATCTTATCGTCCAAATTATTCCCAAACCGTACGACACAAGCTCGTCTTTGGTCATTATAACAACAATATTACGAACTTAGTTCGATATTTTTGTCGTTTTATCTCGAATGTGATTAGTGTGACAATAACGTAAATTGGAATGAAAATAGATTGAAATTTGGAAATAAATGAAACGCATGATTTTTTAATGAATTCGATTTGTGTGACGTGTTTTGGTGTTGTTTTAATTGAAAGAGTGTTTCATTGTAATTCATTGGTTGCAACTGATAAAGGAGTATTATAGGAACGTAACATTTTGAAGAGAAACTGATAGCAATAAATGTGTTTATCGGCGTTAGATTGCAACGTTTCCGTTAGTACGCGTTTTTTTTTTGTTGTTTCGCTGCATTTTTTCAGCGTGGCGATGGGGAAAATGGTCGTGGATTGAAATCTATATTGCCAATAGGCCATCGACCGAGGTCCTTCAGCCTAGAAACTAATATCTTCCTACTATTCCTATAACCTTTACTCTGTAACGGAGGCGATATACGTTCCAGCGCTTCAAAAAGTTCTCTAAAGCGCTCTAAAAAATTCCAAAAAATTCATGAAACCTCATCAACTATCCCAGTATCAGAACCAATCGTTACATCGCCAAAGAAATCATTTGTATAAACAATATAATCCTACAAACAAATGAAAATGTGAAGAGCGCATCACCTAGGTGGGGTCGGTGACCTCCATTGCGGATCACGCCTTAAAAATTCTCCACATTTTTTCAATTCCGATAATCGAGGTTCCACTGTAGCCGTAATGTAATAACGTTTAAACGCATCACGTATGGGAGCGCGACCTACAGCGAGGTCTTTCGAGCGTTCAACGTTTTCAGTACGGTTGCTAGTCAATTTCTCGTTGAGATCTCTCGACCGAGAGAAAGAACAAGAGAGAGTGAGAGAGAGAGATAGAGATCGTAACGTTTGCGGAAAAATCGTGGCGTGTGTGTCCCCCACGCGGTGCGCGCTTCAACTAAGCTACAACAATCCGGTGGCGCGGATTATCAGCATAAATCATCGACACGTAGATAATTTCGACCTATCAGCTTAAACTAGAAAGAGAGGTCCAGAACAGGCCTAGCCTCCTCTTCTCTCCTCTCCTCTCTCGCTCTCTCTCTCTCTCTCTCTCTCTCTCTCTCTGTTGCGATTTCCCGCGGCATCGGCAGTCCATATCTATAGTCATTGGTTCAAGCAGAAAACTGTGTCGCTGTACCGCCCACCGCATGCGTACACGTGCACGCGTGTATAAATCACACAATCATCGCGTATCTGTCTCGACAGCCGGTTTGCTCGAGAATCTCATTATCATCAAGACGGAATGTTAGACGGGGCGTTTTGCTCGAACAATTACTAATCAATCTGTTCTGATATCAGATACTCGAGTCATGATGCGGCTCCTCGGGCCGGACAGTGGAGCGCTGACGCCCCCTCCACTCTCCGCCCTGATGAACAGTGCGTATATGGGTTATTCGATGTAATCCGATACCTACAGGTGTACGCACACGGTACGCCCGAATGTAGCTAGAGAGTTATTAGAATTTTTTGAAAAATCTGATGACTGTCCTTCTGCTCCGTAATTCGGATACAGTCAAAACTGTGATTATTCGAGAATAATATCATCCAAATGATTGTCCTTGATTCGATTTGATTAGAAGAAAATTAATTTGAACTAGAATTTAAAAAAAAACATTAATTTAATTCAAGTTTTTTTCGTTATTCTGATTTTTGTTTATTGTGACTCAATCTTAAAAAATGTAAGAACATATTTATGTACAGAAAACTTAAAAAAAAGACCCTGTCGATTCGTCGTAAAACAGCCCATATATTTATAATCTCAGTTACGCTACATGCGCGCGCGTGTGCGTACATACACATAACGTCGCTATTATCGAAGTTATCCTCACAAAAAATGTTTATCACATTCAAATCGGTAATAAATTTTAATCAAATGGTTCAATCAAGTCGCCAGCAACTACCGCAACGACTTTACACGCGGAAAAACTGGGCTGCGTGTGGCGCGAGTACCTCCGCAAGTAAGAAGGACGCACAGAGTCGTCGGAGGGAAGGGGAAGGGGTGAGTTTTGGCCGGTTACTCAGGTTTGGAGAGCTTTCGCGGTCGCGATTTCGAACAAGACGACAATGACGTCGACGACGACGACGGCAACGACAGCGACGATTGTGCGTCGACTAAGAAAGATCCACGAAAGTATAAAACATCGTGGCAAGAATCGTCGAGAGAACGTGAGCGAGTGAGACGAGAGAAGTACGGCGAAGGTATCCCAAGTAAAAAAATTATATATAAACTATACATGGGATTGGGCATGTATAGTCTATGTATAGACTACATACAGTTTATATATAGTCTATATATACACTACATATAGTTTATAGTTGATATAGTCTATAGACTATAGTATATATCTATACTATAGACTATAGTCTATATTTTATATATAGTCTATATATAGACTATATATTATATAGAGTATATTATAATATTATAATGATGTCATAATATAATAATAATAATAATAATAATAATAATAATAATAATAATAATAATAATAATAATAATAATAATAATAATAATAATAATAATAATAATAATAATAATAATAATAATAATAATAATAATAATAATAATAATAATAATAATAATAATAATAATAATAATAATAATAATAATAATAATAATAATAATAATAATAATAATAATAATAATAATACCAATAATAATAATAATAATACTATAACATTATAATAATGTTATAGAGTATATATAATTTTTGGATATATTATTATATAATATCAAAGAGAATTGTATTATCATTTTTGGCATTATTATATTTATCTTTGGTTTTTTTTACGGGACACCCATAGACTATATATAAGCTATATATGCCCAATTCTATATATAGTAAATATATAGACTGTACATAATTTTTTTTACTTGGGGTGATTATATATATTCTATATATAGACTATATAAACTATAGACTATAGTCTATATATTATATATAGTCTTTATATAAACTACATATGAAGACTTATTTCAACTTTGAATGGTACATAAGCGGGCGATCCGGTCGGCAAACCCGACGAGAGAGATTCGAGAGGTGGGACGGGCTTCACCGTTCACGAGAAGGAATGCGGCCGCGTTGGCCGTCGGCACGCGGGGCAGAGAGTACGTCCCGGAGAGGCAGCGGTGGCGGCGGTCCACGGGCGCAAGGCCGGAGAGAGGGCAATCGAAGGGGTTGCCGCGCGGGAGAGAACTCTTCGTCTCTGCCGCTGCTGTTGCCGCTGCTGCGGATGCTGCGCTGTAGCTGCCGAGGCTGTAGCTGCTGATGCTGTCCAGTCTCGGCGGTGAACTGGTGAAGGGGCCGCGCGGGTTCCGCGGTGGGAGGCTTCTCCAAGACCGACTCCGGCGTTTGATGTTGCTCTCGTGCACGTCTCTCGCTTATCCCGATGGGTTTCGAGAACCCCACGGTGACTTATTCACATTTTTAACGAATCTCCCGGTCGTTGATAAGATTCAATCAAGGCATTCGCTCAATGAACGATGATTATATTTCATTCGTCGTACGAGTCAACGGAAGCACGTGTAAATAACTCGCGTGAAAGAAGAAACCTGGTTGAGATAACTCGATCGAAAAACAATTTTTTCAAAGACAATCCCCTACCCAAAGTACTCTTCCGATCAACGACCTGTGTTGAAACACCTTCTGCACGAAGTGGTATTTAGGGTTGGCCTCTGTGGGTTTAGGTTATTTAGATTTAGGTTTAGTTTGTTCAGGATTATTGTGGATCGATTTTTGGCTTTTGTGCGATGTCATTTAATTACTTTCATAGACTATTGTCATTGCTGCCTTTCTCAAATTGTAATTTTTCCAGTTTTTAGCGTTAATGTCGATGAGTTGGTTTGCAAAAAAATCGTTTGTAATAAAAATGTTTTTGCCGGAGTTATTTCGACGGGTTTTTTTTCGATGTAGTCGATTATGACGAAGTTCTTTTTACGTAGTCGATTTTAACGGTATTTTTTTTCAAACGGGACTCAAATCGACGTGGCCACAAGATTCAATCGATATTCCGTCAATTTCTCTTAAATTCTGTCACCACCCACGCGAAAATCCTCTCGCGTATGAAATTTATTTGAAACGTTAAAAAATGTCATGTAAAAAAAAAAAATTACATCTTATCAAACTCATCGAACGTGTGCACTGTTATGGTCCACGACTGATACACTTTGTCAAATCGCGAAACAAACGCGAATGACAACCGCAACAACAAAAAAATAAACAATACACATGCCGTTACCGTCTCGCCACTCTCGCACCCACGTGCGCAACAATTTGCAAATGTAATCCGTTAATGAGACGAGTTTCATTTATTACGATTAGTTATAACGGTACGTTTGTGTCAGCACCGACCTCTTTGAGTTTAATCTTTCGAGAGCCGACCACTTGGTCGGAGAAACAACGCTATCGAACGGAGTTGGGGCACGTAAACGCGTACAACGCGTACTCCGCGATACATATGCGCATATATAAACACATGTACGCATATATGTGTACGCACAGTGAGATTCGTTGATGGAGAAATTACTGCAGACCCCGGTGAGAGGTTGTAGGAGTCGTTTCCTCGGGCCAGCTCGAGCAGGATGCGTCGGAAGAGGCTATCGCGAGAGACGGAGAATACACAGCCTGGCATTTAATTGCACTTTGCTTGCACTTGGCTTGCACTCTCGCTACACGCCGAACGGTACGTCGACCGTTTGTACCACGTGCAAAAACCCTCAACGATCATTCTTACGATTCATTTGTTTTCTTTTGTGTTTTTTTGTCTCCCCCGCACGTGTAAAAAACATTTTGAAATAACGTTGGAGGGAATTTTGTGAGATTAATTTTATTCTAATCGTATGCAAGGAAAATGGATTCTTTTTCGCACTTCTAGGGGATGGGTTTCGAAATGACTACTGCTCGGAGTTTTGACAACGAATATATACGTGTATATATTACCGAGAAAAGTTTTGACTTATCCAAATAGAATAATCATTTTTTATGGTCGAGAGTCGTTCGAAGACATCGCGTGCAATCTTGCAGCAATGCTGAGCAATGCGCGCGGATAAAGTTCATTATTTCAACCTTTTTCCACTCGATCAGCGCGTAGTAACGATTGTGTAAGCATTCCAAAGAATAGGCGTTGCGTTAATTGTTCGAAGACCGACGCGATAACAAGAAATAAAGCAAAATCGCGTTGAATCGGTGAAGCGTGGAAACGTTGCGGCCGAGACGTCACGACCACGTGGACCGGTGGCAGAAATGCATGCCGCCAATGGCTCCCGCACTATATACATATTGTATATTAATATTGTAATATTTTAGGGTGTGTTTGTGAAAAATAATTTTTTTTTTACCGCTCTCACATTTGAAATAAATCCTATTGGAAAAATCCTGGCCGAATGAAAGCTTAATCGGATTATTTCAAAAGGTCTTTTTATAGATTAAAAATTGGATTGATACGTGGAAAAAAATTGTTTGACCAGTGACGATGTTTCCAGGAAATATGGATATCACCCTAATCGCCCTATCCATGTATTCATCACTTTTTCTACTCATCTACTTGCATTGAATCCAAATAAAAATTATGAATTAATTGCGCGATCGTGCTTTTGAGTCAAAGACATTTTTATAATTTTTTAATAATTGTTGTTAATAGAAAAAAAAATAATAATAATTGTAAAATCATATGATTTTCTATTTCAAGTAAGCTTGATATCCTGTATTGCAATCAGTTTAAATTCCCGAATATTTATATTTACCGGGAAAATTGATTTTTTAACTGGTCAAAAAATTTGTTTCACGATTCAATCAAATGCAATGTCGATTTAATTACAGCGGATCCTCTGAAAAACGTCCAATTGGGCTCAGATCCGACCAGACACTTTCTGTTAGTAAATACTGTAAATCTGAGGGCTACCGAAATCTTCTTATTTTCAAAAACACATCCTAATATATATAAAAGCATACAAACGCGGCGGAGGCATTTTTCATCGGACGAAGTCGGTCGGGAGTTGATCATAGTCCAGCGGTCAGCAAAGGAAGACCTTTAAAAGTCTCGCGTCACGGAGCACGAAAACATGAAAGCTAGACGAAAAAAAAAATTTCGTCGGGGTTTCTCTGATGAAACGTTCGACGCGCGGGGGAACACGTGGCGGCCGCATGGTCCTTTCGAGCATCCCACGACGGAAATTAAATTGAAAATAAACACTGACGGAAGACGGAAAAAAATAAAAAGTAAAAAATAAATAAAAAATTAGGAGAATGACGTTATTAAGATGGAGCTAATTGGATCCAGTCTAAAACGTTTGATTTTTTTTCCGGATATTTTTATTATATTTTATTAACTTTCTGATTTTATAGGAAAGTTATTGTAATGACCCCGAAAATCTAAAATCTATTTTTCTGGTTTTTTCTCGATTTTATTTTATTTTATTTTATTTTATTTTATTTCATTTTTTCAATTACTGGAAAATCCGCCTCCGACCGAATACGCCGATACTGGAAACATTTTGTTCTTGCAGCCAATAACACGTCTGGGTTACATGTAAGTACATCCAAGATTTACGACTTCAAGACTCTCACGACAGGGACTGGCGATGGGAGGGCCGAACGTGCATACGTTTCCGACAAACCGATGGGGTTACCATTGCGAGGAGGAAATAAAAATCGCGGGTGAATGGACACATCGACTTGTACTTTCTCCTCGCGTCGAACAGTCTACGTGGTTGCTGCTAAACTGCTTTCGAAAAACGAGATGGAACGTTGCGACCGATATACAATCGATTCCACACGCTCGACTCATCTCTAACGATCTCGCTTTATTTCACATTCTCCGTTGGTTAGAATAAAGAAATTTCGTCTAAATAATTAAATTAATAATAATAATAATAATAAAATAATAACCTAAATAACCTAAATAAAGAAATTTCGTCTAAATGAATAATAATAATAATAATAATAATAATAATAATAATAATAATAATAATAATAATAATAATAATAATAATAATAATAATAATAATAATAATAATAATAATAATAATAATAATAATAATAATAATAATAAATAAACAAATAAATAGAACAGAGAATAAAAATAGAAAACACAAAATCTTTATTACTGAGAATCCAATAAATCGACTTCCCAAATAAAAAATTTGCCCCCAACGTTCTTCGTCCTAAAAAAAAACCTTAACAACAAAAATTCTAATAACATACAAATATTTCAAAAATTAATCCTCCCGTTAAGATTATCTAAAAAAAAAGCCAACGAAAATTCCCAACTTCAAAAATATGCAAATGTCACCAAAATTGTGCAGACGGAAATGTCAGCGAGTTTCCATCGTGCATTTTCGTTCAACATAATGTCTCGAAGCCAAGTCAGCCGAGCCGTCAAATGAGAGACCAGGCGGCAACGCAGGGGGGATTTTTTTATTGGCTAGAATATACAAACCAACAGGCTCCTCTACGCGACAAGCCTGCAGACTGTCTCGAATCATGTGGTTTTGCGCCAACACCTCCCCCCCCCCCCCCCCCCTCTTCGACAGTCGCGACAGTCACTCGATATTATAAACTCACGCGACTCGCAACGGTTCAACTTTTGCGCCCTTCGTCGTTTCCAAACGAGCTCAATGAACCCACGACGAGTGCAAAAGCTCTGACGCAAATCGACGAGTTTTTCTTTCCCGAGTCGACGTATTTACGCGATTCGAGCCGTGAAATTCGTTTAAAAATCGACGGACGCGGCTGTTTTTAACGCTCGTGCGCTTCGAGCGAAATAACGAATGGCATTTCGCCGTCGACGCACGCTATATTGTAATTGTACGTCTTTGCGAACGAGGTCTTTGCCCGGTCATCGCTGACCGCAAAAACGTTGTCTCGAAAATTTTATGAAAGAAGAAAGGTGTCAAGCCAAATCTTAAATACAGAGAGAAATACACGCCCGGTCTTAGGATCATGGACGAAAAATATTACGCACTGTTTACTTTTTGTTGGAGAGAAAATTTTGTACGTGAACGTTGTTCACCGACGACTATTGACTACGATTCATTCTACGTTCGGCAAAATAAATATGTTTCCATTAAATCAATCGATTGAATAGGAATTAATTAGAAAAATTGGATCAATTACAGACAAAATTTTAATAAAAAGTATTCTCAAATTAATTATTTTTCTATTTGTGGTTGAAAGTGAAAAAAATTAACGTTCCAATTTTTTTTTGCTGAGTTTAAATTGTTCGGAGATATTCCGCACTGTTTGGAAGATAATAAGAGTTTCAGATAATTCCACGTTAGCACAAATCAAGGAATTGAATAATAATAATAATAATGACAATAATAAATTTATTCTTATTATTATTATTTCTCTAAGGAAAGTGTACAATAATAATAGTATAATAATGATAATAATAATAATAAATGTATTATTATTATTATTATTCTTATTATTTCTCTGATCACAGTATACAATAATAATGATAATAATAATAATAATAACAATAACAATAATAATAATAATAATAATAATAATAATGATAATAATAATGATAATAATAATAATAATAATAATAATGATAATAATAATAATAATAATAATAATAATAATAATAATAATAATAATAATAATAATAATAAAAATAATAATAATAATAATAATAATAAAAATAATAATAATAATAATAATAATAATAATAATAATAAAAATAATAATAAATTTGATAACCACGAAAATAGATTAGCACATTTTTCACCGCAATTTCGACACGCAGCCAGAATATTCGTCGGACCAATCTACTCCTTCAGCCAATATATCTACGCATATCGCGTAAATATGATAAACGATTTTGTTGTTCAAGAAGTAAACCATTTTCTTTAAATTGAAAGAAAGGCCATCGCACGACAACGCAACTGTAGCGAAGACCCAGCTATCCCCCCCAAGGCTGGAGCATCTTCCGTCGACCCTCCTTGTTTCCACACACCTCCTAACCCCTCTCTCAACTTTGCAGGCGAACCCGAACTTCCTCCCAACTGCTCCAGACGACCAGCTCCCAAAAACTCTCCCCAATAAAAAAAAAAAAAAAAATTATAATAACAAACCCAATAATCGCGAATATATCTCAAAGCAAAATCTTCGAATCTCTCGCGAACCCGAAGATTCGGGTGTTGCGTATTTACCGAGCAAACACAGAGGCGGCTGGTGTTCGGTCGTGAGCAAATCAAGACCGCGAAGATATCTATAAATACATGTTAATACACGGCTGCTACGCCACGCAGACATTTTAAGCGCACACCCGCGTCATTGCCAAGTCGTGGATGCCAACGTTTTACGATCGCTTATTTTTTCATTTCATTTCATTTCATTTTATTTTACTTTTTATTTTTTATTTTATTTTTAATTCGACGTTTATTCGATTCCCATTTTTTTTTCTTCGTTCGTTCGATTTATCAATTTATCAATTAATTTTTTTATTCTTTTGGATTATCCGATATTGGTTTATATTTTATAATTTGCGAGGTAGTTATCGAGAGTTTGTCGAGGGTTTGGAGCAAGAAATACGAGGCGTCCGGTCGCGCAATGCGAGAACTACGTTTACGTCGCTTCGGGGATGTTTTTGATTGTGCTGTTGCTGCTTTTGCTACTGCTAATGTTGGTTCTGCTAGCTACGACACAGAGGAGACCTTGTTGCGCCGGGATTTAACGAAGCACGTGACCCCACGCGGATGGCGAGGGCCAAGGTTCGAAAGCGTAGGTCGACGTTGCACGGGACGTTAACCGCGTTTTCCGGCACGTTGCTGGAACCGCGACCTTTCCAATCAAATATCACAATTTTTTATCGCGATCGGACCGAAAGGGAATCCAAACGTCCGAAACGGAATCGAACGATCGACGAATATCAACGAATGATTCTTTTTTTTAAATATTTTCTAATTTTATTTTCGGAGTTTTTTATATCGTAATCGAATCGAAATAATATCTAAACGTCCGAGAAGTGATCGAACGATCGACGAATATCAACAAATGATCCGTTTTTAAATATTTTCTAATTTTATTTTCGGAGTTTCGTATCGTAATCGAACCGCAAGCAATCTAAACATCCGAAACGTGATCAAACGATCGATAAACCTGAACAAATTATGCATTTCTTATATTTTCCAGTTCTATTTTCGCAGTTTTCCATCGCAATCGAACCGGAAGAAAATCTAAACGTCCGCCACGTGATTGAACCATCAACAAACCTCAACAAATAATCTCCTACTAATTTCCAACCATAAACATCTCACAAAAAAATTATCCGGTACACGAATAATTATTTTAAAAAATTGTAAAACAAAAGAAAAAAAGAAAACCAGCATAAAATACAGTTGCTCCATCAATCAACCGAAATGAAGGAAAAATTCAAAATCACGAAATCTTTCGACATCGTTAAATTTTCTACCGTCACAATATTTTGAAACAAAAATAACATATTCGTGATCATGATTTAATTTTAATTATTGCAGAGCTTACCTTCGTCGAGAAGCCGTTCCACGTGTATGAAGACATTGGGCAAAGCCGCGAGTTGCTTCCTGTCCTTGAGTAACTGTGACAGATAGTCCGCTATGCTCTGCGTCGTCGTGTTGGTATTATCACACATATTGAACGAGTGATGTTTACCAACGTCGAAATTCTGTATGATATACGTGATTGAATTTTTTTTTACTTCCCCCCAAAAGGCGAAGTAACGGGTTTATGTATTTCAAACAAAAAAAAAATTAACCGAACATATATATATATATATAATAAATATATATATATTCCGTGCTTCTTCTCCGATGTTTCGTCACTGTTTAGCTCGTGTCAACCGAGTCCGCGCGATTATATATCGTGCATATATAAATATATATCTATCAATATATCTATACAATACGTATGTGTTCTTCAAATTAGCTCTATATAATCGGCAACAGCGCAGCTCGCGTTAAGCGCGACGATGCGTTCGCGCTAACTCGCGAATAACCGATATTTTTTTCTATTTCAATCAGTCTCTCTCTCTCTCTTGTGGATATGGTTTTTAAAATTTCAAATAGCGCTTATTATTTTATTCCAATGGCGTTTTTGTCGCGTTGAGGTCTCGATAACCGGACGAATAAAACAAAACGCGCACGCACTAAAGGACTTTCGGCTCGGAACTGAGCCGATCCGCGTGCGATCGCTCGAGCCACTCGCACGAAGCAACTGCGGCCGCGCATGCGCACGTGGTTGATTGCGCGAAATGGATGCGCCGAAGAGTTGTCTAACTCCGTGTTTCCCGCCCACTACCATATACGGCCTCCGTGTACGAGCGAGCATCGAGATACCGCGCCATACCCATCGACGTATATACATATGGACCGATAATGATGCGAGAAAAACGTGTAATCGCGATGGGACGAGAAGAGGAACGTGGGAGGTTCTGAGGTTTTCTCTTTCTGGTTGAAAGTGATTGGAAGAAATTATTTATGTCTCGATGGTTTCGACCAATCGCGGATTCGATTGAGAAGAGAGCGGGTTGGAACCATCCATGGTTTTCTCTCCTTTTGTTGGGATTACACTTTTTCTCGCAGCATCATCGGTCCATGGGTATCATGTCGATGGCCGTACTACTACCATTGGCATGGGTCTCGGCATTCGACATACATATGTACAGTCGAACCTCGGTTATCCGGTTGTGACGGGGATCTCCGGATAATCGAGAGATGGTAAAATCCCCTCTCGCAGACTCGAGCAAACTCATCTGAGAGCAGGGCTGTGATGAGTGGGAGGGCGGGCCTAACTCGGGCGAGCTGTACTACTACATTTTTCTTCGCGAATGTCTGATAATACACTTATTTTTATTTGTTGACATTCGGCTTGATGCGTGTCCGGCAACGGTGTTACATTTTGTGCCTAGGTTGGGTTAGGTCGATGAAGCAGATAATTATTGCATATAACGGTATCGACTAAGGGAGACACGATACTATAGGCACATACGCTCCTGAAATTCCCCCACGAATTCCGGGAACGCTTCGCATGGAAGCGTGAGCAAGATCGGGCGACCGGATAATCGAGGTTTAAGTGTACAGAGTGTACATATGGACCGAAAATGGTGGGAGAAAAAGTGTAATTTCGATAGAAAGAGACGAGACTGTGGGCGGTTCTAAATCTCTCGCTTTCTCGTTGAAGGTGTTTAGTAGGAATTGTCTATATCTCGCTGATTTCGACCAATCGGGTTTGACTAGAAAAAGAGAGGTTCAGAACCATCTATAGTCTTTTCTCTTTCTATTGCGATTACACTTTTTCTGGCAGCATTATCGGTCCATATGTATAAGTCGATGGTCTCAACTTCTCCCTTCTCTGACCCTACCACAACCTCCTCTCACTCTTCCCGTTGCGACGTCGTCCTGTACCGTCTTTCTCTTTCTCTCTCTCTCTCTCTCTCTGTCATTCTCTCGTTCTGTTTCTCTTTCTCTTTCTGTTTCTCTTTCTCTTTCTCTTTCTCTTTCTCTTTCTGTTTCTCTTTCTCTTTCTGTTTCTCTTTCTCTTTCTGTTTCTCTTTCTCTTTCTCTCTTTCTCTCTCTCTCTCTCTCTCTCTCTCTCTTTTTCTCTCTCTCTGGTATCTCACTTCTGCTTCTATATGCTGCAACCCACATACACGCGCAAGTTCGAATCAGTACGCACGATCCATGGCGGGACACACGTACGAACTTGTTGCACGAAATCCATTGCGGTAATGCGCACCTCGCCTCGCTGCCCCACACGATACAGTTATACGCGATGCACGAGTTGCTCTTGCACCGTGCAATAGCCTCGGTATGTTATCGAGGATGGCATACGCAGCGATAGAGGCCTGTCTTTTATTTACATGTGTATTGAGCTACTATCGAAGTACGGCGATGACTATATTATGCGTGTAACATTAGGCACAGCGAGACTCTCACGAATGGTTTCATGTGCGAAATTATTTTACAGTAGTTTTTGAGTTTTAAAATGTAAAATTTTATTTATGGAAAGCATGCATTGGTTTTTTATGTATTGGTACGATGGAGTTATTGGTTTTTGTTGTTATTTGATGTATGATGCATGAATTTTGTTTGAGAGGCAGGGATGGGCATTCATTCAATGAAAAATATAATTGCAATACTTTTTCAAATACATAACTATGATTGATTATCATGAAACAATGACAACTTTCATATTTTTGCAAGAATGATGGATAATTTGGATGAATTATTGTTTCACAATTTATTCCAGCGTTGAATAGCATTTATTTTCCATGATAATTTAGAAATGAATGAATTTCAAATACATTTTATTGAATGAATGCCCACCTCTGATTCGAGATGGTTTTACATATACTAATAAGCCCATCTTGCGAGTGAACCGTCCTGCAATAACAAAAACGTCGCTTGTAAATGAATAAAGTAAGATATGGCTTTCATTCATTTATCGACTCGGTGGATCGTCAGGCAAAAAGTTCGTCAAAATTGGGTGAATCTTGGATTATCAAGTCTAGATCATGTCGTCCATTAGCCTTACAAATAGCTAAACTAATAATGAATTGACATTTAGAAATGTATATTTACCACTTTTAATAATAATTGAAGTGAAATTCGACGATATCGGCGTGTGGTTGACTGACGTTTTGTCAGTGACTGTACGACTGTTTCAACTGTTTCGGACGGTACGCCTCATTACTTTGATTAATTTCTCGACAATTACTCAATCGATTCATCCGAAACTGAGCATAATCAATCGGTTGATCCTAATTCTTAATGATATAATTTCTTCAGAATTTACGGCGATTCCGTTCCATTCGTTTTGCAACCATTAACGTCTACTGAAGCTGTTTTCCCATAACCGAGTTAAATTCATAAATTCATAACTACTAAATCATGTAGTAAAAAGATCTGAAACAATTCATGTGTCATTACTCCATCAAGAACTCCTTAAATCTTCAAGAATTTCGGCGATCTTTCATATCCATCCGGTGAAACATTAACGGCGCTATCTCAATCCTGTCTGAAACTCCGTATTTCATGTAAAAATCCGATGAATATCGTGAAAATTATTCATACAATCAGCACGCAAGAGCAAGCCATCCGTGACGACAACAAAAATGATTATTCCCCTGGTATCGATAACAGAGTTTCAAAGTTAGCCTTGACGTTTCCTTCGGAAAGGATCAGCCGAGTAACCGACTTCGAGCTCATGCTCAACTTGTCCCACTCTGTTATCGCACAGTGTCGTACTTGCGAGCGTGCACTGTTACAAGCTGGTCCGTCGAGTGAGCTCGCGTGGCGCGTGTTTGTAAGTGGATACGTGTATCATGCGTGCGTACGTTGATGATATCCGTACGTGAGAATCTCGGACGCGATCGAGAGTCGCTCGCGGTAATCGGGGCTCCGTGTCCGTCCTGGTGAGAGCGCGTCGATCCGAAGAGATTGCCTGCGTGTCGAGGCTCTCACTCGCTCGGTCGGTAACAAAAATTGTTAACCGCCATTTTTGTTTTCAAACAAGAATCGAACGTTTCTGGACGAAAATATGGAATGGTCTCATTATGCCTCGCCACTGTTTGACTCGGCACAGTCTGCCTCGCCACAGTTCGACTCGGCACAGTTTGACCCGTCGCAGTTTGACCCGGCACAGTAGTTTGACTCCGCGAATTTGACAGATGGGAGTCACCCCTTTCTCTGTCAAATTCAGAGCGAGTGTCAAATGTCAAAGAGAGAGAGTGACTTTCATCCGTGAAACTGGCGGAGTCAAACTGTTCCGAGTCAGACTGTGCCGGGTCAAACTGTGCAGAGACGAACTTTGGCGAGGCATACTGAGACCATCCCGAAAATATCAGTGGTTTGGAGGCATCTATTTTTAAGAGAGGTTTGAACTGAGATTGTTGTAATTTGGATTGTTAACGTTGACGGAGATCGTTGTAATTTGGATTGTTAACGACGTGGATTGGATTGAGCGACACGGCCCAATCCAATCCAGCATTGCCAATAAAGGAAGAGATAAATGATGAGAGGAAGAGATTAATGAAATTAATCCATTTTGGAGGCAATAACGAATCAGTCCAATGGTGTTTTTTTTCGTATCCATAAGTTACAGATTATTAAAATCTTACTAAATGCTACCTTGAATAATACCAGAAACGAAGTTTAACGTAATGATTATTGTTTTTTAATCGATTTGAACGCTGTGATAGAGGGTTTGCAAAAGTATAATCGTTATATCACGAATACTCGTTTTATAAAGGTTTTTGGTTTTGCCTTCGAAGCACAGATATACATTATTTGTCTCGATATATTCACGGCGAGAGAGTTTCGTCTTTTATTCATAAACATTTGTCAGCTTTGGTATAAAGTTTGGTCATAAACATTTGGAAACATGATCGTTTCGGGCAATTGTTACTGACGGAGTGCAGGGCGATCGCAGAGGTAGAATGTTTGGATTCCTCTTAAGGTCTTGCTGAATAGAACTAAGAAATCACCAAAATTCACGAAAATTTAAGAAATTATAGTGCTTGATAGAATAATAATACATCAATTACTTTAGAATTTTTACTACATAATTTACTAGGTAATTAATGTAGTTAGTTATTTATTAGTTATTAGTTTGAACACGGTCGCTTATGGGAAAACAGCTTTTCTCCGACACCGTTCAATTTTCGAATAAAAAACAACAACGGTCGACTGCATAATTTCAAAACCCAGTCAATTGTTCTCATTTTCCATGTGATAAATCAATCGCTACTAAGAAAAGCACTTTACAGTTTTAATTACTGACCGAGAATAAGTAGCGGGCATCATTTAAAAATCCCAAGCGTGATATGCCGTATGGTAGCATCGCGGTATGCATTGGACCACACGGCAATGTTACAGACAGCTCATCCTCCTCCTTGTACTTATCCTTCCAGATACCAGATACATTAGCCGCATGCCGCATACGCTGCACCCACGGCTGTGGGATAAAGCACACGCTAGGCGTCGATTACACGGTCGGCGAATAACGAAATACATATCGCGTAACGATAGTTATTAAAGGCTCGTCGCGGTTCTCGTACACCGCAGCTTCTTTACGTTTCCGCGCTAATTGCATGCAATAGAAGATAATTAATTAATCCGAGCAATAAAAAAATGTTTAATTCATTGATTCGAAATAAACATTTCAAATTTATCACTGGAACCATGAACCAATATAAGAAATCATTACCGATGGAATTCAACAAAAAATCGAGAAATTAT
Organism: Sussaba pulchella; assembly: GCA_963971145.1. Classification (NCBI taxonomy): domain Eukaryota; kingdom Metazoa; phylum Arthropoda; class Insecta; order Hymenoptera; family Ichneumonidae; genus Sussaba; species Sussaba pulchella. The sequence goes on along the minus strand of OZ020171.1, from coordinate 7,540,134 downwards.
TCGTTATAATTATTAATTATGATGATCAACAATTCGGCAAAATTTCTCATCAGCTCGACTCCGTTATCGAAAGTATTCGAGATTTATTCTCGTGTGAACAACATAATTTTAGCTGCGTTGAAACAAAATCAGTCGACGAGATAATTGACCGACGATTGAAAATAATGAATTTCCGATGATTAATTTACATTTAAAATCGGCAAACAAATGTCGCGCCTCGGCACGGAAATGATCTCGCGCTCTCGTCGTTGACGAAGGAAGCTGTTGCTGACCTAAATTCGAAGATCGAGTTTGCTCATCTTACACGCGAGTGTCCCACCTGCGCAAGGCGGAATCGCACAATCGCAGAGATTCGCATAATTCGGACCGTGCCTCTGGCGCCAGAAACGTTTATTTTTTCGCGATGGCGACGAACTGCGAGGTGTGAGAGAGCCCGGAGCGCCGTCAACGCCCAGTACCGAGTACACCTTACGGTACCGCAGGAGAGCTCGATTTTAACCCTAGATTGGTTACCATATTGGACCTAACGACTTCGGTCACCTCATGGGGGAAGTCCCGCAATACTTTTCAGGCGGCAACGTTGCCATTTCGCTCGACTTCTACAGCGCGCATAAAGAAACTCGCCAGAAAGTGGAGGAACTCGCCGAGAAGACGGCAACGTCGCTAGAGAGAAACCTGCGACGACTTTGGTCACCTCGTGGGGGAATCCCCATATCTCGGCGTTTATTCCATCCAAATTTTTTTTCTTTACGGGTGCGTGAAGATGCTCACATTACTTGTCTCTTTTCCGTTCGGAAAATACGAGATCTCCCACGGTTTTCGATTACCCATGGTAACTAACTTCACGGCGTGAGTAATGTGTCAGAATCGCACGCAAGCGTGCGATTTTGACTACATTACCCACGCTGTGAAGCTAGTCACCGTGGATAATCAAAAAACCGTGGAAGACCACGTATTTCCCAAACGGTAAAGGGACAACTAGTGCGAGCATCTTCATGTACTCGTGAAGAAAAATAGTATAAGCTACTCGTGCGGGCAGCCGGAATCACCCACTCGGGCGGCTTCGCCGCCCTCGTGGGTAATGGCCGGCTTTCCGCACTCGTTGCTTAATATACTATTTCGTCTTCCATTCTGATCGCTTCATTTGATTCGAAGGAAATGTAATTAATTTCTACAAGCTCTATAGGACAATCTCTAATATTTTATCTAAAATTTATCCCCATAGCTTGCCAGTAAAAAATTAAAAACGATGCGCACCGGGGATTCCCCTCGTATGGTGACCAATCTAGGGTTAATTACCGTTTGGTGACCCTACCCGAGTAACGCCATGAAAAAAACGTTGTAGCGGGAAATACGCCCCTCTGGGCGAATGTTTTTTTTTTCTTCTTTACCTCTAATCCACGTACCGGCACGACTTTTATGCCCGCATAGCTTCGTGAAAATTTAACGCACCGGTCATTAAACGCGGGAATAGCTCGAAACGCGCGTTATCCGAGCATTAACGTCTTGCGTTTTATGCGGAAAAACGCCGTGGGCGCCCCCCGGTGGACGTTCGATCGAACCGTTCGGCATTCGCGCGCAAAAACACGGAACGGTTTTGCACCGAAGATTCTGAGCGAGCCAACGCGAGAGCGTTTCAGGTTTCCCCGATGGAAATATAACGTAGGCACACGGGGGCTTGCCGCACCTCAAAAACAAGAAGAGTTATTTAAAGCGAGGGCGGACGAGAGAGAAAGAGAGATGAGAGTATATTAAGGACTCGCGGGTCAAGCTATATAGGACACCCGGTACGCGCGCGCGACCGCCGAGCTCCACTTTCCACTATTATTTTCAGTTTTCGTTCTAGAACCGACCATTCTCCCGATATATTATTAAATCGTGGATTACAGTTTATACGAAGCACGTTTGGCACAAATAAAATATTTCACGTTTTCTTTGGATTACGTTTTTGTTGAGTAACCTTCTTTTTGTTGAGCGACAATTTTTCGTTTTCACATAGTTTTGAAATTATACGAAGCAGAATACGATTTGTATTGTATTGTTGTTTTGCAATTGTATAATTTTGAGTGAAACACAATTAATCGCTCATTTGTATTATTATCACAAATGAAAAACAATTCTTCTATTTATTGAGATCCGTTTTTGACTAGTTTTGTGATTGTATGATTTCAAATAAAACATAATTAATCGCTCGTTTCTATTATTATTGAAAATCAAAAACAATTTCGTTATTTCGTTGGTAACCGTTGGTAACGTGAAACACAATTAATCGCTGGTTTGTATTATTATCAAAAATCAAAACCGATTTCGATATCCTGTAAAGAACCAATTTTTGATACTAAAGAATTTTATTGTTCGTGAGATTAGTATGTAAAAGCTTCGAGTGAATTGAGAAAAAAGAAACAAACAATGAGTTCTCGAATTATCCTTATGATTATCGACATTATTCGAAATACACCTACAGATTTATCGTAATCTAATGAACGTGCAAATCCAACGCGTGCGAAGCGATGCACGCGCACTTGTATCTTCCATGCAATCCGTCGCAACAATCACTTCTAAACATTCGTTCGGATGTATAATTCATTACTCTACCTACATCTCCGCCATGCATGCTATATACAACGCTACAATGCAATTTTTTTATATTTTTATTCCTCTCCGTGCTCGTAGTGAGCGCACCTATACGTATATGTAACGTTATTCAATCGAGCGCAAGGTGACACCTTTTCGAGGCGTGCCTCTTGCGTGCCGATCATAAGATGTTTATCATATTTTGCCGATTATACTCGCGCAGTCTCACTGGAATAAAAAAAAGGTGGACAAGTGCGAGTAGGACTCGCGCCCTGAGGGTTCCACACCGTTATATTATCGACGATAATTTATCCCAAAGCTTAGCAAGTAGGTATTTTCTATCTGCAAAACGTCAATTCTTATTATTATGGACTATTATTAAGCTATCGACATATTTGAGAATTGAAAAAGTTTGATTACTGACAATAGGTGGTTACGTAGGCAATGCACTCGATTCCTAGGGCGACTTCGTGCGTAGGCGTTTTCACGTGGAGGCTGTATGGAAAAAACCGTAAAATTAAGTTTGTCACGGGATTATGCTACATAGAATTATAAATTAATGATTTTCGGATTTTTTACTCTACTTCGGCTATGAAACTTCCTTTGTGCCGAGTTTCAAGATTCCAGGTCAGCAGGAAAAAAAACCCTATAAATGCCCCTATATAGCCCTATAAATGTTGATGATCAGTCAGTAATTCGACTGATGAACAACAAATAAACAATAATAATTCTACGAGGAATAAGAAATTAATTATTTTCGGATTTCTCCCTTCAGTTACGCTTTGAGACTTTCCTTTGTGCAGAGTTTCAAAATTTTACGTCAACAAAAAGTACTCGATCAATTTTAATGATCAGTCAGTGAGTCGACTGGTGGAGAACAAATAAATAAAATGATTCCATGCAGAATTTCTAATTCTACATTTAATTAGAAATTAATGATTTTCGGATTTTTTCCTTTACTTGTCCTTCGAGACCGTCCTTCGTGCCAATTATTATATCAAAGGTTCTAGGTCAACAGGAAGTACCGTATAAATGTTCATGATCTGTCAGCGACTCGACCAGTGAACAACAAGACGATCGTATCAGAGTTTCGTTTAGAACCACAGAACCCTGAAAATAAAACAAAATAAAGCAGATAGTAGACAAACCATACAGTTTTCCAGGTTTGGAGCTGGTTGTCCGGTCGGGTTGATGGATATCGAGATGATGCGTCATATCACCGTACTGGAAAGAGATGCTGGAAACACTGAAAATCGACGCGAGCCAAACGCGTCTCTGTCTTCGTCGTTAACGACGGGTTAACTCCGAGATTTTACCTTTTAAAGCTACGCGAGAAGTTGGTGGAGAAAGCTGAGTTATGCGTGGGTTATACGGTATGCTCGTCTCGTTCACGAGTTTCGTACAGCGTCGCGTTATCGTCGAACGAAGTGTTGGCCATGTGTGTCCGAAGCCAGGCGCGAATGGCCGGTTTTTATAGTTAAAAAAAAGTATATGTACAAAAAATGAAAAAAAGAGAACCACGCTTGTACTTCCCGAGAGCATTGCTTGATACCATACCGTACTTGCCGGCGACTTTATACACTTGCGAGTACTTCGGTGTGGACGAGTCGTTTAATGACAAGCCGGTGTTACGACCGTTACGAGTCTTCTACTCTACTGGCAATTAGGTTTTCTTCATTAACAACGAATCGAGATGGTGATATTAGGTTGTGTAATAAATTCCCGACGGTTTTGTATTTTATTTTTTTTCCCGCACTTTTGTGATTTGTTAGGCAAAGTAGGCATATATGCATCCGCAAGTTTTTTTTGTTGTTCTACGAATACATCTGCTTTAATTTTTCGGAATAATTGACTTTAATCGATTTTAAGGGTTTTGAAAAGATAATTCCAGGAGGCAGAAAAATTCATTTGAAATACGAACTTGACAAACCAATCTTGAGCAGTCTTCGGAGCTATAGCATCTACTCCATACACGTTACAAATGTTGCGATCTACCTACGTAGCTTTTTGACCACCATAAAAGAGCAAAATAGAGCAAATGTCGAAAATGAATTTTTTTGCGTTCTGGAATTTTAATTTCAAAAGCCCGAAAATTGATTAAAATTAATCATTTCGAAAGATTGACGCAGATAGATTTGTAAAGCAAGATAAGGGCTTGCGAATGCATATTTATGCTTTACCTAACAAATTACAAAATGGCGGGAAAAAGAGTAAAATACAAAAAACGCGGAAATTTATCACACAACCTAATAAATAAATAAATATCATTCTTAAATACATATTGTATTTAAATCCCATCAATAAGGTCACAATGAATGTCGAGATTATGAAACAAAATCAAACTGTCGTTATTATCGATGTAATCGATGGATAATTAATTGAAAAAATGAATTGATAGTATTTGTTTTTTTTTCTTTTAACCACGTAAATTTTACATATATCTCAAGACTCGCCGAGTGAGTCGTTTTCTCACTCGGATGACAAATTCCGTTACGCAGAATGTGTGTACTAATATGCTTGATGGAGAATATTTCATGGTCGCGTAAGCGACTGGAATATAAAAGAATCATGCGCGTCGTTGAGATCATCAGCCGCAGGCTTATCCGGTGTGAGGCAACCCGCATTATTTTTTTTTTCTTCTTCATTTTTTAATTTCTTCGGTTAACACTTTGAAGATGTAAAGTTTTACGGGTATAACTTTTTCCAGTTTGCGATTGTGTAATACCATAAGATGAAATCGGCCGAAAGAGTATGTTAGAGTATGCGCATGAGACACGGTTATTTTTTTCTGCGTTAACTGACTCAAAATAATGAATACGTGCGGTCGTAAGCGAGTCACAGCTATCTTATTACTAGTATGAGCAATTATTGGCTTAATTTCACGCTACAGAAGACGATAAAACTTGAATCCTTGCTATTTTTGATTTAATATCGACGCTATACGTCATTAAAAAATCGTTTAGTCGTAAATAACGTTCTCAGGCTTTCTAAAATGCAGCTATTTCGCTGTACAAATATTGTTGGACGAGAGCTAGGCTATTTATAATTTCCACATCAATTCATCATTAATATAAAAAATATCCATTGATATATTGTGTGGTCAATTTGAACGGGAAAAATTTGCACACGGCGAATTGCCGGAATTATAATTCTCAATTGCACAATCCGGAGATGCAGAATAGCGAATTACATCTCGAAAGTACAACTGCCCGATGCAATAATTTATTCTTGCTTGTATCATCGCAGCTGCCCATTGCTTCGTCATCGATAATCGACGTTGTTAAAAAAAATAAAAATTTCGCTAGACCCCCCGTTCACGAACTGCGTTAAATAATGTAGCGAAATCTTCTCGATTTTTTCATTTATTATTTGCATCATGCTTTGCCGGAAGTGATCTAAAATAAACGTGTTTCGGGCGATAGTTCTCCCAAGATTAAAAATCTATTCATGAAAAAATTTACCTAAGTACCTCAAAATATGTTGTAATGATGCTGTAGAGTGTATTCTAATAAAATTACGTGAATATCGCCCAAAAAAAATCACGAAAATCCCTCAATTCTCGTGCAACCAACTAAATATAACCCCTAACTCGTCAATCCGGCAATTTTCCAACATCCATCCACCAACACCATAACATCTACTCTAAAGGTATAATTTCGAAGACAAATCTTCATTCCCGACACCCATAATCATTGCAATTAAAAAGCACTCTACCAATGATTATCCCTCGAAAAAAAATCGAAACGTTCTTCCATCGCCTACGCGATAATAAAAATGTTTCGAACGGTATTTTTTTCTTGCGTTCGACGCATACCGGATGAGCGTTATTATAATGTGTTGCACCACAAAACCGGCACGTGTCGTCGACGAGCCCAAAGACCGGCAGAGCCACCAGCATCCGCAGCAGCTATTCGGTTGGCAACTAAAGTCATTGCGGATTTTATCAATAGGTGATCTTATTATATTCTTTCGTTTACTCAACGTGGTCAGAGCACCTAATACCTATATTGTTTTCTTGTTATTCGGACTTTCGCCTTTAATTTAGTAGAAAAATTGTATCGATTAGTTATTTAGTTTCATTTTTGTCCCAATTAAAAAATGGAAGAACAAGAAGCGCATTTCAGACATATTTTATTGTATTATTTCCGAAAAGGCAGGAACGCATCGTAGGCACAAAATATATGGCCGCATATGGGAATGAAGCCTCGAAAGAAAGGCAGTGTCAAAATTGGTTTGCCAAATTTCGTTCTGGTGATTTTTCACTGAAAAATTCGCGTCTTGTTCTTTCATTTTTAAATTGGGATAAAAACGAAACTAAACAACTAATCGATACAATTTTTCTACTAAATTAAAGGTGAAATTCCGAACGACAAGAAAACAATATAGATTAGGTGCTTTTTGACCACGTTGACAAAACGAAAGAATACGTTAAGATCACCTATTGATAAAATCCGCAATGACTTAGTTGCCAACCCAATACATAGCTCGGCATCGAACAAACAAAGTCATCCAGTGAAATCCTTACCGTCCACCTCTCCTCTCTCTCTCTCTCTTTCTCTATAAGAAAGCTAAAATGTGGGCATCGATTGTGAGCCTGTCGATCCTCGGTGGTCGCCTCGACGGTTGTGCGATCCCACGGGCGTTACCTTCTATGACTTACAAACGAAACACACTCGCCAGACGTCCTACACACATATTGGTTAATGTTGAGTTACGCTGACGTCACATCACGAACCATAAATGGCTTCAACGCTGTTGATAACGTGGGCGCGAGACGAACGTTATAAATTACACGACTATTTTCCTTACCTCGGCAACATTCTATTCCGCTTCGAAAGAGATCTACAAACCCCCGCTCGTTCGCGCGCTCACGACGAAACGCGTATGAGATCGTATCTTTGACGATCGACGATGCGTGGGCGCGCGATCGGCCGCACGATGACCATAGAAGTTGTTTTATGCGTCTTAGAGTGCTCCGGATTTTAGGATTTCGGTGGATTTTCTGTTTTGTTTTTGTTTTTTTTTTTTGGTCGGAAAATGTGATTTTTGTCTTCAATTGGACAATTGGGATTTGGGAGACTGGGTGAGAGGTTCGATGTTTTTAATTAGAATCATCTAAGGCCACAAGATGGCCATAGAAGTTGTTTTATACGTCTTAGAGTACTGAGGATTTTAGAATTTCGGTGGATTTTCGGTTTTGTTTTTTTTCGGTCGAAAAATGTAATTTTCGTCTTCAATTGGACAATTGGGATTCGGGAAACTGAGCGAGAGGTACGATGTTTTTAATTAGAGTCGCTTTTGGAGGTTTTTTTTTTGGAAATTCAAGAGTTTTTCAATTAATAATTAACGATTTTCGAATGATCTATAATTTTACATATTTTCGAATTATAACCAGCAAAATATGCTTTTTGTTTATTACAACAAAATTGCTGACCATGTGAAAAATGTTATATGTTTTATATGCGTCACATACTATTTTATTACGATAATAACAAACTGGGTTAAAAAAAAATGACAAACAAATGCAGAAATATATATTTTTCATGTATTTCAAGACCCAGACTATAAATTAATTACCGTTTCATATTCCAAACGTTCTTGAAAAAAAAGAAAAAAATATATAACACAACACGAAACATAAACAGCGTCCTAAAATTAGGCAAAACTGATTACACATCTGCGCAATTTTTTTTTTCCTACGACGTCCGATTTTTTATTTCCAAAATTTCCATGATTTTCATCGAGTTCAATCTTGCCGGTTGAGAATAATTGTGAAACATCGTCAACGGGGATTCAGTCTACGATTCAAACTCGTGCTGTACAACAATAGTCTCGTGAGATGTGAACAATTGCGTAATTCCGAGCGATGATTGTTCATCAGCTCGTACTTTTCTTCAATCTTTCGTTTGCGTTCGCGTTCACTCGCGACCGAGTAACTCACCGGAGAGTTTCGCGGTTTACCGAGCCAAACCGCGATCTACCTTCGTCGACGATCGTTGACATCATTATCTGGCGAATTGACGCGAATCCTTGGAACGTTTGCCCACCTGCCGAAAATTTTTGCTTCTCTCGATCTCTTTGCCACCGCCGGAATTGTTCATGTTTTTGTAATATCCGTAACCGCCTCCGCCGAGTCTCTTTCGCGGTCTCGAATCCTTTCTCACTCCCACTTCTGCGTTGTGATATTCTCGTTAAGGATTTCAAGAGGAAAACAAAAAATAAATAACGAAGAAGAAGAATAAAAACGAAGGAAAAGAGAAAGAAAATACATTATTGCGATGTAAAATAGCAGCCTCCGCGAGGTTTTGCGGCAAGTTCATGGTAACCCGGCCAAATTCGGTTGCGATACCCACGCTACTGTAACGTCAGAAGAAAAGATCGACGATAAAAAACACGCCGATGGTTCGATAATAATTTTAAACGGTTCGGGAAGAGAAAAATATTCAAATATATGATTTTTTTAAATTGATAAAAAAAGTCTGAGGAAAGGAAAATAATTAAAACAAGCTGCAAGTTGAAACATCAAGCAAGTTGCAGATTGCTTCCTCTGAATCGTAGGTACTGAACGAAGATCTACTTTATGAGGAAGACAAAGATTGAAGAAACTGCAAGTTGAAACTTGCGATTTTCTTCCTCTGAATCGTGGGGAGTTAACGGAGATTCCTCTGTGATGGATCATTTTTCTTTTGGCTTCCTCATAAAGGAATCTTCGTTCAATTTTTACGATTCGGAAGAAGCAAATTGCAAGTTTCATCTTGCAGCTTGTTTTGATTTGCAGAGGTTGGAACTTAAAAATTTCGAACTGCTCTAAAATTCGATCCGCTTGGCCGATCGCTGACAAATTTTATATGTATCACATTTCAAGGATAATTCATACTTGTGGAGAACCGGGGTTCGATTGGTTGAAGTGAACGGCAAATAGAGCGACAAAATTGATTTTTCAAAAAAATTCAAAGTATCATAAAATCCAAACTTATCGATGGATTTGGATCAAATGCAATACCAAACATCTGTGGATATAACTCTATATGTGAAGAACTATTTAGACGAATATATTAAAATTTATCGACGCTACAGTGAACAAGGACATTTTTTGTAAATTTTAAAACGCTGTCAAATCCGAGTGGATGCGTCGATCATTGCGAAAATTACAGATGACATAGATATTATGAGGCATCATATGTGTGCAAAATTTGAGCGCTGTAGCTTGAACCGTTCTCGAGTTATAGACGTTTGAATTTTGGGTGATCGATCCACACACACACACACACACACACACACGCACACACACACACACACAAAAATTTTCTCCAAATGTCATTTCTGGATGTTTTCAGGGCATTTTGAACCTAATGACATCAAGATCACGATGAAAAAATCTCGGAACGTCACATAGCTTTCTTTATGAGGAAGCAAAACAATTTAAAATCCAAAGAAGATTTTAGAAATGATTCAGAGTGGGTGGCTGTTCGTCCAAGGTCGTTTTTCACGAGTGTTTCGCAAGTCGTTCAGCAATTGCGCGTATCGCAACCGATGTAGCAATGGTGAAGCGGAGAAATATCAACGAAACAAAAAAAAAGGATACTCAGATCAACCGCAGGTGGCACCGTGAATCCGAACGATTTGCCAATTTGGACGAGATCCAACGTTTCAACGTCGAAGATTTGCTTGAGGTGATGCGATTCGTACGCCCTCACGTACGCCTTGAATGCTTCTTTGGCCGACATGTTCAAGAAGTAGTTCTTCGAGATTAATTTCTCGAGCTGCAATAAATTTTTCAATGATGATGTAACGATTATCCGACTTATACGCGTTATTCAACGCGATTTATTCTTTTTCGAGGAGTAGCGAAGTGTTGAGATCCTAAACGGTTTGACGGTGAATTAAACAGACTCGTGCTTTATTCGGCTTGAAAGTCTGATTTCTTTTTGTTTTAAGTTTTATTGTTGCCAATTTTCTTGAAAATCGTCTTAATTATTTAAAACCAATTATTTTTTGAAGGCATTTTTTTTATTGGAAGAAAGATTGATTACGTTTATGAAGAAAAAAAATAAATACGTTATTCAGCTCGATTTGTTCATTTTCAAAATCTCACTAGGTCTTGAAATTCCAAACGTTTTCACAGTGAATCAAACGGATTCGAGTTTGATTAAGCTTGAGGGCCTGTTTTCTATATTTTTTTTACACATATCTTATTCTTGCGAATTTCCCTGAGAATAATCTGAATCGTTTGAAACCAATTATTGTTTCAAGACCTTTTTCATTAAAAGAAAGATTGATTACTTTTATGAACCGAAACAATCATAAAAATCGCATACTCGGAGTAAACTCGATGCCTCGTAATTTGTATTCATTACCCTTGATCGTAAATCGTTCTAAAAACCATCATAATCATTAACAACAATCACCATTTCAAGGCCATCTTCTATAAAACCAAACATCCATAACTTTTATCCCAAACACAATTTTATCCACGAATAATTATTATTCGTAAACATCACAAGCCGTTATTGAATCCGGAGGTTTCAAAGCTTCTATTCATTCGATTCATCGTCACCGAGTATCAAATCCCGACGCGGAAGTAATTCCAAGTCGGAGTGCGTGGCTGTTTCGTACAGCTGTCGATCGAATAGACTCAGAAACGCGATTGAAATGCTAAATAGACGAATAGAAAAAATACTTTTCCATTCAGGATGGACCCAGAATTCAAAAGTTTCAGCTAGGCTGAATTATTAAATAACAATCGAATGTCAATAAGAATGAAAATTTCGTGGCTCGTATTGGAAATAATCGAGCGACAGCCACGTGACGAAAAAAAAAAACAAAAAAAAAATACGAGTGCGTTTGTTCGCGAATTCGTCGTCTGGAATTTCTGGCAAACGGTATAATACGGAATATTCGTGACGGTCTAATAGGAATGCTAACTCCGACAAAGTCGGCAACCGAGAATACGCGAACGCGCGGATATATAACGCACGTAGAGGCATAAATATCTTCGTCGCGCTCGACTTAGATTAGAATCGAGCTCTGCTGTTTCGCGAGATTCATAAATTGGCCTTTCGCCGAGAAAACGCAGCGGCAACGGCTTTGTTTGTTTTTTTTTTTTTTTTTTTTTTTTTGCATAAATTGCTCGGGCGTACGTCGAGCAAATGCGAGCGAATGTTCGTTGTGGAACAGAAGCCGTAGGGCTCGTGGAATCTATTGGGTTGGCAGCTAAGTCATTGAGAATTTTATCAATAGGTGATCTTTAGTATATTCTTTCGTTTTGTCAACGTGGTCGAAGCACCTAATCTATATTGTTTTCTTGTTGTTCGGACTTCTGGGTTTAATTTAGTAGAAAAATTGTATCGATTGGTTATTTAGTTTCGTTTTTATCCCAATTTAAAAATGAAAGAACAAGACGCGAATTTTTCAGTGAAAAATCACCAGAACGAAATTTGGCAAACCAATTTTGACACTGACTCTCTTTCAAGGCTTCATTCCCATATACGGCACGTTACATCTTTTGTGCCTGCGATGCATTCCTGCCTTTTCGGAAATAATACAATAAAATACGTCTAAAATTCGCGTCTTGTTCTTTCATTTTTGAATTGGGATAAAAACGAAACTAAATAACTAATCGATACAATTTTTTTACTAAATTAAAGGTGAAGGTCCGAACAGAAAGAAAACAATATAGATTAGGTGCTTCGACCACGTTGACAAAACGAAAGAATATGCTAAGATCACCTATTGATAAAATCCGCAAGGACTTAGTTGCCAACCCAATGAATCTGATCGGATTATTATCGATTATTGCGGATAAAATTATTCTCATAGGATTATTGACCTCTTTTTTATTGTTGAGGGTTAAAAAAAATATATCAATTACGACAATAAAACCTAGATTGAAGAGAAAAATTTGATTCCACGTGCGACATAATGTTTTGAAGCATTTGATAATAATGTTCTGGATTAATGAATGTCATTTTTTTTTAACTAATAAACTTTTTTTTTCGTTCGAGAATTAATTTAACGAGATAACGAACGTGAATCCTTTCTGGATTGGATCGAGAATCAATTTTCATACAATTAATTTCAATGCATAGAATTACTTCCACAACCGCGACTCAAACGCACGATCATGCGATAAAGACAGAAAACGAATCGATTATAATCGATCAAATTATTCGCATAGAATCTTTAACCCCTTCTTTTGGTAAGAAACGAAAAAACAAATTAATTTCCACAAACTCGAACTATATCAATGAAAAAAAAAAAAATTCTCTTCCACGTCCCTCAAAACCCTTCGAAGCATTTGATAATAATTTTCCGGATGAATCAACGTTTCTTTACTTCCACTGATGAACGTTTTCTTTTGTTTGAGGTATAATTCAACGAGCCAACGAGCGCATATCCTTTCTGGATTGGATCAGCCACGCTCATAAGCGCACGAAGAGTGTCGGTGTTGCGTGAATCACGCGTGTGGGCGTCGAAAAACCGTCTCTCGGCCCTCAACGACTCTCGGCTAAGCATCGTCGTTCGCTCCGTCGTTCTCCAACGACGGAGATACGTCGAGACAGCGACCTCCATACTCTCGAGACGCGAGCGAAATCGTCCGATCGACTGTTCGGACCAACCGCCGCAACCAATGAACGATATTACGTATTACCAGCTTCGCAAACCGAGCTTTCATCCACGATGACGTTATAAAACCCGGCCTGGTTGACTGCGCAATTGATTTTTTTTCTACGCATTAATTACAGTCCAGCAAGTAAATCGCGATAGCTTGGGTGGATAATTTAAAAGAAAAAAGAAACGATTTGAAAACTCCACTTTGTCTAACAAAAAGAAACGTTCATTATCAAAGAAAAGAAATTAATTTATCCAGAAAAATTATTATCAAATGATTAAAAACATTATGTACCACGTGGAATCAAATTTTTCTCTTCAATCTAGTTCTTATTGTCGTAATTGATATATTTTTTTCAACCCTCAACAATAAAAAAACACGTCATAATTCATTCGTCGTCGGCAACAGAAATGACGTCTTAAATGGAATTGCTGGAAATCTCGACAAGATCGAGAATTGTTTGCGTCACGAACGAGTTTTTAGCTCTCCGACGAGACGTGTTTGCTTTATTTTTATTTATTTTTTTTTAATGATTTTGCGAATAATTGATTTTTAGTCGGGGAATTGTTTTGATATACCGGGTGGTCCACGCAACGTGTGCGACGTTATAACTTCCAAAGTATGCGTTGAACGACGAAAAATGTTATGTACAAAAGTTACATGGTTTAAAAGGGTGCACTACGTAGTGCATCCATTTTTTTTATAGGTCCAGGCGTTTTGAAGATTCGAAGGACAATTTTGTTTTTTTAAACAGATCACTATATTTTTTATAGCTAAAAATGGTAGAGAATCGAATTCTGAGTAAAAAAGTATTGACCTTAATTAGCCCTAAACCTAATGGCTAACGAGTAATTATCACTTTATTACTCGAAAATTTTCTACAAAAAAATTTGTAATTTGTATTTGAAAATTTGTTTTTCTTTTCTTTTCAGTTGCGATGAGCCACTGGTCACTCACCGTCACGTAAACATCGTTTTCCTGCGGAAATCTGTGATAAGGTTGAATCTCCAATTTGATATTATGCGAAGAAAATTTTTAAGTAATAAAGTGAAATTACTCGTTAGCTATTAGGTTTCGGGTTTTGATGAAGTTCTTTCAAGCTAAGAATTCTTCTCGATTTTGTTGACGTTTGGGAACGCGTTTGGAGCGTTCGTGCGACGTAGAAAGAGCCGGTTTTAATGCGTTTATTCAATGAACGGATCGATTTAACCCGCTTCCGAACCATCGCGCAATTAACGAGGCCGCCATTGGATTTTCTTCGATCATCAACGAGCGGCTAATAAGGTCAACCAACCACGCGATTAATCATCCGTGGCTCCTCGATTGATTTTTCAACCATGCGTATTCCGGTGCTACAAAGTTATGCGGTATAATTGCATCGTTAGAACAATAGTGCACGAAGGAATCCATCTACATTGTTTCGGTCGTCAAGGTTGAAAGCAGCGTTGAGTTTTTTTTATGGCTAACTTGCCGGACGATCGGTTATGAATCGATAATGAAGGATGTGGCAACGAGACGGTATTGCTTACCGTCGTGTATTCGAGACAAACTTTCGAGAACATTTATTGTTTTTTTTTGTGTGCAAACAATACGGGTTGAAGAGGCTGGTAAATTTGTTTAGAATCTGGAATTGTTTTGGGTTTGTTTTTTGAATACGGTTTTTCCAGTAAATTTGAAATTGGATACGGAGTTTTTTTTAAATATGTCTCAGGGGATTGTATTTATTTTTTTTGGATATGATTATTCATTTACTTGTCATCATTTTTTTTCTGGAATTGAATTTAAGCTGTTATACTAATCTCGTGTAATCGTCAGCATCTCGGAAAACTTAAGTAGAATCGAAAAAGCATTTCGTATTCTCTAAATCTGTCTCGTTATAACTCTTCTATTCCCCAATGTGTTCCATTATTTTTGTAGTATCTTTTGGATCCTACGACCTCAATAATTTTCTCACATTTTTAGCCCCCCTCACTATATTGTTTCGATCAAGAGGTAATTGCAATTTCCACCATTGTGAATTAGATGAATTTTTTTCTCCGAAATAATTCATTAAAATGGAGGATCTTTTTCTCATGGAATTGAACTGGGCATCATGTTTCTGATATAAGTACATATTTTTATTTAATTTTGAAAGAATTCGAGTATTTCCGAAATTTCAAGATATCGTATGATAACGATTTTTTATCTAAGAAAAAAAAAAGAAAAATCAAATCCATCTTGGAAAACACTTGGTGTTTCGATTATTTTCGATAGGCAATCGATTTTTTTTGGTATTTTCCAATATCATTTATTTAAAAAAATAATCAAAAAATCTATTTTCTATCGATAATAATTGAAATATCGATTTTTGCGCAAGATAGATTTTATTTTCCTTTTTTCTAAGATAAGAAAACATTATCATAATACGAAATTTCGAATAAACGCGAATTATTTCAAAATTAAAAATAATAACAATAATAATACATATATGTACATATAAATTAGGAACATGAGCCCAATTCCAATTTTATGAAAAAAGTTCCTCAATCTCGATAACGTATCCGTGAAAAAAATGTCATCCAATTTACAATAGTATCAACAGCAGTCACCTCTCAATTAAAAAAAGAGAGAGAAAGAAACAGAGGTAAAAAAAAATCATCCACTTCATCACAGAACAGAAGTCTACCAATCCGTCGATCCAACACCTCCCCTCCCCATGAATCATTAAACACCCTTCTTCACACGAATCTTCAAAATACCCGAGTGTTTCTCGTCGTTCAACAACAAAAGTCGGATCCGCCGCTCGATAACGTATCCAACCAAGCTGCTGCAAATGCTGCGCAACAACGAGGACATTGTCACAGCCTCATCCGATGACTCACGAATACGGTTGGCAAAGCGTTCACGAAGTTCTCGTACGTTCGTGTTGAACGACGAGAATTGCATCGGCAAACTGCGCGAGTTCGCGTATTCTTCGAGAATCGTGTCAGAATCTCGGCTCATGAGCTCGAGTGTTTTAGATTCGTACGGATTGTGAAAGTCGTCACTTACTTGAAGCTGAATGTCGGCGATTTTGTTCCACGAAAAGTCAAACTCGTTGACGGGTACGCGAGCTTGTTTGAGATAACGAAGAAATCCGAGTTCTTGGGGTTGGAGGATGAGAAGAGCGTGTCCGCTGCTACCCTCCCCACGAGCGGTACGACCGACACGATGAATGTATTCTTTGGGATCGTCGGGCGGATCGTACTGGACGATCCAATCGACGTCGGGAATATCGAGACCTCTCGCAGCTACGTCGGTACACAACAATATTCCGGATGTTGCGTTGCAGAATTGGAAAAACGTCGTTGTTCTTTTGGTTTGTTTTTGTTTACCCTGTTGGAGAAATTGTGAATATAGTTCGCTTTGGAAGGGATAAATCGGATTGTGGTTGTTTGGCTTGTTCATTGGGGTGGACCTTGTTTGGGGTGTTGTCGAATTTCGACGAGTGCACCCGAGAGATAGGTTCGAAATAGATTTATAAAAATATGTGGAAAATCCTGAGGACTGTAGTCCAATGCGAAGACGTGCCTGTAAGAACGTTTGTTTCCCATTTGAATAACATGGGATTTTCAGACTAATTTAGTCATTATTTTTTGGAAGTGCTCCTAAGCATTGAGAATAAATATTATTCATATAAATCTATTCTTCATTGGTATATCTACGTGTAAAATTTTTTACAAGGCGTTATCGCAACCTTTACCCTCCCCACCCTCCCTCTATTATACACGACGGTAAATTGATACATGCGAGGTCTCGTAAAAAATTTGACACGTAGATATACCAATTAAGAATAGATTTATATGTATAATATTTTTTTTCAATGCTTACACTTCTAAAAAATAATGACTGAATTAGTCTGAAAATCCCATGTTATTCAAATGGGAAACAAAACGAGCTTACAGGCACGTCTTCGCATTGGACTACAATGCTGGGGTTTTGCACATATTTTTTTAAAATTTATTTCGAACCTATCTGGGAGGTGCACTTGTCGAAATTCGACAACACGACAAATAAGGTCCACCCTATTGTTCATAGAGGAATCTATGCGACGGTCTTAAGGGTTTTCATCGGGACTTTGATGGTAATACGTTCAAAATGTTCTTAAATTATTCAGGAATCACATTTGCAGAAAATGTCTGGATGAAAGTGCGTATGTGTCTGTAACGACCTCCCAAAATTTAAATAGCTCTAACTCGAGAATGGTTCGAGCTACAGCCGACAAATTTTGCACACATATGCAGCCTTATAATGTCTATGTCATTTGTGATTCTCGCAATAATTGGCGAAGTTGTTCGGATTTGACAGCGTTTTGAAATTTCCAAAAAATTTCGGTTACCACTCTAACGCACGCAAATTTTGTCACAAATAGAATTATGCTCACGGATGTTTGGTATTGAATTTAGGCCGAATCCATCGAGAAGTTCAGATTTTGTAAGATTTTGAATTTTTCAAAAAATTTACGTTTCGTTCTAACTCGCGTCAGGTTCGGACGATTGAACCCAAACTCGGTACAGGTATGGAATATTCTTCAACTGTGCTGTGTACCAAATTTGGTGAAGATCGCTTAAGGGGTTCAGATTTTACAGGAGTTTGAATTTTTCGAAAATTGACGTTATTGCTCTGAATCACGTCGATTTCGACCAATGAACCTCAATTCACTACAGGTAGAAAATATCACTTTTAACCGTAGTATGGATAAAATTCAGTGGAAATTGATAAAAGGGATCAGATATTAAATGGGGAATAAGGTGCAATTTAGAACTTGCAAACTGCAAACTTGCTCTTCTAACGAAACTTGATATAATTGTAGATACGTAATGCATTAATATTCAGGGATATTTAGTATCAATTTTATAGAAAGTAAATATTTATCGAGAGGACCGGATTTTAAATGGGGAACAAGATGCAAGTTGAAACTTGCAAGTCGCTTCTTCATACTTGAGATAATGTACGAAATCCTTTACAAGGAAGCCAGAATTTATTGAAATGCTAATCCATGCAAATCCTCATAGAGGATTTCGTACGTTACCTCAAATATGAGGAAGCAACTTGCAAGTTTCAACTTGCGGCTTGTTCACCTTCTTACTATCGTCGATGATACGTACGTGAATGCTCATAACCGGCAAATCGATGTAATTGAGCAGTTCGTGATGATATTTTACGGACATGCAGGAGCTGAAGAAGACCATGACCTTCTTCTTGCGATTTTTCTTCAGGAACGTGAACAGCAGAAGCAATCGTTTTTCGCTCGGACAAACCACGTAGCCCTGCTCCAAACCCTCGACCGTCGCTTTTTCTTTCTCATCGTCAACACCGACGTACACCGGTTCCTTTTTCAAGGCTAACGTTGTCAGGAGTTCAACCTTCTTCGTCTGTGTCGCACTGAACAACATGGTTTGTCGCCGTTCTGAAAATTTGATGCAATATTTTTGTTTCAGTTAATCGGAACGACTGGCATGGAATTATTTCTGAATCGTACTAAAACTAGTTTTGTTTTCTTTTTTATGGTATCTTTATATTTTTGCCAGAAAGTTGTTGAGTGTATCGAAAATATAGCAAATATAAATTATTGACATGATGGGATGAATAATCGATTGAATGAAAATCAATCGAAGCTCAATTGATCCCTCAATCTCTCAGCTCGTTCGACCACTCAGTCTCTCGATTCGATCCTTCAATCTCTTTGATTTGATCGATCTCTCAATCTTTACGATTCAATTCATTCCTCAATCTGTCAATTCAATCAATCTCTGAACTTCTCACTCTCGATTCGATCGATGCCTCAATCTCTCGATTCGATTGATATCTCAATCTCTGGATTCGATTGATGCCTCAATATCTCAATTAGATCAGTACCTCAATATCTCAATTAGATCAGTACCTCAATCTCTCGTTTCGATTGATACCTTAATCTTTCGATTTGATCGATCCCTCGATTTAATCGATCCCTCGATTTGATCGATCCCTCGATTTGATCGATCCCTCGATTTGATCGATCCCTCGATTTGATCGATCCCTCGATTTGATCGATCCCTCGATTTGATCGAACCCTCGATTTGATCGATCCCTCGATTTGATCGATCCCTCGATTTGATCGATCCCTCGATTTAATCGATCCCTTGATTTGATCGATCCCTCGATTTGATCGATATATAAATAATCAATTGAATGAATTGTTGGTTGATTGATTGATTGATTGATTAATTGATTGATTGACTGGTTGATCAATTAATTGGTTGGATTGATTGATTAATTTCATTTTTCGATGTGAAATAATTTTCAGTGGAATCTAAACTTCCGGGACAGTTAGATTTACTTACTTGGCAAAATATTGATGATCTGTTTGAGTTCCTCCTCGAAACCAATGTCCAATATACGATCGGCTTCGTCGATAATGAGACACTGAAGATTTTTGTACAAGAAATCAGGCGTATTTTGTAAATGATCCAACAATCTTCCGGGAGTCGCGACAACGATGTTCACGCCTTTGGCGAGTTTTTGCGCTTCCGTTTGTCTGCTAGCGCCGCCCATCAATAATCCGTACGTGTGATAATGATACTTCATGAGTTCTTTCAACACGCCGAATGTTTGCATCGACAATTCGCGAGTAGGCGATATTATGATACATCCCGTGCCGTTTCTCGGCATGAATTTTAATTTGTAAATTAACTCTACTGCCGGTATGAGGAACGCCAAAGTCTTTCCCGACCCAGTCTTCGCAGCTCCCAATAAATCTCTGCCTTCGAGAAGCGGCGGAATCGATCTTGCTTGAATCTCCGTCATATTTTCGAAACCCATGTCGTGAATCGCTTTCAGGGTGTTTTCGCAAACTGTGTCTTTGAGAGAGGAGAACGATGCGCTCTTCATAACTTCGAGTCCCATAGACGAGCCGGGTACTAGAAATGATAAAAAAAAAATATTGTAAATTGATCTAAAACAGAGCGGTTGTTCACTCCAAAATTAATGGTGTACGGCAGATTACAGTGGCTACGGGAGATTACTTTTTTTCATAGATTACTGGGGAAAATGGTAAGAAATTTTTATCTTACGGCTTTTTGACAAATCTGTCTTGACATTTTCTTCCTTCGTTTCTTCATCGATACTGGACGCATCGCCGACATCCGATTCTGCGTCATTTGTTTCTGTGACCTCAGGCTGCGGTGGTTCTGTTTTTTTCTTTTTCTCTGGACAATTAAAACGGTTCGAAAATTAAACTGAAAACATACTCAACACCTCAATGTCTTTGATAAATGGAAATTATAGCAGCAATGCTTACTTTTGGCGGGACCTTCTTCCGTCCTCAAGCGCTTTTGTCCAATTTGTTTTTCAGCCAATTTCTTATCCGCATCTTCCTCCGTTTCGGTTATTTCCGTTCCTTTTATAATATTAACAACCACAAAATCGCATACACTCGAACGACAAATGAACGTACGTCAATCAAACAAAAAAAAATGTGTTCGACCGAAATATATGCAAGGTTAACCTCCTCAATTCTTTATACTTTTTCATCTTACCATTTGTTTTCTTCGTCTCACGATTTTGCAAGAACTTTAACTTCGTCTTCTCCCGTTTCTTTATCTTCCTCATTAATACCTTATCGGGTACTGACATTTTTAGTCAAATTTTTCCGGAGGATACACAATTTACAAATGTTTGGTTAACAAAAAACCACGTGGACCATGCGGTGTACAGAGAAATCAAAGAACATAGAAGAAAATGAAACCCCGGGTTTTATTGGAGCCACCGGCACGGCTGTTGTTGGGGGAATCATTACTTCCTTCCCCGACCGACAGGAAAGTTGGCGCTGCTTGGCTGCTTCACGCGCAGTCATGCCAACTTCATGGTTTCCCGCCAAATTTGATTGTTTCTCTTGGCTTAAAAAATTCCCAGCGGTAATATTCTCTGTTTAGCGGTTAACGGAAATTTTTTTCGATTTTTAAGGCAGCTCGGCGTTTTTAGTGGGAAATCGGGTTGTTTTAATTAATTCGAAGAATTCCCTTTGTACGCACGGGAAGTAAGCTCACTAACGCATTCACAATAAAAGAAACTTTCGTTCTTGCATCTCGCCGGATCTAAAATTCTGAAGAAGTCGTTTTCTGTTTTTATTATTCGTATTTAATTATTATCTGATTTTCACTCTTTGGGATTTTTCAGGTTCGAATTTTTAAGTTTAGTGGTTTTTTCGGTGGGAAACGCGCAGGATTTTGGTTATTTATGACGCATTTGGTTATTTGTGAACTTTCTAGGAGGATCGCGACATTGTGAGTTGACGAAACTGACTACGGTTCTCGTTGATCGCCGCGACGGTCGTGGAAACTCTTCGAACCTGATTTGACAATCATTTTCCCGACCATGAGATCTTGCCCTTCTTTGATCTAGTTTTCAGTCTTCATGGCTGAATATACCTTGCGCCGAATTAACACGTGCTTCTATTTACCTCTGCACCTAAACTCATAATCTTCAATGTTTATCACCTGATAAACGAAGATGTCACGATTGATAGTAAAAAATTTGCCGAAGGGTGTAAGTAACATGCATTTTGGAGGACTGCCATCACGATTAATCATTAGATTGTTGATCGAAACCTGCTAATCTACAGTTTCCAACTTGCACAGGTTACCGATACGAAGCTAAAAGAGTTGTTCAGTGCGAAAGGTGTTGTCACAGATGTACAGCTGAAGTACACGAAGGATGGAAAATTTCGACGTTTTGGTTTTGTCGGTTTCAAAACCGAGGATCAAGCCAAAGCCGCCATAGAATATTTTGACAAGAGTTGTATCGACACCTCAAAAATATCTGTCGAGCCCTGCGCCGGATTAGGTACTTTTGTTGCGACGACTTTAGAAATTTTGAAGAACTTTGAAGGATTTTGAGGTATCGGCTTCGATTGATTTCAGGCGACGCCTCCAAACCAAAGGCATGGAGCAAATATGCCGTGGATAGTTCGGCGCATGAGAAACTGTCGAAGAAAGAAGAGGTTGTAAAGGAACCGAAGGAAGACGGTGCGGCGACGGGGAAATCGAAGAGGGAAAAGAAGAAGGAAAAGAAAGAAAAGAAAGATGCCAAGATTGCAGAGGTTTTAGCTAAGGTTTGAACATTTTTTTCAAATGATTTTTATCATTATTGTCAGAACTCTTGGAAATAATTGAATGCTGAAGAGATTAAGTATTTTAATTATTGAAGACTGCCCGACAACAAAATAATTTTCTCTCCTATTAGCACAAAGACGATCCACTATTCAGTGAATTCCTCGAGAGCCATGGCGGCGCAAAAGCCAAAAAGGTTTGGGACAATGACGAATCAAAGTCTTCAGAAAAATCAAAAGACGTTGAATGCGAGAGTTCCAAAGAATCCATTAAAAATGACGTAAAGTCCGAAAGCGATTCCGGTGCGGGCTCCGACGATGACGACGATGAAAGTGAGAAAAAGGAACAAATTGTGGACAATAAAGTGTCCGACCTCGAGTTCATGGAATCACTGAAGAAAAAAAAAGAAGGTGCCGAAGTGAAGCAAATGGTCGATAAATCAGCTCATGGCCCCACAAAGTTTTTCACTGTTAAAGTTCGAGGATTGGGATACAATCACAAAAAGAAACACCTGAAACAATTCTTTCATCCGCTGAAACCAAAGTCGATACGAGTGCCTCAAAAAATAAAAGGAATAGCTTATGTCGGTTTCAAATCGGAAAGACACATGAATCAGGCGTTAAACAAAAACAAAAGTTTTCTAGGTATTATTACTATTATTATTATTATTATTTGTTATTTATTATTATTATTATTATTATTATTATTATTATTATTATTATTATTATTATTATTATTATTATTATTATTATTATTATTATTATTATTATTATTATTATTATTATTATTATTATTATTATTATTTGATATTTATTATTATTATTATTATTAATTATAATTATTATTATCATTATTATTATTATTATTATTATTGATTATTAATTATTATTATTTATCATTATCATTATTATTATTATTATTATTATTATTACCATTATCATTATTATTATTAATATTATTATAAATCTATATCGTAATATGATTTCTGTTATTTATTTATCAATCACTTCTTTATCCACTTACCTGCAAATAATAGTGATATTGTACCATACTCGTTTTCATTATACAACATAATTTCGTCGTTGTATAATTAATTTGTAATTTTTTATTCAGAGGGAAAACGTTTATTAGTGACGAAATACGAGAGCAAAGACGAAGCGGAAGCTTCGAAGGACAACGAAAAAAATGATGGAAACCCGAGGTGGAAGAAGCAGGAAGACGCGCTCCAGAATGAGGAGAGCATTGCGGAGTCGGGGAGGATGTTCGTTAGAAATTTATCTTACACGACGACGGAGGACGAGCTCAGAAAGATTTTTGAAAAATACGGTACGCCTGTGTTTCAACGATATAAATCGATATTTCATTTAGACATTTTCTTTGAACATTTTTTGTCTTCAGGTCCACTCTCCGAAGTGAATTTGCCTGTGGACAGGACGACGAGGAAATTGAAAGGTTTCGGCACCGTAACATTCATGCTGCCGGAACATGCGGTAAAGGCGTATTCCGAGTTAGACGGCTCGATTTTGGACGGTCGAATGCTTCATTTACTTCCCGGAAAAGCTAAACCGTCCGAAACGGAATTGCTCGATCAAGGTAAGAATGAACTCCGATATTTCCGTGTCAACATGTCCCAAACAACGAAAACAACAAAAATATTTATGTTGTATTATTTTTTTATATCAGGGATGGGGAATATTTAAAAAATAGGTCTTTAAACAAATAACTACAAAATAATTATGATGCGACAACTAAAATTTGCACAACAATAATAAATAATTTATATAAATTAATATTTTGAAATTAATTTTAATATTCAATAGCAATTTCAATCCATTATCATTCAGTAATGGAAGTATTTTCTCTTTATGAATTTTTCTCAACATGTTGCCATTTTATTTCTCACAAATAAACTTTTCGTACCTCATTCAGAATGTTTAAAGCATGTTTCGTAATTTTTTTAACCACTTCGGACGAATAGTTCGCTCGCAATTGTTATTTGAAAACCGACTGGGTCGAATCCACCCAGTGTGACGGTCGTGATATTATTCGCTAGCGTGGCTGTGAAGGGTTAAATACGTTATCGTTGAATAAATCCAGCCTAATCTCTAGTCCATATGCAGCAAAAGAGCAAAATCTTCTTCGTAAAAGAACGTCATTATCGTTACAGAGGGCCTCGGTTACAAACAGAAGAAGGAGCTGGAAAGGCGAGCAACATCCGGATCTTCCCACAACTGGAACACACTTTTCCTCGGCCAGAATGCCGTCGCCGACGCTATAGCGACGGCTTACAATACGACCAAAGACATGGTCAGTATTCTCCAACGAAATATTTGGATCCCACATTTAATTACCTCGAAATATCGAGCATTCTCAAAGATTTTCTAACGAAATCTTTGGATTCCGGATATTTGATTATCTCGAAAAATCGATCACAGGTTTTGGACGAAGGAGCCAAAGGCACGAGCGTTGCTGTACGATTGGCTCTGGGAGAAACTCAATTGGTTCAAGATACGAGAAAATTCTTGGAACAAAATGGCGTACGATTAGATGCGTTCAATCAGGTATTTTCGAATTTCAAGTGACAAAAAACGATCCAAATCGCTATTAAATCGTCCATAATTTTTTTTTAAATAACCTTTTTATGATTCGTGACTTTCCAGGCTCCGGATAAAAGATCCAAGACTGTGATGATCGCTAAAAATCTTCCGCCGCAGACGCAACCTAAAGAAATACGTGAAAAATTTGCGCAATTCGGTGAATTGGCTCGTGTAATAATGCCTCCTTCGGGAATTACAGGTAATATCTTCATTTAAAATACATTTTTCATTGTTCTTGAAAATTGATTCATGCAAATGTTATGAAAAAAAATTTATTATTATTTATTTATTCAATGAACGATACGAAATTCCAGCTCTCGTGGAATTTTTCGAACCGTCGGAAGCTCGAGTGGCTTTCATGAAGCTGGCTTACACGAAATTCAAGTACTTGCCTTTGTATCTGGAATGGGCACCGGATAACACCTTTACAGAGGCTGCTAAGAAGCCAGACGCGGCTGCTTCGCGAAAAATTGAAAAGAATCGGGACAAATCCGTCGTTATGGATAATAAAGAGAACGAAGTTGAATCTATGGACGTGAAAGAGAACGACGATGAGGAAGACGAGGACGAGGACGAGCCCGAACCCGACACGACCTTGTTCGTGAAAAACTTGAATTTCACGACCACAGAAGAATCATTGAAGAAAGTAAGAATTATTTTGGCTTCTAGAAATTCCCTTTTGTGTTTTGAGGAATTTTTTAAATGCGGCAAATTGGATTATGCGACGGTTGCCATGAAAATAAGGGTGCAAGGTCGAACCTTGCACATTGCTTTTTCATAATTTTACACAGTTGACAGAGTTTTTTCTATGGGGAATTATGTGTCGATCAATTTTGGCTTCCTCATGGAGGATGCTTCGGCAAATGGGTATAATTATGAGGAAGCAATGTGCAAGGTTCGACTTTGCACCCTTGTTTTCATACAAAACTCGCTCGTAAATCTATCTAGTCCGGAATAAATATAAGGCGAATTCCATGTGGATTCTAAAAAATTAAAAATCGCATTAAATCTAAACGTCTGGATCGATTTTGCCCAAATTTGATACGAAACGTCTTTCGATAATAGTCCAACTTTGTACCAAGTTTTAGTCCGATACCTCGATAATTGCGCGAGCTAGAGAGCGCACGACAATTTTTGAAAAATTTCAAAATTCTATTAGAACAAAACCACCACATGGATTTTGATCAAATTAAGTACCAAGCATCTTCCCGTGATACTGCAACATTCTACTGAATTTGAGCTCGATATCTCGAAAATTGTGCGAGCTAGACAGCGTAAATCGATTTTTGAAGAATTTCAAAATCGCGTAGAAACAAAATAACTGCATGGATTTTTCGAAAAATTTTATCAAGCAAGGCGCCTTGAACTCTTTACATGTGTGATAAATTTCAGCTTGATATCTCAAGCCGTTTTCAAGTTGTGAACGTTAAACGAATGTTACACACGTACACGAACACACACACAGACACCGGACATTTTTTCTAAATGTGATTTCTCGGCGTTTTGGGACATTGTGAACACGTCTACATGAAAATCTAGAAAAAAAATGTTTTCACTAAAACAAAGCTTCCTCTATGCGAAAGCAAAAGGTCCTAATAATTCTGGACAAAAGTTATCCATGGGTTATGGATTTGTTACATATAAATTGAAATTTCATTGCAATTCTTATTAAAAAATTGTCTTTTGTGTTTCCAGTATTTTTCAAAATGCGGCAAATTGCATTATGCGACAGTGGCCACGAAAAAAGATCCCAACAATCCTGGACAGAAGTTGTCGATGGGTTACGGCTTTGTAAGATACAAATTGAAATCAGACGCAGATCGGGCTCTGAAAGAATTGCAAATGACGGTGCTGGACGAAAAGACACTCGAACTGAAGAGATCGGAAAGAACTTTGGGGTTCGTAACTGCGTCAATATTAAATATTAAATTCAAGGTCTTACCGGATGGATCGTCGGGCAACAAGTGGGTCCAGAATAGGTGAATCGTGGATTGTAAAGTCTAGGTCATGTACGAACATGTTTAGCCTTACAAATAGCTGAACTAATAATAAATTAACGCTAGGATACGTTAATTGGACACTTTTGATAATAATTCAAGTCAAATTTGACGATATTGGCGTGTGGTTGACTGACGTTTTGTCAGTGACTACAACTGTTTCAATTGTTTCAGGTGATACTCCTCGTTACTTCAATTAATTCCTCGACAATTACTCAATCGATTCATTTGAAATTAAGCATAATTAATCTGTCGATTCTAAATGTTGATGATATATTTTTTTCAGAATCTACGGCGATTTAGTTCCATTCGTTTTGCAATCGTTAACCATTACAGTGGTCATTTTTGACATAATTTATTATTATTCTATAAGAACTATGGTTCCTCAAGTTTATGAGAATTTTCGCGATTTTTTAACGTCCATCCAGTAAGACCTCAATCATTCACACGAACACTTTTAATATTAAAATATTAATTTTCGGCCTGAACAATAATACGACCAATTGCGCCACATCATTTCCTTCACCAAAAAAATCTTTCTGTCTAGAACGGACGTCGTGACGTCGAAGAAAACATCGAAAGTCACGCCTCAAACGGGAACGAAAATAATGATAAAGAATATTCCGTTCCAAGCCAATGTCGATGAAATAACGGAATTATTCAAGTGAGTTACGACAATTTTACTGTTTTACTGCATCAATACGTACTCGTAAATTATCGCTAAAACAAAATTAATTTCAGGGCTTTCGGAGAGCTCAAAGCCGTAAGATTACCGAAAAAATTGATGGGTGTCGAAAAGCACAGAGGTTTCGCCTTCGTCGAATATTACACCAAGAGCGAAGCTAAGGTAAATATTTCAAAAAATTTTTAAATCTCGCCACATTTCCGAAATGTCCAGGACCGTGAAAATAAATCCGACAGACGTTGATCAATTTTCACAATCAAGGCTCAATCAATATATCCATTTATTTATTTATTTATTTATTTATTTATTTATTTATTTATTTATTTATTTATTTATTTATTTATTTATTTATTTATTTATTTATTTATTTATCTATCTATCTAATCTATCTATCTATCTATTTATCTATATATCGATCTATCGATCTATTTATCTATATATCTATCTATCGATCTATCAATCTATCGATCTATCTATCTATATATCGTTCTATCGATCTCTCTCTATCTATCTATATATCGATCTATCGATCTATCGATCTATCGATCTATCGATCTATCGATCTATCGATCTATCGATCTATCGATCTATCGATCTATCGATCTATCGATCGATCGATCTATCTATCTATTTATCTATCTATCTAATGTATCTCATATATCTATCTACCTATCTATCTATTTATCAATATATCTATCTAATCTATGTAATCTATCTGTCAATCAATCAATCAATCAATCAATCAATTTTCAGCGTGCTTTCAAGGCCCTGTGCCAGAGCACTCATTTGTACGGACGAAGATTGGTGCTCGAGTGGGCCCAGGCCGAAGAAAACGTGGATGACATTAGAAAGCGAACTGCAAAACATTTTCACCAAGGTAGTCGCGAATTCCAATCACTACGTCTACTGCGCGAACGAGCGTCTCATTTGACATTCAATATAATCGGCGCCTTCGTAAATCTGACGTTTCTGTTCTTCCTTTTCAGAGGATTCCGGCAACAAAAGAAGCAAAAAAGCCACTCTCGATCCCGAGAGTGTGGGACTCGCTGTGGAATAGATATCCGGGTTTTCTTGCTTCGATGAGAAGTGGATCGACAGAGTTCGACCGTTTTAGAGGCAAAGAAGGATTTTCGTTGATTGTAACATTTATTTTATGCAATCAAGATTTAAAAAAGATTTTTTTTTTAAATATAAAAATGTAAATAAATCCATGCGTCGTAGAAGTTATCTCAACTTTGCGGGTATGTCAAATTTTTTTATAATATAAAGAAAAATTTATGCACATTCCTATGATTCTGTTTATTATTTTATTTTTTAACCGACTCTAGAGAAAGAGGAGGTTCTCAATTCGAGGTGTATTTTTTTGTGGGTATGTTGAGTGATATCGTCGCCGATTTTAACGATTCTTTTTTTTATTAAGTAGGCTATATTTCGAGGCTGGTCCTATTTAAATTTGAATAAAACATTCTACCTCTGAGGGTGGAAAATTAGGGGAAGAATCCCGTTTATAGATGAATTTCACCTACTTCTCGTTATCTCCGATTGGCATATAAGTGTTATGTAGTGTTATATAGTGAATAAAAAGTTACCCAGAAAAAGAAAAAAAAACAATATTTTTCGATACAAAATTATTGATACTTAAATTAAGTCTGTTAAATGTTTAAGTATCGATCGCCCGGAAGGTATTTAAGTCTATTTAACCGTCTCAAATATTCAAGTATCAGTAATTTAGTCTAGTAGTTTAGTAATCAGTAATGTACTGTCTTTCAATGTTCTTTTCGTCAGAGTAATAGAAAATATTTTTTTTTTACTTTTTATGTGTAACTTTTTATGGTTTAAGTTTGTAAGTGTAATCAAAGTTTTTAAGTCGGTTTTGATTTTTCGGTAAAAATTCTTTATCTCAGAAAAATAACCCCGTTCAAGTATAAATAATTAGAGCGGTTATTGAAATCATTTTCCACTTGGACGGTTTTTATTCGCCGCTCAAGCGCCTTATCGACAAATTCGTCATCGCGACGATCCCATAATTCAGCGCTTGATAATCAGCCAACAACTTTCCGATCTCTTGTTCGTTCGTCAATTCTAATTTCGCATCACGTATCGCGAATACTTTTTCCTCGCTCATTCGTTCTCTCGAAAATGTCTCGAGGCGAACCACCTCCGATAATCGCATGTAACTGGGGTTCTACTCCTTCGGATTTCTCACAGCTGGGCTTAAACTTGTTTCAAGCCCATATACATACTGTTACATATGCGAACGGGTCGCAGGATACGTTAAAACGCTCTACCATAAGATATAAAAATACAATTAACTCATTTTTCAGTTTCGAGATCAATGCTTGAAATTGCTCAACGAATCGTTAACTGAATTAAATCAATTATAATTATATCCAATAATTAAAATTATTTTTAATCCTCACACTAAACACCTGTTTTTTTTCTCGATTAAATACCACACCAGCTATTAATACGACCCTGCACAAACTTTGACGGTCCGCCATTTTGAATTGGCCGGAGCGATCGGGTTGAAAAAATTCTCAAATATACTCCGACCATTCTTAAATTAATCGATATTAATAAAAAGTGCGATCGTAATTATTCACGTGTATAATAAAATTCGTAATACAAAAATTTTCTTTCTAAACAAAAGTTAGTTTACCAAAAAGTAATACGATTAAAATAACTCTGCGTTGTAAGAGTTAGCAACAAAAAATTCCGCAACACGTCCGATTCGTCAATAAATAAAAAAAATAAACAAAATATAATATTTCAATAATTAAATAAATTATAACAAAAAAATTAAAAAAACAAAAAAATAATTTTATTCCACGATTTCCGTCGTCATATACGCATTTACTCCCACAAAACGTCAAAAATAGAAATTAACCGACGCAGCGCATCGCGCCTTGGACCTGCATTCCGCGCGACACTCTCGTACGTGACGAAGATCATGGATAGGCGATTGTAACCGGCCGGCTTTTTGAAACGCGGCGTCGGCGGTGATGCAGAGAGCAAAGGTAAGAAACACGTCTACCTTTCACCTTCCCCGGCGACGATCGGAGTTCGTGCCTGGTTTCGAGGGCCCATCGCGAAGGAATGAAGAGAACGTGCGAGAAAATAATCGTAACCCAGCCCGGGCTTCCACCAGGTTCCACTTGGTGGGGTTACACGAAGGTGGAGGAGAGTTGCAACTCCCGATGGACACACATGAAAGTAACAGTGCTGCGCAGCACCTTCGAGAACGACGAAGGCTCGATCATCGGCCGACCGGCTCACAGTCGAATCTTTTACTTTCGTTTAACTCGCGAACGCGAATATCCGCGTGTCTGCGATTCGATCGAGTTTTTTTCGTCTTCTTCTCATATCATTTTTTTGCGATTAATTTTTATCCAATAATCGAATAAGATTATCGATATAGAATTGAAGTTGAAGAAGAAAGGGAATTGATAAATTACGTGGTGCGACGCACGTATAAAGTAATCGAGGCAGTTATAATTATTGTCGTAATAACGGATTTGATTGCGAGGCACAGTGAGGTGGACGTACCGAGTGCCCTTTTCGCACGGATCAGGATGCGTGCGCCTTGAGATATCAGGGCTCGATGCAACAGGCTGTTCGGCACAGTTTTTGAGGATTGCAGAAAGAACTTTGGTCTTTCTGTTCAAACGACTTTGACGATGGATCTGGTGAGAATTATTGAATAACGAATTTATTCTTTAGCAGTTGTTTGTACCGACATTAGGGTTTCATATTTTTCTGAGGATTTAATGCTGGTTAATTGTATCGTTTGTATTAATTTGTAGTATTGATCGTTCGATTTGCGAGTTTATAGCGTGTGAATTGGAATTTGCAAATTTTAGGCTATTTTATATTTTTCTATGTATTTATGAGGGTGTGTTTCCGGGAAAAAATTATTTAGGCTGCTTAGGACGTGAAAAAAATTGTTTGATCAGTCGTAATACATTTTTCCGGTAAATATAAATGTTCGGGGATTGAAACTGACATGAGGGCAATTAGTGATATTACGCTCACTTGAAATAGAGAATCGCAGGTCCACCAATGAAATTTTTTTCATCAACAACAATTATTAGAAACTTACAAAGAAGTTTTCAACTGAAAAGAACGATCACGTAATGAATTGATAATTTCCAGTTAGTTTCTAATGCAAGTACATCGGTAGTAACAGCGATTAACACGTGAATAGGGCGATTAGGTATAGGTCAGATATTTAATTTTACCGGAAACATCGATTTCAACTGTTTAAACAATTTATTTCACGTCTTAATCAATTATAAAAATCTATAATACGATTGCGGAATCCCTCGAAATAATCCGATTGAGCTCCGATTCGCCAAGACGTTTTCTGATAGCCTCCAATCTAAATCTAAGAACTGCCAAAAAAAGAATTCCGTAAGCAGCCCTTAATTAATATATATATAAACTTAATCGAACAGCGACTGAAGGTAGAAAAACGAAGATTCGTAAGACACAAACTTGCGAGAAAAACCTCGCGAATGTGGCTCGTGAGTTTGTAGAGAGCGAGTCTGAAGGTTTTTTTTCCACTTTTCGCGATGGAAGCGAGGTTGCACGCGATATGCAGCGGATATAAGTACGTTCTCAACGTAACGATAGTTCGGGCCGGCGGATGAAAACTTTCTGCAAAGCCTTGAGAAGAAACGTTTGCAAGCTCGTGTAACGGGAATTTGTTGCGAATGAACGCATCGGCGGATGAATCGCTACAAAATTTAATAAGATTGTCGTTTAGGTTTTTCTACCCACTCTTAAAAATGCCGAAAAGCTTGCGAATAATTGTCTCGGAGAATAAATGAAAAGAGCATCGAACCCCGAGGGAATTTACGGAAAATACGATGTAACGAGATTTTACAATACCGGTAGGTTTCTTCGCCCGACGACGTTTGAGACAGTTGCCTATTATGTCTTATATTAAGTTGTGCAATCAATCCTGGCCGTTTTTGTATTTTATTCATTTCGCGAAATTTTGTAACTTGTTAGGTGAAGTCGATTACATGGATTCGCAAATATTGTTCTTGCTCGACAAACGTATCAGCTTCAATTTTTCGAACTGAGTAACTTCAATGAATTTTAAGGCTTTTGGAATGGATATTCCAGGCGGCAAAATTATAAAATTTCGAGAAAAAAATGAATTACAAAAACGGCGGGCATTCGTCATTGGAAGGAAGTAGGCTATCTTATTATTAACCTGTATTATTATTATTATTTTTATGACGATAATAATGACAGTAATAATAATAATAATGATGATAATAATAAAAATGATACTAATAATAATAATAGTAATAATAATAAAATTAATCGTAATAATAATGATAATAATGATAACAATAATATAATGTTGATATTATTAATACAATCTTAATAATATAATTGTATTATTATTATTCTTATTATTATTTTTATGACGATAATAATGACAGTAATAATAATAATAATGATGATAATAATAAAAATGATACTAATAATAATAATAGTAATAATAATAAAATTAATCGTAATAATAATGATAATAATGATAACAATAATATAATGTTGATATTATTAATACAATCTTAATAATATAATTGTATTATTATTATTTTTATTATTATTTTTATTTTTATTATTATTATTATTAGTTTTATTATTATTTTTCACTATTATTATTATTATTATTGCTATTATTATTATTATTATTATTATCCGATGTGGAAACCCTAGCTTCAAGCTCACACCCGATTGTTGTAGCCAATGCTTCTTGATGGAGCTTAAAATAAGGAGTGAGAGTGTAGCAATAATTCGATTGCAAAATCGCCGGGAGGTCTCAACAACGTACCGGGACCGCGTTTGCGTTGCTCGCAAATCTCGAGAGCAACCTATACATATCTACATCCTCGTATATATATAAGATCGTCGTTCGAAATCGGCGAGTACTGGAACCAGCCCCCCCCCCCTCCCACTCCATTCTCCGGGCACCATATAATTACGATGGTAATATAATCTCATTTTATTATTGTTCATTAACTCGTCCTTAGGAAACCGAACGTCGTGGAGTATTAAAAAGTTTAGCAATGAATAACAATAATTATTCGTCGCCCCGCTACGGTCATCCGATCTATTTTCTCTTCCTTTGCTGCTTCGTGCATTTGTGAAACCGTGCGGAGAAAATCCTCCATCGATTTACGTGCACGCACGACTAATACAAATTTTCACGAGCCATTCACGAGTCAAAGTCTTTATCGGGACAACCATTGCAGCACGAATCGCGGACGGTTAATTATTGTTAATTTTTTGAGTATGAACAGAGCTTCCAAATGTTAATAGTACCGGGTTTTGCTGATAAGAAGCCTGCGAGCTTGTCATTCGTTTTTGCATTTTTTAGGTTGTTATGTAGCTCAATAAAAAGCAATAGAGTTTTGGCAGAATCAGCAATATCATTTTAAAATAATATTTATTGGATTAATGAGAGGTTATTTTTATTTCAAATTTTGTATACGCACAACAGTACAAAATAAAAGTACACACACAGTATAAAATAAAAAATGACTCTTATTATCTTACACAATAATAAATATATAAGACAAATAAGGGACAAATAATAATTGCTATGGGGGAATTATTTGTATTAGTAATTTTCATCTGGAAGAAACCCGCAGAACAATCCGAGTTAGTTTTGAACGATATGTTATTTTCCTCAAATAGAGGCCAATGGGCTCCTATTTAAAAATCAACATTCGAATATAGGCTCAGATTACCCTGTATTCGGGTGGGCCTCTTATCGGAAAAACCCGCTGGCTCACGAAATTTGCAGATGTTAAGGTTTTTACAAATTCAAAAAATCGGAGTACAGAACCCCGCCATTTCGTAAAAGTCGCAGGGATTGTGTTTTTTTACTCTACCATATTCATGTTGCAAAACATTCAATTCCGCCTCACTGCTAGCAAGATCGAACAAAGTGAGATTCATCTTTCATGAGTCTCCCCTAGCAGGTTCGCGACCGAAAAAACCAAAGTAGAAGTCAACAAAACCAAAGTTGGCCGTCAAAAAAGCACCGGTGAGCACTGAATACTTTTCGAACACTAAAACATCGGAATTTAGATCGGAAGCACTGAAAAGGCACCGAACAAGATCTTTCCAGTGCTTTTTTGGGACTTTCTACCAAAATTCCGGTGTTTTTAATGTTCGAAAAGCATCGAACATTTTTTTTCGGTACTTTTCTTGTGCTTGATCTAAAATTTCGGTGCTTTTCAAATGATTTTTGGTGCGTTTATCAGTGTCAGAACCCGCTATAGGGCCTTCGATAGCTACGGAAAATATTCGCCATTCGTGAAAGCGTATTTCTCTATGCGCCGCTCCTCGTGACTGAAACGGAAACGACCTTCCCCGCCTCATTGGCCGCGAGGGTCACTCTTCAGGTTGCGGCCTCCATCTTGAATCCGTCCGTTTTGACTTACCGGATGTGCGAACAAGAAAGCCACCGAAACATCCAAACGGCAACCGAAAGTAGTGGAAGCCTCATACGCACGCAGTTGGTTTATGCGGGAAATAAAAAAACCAAAAAGACCGCGGACGGTCAGCTGGTTGACCTTTAGCGAGATGATCGCCTCGGGGTGATTTTATCCGCAGGTTGTATATCTGACAACAGCCTCGGTATATCTCAACGTTGTTGACTCGTTTTCTCGTACTCTTTCTATATTTTTCTTCGTGACAACGTCTACCCGTTGCAACCCGTTTATTTTATTTTATTGTTTTTTTTCTCCTCTCTCTCGCTTCGTACGTGAATTATCATTCTCGCTTTGAAATCCTGTTCGTTCACTTTTCCTCTCATCTCGATCGTATACTCGGCTCTCGACTTGTTTCGCTCTTCGACGCTGAGACGTTTCGGTGCATGTAATTAAAATTCGTTTGACGCTTTTGTTTCACTACTGATCGGTCATTTATTCGTTGACGGATTTATTTATTTATTTATTTATTTATTTATTTGTTTATTTATTTATTTATTTATTTATTTATTTATTTACTTATTTATTTATTTATTTATTTTTGCTTAGTCTTCTGCTCATTTAGTATTCAAAGTTGAATCGCAGGCATTGAAGATCGGGGAAATAACCTAAATAATTCTTACATTATTAAAAACAACCCAAAAACATTTACAGACCAAATAATGCATAGTAAATTTATTTGACTAATTTTCTTTCGAATTATCTTTAAAAAAACTATTTAGAGTTTTTATTCGGTTCCATTTGCGTAAAAGATTCTAAAAATTACGTACAATTCTGCGCGTATTATTTCGAGGATGTGTCGTGGAATATCAGCGATATTGTTTCCGAAAGTGACTCGGCGATAATGGATATTTTTCACTTTCTTGAAATCAACGGCCTGAGCAACTGCGACGGAGATGATCAATTGGAGAATCGGCGCCGTTCGGTTTTATTGCTCGAGAGAGAGAGAGCGACAGTTTGGAGCCCTGGGGGCAGCGAATTCCTTGGGAAAGTAAAAGCGAGCTCGGGTACGGTCGCCGTGACTGGGCGACGAGATTGACCGATCTCCGTACATTCCGGTATATATATATAACTATATAAATATATATAAATATATATTCCTCAATTTCTCAAAACTATAAAACGAAAAAAAGTAAAAAGGTTTTAAGAATTATCCAATGCTGTCGATAAGGCTTCGTATAAAAATGAATATTTGAAAAAAACCCTCGAAACGAGTTTCACCTTCTCGAAAAAAAAATTCTGTCTTATTTGTCGACGATCGAACCCAAAAAAAGAACGAAAGAATTGAATATTTTTAGAATACATGAGAAGGAAGCCCCCGATCTAGAGAACCATTATGTCCTGCAACTTTTGTGTCTGGTATTTCAAATGGACGGAAAAGAAACGAATAAAAAGGTGATTCTGAATTATCGTTCGGGCCCTAAGAGCTCGAGATTTGGGATGAAAAAGAGAGGAATCCGTGATTACATTGCAGGCTGGAATTTACCGCTGTCGCTTTAAATTCTTGGCAACGTACACGAACGAAATCCGAGCGGTTATTTATTTCTTCATTTTTTTTCCTTCGCTTCGTTTCATCGAAAATTGCCTCGTCTTTCACGAAACTTTAATCCTGGATTCTTTGGTTATAACCTAAATTCTGATCGCAAACAATCCGCTGGAATTGCGAATTTTTTTCTCTATTAATTTCTTGACTTTTACTTTTATGGATTTGAATTTTGAAACAAAAATATGTATGTGTAAATTTCAGTCGTTCCTAGATCGATGGAATATTAATCAAACGATAGACATTGAGGCTGATTAAGGCTGCGGAGAAAGTGCGTCATCAATGTGGCAATTCTTTTGCGGCTTGTGTATTAAAATGGACGACGTAAGCGCCTAATGCTAAATTATATTAATGTAGCGAAGCATTTTTATTCACGCTTCGGTACGTTGATATAATATCTCTATCTCTACGTTGACATGTATGCATATAAATATGTATTTATCACTTATTTTTTGTGGATCGGATGATCGTAATAAATATGTTGGGAGGCAAAACCGAATAAGTCAAATTTTTCGGAAATGGGATTAAGTAAGATTCTTGTAATTGAGACTG
The DNA here is from genome assembly GCA_963971145.1 of Sussaba pulchella. NCBI lineage: Eukaryota > Metazoa > Arthropoda > Insecta > Hymenoptera > Ichneumonidae > Sussaba > Sussaba pulchella. Next base: position 7,502,950 of record OZ020171.1, on the reverse strand, counting down.
TAAACGACAGTCTGAGACACGGTTATGCCGCGAGCTGTCGATACAGGAAGAAATTAACGAGATTAACCTAACCAAACAAGTTTATTTTGGAGGCAAAACCGAACGAGTCCGACAGTATTTTATTCATCCATAAGTTAGAGACTACAAATCTTACCGAATGCTATATCGAATACTACCAAAAACTTGAAATAGACTCATTCGGTTTTGCCTTAAAACCCCAGAAATTTTAAGCAAAGCCACAAATAAAAATTGACCCGAAAATAAAAAACGTCATCCTCAAAAACTGGAAAAATTCACGAATGAAGCTCAGGGTTTCGACTTTACGATGATATTTTGAAATACAAAGTTTCCGAAATTACTGATTACAAAAATAACAATAAACGAATGAACTGCGAGAACTTCAAAAGTTTAGTCTGGGTCAAATCAACCCCACGATACACTAATCGGGTCAATAGTCACATAATCAACACTCCACCGTCACACTCGGTGGAATCCATCCATCGATCAACCAACGCCCAGCGGTTTTTCTATCCGTTCTCATCGCTTTATGATTTTTTCAAACATGTTGCCATTTTATTCCTTATAAATAAACTGTTCGTACATCATCTAGAAGGTTCAAAGCATGTTGTGCAATTTGTTCAACCACTTCGGCCGGATAGTTTGCTCACAATCGTTTTTCAAAAACTGACTAGGTGGAATCCACGCAGTGTGATAGCCGTGATATTATTTGGTAGTGTGACATCCAAGGGTCAAATTTTCGCCCCGGTTCGGGTCAAAACCTGTTCCACTTCGCCTCGAAACCACAAAAATGTCAAGTAGAGTGACAAATAAAAATAAATAGTAGAATAATTCAAACTAATCGCCGTCGCGATAGCTAATAGTAGCGGCAGCAGCAATAGTTGCAGTTGATTACTAAAACGGTAAAATAGTTCATATTAATATACGGATGGAAAAGGTCGCGCCGTCAGGGTCGTAGCGGGGGAGGATAGTGTGGGGGGCGGTTCTCCGAACCCGCTATAAATCGATGCATCAACTATGCGTGGTTGGATGCGAGCAAAAGGTGGAAGGTACGCCGAGAAAAGATGAAGAAAGTAACGTAATCGAGACACAGCTTACGGCGATGCACTATGCATCGAAATATTCGAAATGCCATGCATTCGCGAACACGCGCGCGTTCGTTCGTTCTTCGTGCTCGGGGCGAACTCGTGCGAGTATAATATAATACAACGAATAGCTGGAGAATGCAGTGCGGTTGTTCTGCAGTGCTGCATAGTCTCACACATATTTATGCAGCCATCCAATCTCCCACACCTCGAGACTACGCTGAATTATTATACTCGCGATTCACTTGTTATTCGTGATTGTACTCGTAATTCTCTTTTTATTCGTGTATTATACTCAGTTCATACAAAACAGCGTACTGTAGGATAAAAACTCTGTGGAGAAAATCGTAAACACGCGTGGAATACTACAGTAGGACCTCTCTAATCGCAACCCCTTGAATCGAAACACTGCGAAGGAGAACCAATCATTCCACTTCTACATTTCTCCGCCGGCCATGATGGTACGAACAAATGGAGCGAGACAATAGGGAGTTCCGTGCGAAGATGCAACCCCGACTGTTTTTATTAAACGTTTGACGTTTCTCTTGTAAAACATTGTGGGCTTGGGACATTTTAAGATAGGGCACTGCCAGCAGAAGTGGTTTAGATACTTTGTGTAACCCCCGCAATTGGATTAGGAGACCTGATCTGTTACGATTAGAGAGGTTTTACTGTAGTTACTTTGGGTCGATGATTCATGTACAAGGTGGGGGCCGTCCATTGTTCTTGCGAGAAACGACGAGCGCGGTAGCCACCTCGTGGCGGCTGGGGAAGTAACGCGTGGCGTTTCGTTAGGCGTAATTTTATCTTATGATCCCTTTTGCAACGTAATTTATATAAGGGTGAGGTAATTTTTTGACTTCTCAATTTTATGGGGTAATTATAATAATTTTTGTTTTCGACCGTCAGAGAAATAATCTGTGAAAAGTTGACAGATTGTGGCCTCGAATGAACACGCAATAATTTGCAGATTAGTCGATGGACATTAAGATTCTTAAGATCGATGAGAGTGAGGATTAAGAAGGATTATTCTTTCAACGGCTATTGATATTTCTGCTTTGAATGATACAGGAAGACGTGGCTCGCATTATTCAAATGATATCTCCGCGAGTTTTGAAGCTACGTCTATTGCGTTAGGCTGATTTTGAAGCTCTCTCAACAACACATGAAATCTTACTCGGACTTTCTACATTTTATAGCAACTTTCATCGATGAATATTTTAATGGAAAAATGTAGTGAAAATATTTATCGATGGAAGTTCGAATTAAATTCGGGAAGGCCGAAGACGATTTTATGTAATGTTGGACGAGCTTAAAAATGAGCCTAATGTAATCGACGTAGCTTCAAAGCTCGGAGAGATATTATTATTTCAATGATAAAATCCCGAGCTTTCTGTATTATCCGAAGGGAGAATATCAATAGCCGTTGAGAGAGTACTTAATACCCATTGATTAATCCGTAATTTTTTTTTGGGTTTATTTAAGCTACAATCTATCAATTTTTTGAGGGCCGTCGAAAAAAAAAAATCAACGCACCCTAATGTATATCGATTCTCATGAAATTTATCTTGTTCATAAAATTCATATACAGCCTGGATTGTAAATTTTATAATTTTCCGATCGTGTGGACTATTAAAAACGCGCAAGCAAACCGCCAGTAATTGCGGTTTATCTACATCATTGTCTCGATCGAATAAACACGCTTCGCAATTTATCTACATCATTGTCTCGATCGAATAAATACACATAATAATTTATCTACATCATTGTCTCGATCGAATATGCACAAATAGAGATATACACTTTCTTTCACGTAGAATGTACTTTATATCGTGGAATTGATGACACGGCTTATGGCATGAAGCGATCGGTTCGAACGAATAGTTTCTCCGTGCCATGACATTCACTACGAGCGAGCGGAGAAACTTTCAAATCCGCCTTGTTATATGGATAAAAAATGTATTAAAATTCATTTTCATTCGAGCCTGAAGTGGGTACCTTCGAAATTTCATTATTGACGAGACTTTGGAGTTTGATAGAATATCGAAATGATATATAAAAATTTGTATTATTACTCAATTAAAATCTGCAATTTTTTATATATTAAAAACACGCGGTAAGAGTTGAAACTGAAATATTAATTAGCAGTGTATGTTGGAACTTTCGATTTCTCGAATACTTCGTTATCGAAAGTGATATTCGAATAACTTTTTTTTTAATTGAATATTATCGAGTTATCCACTCGTATCGACAAATTATAAAGTAGCATTTATTTCTTCGGTCTTTAATCTTTTGGATGGGTATTAAAAGATCGCCGACATTCTTCTAGATTTAAAGAACGATAGTTCTCAATAGAATAATAATATGTCAATTATTTTGAATTTCTTTACAACACGATTGAGTAGTTATGACTTTATAAATTTAACACGGTCGCTTATGGAAAAACAGCTTCTGCAGACCTTAATGGTTGCGAAACGAATGGAACTAAATCGCCGTAAATTCTGAAAAAATGATGTCATTAAGATTTAGTATCAACAGATTGATTATGCTTAGTTTTAATCGACTCGACTGAGTAATTGTCGAGAAATTAATTAAAGTAATGAGGAGTACCGCCTGAAACAGTTGAAACAGTTGTACAGTCACTGACAAAACGTCAGTCAACCACACGCCAATATTTGACTTCAATTATTATTACAAGTGGTAAATTATATTTTCTATGTGTGAATTCATTATTAATAGTTCAGCTATGTGTAAAGCTGAACATGTACGACATTATCTAGCCTCGTAAATCCACGATTCACCCGTTATGGACTAACTTTTTGCCCGATGGTCCATTCAGTAAGACCGTAATTAACAATAAGACAGAAAGTCCAACAACAAGAAATCCTAAGCCCACAGTAAATTGATTAAATCCGTAAATTGGATGCCGCAATTAATTTACTTTCTTAAATCAAACGCTCAAGTTTTATTCGTGTGGGAATCGCGATAAATATACGAAAATTCTTATACAATCATCGTTCGGATGCATGACGCCATGGAAACCGATGCCGGATGCAACCAAGTCGTTGGCTTAGAATCTACAACGGAATTCGAGGTCGTCTCTCGTTAGATATCCGATTTGCAATTAGCTAATGGAACGAGGACCGTCGACGTAACGAAAGTTACGTTTCTGCGGTGTGGCCCGCCACCGAAACGCCGCTTTGCTCGCGAGAAAGTCGTTTCCAGCGACACGAGCCGCCTTTTCTTTCGTTCTTTCTTTCGTGCTTTCTCTTTACACACGGAGTTGCATAACCATGGAGAGACTTGACTCTGTATGTCACGGCCCCATATTTATTTATACTGGGCGGCCCTCGGCCTCCGCCATTTTTCCCGTCACCGGGTCGAACGTATTGATAACAATTTCATGTTATCGAACAATTTGTCATTTACCGAGAGAAATATTACGTTTTACGTGCTCGTACGAGCATTTTCTTAATTGGAGTAATTGTATGTTCGTACAGTAAATTCTCAGAGGGTCAATTTTATTTTATCGGCTTTTAATATTGATTTTATTGCATATAGTGTTGATAAATTATGCAGAATCGTTCTGAGACCATATTTTGATAGAATTGTTCAACAAGCGAAAGCCTTTGATGTGGATTAACATTAATGAACAAATGAATAACCCAAAACTCCGAAAATTGAATTCTTTTGTTGAACGATTGACATGGAAGTAATTGAGACATGTTTAAATTCAACATTTTTTTCTTCCCATTTCGAGCAATTTAAAATTTCATTCAATTCCTATGCATTTATCATACTCAAACAATAAAAGAGGGTACCTTTTATTTCATCTGCACCTGATATTGATTTTTCTCATTGCATATAGAGTTGATAAATTATGCAGAGTCGATCTGAGACCACATTTAAATAAAATTGTTCAACAGCAAAAATAGTTCGATGAAAATAAAAATTAATGAATAAATAAATAACGGAAATCCCACGAATTATATTCTTTCGTTGAGCTATCGACAAAAAAATAATTCAGATATGTGTAGATTTAATATTCATTTTTTTTTTCATTCCCACTCCAAGTACATAGTTCAAAATTGCATTTAATTTTTATGCATTTGTATTTAGTATACTCATGAAACAACATCTTAGAGGTTAATCTTATTTGATCTGCATCCAATATTGATTATACTAATTGCATATAGCGTTAATTATGCAGAATCGTCCCAAACCCATACTTCAATAAAATTAATTAACAGCAGAGAATGTTTGAAAACAATTAAAATTAATAAACTAATAAATAGAACGAAATCCAGAAAATTGAATTCCTTTGTTGGGTTATCGATAAAAAAATAATAAAGATACGTATAAATTCAATATTCAACATTTTTGTTGCTAACTTACTGAGAAATAACCAACGCTGTTAAAAATTACATTTAACTTCCATTGTTCCGTAATTTTTCGGTTAATTATGAACAAAAGACGTAAAATAATGAAGACATGCAGTTTTGAGTTTTCGGCTGTGGCACGTGCAATGGTCGTAGTTTCCTCGTACGTGACTCTATTAACAATTAACGTGGATGACGAGGTTCTAACGGTGCGCCCTCGCATATCCGCATAAACTTCAACCGCACGAAATGAGAATGAACGAAGAAACGCTGAAAAGAAGATAATACCTCCAATTATTCACACATATAATTTGTTTGATTGTTCAATACGCGAATACGAGGAATCTCATATTTCAAACCCGCTAATCAAACAATGCATTCTGCGGTTAATGAGACTATATAATTAAGGGAAATAATCAGCGAACCCCGAGAGTTCGACAGGCGCGGACGGAAAAATTGCTCCGGTGTATCATTCTCAAAATATATATGTATGTATGTAATACGTAAATGTAAAACAACGGAAGTTGCAGCGATGTGTGTACAAGGCGTGTCGTTTCCTGAAGGAGCTATGCAACACTTTGTAACCAGGCTGTCTTTCGGACGTTGCTTATGGTCTTGTGCAACTCAGTCCGGACATGTCTGAATACGTAAAATTGCACGGAGCAAAAAATGAATTAACTTTTAATTACCGGAAAATTCATGCACTTCATTTATTGTTGTTGTTGTGAAATATATCGTTAAAAAAAATGATAAAAATAACATTTTTAAAAGAAGGTTAAAATCTTTCGTACAAGAGATAGTTAATTGGGATGGTTGTGTTATTTGCGATGACCAAGAGGACGTAAAGTGGTCAAATGAGTGAGTGATAGGTTTGAGAGTTCATTTGTACGCCGGCAAGGATGAATATTGGAATCACGATTTTTCTAATAATGTTGTCTTTCTATTTCCAGAAGGCACAGATACCGGCTCTGGTTATCTGGCTATTCCTGTTATTCTCGTCCATTGAAGATGGTAAGTCTGCGATAATTTTACATTAATAATAAACAATTAATATCCATGAATATTGATTATCATTAATATCAATAATAAATATAAATGTTAATAAATATTTATTATTACCAATATTCATATTGATAATGATGAATATGTAAGATCGAACGTTGCCCGGGGCTCTCTTATTATGCGATTCGAGTTGGCGCCACGCGTTATACAATAATTGGACCGTTTTTCGAATCAGATTTATGGCAGTTGTTATTGAATTTTTATTGCTATCGATGGTACGTCTTCATGCATCATCTATAAACAATTTTGTCATTAGGAACGCCATCACACATTGACTCGCGATCTCTTGATTCAATCTGACTTATCTTAATCAAGTTCAACCAGTGACCTTTCGCGCCATCGGGTTTTAATCGATCTCACATTTCCACGTTTCGTCATTGTCACGAGTTTCCACTGATTGAAGCGAAAGATCGGCACCTGAAATGTTACAGTAACGATCCGAATTGAACTATTACATCTTTTTTCTATACTCGGCGAACAAGTTACTAAAAAATTATTATTTTTTCCTCATACTCATCTAAACCAAGAAAATTCTACATGCAATCTTCGATAACTGTCCAAATTTTTACGATCTGACATAACGTCCTAAACAAATTGAATTCATTCCGCGTTTAATAGCATCGTAATTGTGTTGAAATGCAATTTAAAAAATCCAGCCGACCGAAAACGCCATCCTCCATTGCCATCTGGAATACTACAATTAGGTTTCGACAATATTTATCACCGTTATATACCTCGCATCTCGAAACCGAGTTCCCGCGTGCACTCACGGTTGCAATTTATCAAATGCCAATTTTACAAGAATTTGCCAACCGCGTTTCTCGAAGTCCCCTCGCGAGAGAGCCATTTATTTTCGACATCCCCAGCTGCGAGCGGCGCCAGAGCAATATGAAACTGAGAGATGCTCGTGAAAAAGGCAGAAATCGAGTAGCAACAGACGTAAGTTCTTCCATGCTACGGAACTAAGCAGTACCTTCAATATAATGAGTCGTTAGCGAGTCGATTTCTTCATTTGCTCAATATTGTTAACAGCTGAATATTTAAAACGTCGCGACGCGTACGCGATCGTTTTTTGGACCTGTAGTGACAAAAATTATCATTAGAGATTTTTTCGTTTTCAAAAAACGAGTGTGAGCAATCTACCCGTCCAAAGTGGTTTAAAACATTACAGAACATGCTTTGACCATTTTAGATCATGTACGAAGAGTTTATATATAAGAAATAAAATGGCAACATGTTTTTAAAAACTTATAAAGAGATGAGAGAAAAAAAACGCCTTCTCGTATTTTTTAGTTACACTAATAATAATAAAATTGGAAACTATTCCGCTCCGGAGTGATCTAAATCGATCGAGACTGTTGAAATCGCTCCGTAGCATCCGAACAATTAGCATTTGCTCCGCAACAGAATTCGGTAGGAGCACGAACTGGATGAGGCGCAGCTAACATAAAGATCTTGAATAAATTGACTATTCAACGCCCAGCCAAATCAGCTTAGCCAGATAATTCGCATTCAAAGCAAACCCTCAATTCGTTTGTACGAAACTCGTCTTGGAACGATGATTGCCTCTTCATATATTCATCGAATTGGCAATTTGCATGTTGTAAATTGGAATAACGATAGGTGGATAAGATGAGACATCGAAGAAAAAAAATTATAATGATAACAAATAATTATCGTGAAATGGCTTTGGTCGATCGATTCGATTATTAGTTGTATGAAGCTTTGGCGATTCCGATCTAATAATTATATAGCTACATTCTTAAAACCTAATCTTTATACAACTCTTGATCCAAGTTCAAGAAAGTCCTACCGTCGATGTTATTGGCATAGCAATTTTTATCCCCCCTTATTTCGTTCGGAAATAATTTATATTGACTATATTTACTGCTCAATTACCCCATTAATAATTGATAGAACAAAACACAATCAGTCAGAGATAAGAAATGATAATAATAACAATAATAATAATAATAAGAATAACGATAAAAATAATAATAATAATAATAATCCCGAGTTCCTTCGATGTTCTCGCAATGTACAAACCCGATGGAATAGTGAAATTGCCGCGAGAAGATAAAATTATACCGGCTGTTGACCGAAGCAACGATCGTCCGATGATTGCGATTGATAATTGTCGGTTTTCAAAACGTGGCGAAACTTCTCGGTACATTATGACGCAATGGAAAAAAGTTCGCAGCGAATTACTCGACGAAGATTTTAAAGTACTTTCGAAATGATAAATCGTGGAATTTCGTTCGAATTCATTGGCAACGAAATTCAATCGTCACGACGACAACTTTTGCGTGAGAAAGAAAGCGATTCGTTGTAATGCCGAAGTTTGACGAACTGTATTTTGACTCGTCGCGAAAATGAAATAACGTAACTACATAATAATCGGAGCTTCATGAGGAGGACAACAGTGGTGGGCACGGAGCGTAAGAGCGTAAGAGTACTGCCGGAATTAATCAGGGATATGTGAGACTTCCTCGTAATTACGTTTCTCTGGTACCGTGGACGAGTATCATAAGAGAGACAATTTATGCTGATATAACAAACATAACGATGGAAAACAATCGTGAGAAATGTCTCGCTCGCCCGGAATCTCCTTTTTTAGAAGTGACAAAAAAATATATCGAAATAGAGCGGGCGATCTCTGCAGGAATGTTAACGAAATGAATTTTTCCAAGAAAAATATTATTTAGCAATTTCTCTGTTTCATTCAATCAAATTCAAAGATTCGTGTTTCGAAATTTTGGCTTTTAAATATTCAAGTGCAGTTACAGATACTGTAAGCATATGAGAATAGAAAATGAATATTTGTTTCTTTTTAAGTTAAAATTCAACGATTGAATACCGATTATTTTCGTGTACCGAATTATTGGAAACTAAAACCAAAATACTTTGACGAACAACGAAGACGACACGTAATATAGTTCCCGCAGCCGTCGAAGGATGGCTACTGCCGTTGTTGTCTCTAAGAGATTATCTATTTGATAACGACAAACAAACACTAAATTTTTCAGTATTTTTCGTGGTCCCGACTGCTTTGATTAATTCGACAAAATTCGCTTTCAAAACGTCGATAAATTATCGATTTGATCATCTAGTCGATAGGTTGTAATTCACATCTCAATGTTAGTTCCAACCTCGTAATCGTCCATTATCATCAACACACGTTTATTTTATCCCGCCACTATGTGTATCTTGCCACACTGTACTGTTAAAAATAAATGTTTTCTATTTTCTTCGGTGCTATCCTCCAAACGTTAACTTAGGTCCTGAGAAGTATCCAGCTCAAATTTGAGCAGCCTAGCTCATGGATAAAAGTTACGAGTATATAATTTTGCTCATTTTCCCCAGTTTTCAAGATATCTCCTGAACTGAAAGCGAAAACTGTAAAAAAATAAGCAATAAACGATTGGCGGCACAGTACTTAGGCAGCTCGAATATGAGGCAGCACCCAAACTGAAATCCAAGTAGATAGCCCAAAGAAAGTAGAAAAAGATTTTCATAGGGTCGAATCGACCCAAGGTTTAAAAAAATAGAAAATATCCTAAAAATCTGGTAAATTTCACGAATGAAGCTCAGGGTTTCTACTTTACGATGAAATTTCAAAATATAAAGTGTCCGCAATTTTTCATAAAAAAATTATAAAAAATAAAAAATAATAATAATAATAATAATAATAATAATAATAATAATAATAATAATAATAATAATAATAATAATAATAATAATAATAATAATAATAATAATAATAATAATAATAATAATAATAATAATAATAATAATAATAATAATAATAATAATAATAATAATAATAATAATAATAATAATAATAATAATAATAATAATAATAATAATAATAATAATAATAATAATAATAATAATAATAATAATAATAATAATAATAATAATAATAATAATAATAATAATAATAATAATAATAATAATAATAATAATAATAAAATTATATTATTATGTTTTGCATTATAAAAATAACAATAAACAAATGAACTGCGGGAACATTAACATTTTTGGCCGGGGTCAACTCAACTCCACGATACACCAATTGGGTTAAGCGGTCTCATGTATATAATTCCATTTCTCTTTTTTACAAAACAATTTACACCGACCGGTACAGCCAACGTTGCCTCATAATCGACGTACAAACGATCTCCCCGAGCATCTCGATCTCTCCACCGCTGTGGCTTCAAGCCACAACGACAGGTGAAAAATAAGTTTCGATCGAGCAACGTCTGACATTCCATTACGGTTCGGGTCAAGAGCCCGATTCGGCTGGTTCGATTGCGATCTCGATTCAACGTCGATCCCGTACCGACGATGCCAAACGACCTCGACGGGCACGAAACGCGCACAACCGCGTAACTATCAAGCGGTCGATGGTGACGACGGTGAAAGCATTCGCTCGGTAGCGGCGGTGCTACGATTTAAACGCGCTTGTTTGCACGAACATACCGCACTACCGTCACTTTAAGTTTGCCCGATCGTCCAACGCTATTACGCGCGAACGAAACAAGTATTGGATGTTACAAACTAGTCGCCCAGACTCAAAGAAGGAAAGTTTTTATTGCGGAAATCGAAACCCGAACGATGAGGTCGTTACCATTATTTTTTTTTTCTTTTTTATTTCCGTTCTTTTCGTTTCTTTTCACTTCCAGAAATTGTTTGGGGAGGTAGGGGGGCGGAGAAGAATATTTTCATTTGCTGTTGCAGCGAAAATGATGGTAATTTATTTTGATAGGACTCTGGATACATTTTCGTCGACGCAATATTACGTGCCTACAGGTTTTTCCGATGAGAGACGTGCTTGAATACAGGCTCATCTGGGCGCAGATTTGGATTTTGTTGGTCCGAATGGTTATGGGTTATTGGCCCATGGGTTATTTATTTGTGGAGAACGACATTTTTTGAAAACTACGAGTTACTTTAAAAAATTTAAGATTATTCCGAAATTTCAATGTATGATAATGGTTTTCTACATCGAGGAAAAATCCATCTTGCAAAAAAATCGGTATTTCGATTTTTTATTATTTTCTATTATATTTTATTTTTAAAAATTGATTTCTATCAAAAATAATCGAACTGCAAAAAAAATCGATATTTCCATGATTTTTTTATAGAAAATCGATTTTTGATTATTTTCTACTATACTATATGTAAAATAAATTATCAAAAAATCGATTTTCTATCTAAAATAATCAAGATGCAAAAAAAAATGTATATTTCGATTATTTTCGATTGAAAATCGATTTTTTATTCTTTTCCATAATATTTCAGCAAAAAATAATCACAAAATTCGATTTTCCATTGAACGTTATGGAAATATTGATTTTTTTGCAAGATGGATTTCAATTACCTTCTTTTAGATAGCAAATAATGAGTATGTATTGAAATTTCGGAAAAACTCTTTCGGAAAATTATTTCAAAATAAAAAAAAATATATATATATTTTAAGAACTCGATGCCAACTCCAATTTTATTTAAAAAAATCCTCGAATTCGATAAAGTACCTGAGACAAAAATTTCATTCACTTTACAATGGTGGAAATAGCAGTTACCTATTGATAAAAAGAAGTGACGGTGGGGTGAGAAGAAGCGGTGGGCGTCTAAAAAATCTTTAAAAAAATGTAGTCAGGTCGTAGTGAGGGCGATCGAAATCACATTAAAGAAAATCATCGATCACTGCGGGAGATAGAAGGGTGTCAATCCGGTGATTCGAAACGTCCCTCCTCACACATAAGCGCGAGAACTTATGTTTCGAAAGAACGAAAGTCCGGCCGTAGCGAGCTGGGAATTTTCAATTTCTCCAACCATGTAGTTTCACTCCCGGCCATTGAAACACACTTTGCCACGGTCGACATACCTCTGTATTTGCATGTATGTACGTGCGTACGACGCCAAACAACGTACTTAACGCGTGTTCGTGCACTCATCGACGACTGCCATATTCGTTTTATTCCTTTAAACCATAATTCGAATAACCGGGTGAAACGCATTGACGCGAATCTCGTACTCGAGCGTTTAACAAGTTTACGCGGTCGATGGATTTCAGGCAACGCCGAGCAAAGGATCGTCTGTTATTACACCAATTGGTCGGTGTACAGACCGGGAACGGCCAAATTCTCACCGCAAAACATAAATCCGTATCTATGCACTCATCTCATCTACGCCTTTGGTGGATTTACGAAGGACAACACGCTGAAGCCTTTCGACAAGTATCAGGATATCGAGAAAGGTAAAAATTATTTTTTAAATAATACATAGGATTAAATTTCAAATTAATAAACAATTTTTGAGTGAATTTATCATTATTTGTTTACGTAAAAAAATATGCATACATATAAATATATATATTTGTCCTTTAGGCGGTTATGCAAAATTCACGGGATTAAAGACGTACAACAAAAATTTGAAGACCATGCTGGCAATCGGTGGATGGAACGAGGGTTCCAGTCGTTTCTCACCCATGGTTGCCGATCCGGATCGAAGAAAGGAATTTGTGAAAAATTCGATCAAATTTCTTCGACAGAATCATTTCGACGGTCTCGATCTCGATTGGGAATATCCGGCTTTCAGAGATGGCGGCAAACCACGTGACAGGGATAATTACGCCGATCTCGTTCAGGTGCTCAACATTCATTACATCATTGCTCGTTCGTTTTTCCTACGAACCGATGGATTTGTGTAATTTCTACTGATATTCAACGAATACGCGCAGAAACGTGCTTTAAAAACCGCAGGTTTCGTTTAGAATATCGTAACTTCAATAATGAATGAAGAACGTCAATTAACATTCATGATATTTGTCAGATAATTCGCATTGGAATTAAATACTTTATTTGATTGTCCAAAACTCGTCTATTTATCGATTTTTTAATTTACTACTTGTGAATTCAAATAACGATAGCTGGATAAGATGCGGCGTCAAATAATAATAGAATAATAATAATAATAATAATAATAATAATAATAAAAATAATAATAACAATAACCTAAATAATAATAATAAAAATAATAATAACAATAACCTAAATAATAATAATAAAAATAATAATAACAATAACCTAAATAATAATAATAATAATAATAATAATAATAATCCCGAGTTCCTTAAATGTTCTCGCGATGTACAAACCAGTTAATGATATTTCTCTAATTATTAAACTTGTTTATGTGCATGTACGGAAAAAAAATTTATTTATTCGAAACCGTTTTGAATATGTTAATAATGAGTTTAATTCGAAAAAAAATTTTTTATCGTTTGCATCGACGATTAATTAATTTGGTTTATATTATTGTATAAAAAACGATCGACAATGATAAGGTGCGCGCTTAGCGTGCGCCTCTCGCGATTCCTCCAGTCACGCGACGTTTTTTGCTACTATTACCCGGATCGGTGACCACCCAGCCGTTCTCCGGCTGGCGCATCGATTTATTTTCTTCTGTAATCGGTAGACCAATTTTCACAAATGCTCGTGGAATCCATTAATACGTTCGCTAACAAGAACAAAATAAAGGAAAGTCTTCGACTTTTTTCCGATGAAAGAATTAATTTTTCACCGACAAAATTTCTCTATGCAAACAACAACAAAAAACCACCATGTTACATCCAATTCACGACACTTAGCTTTGCTTGATTCAAAATTCGTATCAAACTAAATCCATCAACGGAGTAGAGAACGAACAAAATTTCTGTAATTTTTTTAATTGGTTTTTCAAAGGAAAGATAAAAAAAATTGGTCGCCGTTAATTTTTCTCTGTATAAAAAATGAAAAATGTTGAAAACCAATATTCGTTAATTAATCGCGAATCGTCACACAGGAATTACGCGAAGAATTCGAAAGAGAATCGTCGAAGACAGGCCGAACGAGGTTGTTACTAACAATGGCGGTTCCAGCTGGTATCGAGTACATCGATAAGGGCTACGACATACCGCGACTCAACAATTACCTGGATTTCATTAATCTTCTGTCTTACGACTATCATTCGGCCTTCGAACCCGCGGTTAATCATCATTCGCCGATCTATCCGCTGGAAGAGGACAATGAATACAATTACGATACGGAGTTAACGATCGTGAGTACCGAATCATTGTGATACGATCGACTTCACACGCCTTCGTTGTTGTATTTTCAATGACTGAATAATGAAGCATTCAACGAATTATAATTAATTATTATACTAATATATATTATATATGTTATTAATATATTATTATACTAATTATTAATGTAATTATTTTTTTTCGTCACAGGATTATACGATCGGTCATTTGCTCAAAAGTGGGGCATCTTCGGAAAAAATCGTACTCGGCATACCAACGTACGGCCGTTCTTACACTCTTATCAATGAGGACGCGACGGATATCGGCTCGCCGGCCGATGGTCCTGGCGAGGAAGGCGACGCAACACGAGAGAAAGGATATCTCGCTTATTACGAAGTAATTCAACGAAATGATAATTGAGAAAAATTATTCAAACAATAGAAACTTGTTCATTATTGCGTTCGGTTTTTTTTTTCGTGATCGACAATAAAAATTATTATCGACGAATTTCAGATATGTGAAAGTATTGGAAAATCGGACGAATGGGAGGTTGTACAACCGAATCCAAAGGCAATGGGACCTTACGCCCACAGAGAGAACCAATGGGTCGGTTACGACGACGAGGATATAGTGAGGGCCAAAGCCCGTTACGTGATCGAGAAGAAACTCGGTGGTATAATGTTTTGGTCCATCGACAACGACGATTTTCGTGGAAAATGTCACGGTAGGCCTTATCCACTTATCGAAGCGGCGAAAGAAGCGTTGCTCGCCGGAACTGAGTGAGTATAATAATAATAATATTATACTATTATAAATTAGGAATTAATTATTTATAATAAAAATAATATAATATCGGATTATTATATTTTAACAACAATATAATAATATAATATAATATTGTATTATTATTAATTTATAATTAATTGATTTAATTAATCATTCTTTTTTATTTTTAGAAATTTCTTATCTGTTTCTTATTTATTATTTTAGTATGAATGGCTAGAAAGTTTTTTTTTAATGGAAAACAAAAATTAATAAAATTAAATAATTATGAATTAATAATTTTACAATATTATATTATTTTATATAGAGATATATAATAAATTATATTTTATAGTGATATTATTGATATAACATAATAATCCTATATTATATTATTTTATTTTAATTATCGATTATTAATTAATAATCGATTCGCACATAAATAATTGCAAAATGTTTTCTCTTCGCTGCAGCAGAACGAAATCCCCGCAAAATAACAAACTGGCCGACAATCGAAAGAAGAATCGAAATCGGGGAAACGCGATAAACAGACAAGCGGGAACCGGAAATAGACGAACGAGCACAACTCAAGCACCCGCAACGAGAAGAAAATTCAATTCGTTAAGATCAAACGCGAGATCGCGAGTACGAGCCAACAGCAACGCCGACGACGACGAGGATTCGGATGACGATGAAGATATCAATGCGTTGAAGGTCGCGGAGAAACCGAAAGGAAGAATACGAAGCAAGAGTCGATCGAGCAATCGCGCAGCTGGTGGAGGACGAAGAAAGCAGCAGCAGAATTCTCGCGAGACCGACGAGAAGGAAGCCGATGACGATAACGAGCAATCGCTGAGCAATAGCTTGACGACGCCTGAGCCACCAACGACTCCGGACCCCGGAAGTGGTGAGTTTGAAAAGTGAAGAAAAAAAACAATAGAGAAATCGATGCTTTATGAAAAATATTTTTTGTTAATTATTAATATTTAATATTAATAATATTAAATATTAATATTCTTAATAAATATATTAATCTTTAATATCAATAATATTAATAAATATATTAATCTTTAATATTAATAATATTAAATATTAATATTATTAATAAATATATTAATATTAATAATATTAAATATTAATATTATTAATAAATATATTAATATTATTAATAAATATATCATTAGTAAATTATTAATATTCAGTATCAATAATATTAATTATTAAACATTTTTTTAGTTCATTATTAATGCCGGATTTTTGCATTTATTTTTATATAAGACTTCAAGTGTGAGGACGAAGGATTTTTCCCACATCCTCGTGACTGCAAAAAGTACTTTTGGTGCCTCGACAGCGGTCCTGGAGGACTTGGCGTTGTGGCTCATCAATTTACGTGTCCGTCAGGTAATGAAAGTTATTTCTTTTTATGACGGATGATGAGAGCGGTATGAAACGATGCAAAACCAGAATCGGGCGAAGAATGGGCAATTACTTGGAGTACGAATTACGTGAAATATTTTTGATGCAACGTCATTTTACTGCTTAAATCCACGTTTAAGCATTTCGATTCAAGCAAGAAGAAATTCGAACTTTCAGCAGTCGTTCAGCAGCAGAATCAATGTTTAATTGTGAATTTAAAAAAACCGCCACTCCAGCGCTGCTCCGATAAAAAGCGTACCCAAATACAAGCCGATCTGAGTGTATATTTGGATTTAGAAGTAGCAGCCCTTTATTTGGAACAATAACAATTCTTCAAAAACTAACTGGGATTGCTTTCCGAATTGCTTCTGAATAAAAATTACTAATATAAACAATTCTCGCCTTACAATTATTATTTCTCTCTTATTTGTCTTATATATTTATAATTTTTTAAGATAATAACCATAATTTTATTCAGTTCTATTGTTGCAATACCTGGGGTAAAAATAATCTCTCATTAATAAAATGAATATTATTCAAATATAAACCTGTTTACGATAAGAAGCCCATCGGCTTCTATTAAGGGCTTCTATCAGAACTTCAAAAAAAATGCAAAAACTCATGTTGAAAATGTCTAGGTCTGGTTTTCAACAAGGCCGCGGACTCTTGCGATTATCCTCGCAACGTTGTTTGTCCGAAGAAAACTGCGCCGACTCCTGTAACGACGACGAAAGCTCCGACAACGACGACGACGAGTCCGTCTTATTCGCAAAAGTCCGCAAAACGTACGACAACACCGGAACCGGATGCCGACGAAGAAGAGTACGAATACTACGACGACGACGAAGTCGAGGATTCTAAAGATACGAAAGTCGAACCACGCACGACAACGACATCCAAACCTCTTCAATACAAAACTATCAACCGAAGTCGGCCAACAACGACTACCTCAGCACCGAGCTCGACAACGACGGAAACCGCATTTGTGGCTTCCACGAGATCCTACAAAACGACGACCGACAGATCAGCCAGTTTCGAGGACGAGGAAGATCCCAGAGTACTCAAAGAACTCATCGATCTCATCAAGAAAGCAGGTTTGACATTTTTCGATGGATCGATATTTTTAATATCAAATGATATAGAAAAATAAAAATTCATTTGATGAAACTTTGATATTTTAATGCAGGAAAAAATAGAAAATAAAAAATATTTTGACGGATTGTCAATATTTCAATGCTAAACAATATAGAAAAATGCAGAATAATTTGACCGATCATCAATATTGTAATATCGACCAATATAACAAATAAAAATAAATTTGATGAGTTTTCAATATTTAAATACCAAAAAGGTACAGAATTAAAAATTAATTTAATGAATTTTCAACATTTTAATACCAAACAATATACAAAAATAAAAACGATTTGACGGATTTTCAATATTGTAATACCCCAAACAAGTTACGAAAATGAAAATAAATTGAAGAACATTTCCACGAATACTCAAATTACAGGAGGAATCGAGCAGCTAGAGAAGCAGTTGCATTATCAAGAAAAGAATTCCGGCGGCAATGCCGAGAAGAACGAGAGCAGCGGAAAATCCACACCCGCGACGATCAGCCGAAGTCTGTACGAGCGAGTGTTGAGTCGTCAAGCAACGAGAATCGCCGGAAGTTTGCTGGGTTCCTTATCAACCACTCAATCCTCGAACCTCGACAAAAACGAGCAAAAACAGGAGAAGAATTCGAGAACTCGTTTCGTGAATGGTCCGGGAGGAGCCCAATTCGAAGGACTCGACAACGTTCCTGAAGTAAAGAGTCTCAGACGAACGAACAAACCTACGTACGTCACCATCGAACGTCACAGGTACGAAAAATATTTTTTTAAATAATAATAATAAATATAATTCTACGATTCCTGTAATGAAATATCAGGAATTCTATCAAACGCATGGGAAATATTTGCAGATCATCGACGAGCGAATCGCCAGCCGAAAAAGATGAGGAAGATGAGGAAGACGCGGAGGAAGACAACACTGACGTAGCCTCGTCTCAAGATCGAGCCGTTAGCGATCCGCCGCAACGTAGAAATGAAAATCGACGAGTAACTCCGAGTTACGTTAACATACGTCGACCTCGTCCATCGACCACGACGTGAGAAACATTTTTCGCACTTTTTTTTGTTCGATTGACCGTGATGATTTCAGGCTCGTTGAATTCTAGACGTATTTTCAATAGGAACGAAAATGACGTTGAAACTAAAGACGAGGATTCAAACGCGAATGATTCCGAGGAGGAGGAAGAGCAGGAGGAGGAGGAGGAAGAAGAGTCCGTGTCTCAACGACATCGGGTCGTGAAAACCGAAGAAGAATCCGCAACCCCAAAATCTAGGTTCATATTTCCGACAGCATCTTAATTTTCAGCATACTCTAAAAAAAAATCTTATCATAATATTCTTATAAAAAATATTCTTACATATAACTATGAATGCCTAAAACATCCACACCATTCGACCACCCACTTCAATAAGCATATCATAAGTCTTCAAGTCCCATTTTCCGACCCACCCGATCTCACAGGAACACCAATAAAAATCTATCCATCCCTTCCAGGTACACGAATATCCATCGCTTCCGAAGCACGACCTCGCGCAACAACGAGGTCGACCACATAGACGAAGTCTCCAACCAAAACGACATCACCACAGCCTCCTCCGTCGTAACAACCACAACAACAACGGAAAAAATTATTCCCGTAACCGAAGACACTTCAGAAACGTCATACGTTTCATCAACATCTTCAAGTCCATCAACGATATCCAAATCCTCCGGGACTCCGGCAATCGACCCGACCTCGACATCCGTCG
Source organism: Sussaba pulchella (assembly GCA_963971145.1). Classification (NCBI taxonomy): domain Eukaryota; kingdom Metazoa; phylum Arthropoda; class Insecta; order Hymenoptera; family Ichneumonidae; genus Sussaba; species Sussaba pulchella. The sequence continues at coordinate 7,483,293 of OZ020171.1, read as the reverse complement.
ACTCCTCGATCGAAACATCGTCGGTTCCGTCAACAACCGACATAACCTTAAAACTCGTCGAGGATTCCGCGACGGAAATTTTATTTACAACCGTTCCCGCTTCCCCGAGCTCACCGGAAACCAGCCAGGAGCCATTTACAAAAGGACCGACCATCGCCGTGGTATCGCAGCCCAGACCTTTCGGTTTTCCGCGACGAGTACGTCCCGGTGCCTCAACGACGACGACAACGACGACTTCGGCCACATCCCCGGGTTCCGTGACCCCGCAGTCACGTCCAAAGGTGAGTAGTAGACCGACGAAAAACTTTGCACGGTCGTCAAATCCGTATCGGCTTCGTGGTCGCGCCAAATCGACAACTTCGTCTTCTTCGCCTTCTTCGTTTAATCCGATCGAGAATCACGACAACATCGATGACTTCCGGTACTTCGACGATGGGAAACGAAACGATTATAACGAGAACGAAAACGATCGCGATGTAACTCCGACGATTAGCTCAGAAATTTCGTCCACGAGAAGAGGCAACAATCGATACACTCCACCGTCCTTGGAAGTCACGAAATCATTGCGAGAAAATTCAGCAACGAGTACGATAACGAGCAGACGCAATCGTCCGACGAGTTCTCCGCCCTTGGAAAATGTCACCACGGAATTCGGATTGGGTGTAATCGAGGAAAATTCGGTTGTACCGGTTTTTCGAGGACGTTACAGATCTACGACTTCAGCTTCGACGTCGAAGGAACGATCTTCCGTCGAATCGTCGGGCAGAAGACGCGCGAGACCGTCGAACGCGAGATCGACGACTCCCGGAATCGCGAGAACGATTGACGATCTTGATGACAGTCCTATTATCAGGATATCCCAAGGAAAAGCTTTGAAGTCACGATTCCGTGAGAATTTCGATGAATCGAATTCCGATAAAATCACGAATATTCGAGTTTTCGATAATTCAAACAACGACGACGCTTCAAGACCTAACGAATCATTCACGGATGATGAAAAAATTGCAACATCGACTTTATCTTCGATGCAGGAAGAATCGACGATTCCGAGAACGGTGGAACCCGCGATTGCAATCGCTAACGGCGATAAACCGAAACAAAACGATGATAAAACGATTGACGAGGATGAAAGTAATTCGACGAATTATCCGATTGAAATGATGACCATCGTTGACGAAAGCACGACAACAACAACAATTTTGTCCGAAACTACGGAGAAAAGCCTAACTACGACTACGATCATTCCCGATGACACTTCAAAACCCGTGAAAAGAAAAGTTTTGAAACGGCGAAGACCGATAAATCCATCGACGACGATTCCAACGACGACAATCGGTAAAGAAAATACGCGCGAAGTCAGACCGTCCGTCAGAAAACGTAAAATAATCAGACGAATACGTCCAACTCCAGAAACTGCGACGTCCGTTACGGAAACTACTTTTCCCGCCGAAATTGATCGAACGCGGATTCGCTCGCGACTTTATTTACGTTCGACAACTCCAAAGTCCGATTCAAACGTCTCGAAAGTTGACAAAGACGAAGAACAATCGAAATCCACTGCTCGTCCGTTCATGATAATCGTCGGCGCTTTGGAGGAAAATCCAGAAGTCGACGATGCTGCTGACGACGATTTTGAACGATCTACAACCGAGCTCGAGACGTCAACCCTCAGCGATTACGCAGTCAATACGACTGACGTCATCAGCGACGATTCTTCTTCGACAATGTTTCCTTCCACGACGATTGATTCGATCGATGATAAAACGGAAATTGCCAATATCGCGACGCTGATCGTCGATAAGATGAATGCGAATGAATCCGAGAAAACAAGTTCGACCGACGTCGTCGAGAAATTTACGACCTCATCGTTCGATACGGCGATTCCTACAGAAACAACCGTCAACGTCGATTCGGGCAACGATTTTGTAGTCTCTACGACCGAAATATCGACATCGTCGTCAGAAATTCGCAGCACCGATGTGCCAACAACGAGCATAACCGACGTGACCCCGAGATACGTTCGCAAATTCGTCAGAAAACGACCGACTTCAGCAACGTCGACTCCGCCAACGAACCTCCGACGTTTCACCTCTTCGAGATCTGCATCGAATCGACCTCCTACGTTTCTGCAGAACGACGCGAATGTCATATCAACACGCAGAAAGACTTTGTTCGCTCGTCGTCGTCCAGTGACGCCGACGTCAACGACTCTGGCCGACGAGGAAGTCAACGATGATCTCCCAACAGCCCGGAAAGCCGCGAAAGACCCAAACGATTTCGCCGATAACCAAGATGGCGAAAACACGACCTCAAAGAACGATCGCGACGAGACGATCACGGAAAATCCTGTAACGATCGATCCTGAAGACTTTTGGAAACGTTACACGACCCAATCGACGACGACGATTCCTCCAACTCTGACGACAACGCAATTTTCCGAAACTTCTCCTTACACGATATTCGATTCATCCCCCGAAGAATCGGCAGAACCGATTATTAAAGACGATCGAAGCAAATTATTGAAAATCATTGATTATCGGCAGCCTAGAACGCGATTTGGAAACCAGCCTGACGAAAATATTCGCGAAGACGACGAATCGCGTATATTTTTGGACAACGAATCCCCATCCAAGCTCGGACTGCCGATTTCGAAGAAGGACATCATCGGAAATTCGAACAATCCAGAATTCACGACGGGTTTGTGGTCGGGGCGTAACGCGAAAAATCGTTCTTATCCGAAACGTTTGAGCGGCAGTACGACAACGGAACAAACGTTCACGGAAACTCTGATACCCGCCAAGAAATTTGATTACGTAGCTGATGCGAGGTTGAGAAAACAACAATCTCAACGTACGACGCAACGTTACGAAGAAACAACGGAAATGACGCCGGAATCGTCGACTTCCGTCAACGTTGAAGATGATAATTCCGTTGAATCGAATTTCTTGACGTCATCGAGCAAGCCGCAAATCACGAGACTCGTGACGTCGGTCGTGGAATCCGGAACGACGGAAAGACAAATTATTCATATTAAAACGAAATATTCGTCGCTAACGTCGACAACGAGAATTCCCGTTCAAACGACTCACAGCTCGAGAAACGAAGTTTCGAACGATTTAAAACCGTTGCGCAATCGTGATTACGAATTTTACAATGAAATGCGCGACTCCACGGAACGAACGCCCGAAAGATCGACGCTTTCGATCGAAAACGAGTTCTCAAGGGCGAATCGATTCACGACCGAGCCCACAGCTGAGTCCTCGACGATCGAGATTGAATCGGTCTTCAGCAATCTCATCCCCAAGGACTCTCGGACATACCGAGAGCTTGATTAAGATGCATAAAAAAAAAAATATTGTAAAAAAATTTTAACAAAAGAGAAACAATCAGAATTATTTAATAACTCTAATCGTCTTCGATAAAGCCATAAAGTTATGATTCTGACGCCAATCGATTGATTGATATTAATATCGTTGATTCGCACGAGTCAAGCGAACGAACGAAAAATGTGTCATCCCTACACGAATAATTCATGTACACAGAAACACGATAATAATGTATATAACATTTATTTATCATATGCATAAGCTTTATAAGAAAAAATTACGCAGACATGTACAAATAATTTGAAAAACGTGTTGAAAAATCGACATATCACGGATTTTTTTATGATAATGATTCACCCTTGAACGTCGACACTCCTTCACCACTTCTTTGCTATCTTCTCTTCGCATCGTCTGTACTATCTCTAATACAACTTTATTACTCACTTATACACCAAAAAAACGTGCTTGAGAGACTGACGGCAAACCCAAACTTCAGCATACAACAGCGACATGAACAACAGAACCTACAGAAACAACAAACATGGAAAAAAAGCTCATGGAAAAACGAACAAACGGCTTAACGCTGCATGATACTTCCGATCATATGTCGTTATGATTTTCAGGTCGACGAGGAAAATCTCGGGCTAACGATTGCGAAGGAAACGATCGATTATTCGACGGCCGTAATCGGCTCAATCGCTGATCAGAAATCCACATTCGTCTCAACTGCAATGCCGTTTTTCGATGTAACAATCGAGAATAAAACTGTAAATAGTGAACAAAACGATCGTGCGGTTTCGAAAAATCGGCAGCAGAATATTATTTACGATCTTTCGAACGAGGATAATAACGCGGATGACAATGACAGCCTGTCGGTGAATTCGTCCAGTGACAAAGAAATATTTGACAACGACGTTCTCGAGTCAGAAGAGATTCAGCATCGTAGCTTATCATCTACGTTAGCCGCTGCTGCTGCTACCACCGAATCCCACCGCGAGATTTCGGCCAACGAAGCCGTTTCAACCAATATTCACAAATCGATCAAACGCATCGACGTTCCCGTACAAATTCTGGACAATACGAATGGCGAGGAAATAGCCGAATTGGTACTTCTTCGAATACCGGAAAACAAATTAAATTCAGCCATTTTGAAACCAGTTTTTCGAGTAAAAATTCTTCAACCAGAACCGGAAGCAGAACGAAAACACGCGATAAGAAACGATATCGAATCAGGAATGACGTCTGGCGAAAACAGTTTGGAGAATGAATTGTACGAAAATCGAAGACGACCTTCGAGAAGACGTCGGGTCCGAATCAATTCTTCGCAGGCTTCGCCGAGTTTTGACACTCCTGCGAATAAATCTGTTGTTCCTTTCGCTGAAAACATTCGCCCTCGTACCAGGCAAAGAATTGTGAAAGCACGAAGAAGGAATCGCGTTAAGGAAGCATCTTCGGACGAATCTGAAGAACGGACTGTCAATTATCGCGTGAACGAACGAATCTCTCCGACCGACGATCCGACAACCATTCGAGTTACGACAATGAGAGGAAACTTTTCCGCTTCGTTCGAAACCTCGAGTTCTCCCCGAGGCTTTTACATAACGAAGAGCAGTAGCGAAACATCCACGTCAATGCCCAGTGCTGTCATCAACGATCTCTCCACAAAACCCACCGAGGCTACATTAACGACCGGCAACGATTTTCTCGAGCAATTAACCGAAAAAACTGAATTGCCAGCGCAAACTCGACAACCTTTAATCGGCCATCAGCCCGAAACAATTTACTCAACAACTACCGAAGACATATCAACTTACAACACCGCCGGTACGACCTTCGGGCAATTAGAAATCGCGACGAAGATCAGCGATGAAATGAATTCCACGGAACGTCAATTAAAAACAATGGCGGATAATAATTTCGAAACTGTGACTTCCGATTACGCGTCGACGGTCGGAGATCGGATTGCGGAATCGTTCTTTCCAATGATTACGACCACGACTGGAGGAAAAGAATCCATGGGGAAATTGGCGATTGATTCGACGATCAATACGGATTCAACGACGGTTGATTATGCTATTATGAAGATTGACGGAGATACTGCAACAGACGTCAACGAGTCGACCGAAAACGTCGCGGAAACCTTGAAGACGTCGGAAAATGGGGATTACAGATCTGCAACGACTTTGGCAGTTGACGGACGCAATGTGCACATGAGAACAGAATCGAAATCGGTTTATTCAAGCCATAGAACAGGGACGGAAACACCGGAAATAAAAACAACGGATTCAATTGACGAAACGACGACAACAGTGGGTGGATTAAATAGAGGTAGAATTCGTTTTACAACGACTGTCAGACCTGTTGTGAGCTCTGCAACGTTTTCACGAGATCATCAACGAAGAACGACGAAATCTTCCGATTCCAATGATTCCGGAATTAATTCGGTTTCTCGAATCGTGTCCGATGATAGAAATCGTAATTACAACGAAAAAGAAGAACCCACAAGCACGACTGTCGGTGAAATTCCAACTCGGGAATATACTTCAAGGTTCTTCTTGAAAAGTCGCAGTCGTCAGGCAAGCACGACTGAGTCGATTCGAACCGTCAATTTTACAATTAATTCGATTATTCCAAAAGAATCGACTCCACCAGTCGTCACCGAAATTGAAAATATCGATAAAACAACGGAGGGATATAAATTTGCCGATGAAGAAAATCGTTCAACTACACATTTTGTAGAAACTACGGATTATTCAAGCAACAATTCGAGATCTTTTACAAAAATCGAACAGAACGAAAAAATAACGAAATCTTACGAAGCGGATGATACAAAAATTAATTCATTGACTCCGATTGACTTCGCTCCGAGCAGCTCTGCGTCAACCGAAGCTTACGACAAGATCGTGGGAATCACAATCGATGGAATTGATACCACCGATAAGAATACAAACTTTGAGAAAACAATTAAAATTCCGTACACTACGAAATTATCTCACCAGAATTTTTCGGATGCTGAGGATCCTAGATTAAATTCGGTGACTCCTAGCATAGAACTGTCCACGATGAGTTACAACTCAATTCCAAGTTACAAAACCGTAGAACCGACGAACGGCTCTACCGATACAATCGATTCAACCACGCGTTTTGTAAAAATCGATGACAATTCGTACTCTTCGGGATCGACCTTGTCGATTGAAAATAATTCTCAGGGAAGAACAACAATATTCGGAATTGAAGATACAACAGTAACTTTGATTACTCCAGCAAGTGATTCAATTAGCGCGTCTGGGAATCAAAACGAATACGATTCGACCACGACGAGTGAAGTAAAGGAAGAAACGGAAACGCGTTTGTCCGATTCGAAGCCCTTCCACGAGTCTTCGACAACGACGAAATTCTTTACAACCGACGATAATACAATTTCTTCAATGGTAGTGAAGGAATTGCCCCAAACCAGGACCACTACGACTAAATCTCACGATATCCCACAAAATCGTGATGGTTTTACTGATAAGAATGATCAAAACCCAAATGTTATGGAAGCAACGGAGAGCCAATCGCAAACAACTTCGGAAAAAAAATATACGACGACTGAATCCTACGACGAAACAACGATTTCATTGACGCCAACAAAGATAATTGAATTTATAACTAACGGACAAAAACCAAATCCGACTACAACAACGATTAGTCTTGAAACGATTATCACTCCCGCGGCGAATGAAAAATTATGGATTCACAATCAACGAGGAAGCTCCACTAAAATCTCCGAAAGCGACGAAACTCCAAATATTTCCAGTGACGCAACGCTGACGATGTCTCTCGGTATTGCGTCAACGACAAATTTACCGACAACGACAGAATTCTACGAAACGCCTGATAATACAGCAAGAATCATTGAAGTAGGAACTGCTGATGACCAAACGAATCAGCAGCGGAAATTCCCGTCCGAAGCTCTACAAACCACCGAAGAAAAGATGTCAACCATGGATCAAAAAATTGAAGACACGACAGAAAGGATAGCAAATCTTACCGAGAAATTGAACGATCGAAAAACAACGCAAAAAAATCTCACAATTGAAAACGTAGAAACAACAACAGCAATTACTGCATCTCCGGAAAATAATCACAATTCGACCATAACGGAAAAAACGAAAAAAATGTACGATGAAGAGATTAATAGGACGACAAATTCGTCTGATAATTCCGTCACACTTGAGACGAAGCATCAAAATCAGGACCGAACTCGCGGTAGAGTGAGATTCACGAATTTCGCCGGAAAAACCGACGAAACCGGAAGAGCCCGAAGGCCGGTCAAACAAGTCGTTGTCCGTCGTCGCTTGGCAAATCCTCCAAAAAACCCACACCCATCAAACATCACCAACAAGGACGGAACTCCAAAATTCAAACCCCAAGAAATCGTGAAAAAGCAAGAACCAAAAAACATCCCGGAAAAAAAATTGTCCGATCAAGAAGAAAATGTTGTTAAGCCGATGAGACGACGTGTGGTAGTTTATCGAGGTAGATCACGAGTCGATAGCGTCCCGATGCCACCGCCGACGACGACGCCGATGACTCCGACAACGACGACCGAGCAAACTTCTGGCGTTTCGAGCGACGATTTTTCGGACAACAATGTCGGAACGCGAAGGAGAAAATGGAGAAAGAGACTCGTCTCGAAACGAGCGAAAAACGACGACATGGACGACCAAATTATAGCGGAAACGGGTGATTATCGTCGAGCGATTATCCACGACCCGGTCGATCAGGAATTTCGCGCAATCAACTCACGCACGTACAAAATGATGGCCCAGGAAATCGTAAGCTCTGTCGAGGGCAACGACGAGGACATCGGCGATGGGGAGGTCAGTTAAAAATTAAAAAAATGAAAAAGATTAAATGAACAACTGGTGAAAAGCCTCCTCGCTACTTCCGGTAAAAATGCTGGTGCTGCTGCTGCTGTTACCTCTGATGCTGAATGCTATTCGACTAATCCGCGACGACGGTGATGTCAATAATGAAACGCTTATTACATAAACCGCTCTTGGTGAACCGTCTACCGGTGGCTTCCCTCTACGCCTGCGGTCCCTGCGCCTATCGTCTGCTCCACGCTCTACTCTCTTCAGCGGGCACACAGAACGTCTGTCCGAAACGATTTCTAATTTTTTTTTTTTAATTAAGAACCTCTTGAGAAAACCGAAAACAAAACAAAAAAACGAGAACTAAACTCGATAGTTTCTTAAATCGCATCGCGCGCATAACTAAAACCGGAGAAGAACAAACGGAAGTGCGTAATCACACTGCAATCACGTGTGACCATGAAATAACATCAGTTGTCGAGCTCGCGTTGAGCTTCGACTAGCGAAGACGATTTATTTTACTTTTATCGAATAATAAAAAAAAAATATATGATAGAAAATATTTTGAAGCCCCTGCAGAAAAATATGGTTCGGCCATTGTTGACACAATCGGTCGAAGACTTTATACACATGTATACAAATATAGCTGTGCTTCGCCTCTGATAGCTGTTGTTAATAGTTTTTTTATTTTTTTATTTTTAGTATCTAAGCAGTTTTCTTAACACTTCTTAGTCTTAAGACTCATTGAGATTCATCATTTTTCCTCGAACTAATATTTACTATATTAGTGCTATGAATAACGCATTTGGTGTGAACAAAAAAACGGGGTAAAGTGCAGATCTCGAGAATTAAATTTCGTGGCAATGTCGATCGAACAGGTGAACATCTACAAAAGTTCGGGAGCTTTTCTGCGAAGGCCCGGAACGCTTAAACGAACGGAAGGGCTCAACAGATTAAGGAACCTTCCTCCGGCAACTTCTTTGCCGATAATTGGAACCACTGGACAACCTTTACCGTTCTCCAAGATCCGGCAAATCGGTAAGTTCGACTAAGATCGTCCACGGAGAAAAATGCAAATTTATCGTAACAAAAGTTTGTTTACTCGCCCTTGCAGCAATGAGAACACGAGAAGTCGATTCAGGGAATATTTAGTCCCGCTAGCAAGCGAATATTTATCACAGGAGCATTCCGATATTTGTTGCCGATTATTTGTTCGCGTAGTAATTAACGTTTAGTAAGCGTGAGCTAATTTATTTGCGACACGGAGAAAAATGTCTTAGTTATTTCTTTGAAGAATCATTTCATACGTGTATGAAATAATTGTCTATCGTCCGATAATTATACGATAACAATTCATTTCAGAAAATACCTGGGACGGAAAAACTGAAGATCAGAGCGGAAGAGCACAGGAGCTTGCCGTGACAGTGGCTGATCCGCCGGAAATTCGTGTAACTCCCGCTGTCGGTATGTCTCTTCTCTAATCGTCTCATACTTGGATTCTTGTTTTTTTTGCAACTTCTTTTCTACAAACAATCATAACGAATAAGGTTTCCTTTCATTTTTTACTGTCACCTACTGTTACTAAATAAGGTGGATGTCCCAGTCATCAAGGTCACAAAACTTTCATTAACACTGATTAAAATAATAAGTCAAGTGTTAGATCGCTTCAAGGTCTTACTGGATGGATATTAAAAAATAGCGAAAATTCTTAAAAATGCAAGGAATGATAGTTCTTGATAGAATAATAATATATTAATTATTCCAGAATTTTTCACTCCATAATTTAGTCGTTATAAATTGATGAATTTCATACGTCGCTTATGGGAAAACGGCTTCTGGAGACGTTCATGGTTGAAAAACAAATGGAACTAAATCGCCGTAAATTCTGAAAAAATTAGATGATTAAGATTTAGCATCAACAGATTGATTATGCTTAGTTTCAAATGACTTGACTGAGTAATTGTCGAGAAATTAATTAAAGTAATGAGGAGTATTGAGTGAAATAGTTGAAACAGTCGTACAGTCACTGACAAAAAGTCAGTCAACCACACGCCAATATCGTCGAATTTAACTTCAATTATTATTAAAAGTTGTCAATTATCATTCCTAAGTGATCATTCATTATTAATTTAGCTATTTGTAAGGCTAAACATGATGTAAACTTGTAAATTCACGATTCACCAATTTTAGACCGACTTTTTGCCCAACGATCCATCCAGTAAGAGCTTATCAGAATAAAATTTGTCCGCATTAACTTTTTAAGCAAATCACAGTCTCTGGAAACGTGCCTAAGACGTGAATGTGGGCGATAAGTAAAATTCAACGTGTTGTCACCCTTGAAATAAAATTTCGCCAATCCTGCTATCATTCTAAACAGTTAATTAATGTTTCACTTGACTGTGACATCGACCTTCGACTTCATTGAGATTTCTAATCCAAAGATTACTGATTTTTCCCCAGCTCGAAAGCGCCACGTTTTGTTCCATCATTGAACTAACTTAAAAAACAAAACAACAACAAAAAACCAAAAAAAAACCACCCACTTGGTCCACCTGGCTATTTGGCTCTACTACGATTCTTCGTTCCGAATCTCCTTCGGACTTTCTTCCACCGCTCGTCTCATCTGCTATAAAAAACTACTTTATATACTGCATCCTACTTCACGGCATCGTTGTGTCTCTCTCATTCTGTGTGTATCTAATTTTTTTCACTCACTAAATCGCTAATTTTTTCGGTCTCTTCACCTCTCTTCATCTCACCATTAAAAAAAAAAAATTATCTGTCAGAGAAATAACGTCAATATGAATATAAAAATATAAATATCGGTTATACGATCAGGTCGACAATCATTCCGAGCGACAACGCGAAAGATAAGCACAACAATATCGCCGAGAACCGAAGCTCCGTCAACTTCTTTAACGACAACCGTTCCGAGACGTCGACAGAGGCCGAGAAGCAACGATAAAATCGTCGAGAGCGTCTCAATCAGACCTAGACGTCCGGCTATCATCGATTACGATTATTACGTCGACGACGAAGTGCGTTTGGTCGTCAAACCCGAATTGAAAGACAAATTGTTCGTAACGCGAAAAGGCGGAATACGTTGTCTAGATCAAGGAAATTTCGCTCATCCGACGTCTTGCAAAAAATTTATTACATGCGCGAGAATGGTTAACGGACAAGTGGTGGGCACCGAATACACGTGTCCGGACAAATTGTCCTTCGATCCTGTAGGTGGAATCTGCAACTGGTCAGCTGGTCTCGGCTGCGAGGACAAACCCACATCTTGAATCATTCATCGATGACTGTTAGTTTTCCATGTCAAACGTACGAATGGGCTAAATCTAATCTTCTTCGAAAAGAATAGAAGAATAAAATTATTGCTGTTTCACACGTAAGGTCCACCGTAATTTTATCGTTTTGTTAAGTAGGCATTGTTTTAATTACCAGCAGATGCGACGTTTTGTTACCTTTGAGACGAAAGGTAATATTTTTTTTTTTTTTTTTTTTCAATTAAGGGTATATCATACCAATTTTTAATACTCAAATGGCTTCCAGCCTTCGTTCGATAATACTTTTTTTTTTGCGTTTTTATGCAATCGCGTCGTGAATTTTCGTCGTTTGTGTCAACCGCGATACGCCGCATAGCGTTTTCTTCTGCTTGATGCTTACGGTAATAAGTAAGATATATGATGAAACGTTGAAAACGCGAAGATATCAATCGCTATAAAAAAATTCCGTTGTGAAATGGAAAAAAATGATGAATTATCGTCGAAACTCGTAGCCATGAATATATTTCATAAGTGCATCGTAGTGATATTATCGTTTAAACTACAAATAATTAGTGTATATAATAATTAGTGTAAATAAATGCAATTGACGTGAGTTTAGCGCGTACAACAATTTTATGCTCAAACGCTGTATTCGTTATCGACGTAATTTATTTGTGCTGAAAACGACGTGTGTGCGAAAGTAAAAATTTAAAAAAAGAAAAGTTAAAATTCATTATCGCTTTCCGTTAATGATATGAAATATTCATTCAAGTAATTATGTAATGAATCTTTTGTACTTCTATGTTAGAGTGTCGAATAAAAGTGATTTGTTTCAACGAATGCAAAACGTTAGAAGAAACCCTCTGTCGGTCGTTTAAATCGGAATAAAATACGTAAATGAATCGAACCGCTTTCGGAGCTGTTCAAAGAGAATTCAGTTGTACAGTACTCAATACAACGTTGTTCCATCATTTTTCCATCCTGATTCTGCGTACAAGAAAATTTCTTCCCAAGCATTGAAACATCTTAATTTCCCACTAAAGATGCCGAATTGCCCTTAAAGACACGAATTTTCCCGCTCACCGCTAAAAATAATATTCCCACCAAGAAACTTTCAAGCCCACCAAATTTAGCGGGGAAACCACCAAGCTGGTGCTCTTCCGGCTACACTTGCGCTTACTTCGACCACTCCCGGAACCAACATCGAGGCTCAGGATTCGTCCCATATTCCGTAACCATAGTTCGGTCTCCTGTCCTCCAGTCTCCTCGGGTTCCATGCAGTGCTGCCAGATTAGGGGAGGAAAGAAATTGGAGGGTACCCCTTCCACATCGTTTTTGGTACAATATCTTGTGAGGAGAAGCAACCGGCGCACTGCACTCACAATTGTGCAGCGACCAATCGCGTCACTCGACGACCCAACCGCTGCTGACTTCGCGGCGGTGGGAATACGAATGTGGCATTCACTTTACAAGACCTGTCGTCTCGACGAGTTACGAACTTTCCGATAAAAATTTAGAATTATATTTTTGAACAATTTAGCCGAATTCGATAAGTCGGAATAAAATCGGTTTAATTGACAGGGCCTGGAAACTGGGTGTTACTAATTGTAAAATACAAGATAAAGGTATGTTTATTGATAAAAAATTACGATAAACCAATAAATGACATCAAAAATAGAAAGATCAAAACATTCGCCAATAAATATTAAAACATTTAAATATGATCTAACTCACCATGAGTGCAGCCATGGCAATTCACATCTATGAAGTGCAATAATTGTTATTTACAACTTTACATAGTTGTCTAATTGGAAAATGTTCGTAAAATCGAGAAAACATTCTTCCTTCAAAAGATAATTCGATTTTTTGATAATGATCGTATAACACAGGTGTAGAAAATTGGAAATAATAGTCATTAGCGGACGTCTGGGATGCAACGGGTCATGGATTGCAATGCTCGTTTCCACACCACCAAGAGGTAGAGCCAATGGTGCGTTACTTTGTTTATAGTGGTTTCCCCATGAGGCCTATATCCACTGTATCAAAAATGTTTCATCGTGCCGGCAAGACGAAAACTGCTTATCGTGGAGAGCTTGGACGAAAGCACGACCCACGTGTGACGAGCCAATCGCGATAGCTCGTACACGGAGCGCACTTTTGACGAAACTTCCCACGATAGCGTAAACAAATATAAAATAATGGTTCAACGCCAGTGATTTAGAAAAATTCTGAGCATTTCTTTTAAAAAGTCTGAAACAAACTTTAAAATGTAAAAGGAAATGTGCTGAAACAAATTAAAGAATCCTGAAACAGATTTAAAAAATCCTGAAACAGATTTAAAAGATCCTGAAACAAATCTCAAAAACCCTAAAACAAAATTAAAAAAAACTGAATTGAATTGAAAAAATCCCGACAGAAAATGAGTTAGTGAGCATCAAAGGATTATTCATGTGCGACAATAACCAAACCATCCTTGAGCGAAACATTACCAATGGTGAAATGGGTGGCTTCATTCCATAATTGGGACGTCAGAATCATCTCGTTATTACTGCGAACATTCAGCGGAATATATTAGTAGAAACATTGACGTCCGGCGGACATACTGCCGAACGCAAATGCACATACATCGGAGATTTCTTCGTGAAATTTCCTGAAACTGTTTGAAGAGACGTATGTGTTAGTCAGAATTTTTATTGTGACACGTGGCATCTTTGAATAGAAGAGCATGGATGTTCATTTGTCGGCAAACAACCATCCTCGGTTATAGTTGCTCTCTTGAGCTCCGGTTCGCATAAACTTTTGTACATGCAAAGCTTTTGCGAACCGGAGGAGCCTCTTCAGCATATAGCCGCTTGATGACCTGGATAGAATGCTTCGAGATTCTCGAAGGTCGACAAACTACTGATTGTTCATCAATCTCTGGGATCAAGTTAAAATATTGCTCCTCGAGAAAAACCGATTACTCCGACTTTTCTGGAGAGACAATTTTATTTTCAAGAATCTCAAAGCCTCGGTGCTGCCCAATACTGGTTCCGGTCAAATGACAACGGAGAGTACAATATGGACAGCCGTCTGAATCATTTACTGAGACAGACATACAATTCTACTTCACCTCTGATCCAAGATCGATTCGATCTCAGAATGGTGAGCAGAATTGAAACTTAAGAAAGAAAATTTTTTCAGGAACAGAAGTCTGCCCCCTACATCCCTGCCTACTTAATTAAAGCAGTCCAGAAATTTGAAAAGCTACTTATTTACTACGCGACCTGCCTAACATCGTCGGATCTAAGCTGAAAAACGGAATAGCAAAGTGTTGGCAAACTCATTCAGAACAAAATCCATTCTCTCCACGGTTCTCATACACGCCACCCGGGTGCAAAAGCCTACTCTAGAGACAACGTCCCGGGACGCGTCCGACACCCGAGTTCAGTACCTTCAAATGCCACAATGAAGGTACCCACTCATACAACCTGAAATTACTGCTGTGTCTCCATCGCCACTCGATCAACAATCGCGCGGCTGCCACGTGATCATTGTCGAGTACGAATGGAGAACACATCGAAGGTCTCGATGATCATCTGAAAGCTGAAACACCCTATAATTCTACGATTAAATTAGTCAATTTCCTACCGGGCTACAAACTCTATTTCAAAATGCAAATAGTGGGAGGGCATTCGAGATTCAATTTAATAAAATACAAGGGAAGAAGTTGAAGAATATTATCAAAATAATTGCGATTCTCCAGAAGGGAGTCGTTGGCTGTAAGAATAAAAACCCTCAGCTGGTGGCCAAGTTCGAGAGTAAAATCTACCCAATATTAGTTGAAATAAAAAGAAAACCAGATTTTATATCTAGTTGAAACAGAGAAAACAACTCGAATTCGAACACCTTGCTGTCGCGAAAAGCTCTTCCTGCACCGAAAAATTGGTGTCCCTTCATGACCGTTTGAGAATTGAATAATCTACACGACAGTTGCAGTTAAAGCCTCTGTGGCTATCATATTTGTGTATTAAAAAAATCATGAAATGCAAACAAGGCGAGGAAGAGCACTATCCTACGCTCACACATAGTTACAGAAACCAATGACTTTATGATGCCACGGTCACTAAAAATTTTAATTACAACCAGTTCCCCGGTGCCGGTTCGGACCATTCGTCCTGCGACATGATCGGGGAACTAGAGGGATCGAAAAATCGACTTGCCGGACGATGACTTGAGTCTCGACCGGCTTGAACGAATTCGGACCGGTGAATTCTCTCACAATCCCTCAGCGGAAGCACCCTGGCATCCCAGAAGCAGTCTATACATCTCGAGGACGACACTTTTCGATCACTTAAAGCACATACACACACGCACTTTCACAATCACTGTGAAAGAAAAAAGAAAAAATTAAGAACGGATCAAACAAATTGTCAATTAATTATCAATAAATCAATAAATCTTACCTGTAATCCTCTTGAAGCGAACGGTGCCACGACGTTGGTGTTGTTCGAAACATCGTGGCTGGATAACTTAGTAGTCTTCGGTCGGGCACGACGTTTGGTTGGGTCGAGTCGTCCTTTAACATAGAAACAATAGATTTAAAAATACCGAACAAAAGGCGAAATTCTCTAAACATTTCAAAAAGATTCTGTAAAGTCAGTCGTTAAATAAATAATCTTACCGTGTTGTGTAATTTTTCACTCGGTGCATAATGTCAATGCGCAGGTTCTACCGACCGATTTTCTAGAGCTTGAACATGTCATGCCCTGGGGCGGCTGTATCCGCACTCTCGGCGTTTAAGTAGACCTAAAACTTCTAGGGGTGAGAACCTTAGCAAAATATTACCTGTGGACTGTAAGCAAAAGCGATTAGCAATTACACATATGGGTCAAAATGTTGACCCAATTACGACGGTGTAAAAATGCTGAAAAAACTAAGATGTGAATTAGTCAGGTACAATATGCGATGTGAGCTATGGAAAAATGTTGAAGGAAATTTTCAACAAACCCTGAAATAGAATAAAAAGTCCTGAAAGAGAAAAATATCCTGAAACAGAAGAAGATCCTGAAACAGAAACAATCCTGAAACAGAATAAGAAACCCTAGAGCAATTTTAGAAATTCACACACATAAAGCGTTGGTAAAATTCGAAAGTTAATGGATAACGGACAATAAACGAACCATCCTTGGGACGAAATACTTCTGATAGTGAATAACGTAGTCTCACTTCGTGATTTGGGCGTCAAGATTATCGCGGCATTACTGTCAACATTGAGCGGAACATATTAGTGGAAACATTTACGTCCGGCTAACATGCTGCCGAACGTAAGCGAACATAAATGACAATCGTGACACGTGGCATATTTGAATAGAAGAGCATGGCTGTTTTTTTTTTTTAGCAAACAACCATCCTCGGTTATAGTTGCTCTCTTGAGCTCCGGTTCGCATAAACTTTTGTACATGCAAAGCTTTTGCGAACCGGAGGAGCCTCTTCAGCATATAGCCGCTTGATGACCTGGATAGAATGCTTCGAGATTCTCGAAGGTCGACAAACTACTGATTGTTCACCAATCTCTGGGATCAAGTTAAAATATTGCTCCTCGAGAAAAACCGATTACTCCGACTTTTCTGGAGAGACAATTTTATTTTCAAGAATCTCAAAGCCTCGGTGCTGTCCAATATTGGTTCCGGTCAAATGACAACGGAGAGTACAATATGGACAGCCATCTGAATCATTTACTGAGTCAGACATACAATTCTACTTCACCTCTGATCCAAGATCGATTCGATCTCAGAATGGTGAGCAGAATTGAAACTTAAGAAAGACAATTTTTTCAGGAACAGAAGTCTGCCCCCTACATCCCTGCCTACTTAATTAAAGCACTCTAGAAATTTGAAAAGCTACTTATTTACTACGCGACCTGCCTAACATCGTCGGATCTAAGCTGAAAAAAACGGAAGAGCAAAGTGTTGGAAAACTCATTCAGAACAAAATCCATTCTCTCCACGGTTCTCATACACGCCACCCGGGTGCAAAAGCCTACTCTAGAGACAACGTCCCGGGACGCGTCCGACACCCGAGTTCAGTACCTTCAAATGCCACAATGAAGGTACCCACTCATACAATCTGAAATTACTGCTGTGGCTCCATCGTCACTCGATCAACGATCGCGCGGCTGCCACGCGGTCATTGTCGAGTACGAATGGAGAACACATCGAAGGTCTCGATGATCATCTGAAAGTTGAAACACCCTAAAATTCTACGATTAAATTAGTATCGTTCCCTACCGGGCTAAGGATTCTACTTCGATCATTAAATCGTGGGGGGCTGTGTCGATTGTGAAAATATAAAATTCAAGGGCAGAAGTGAAATAGTTGAAATTAATAAAATAATTACGTCACTCCAGATAGGAGCCACCAGCTGTGAAAATTGAAACCCTCGGTTGGTGATCAGATTCGAGCGAGAGAACCTACTCAATTTGAAAAGGAACGGCAAAAATGCTAGATCGAACAATCTAGTTGGAATAGATAACGCTCTACTCGAATTCGACCACCGTACCGTCGCGAAAAGCTCTCCCTGCCGAAAAAAGTGTTCTCGTTTCATGACCACTTGTAAACTTAATTATCTATTGGAATCGCGAAACTCAAGCCACACCGGCTATAAAAATATATGTTTGAGAGAAAGTGCGGAATGCAAACAAGGCGAGGAAGAGCACTATTCTACTCTATCACATATATAATTGCACAAACAATTAACATTGTGATGCCACGGTCACTGAAAATCGTAATTACAACCAGCACTCCGGTGCCGGTTCGGACCATTCGCCCTGCGACATGATCGGAGTGCCAGAGGGATTGTAAATCGGACTTACCGGACGGTGACTTGAGTCTCGACCAGAATTGATGACCATCGGGACTGAAATCAAATTGGAATTCCACGCTGACTCCGCGTCGATCCCTCGAAGTTTTCTGAACGAGTAAAATGCACTTTCACAAGCACTGGAGACAAAATGAATTCAATCAGACTTCACGTTGAATTAAAGCGGATATCGCGCTAATTTTATCTGCGAAACCCTTCATTTTGTTGGCAGGATTAAGATACGTGAGGTATTTAAGGGAATCAAGGAATAGCCATGGGAATGGAGCTTATTGACAAATAAGGACAAACGAACCTGCACAACACTACACCAAACGCGTAACACACGACGTCGGGAATTCGCGACTACGGAACGGGATCGAAAATTTACATCCGTCAGCAAACGGCAACGCGACGCGAAAAAAAAATCTGTGAAAACAAAAAAATTGATGTGCGAATCACCGTTAGTTAATTTTTCATATTACATTCACAGGAACGTTAATATTAATATCAACAACTGTACCACACCGGAAGAAAAGTCGCCCAACATCCATCGATTCATCCGTGGAAGACGGATAAACGGCCATTCATTCTTGGTCCTAATGGGATCAACAATCAGGATATGGCAGGGTAAGCTACGATCATGTTCGTTAACATAAAACTTTGGACGATTAGAGGAAAATTCGGAACATTTACCATCTAAATCGACAAACGCGATTACAACTCCTTATCGGACGGATCTTTGAGCCAAGGATGTAAAGGATCTCCTCGAGGACCTCTCTTCAATGGTTTCATCTTTCATCGTTGAATTTTTTTTTTTAATTTTTTTTATTGGTTTTCTGATGTTTTCCACAGACGTGAACCTATAAAAGATATTCAATGGACACAAATTAATCATGATGATCCATAAGAATACATTGCAATTTTTTTTTTCTCGAGAAAACTCTAGGAGTTGAGCCTATTGTTACGGAACGCGATGTCATCCTTTCATCCATTTGCTTTGCTCCCTGGTCACCCGGAAAATTGTCGACCCATCGATCTGCGAATAGAATAAACAGAATTGAAAGAAATTCACCGTGCAATGGCAATTGACGACTAATGACATTCAACATTGATAAGTTGAGAGTGGAGTTTTACGACAAAATAGTTTAAATCATAAAAGTACAACGAGCTTGAAGTTGATAACGAGCAAGTGTGCAACTTCATTTTTGAAATAATTCAGGAATAGGATTTGTAATCACTTTATTTTTCAGACAAAGATAATATCTGTTCTTGGGATATTTATATGGATTGCTTACATTATATCCGGAAACAAGATGGCCAAACGCAGAGGAATTCATCTGAATCCGGTCGGTTGATCGTCAACTACAGCCACACATCTTGCGGTGCACATCTCGTTAGAAATATTTTTTGCTTCTACTGCGATGGTTCCTGTGAACTCTAAGCAGAACATTAATAGAAAAATTTACGTCCGGCGAACATGCTGCCGGACGTAAACACGTATGAACCACAGGTTTCACCTTGTATTGTCTGAAAATTAGTGGAAAGACATATTAGTTAAACACATGATACTGAAAAATATAAAGCACAGATGTGACACGTGGCATCTTTGAATAGAAGAGCATGGCTGTTCATTTGTCGGCAAACAACCATCCTCGGTTAAAGTTGCTCTCTTGAGCTCCGGTTCGCATAAACTTTTGTACATGCAAAGCTTTTGCGAACCGGAGGAGCCTCTTCAGCATATAGCCGCTTGATGACCTGGATAGAATGCTTCGAGATTCTCGAAGGTCGACAAACTACTGATTGTTCATCAATCTCTGGGATCAAGTTAAAATATTGCTCCTCGAGAAAAACCGATTACTCCGACTTTTCTGGAGAGACAATTTTATTTTCAAGAATCTCAAAGCCTCGGTGCTGCCCAATATTGGTTCCGGTCAAATGACAACGGAGAGTACAATATGGACAGCCGTCTGAATCATTTACTGAGACAGACATACAATTCTACTTCACCTCTGATCCAAGATCGATTCGATCTCAGAATGGTGAGCAGAATTGAAACTTAAGAAAGACAATTTTTTCAGGAACAGAAGTCTGCCCCCTACATCCCTGCCTACTTAATTAAAGCAGTCCAGACATTTGAAAAGCTACTTATTTACTACGCGACCTGCCTAACATCGTCGGATTTAAGCTGAAAAAAACGGAAGCGCAAAGTGTTGGCAAACTCATTCAGAACAAAATCCATTCTCTCCACGGTTCTCATACACGCCACCCGGGTGCAAAGGCCTACTCTAGAGACAACGTCCCGGGACGCGTCCGACACCCGAGTTCAGTACCTTCAAATGCCACAATGAAGGTACCCACTCACACAACCTGAAATTACCGCTGTGTCTCCATCGTTATTCGATCAACAATTACGTGGCTGCCACGTGATCATTGTCGAGTACGAATGGAGGACACGTCGAAGGTCTCGATGATCATCTGGAAGCTGGAACACCCTAAAATTCTACGATTAAATTAGTATCACTCCCTACCGGGCTAAGGATTCTACTTCGATCATTAAATCGTGGGGGAGCTGTCTCGATTGTGAAAATGTTAAATTCAAGGGCAGAAGTTCAATTGTCGAAATTAATAAAATAATTATGATACTCCAGATGGGAGCCACCAGCTGTGAAAATTGAAACCCTCGGTTGGTGATCAGATTCGAGCGAGAGAACCTACTCAATTTGAAAAGGAACGGCAAAAATGCTAGATCGAACAATCTAGTTGGAATAGATAACGCTCTACTCGAATTCGACCACCGTACCGTCGCGAAAAGCTCTCCCTGCCGAAAAAAGTGTTCTCGTTTCATGACCACTTGTATTAATTATCTATTGGAATCGCGAAACTCAAGCCACACCGGCTATAAAAATATATGTTTGAGAGAAAGTGCGGAATGCAAACAAGGCGAGGAAGAGCACTATCCTACTCTATCACATATATAATTGCACAAACAATTAACATTGTGATGCCACGGTCACTGAAAATCGTAATTACAACCAGCACTCCGGTGCCGGTTCGGACCATTCGCCCTGCGACATGATCGGAGTGCCGGAGGAATTGTGAATCGGACTTGCCGGACGATGACTTGAGTCTCGACCAGCATTGATGACCATCGGGACTGAAATCAAATTGGAATTCCACGCTGACTCCGCGTTGATGCCTCGAAGTTTTCTGAACGAATCGAATGCACTTTCACAAGCACTGGAAACAAAAAAATGTAATCAGACTTCACGTTGAATTAAAGCAGATATCGCGCTAATTTTATCTGCGAAAGCCTTCATTTTGTTGGCAGGATTAAGATACGTGAGGTCTCTAAGGAAATCGAGGAATAGCCATGGAAATGGAGCTTATTGACAAATAAGGACAAACGAACCTGCACAACACTACACCAAACGCGTAACACACGACGTCGGAAATTCGCGACTACGGAACGGGATCGAAAATTTACATCCGTCAACAAACGGCAACGCGACGCGAAAAAAAAATCTGTGAAAACAAAAAAATTGATGTGCAAATCACCGTTAGTTAATTATTCATATTACATTCACAGGAACGTTAATATCAATATAAACAATTGTACCACACCGGAAGAAAAGTCGCCCGACATCTATCGGTTCATCCGTGGAATACGGATAAACGGCCATTCATTCTTGGTCCTACTGGGATCAACAAACAAGATATGGCAGGGTTAGCTAGGGTCATGTTCGTTAATGTAAAACTTTGGACGATTAGAGGAAAATTCGGAATATTTACCATCCGAATAGACAAACGCAATCACAGCTCCTTTTCGGACGGATCTTTGAGCCAAGGATGTAAAGGATCTCCTCGAGGACCTCTCTTCAATGGTTTCATCTTTCATCGCTGAATTTTTTTTTTTAATTTTTTTTATTGGTTTTCTGATGATTTCCACAGACGTGAACCTATAAAAGATATTCAATGGACAAAAATTAATCATGATGATCCATAAAAATACATTGCAATTTCTTTTTTACAAGAAAACTCTAGGAGTTGAGCCTATTGTTACGGAACGCGTTGTCATCCTTTCATCCATTTGCTTTGCTCCCTTGTCACCCGGAAAATTGTCGTCCCATCGATCTGTGAACAGAATAAATAGAATTGAAAGAAATTCACCGTGCAATGGCAATTGACGACTAATGACATTCAAAATTGATAAGTTGAGCGTGGAGTTTTACGACAAAATAGTTAAAATCATAAAAGTACAACGAGCTTGAAGTTGATAACGAGCGAGTGTGCAACTTTTTTTTTGAAATTATTCAGGAATAGGATTTGTAATCATTTAATCTTTCAGGCAAACATAATATCTGTTCGTGGGATATTTATATGGATTGCTTACATTATATTCGGAAACAACATGGCCAAACGCAGAGGAATTCATCTGAATCCGGTCGGTTGATCGTCAACTACAGCCACACATCTTGCGGTGCACATCTCGTTAGAAATATTCTTTGCTTCTACTGCGATGGTTCCTGTGAACTCTAAGCAGAACATTAATAGAAAAATTTACGTCCGGCGAACATGCTGCCGGACGTAAACACGCATGGACCACAGGTTTCACCTTGTATTGTCTGAAAATTAGTGGAAAGACATATTAGTTAAACACATGATACTGAAAAATATAAAGCACAGATGTGACACGTGGCATCTTTGAATAGAAGAGCATGGCTGTTCATTTGTCGGCAAACAACCATCCTCGGTTATAGTTGCTCTCTTGAGCTCCGGTTCGCATAAACTTTTGTACATGCAAAGCTTTTGCGAACCGGAGGAGCCTCTTCAGCATATAGCCGCTTGATGACCTGGATAGAATGCTTCGAGATTCTCGAAGGTCGACAAACTACTGATTGTTCATCAATCTCTGGGATCAAGTTAAAATATTGCTCCTCGAGAAAAACCGATTACTCCGACTTTTCTGGAGAGACAATTTTATTTTCAAGAATCTCAAAGCCTCGGTGCTGCCCAATATTGGTTCCGGTCAAATGACAACGGAGAGTACAATATGGACAGCCGTCTGAATCATTTACTGAGACAGACATACAATTCTACTTCACCTCTGATCCAAGATCGATTCGATCTCAGAATGGTGAGCAGAATTGAAACTTAAGAAAGACAATTTTTTCAGGAACAGAAGTCTGCCCCCTACATCCCTGCCTACTTAATTAAAGCACTCTAGAAATTTGAAAAGCTACTTATTTACTACGCGACCTGCCTAACATCGTCGGATCTAAGCTGAAAAAACGGAATAGCAAAGTGTTGGCAAACTCATTCAGAACAAAATCCATTCTCTCCACGGTTCTCATACACGCCACCCGGGTGCAAAAGCCTACTCTAGAGACAACGTCCCGGGACGCGTCCGACACCCGAGTTCAGTACCTTCAAATGCCACAATGAAGGTACCCACTCATACAACCTGAAATTACCGCTGTGTCTCCATCGTCATTCGATCAACAATTACGTGGCTGCCACGTGATCATTGTCGAGTACGAATGGAGGACACGTCGAAGGTCTCGATGATCATCTGAAAGTTGAAACACCCTATAATTCTACGATTAAATTAGTATCGCTCCCTACCGGGCTAAGGACTCTACGTCGATGATTGAATCGTGGGAGGGCTGTCTCGATTGTGAATATATAGAACGCAAGGGAAAAAGTTCAATAAAATAATTGCGATACTCCAGACGGGAGTTGCTAGCGGTAAGAATTTGAACCCTCGGTTAGTGGTGAAATTCGAGAGAAATATCTACTCAAGTACAGAGAAAACAATACATAAACTAGATGGAAAAATCTAGTTGCAGTCATAAAGATTCTACTCGAATTCGACTACTGTACCGTCGCGAAAAGCTCTTCCTACACCCGAAAAAATGGTCTCACTTCATGGCCACTCGTGAATTAAATCATTTACGCGAATCGCCGGAATCAAGGCGAAAGACCATGAAATTGTGCATTAAAAAAACAGAATGCAAATGAGGCGAGGAAGAGCACTATCCTAAGCTGACATGTACACGAACATATAAACACATTGTGATGCCACGGTCACTGAAAATGTAAGTTACAACCAGTAACCCGGTGCCGGTTCGGACCATTCGTCCTGCGGCATGATCGGAGTACCGGAGGGATTATAAAATGGACTTACCCATCGATGACTCGAAACGCAACGATAAGCGTGTGGAAAATTTCGATGGGCCCCGGCAGCATCTTCCCGAGTCGTCTTGACGGATAAAATCAGCTCCACCGCCGATTTCTCATGTCACACTTCACAAACTGTAAAAAGACGGGGAAATAAAAATCAATAAATCAGACGCATAATATAAATAAAAAGTTTGATGAATAGCCAAAATATTTGTGTTCTGCAATATTTTAGAATTTTCAAAATGATAAATAATATTCATAGAAAAATTTTCTTCGCACGTATGAGCAAACGAACAATGGAAGAGGTTTTGTCTAGTCGGGAAAATTAATTTTCTAAATATTGAAGGCATGAAAATTCAACGAAATCTTTTTACACTCGCTCATGAATACAAGAGAATCCCAACTCCGACCTTGAGCTGTATTTAATTTGTGTGATTGCAGCGATCCATAAGAAAAAAACGATGCATTTTTTATTCATGGAAAATTGTCAGAAAGGCAATTTAAAATTATTCTCATTTATATTTACAATTTGGGTGAAAATAAAGGGTAGGTCTCGAAATCCCGAATCTCATTCGGCCGAAAACCATCTTCACGCGGTAGTACGCGTGAAGCGAGCTACGCCACTATATCTATGTATACGTTTTCGGCAGAATGAGATTCTGGATTTCGAGACCTACCCCCCCCCCCCCCCCGCGACTCGAAAATATGACGTGACTATAGTTCACGCGCCTACCTCATCGATTACAATAATTTAACTCATGATTTTCATTTATTTCATACCTTTTGCAACGAATTTATCTCACGGGTCGAATGACGCTGCGCGACGACATCGCGCTTGCCGCCATTTTGGCGTTCGGTATCTTGCACGGTAACCGTTGACAATTTTTCGATTAAAAAATTATCGGAGTTTATATGATCGACGAATGTAACGAATGGGCTACGAGTCAAACAATCGACACAATTTTATGAAAAAACACGGTTTTTATTTTTGAAAAATAGTTAAAAACTGTAACGAAATCGATCTAAGATCGCGAAATAATGAATTATTCGAACGGGTGGCTGCGCGACTTGCATTCGAGTCGTGTCGCAGATGGCCGGTGAGTGGCTGAAGTTGCGCACCGCGAACACCCTCTGTGCGAACACCCCTTACCCCACCAATTTTTCGCGGGGGATTTTCGGTCGTTTTTTAAAATCGCGAAATCTCTCACTAACGCGGTTACCACGATTCGGAAAATACGATGAAACATGAGCTGACGAGCCTAACTCATCGATTATAATAATTTTATCGATCATTTTTACTTTTTATACACCTTTTGCAACGAATTTATCTCGCGGTTCGAATAACGCCGTACGACTTGACGGCGGTTGGACGCCATGTTGCCGTTTGAAATCTCGTATAGCAACGGTCACCGATCCTTCGATAAAAATTCGTGATTTGACATGACTGAAGTATATGAAAAATTAACACCGAAAAAAACCGATTTTATGAAAAAAAAACTGCAACAAAATCGATCGAAGGTCGCGGAATAATGAATTAGTCGAGCGGGTGGCTGCGCGACTTGCATGCGAGTCGTGTCGCAGATGGCCGGTGAGTGGCTGAAGCTGCGCACCGCGAACACCCTTTGACTCACGATGTCCGGTCGTTTTTCAGATTCGCGAAATTCCTTACTAACGCGGTTACCACGACTCGGAAAATACGATAAAACACGAGCTCACGCACCTAACTCATCGATCATAATAATTTTATCGACAATTTTGACCTTTTATACACCTTTTGCAACGAGTTTATCTCGCGGCTCGAATAACGCTGGACGACTCGATGGCGGTTGGACGCCATGTCGCCGTTCGAAATCTCGCACAGCAACGGTCACCTTCGATAAAAAAAATCGTGAAATTTCATACGACTGAAGTTTAGGAAAAATTAACACCGAATAAACGATCGACACAAACTAATTTACAAAAACGACGAATTTTAATAAAAAAAATTTAAAAAAAACTTCAACGAAATTGATCGAAGATCGCGAAATAATAAATTATCCGCGCGATAAGAGCGCGAGCCCGGTTGGAGGCTGCTCGGTGAGTGGCTGGAGTTGCGCATCGTGAACTTGGGTCGCCAGTTTCCGCCACCTTAGCTTACCCCACCCATTTTTCGCGGGGGATGTTCGGTCGTTTTTAAAAATCGCGAAATCTCTCACTAATCCGCTCACCGCGACTCGGAAAATATGATAAAACATGAGCTGACGCGCCGAACTTATCGATTATAATAATTTTATCGATGATGTTTACTTTTTATACACCTTTTGCAACGAATTTATGTCGCGCATCGAATAGCGCTGCACGACTCGATTGCCGTTGAACGCCGTTTTGCCGTCCGAAATCTCGCATAGTATAATGTGTTTTCGTATAATTAAAATATATGAAAAATAAACAACACCGTATTAAACTGTCAACCCGATTTAATTTAAAAAATACGGATTTTATAAAAAAAAAAAAAAACACTAACAAAATCGATCGAAGATCCTGTGCGAGCCGGGTTGACGGTTGCCCGATAAATGACTGGAGCGAAACCGTGCACGCCGGCGTGCGACGAGCTTACCCCGCCACTTTTTAGCCAACGAAGTTTGGTCGTTTCTTAGAATTGCGAAATTTATTACAAACCCGGCTACGTTCGGTCGTTTCTTAGAATCGCGAAATTTCTCACGCTCGCCACGACTCCTAAAATACGATAAAACACAAACCGACGCGAAAACCACCACGATTATGATAATTTCACTCGCGATTTTTTTACCTTTCACATACTTTTCGCACTGACATTTTCACTCCGAATGGGATTACGTGGCTCCCGCCAACCTCAACACTCCACCGAAAAACAGGTTCGACCATAAATATAGGCCGAGTAAAAAATAATGCCATCGAATCGCAATTATCAACCGCCCTTATCGCAAATAACGTTATTACGGTACGATCGTTGACGATTACCCGCGTTAAGGGAACATATCAATGACCAAAAAGCGGGATAGAGGAACGCGCGTAACGACAAGGGAGGCTGCACGCTCATTCTACGTGAAAATGGAGCAAGAATGTTGAAAAAGTTACTCGATTAAGGGGTTATATGCAGTTGTGATGTATGAAAAAAGACATTTTTTTTTATTGTAAATTCTTTAAGTATATACTCTCGAGAATGATGCAGAAGGACTGCTATATGGCCCTGGAATAGACGACGCGATGTAAGTTGAAATATATTTATTATAAATACGAAAGAAACAAACTTGAAACTTTAAACGCGATTATCTCAAAATCTTGTTTTTTCGAAATTACCTTTGCGGTGGACACGATTACTAAAAAACTATTAATCCGATCAACACCAAATTTATACCACTTATTCATTATGATAATAACCAGTTGCTGAACGAAGGATTTTCAATTTTTTTGAAAACTTTTATTTTTAGAGCAAAAATCGGAAATGTTATACTTTGAAAAAGTACTTTTTTTGTTACAACCGTCGCCATTTTTTTTTAAATCAAAATTTTTACAAACCCTTCGTTCAGGGACTAGACAATACAATATACTAACGGAATTTTTTTGAATTTTTAATTTCAGATGAACCGTTCTCAAGATATGATGTCCACCGCAAGTCACGTCGAAAAAAAGGCGTTCCTGGAATTCACGTATAACTTTTTTATTATTTAATGTTTTTTGATGTAAAAATTTCAACAAGTTCTTAGAAACATGTACTATTTGACGTGGACAAAAGATTTTGAATGAATATTTTTTATGGTGTTAAAAAAAAATCGAGAAAATGTCATCTTTTTACGCGGTACAACTGTATATAACCCGTTAATATTTGCATGACTCGCAAATACCGCGTTCGTATCAATTGTGAAACGACGAGTCGTCAGAAGCCAATCTGAATACAGCATTGTTGTAAATAAATCAAAATTTACGACGATGACACAAATAAGAAAAAACAAGAACAAACCTCACTGATAATCTGTTTCCTTCCAATGTTGGACTGTGATTTCGGCAATCAAGTCTTCTTCAATCAAGACGGATGACATGAATAATCATACATCATGGGACTTATCGTTGGAACTTGGAAGCACCTGAAGAAAAAAAAATTTCACGAATAAACATTTCGACTCAACAAGAAAGAAAACCAAAGAAAAAAGTCACAAGGTAAAAAAAATTGACGATATTTTTTTGAAAATTTAAAAATAAATCAATAAATTTGAAAAATAAATCCATGAATTGAATAAGTTAAATAAGAATAATAATATAAGTGAATAAGGATAAGTTAAAAAAATAGAATAATTGAATGAATGTACAAATTTGAAAAAAAAAACAACGAAATGAATCAATACATTTGAAAAGTAAACTAATTAGTAGAATAAGTGAGTGACTGAAGGACTGACTAGATAAATCAGTAAACGAGAAATGACTGGAAAAATAAAAAATATAACACTACACCATTGCAACATTATATAATCAATATCATTATATCATCATTCAACAAAACGGAAAGCCAGTAGCAAAACGACAAAATTTCCGGCTGACAGCTACTGTGTTCGATTCGAACTTTGCTTTAAAACGAGAAAAACAAATGAATTCACCATTTGAAAATGTCATAATCTTTAAAACAATACATAAATAACGGTATATCGAACGAACATTGATTATTTACTGTTCACATTGATACAAAAATAATTATAACTATAAATCGTGATTATTTGTGTTCATATTTTTCAAACGATATAAGAACCTTTGTTGTATTAATTATTATTATTATTCAATGTTCAATTGTCTCTACTTTGGAAATGAAAAAAAAAACGCAATGCTCGAAGCGCGTGTTTGATCACACGTAAGGTTCTACTACTGGATGTGCAAGCGCTCGCTACGAGTCTCGACTACGGTACGGGTTTGTGTACCCGTGTTCGAAATCTCACGCGGGTCGAGCGAGATTCGAGTCTCTCCCGACCCTTCGGGCCTGCTCGGTGAATAATCGGAGCTGCTCGGCGTGAGCCAGCGGCGCGCACGTTTGACGAGCCGCCATGGCGAATTTTCCCCTGACTGACTCCGATCGATCTATTATTTTTTAGATCGACGATATTTTCCAATACGGCGCTCGACACGACTCCAAAATACGATTGAACGAAAACCCATGCGCCTACCATCTGTGTTACAACAATTTTATTAATTATTCTTATCCGCTTAAGCAACGAATTTATCTCCCGGCCCAGATGACGCCGCGTATCTCGACTACCGGTTGACGCCATCTTGTTATTCGATATCTCGCGTCGTCGCTAAAATCAATTTCTTCGATCGAAACCGCTGCACGATAAAACATTTTTCGATTATAAGAAATGATGAAAAATTTGATCGATCGACGTGGGTTAATGGGAAAAATGGAATTTCGTCAAAATTCGACGAAGCTGATCGACGATCTCGAATAATCAAACGAAATATCGCCGCGGGGGTGATTGGTTCGACTTCGGCGGCCCGAGCTTGCGTCGCGAACGTTCGCGCTTCGATATATTTTTCGATCAAAGATATTTCGAATTATAGTGCCCCCCGCGACTCGAAAATATGACGTGACTATAGTTCACGCGCCTACATAATCGATTATAATAATTTAACCCATGATTTTCATTTATTATATACCTTTTGCAACGAATTTATCTCACGGGTCGAATGACGCTGCGCGACGACATCGCGCTTGCCGCCATTTTGGCTTTCGGTATCTCGCACGGTAACCGTTGTCAATTTTTCGATTAAAAAATCATCGGAGTTTATATGACCGACGAATCTAACGAATGGGCTACGAATCAAACGATCGACACAATTTGATGAAAAAACACGGATTCCATTTGTGAAAAATAGTTAAAAACTGTAACGAAATCGATCGAAGATCGCGAAATAATGAATATTCGAGCGGGTGGGTGCGCGACTTGCATGCGAGTCGTGTCGCAGATGGCCGGTCAGTGGCTGAAGCTGCGCACCGCGAACACCTTTTGTGCGAACACCCCTTACCCCACCAGTTTTTCGCGGGGGATTTTCGGTCGTTTTTTAAAATCGCGAAATCTCTCACTAACGCGGTTACCACGACTCGGAAAATACGATAAAACATGAGCTGACGAGCCTAACTCATCGATTATAATAATTTTATCGATCATTTTTACTTTTTATACACCTTTTGCAACGAATTTATATCGCGGTTCGAATAACGTCGTACGACTTGACGGCGGTTGGACGCCATGTTGCCGTTCGAAATCTCGTATACCAACGGTCACCGATCCTTCGATAAAAAATCGTCGGATTTCGTATCACTGAAGGATATGAAAATTAAATACCGAATTGACATATCAACCCGATCTAATAAAAAAAATATCGATTTACTAAAAAAAAACTAAAAAAAACACTTTAACAAAATCGATCGAAGATCCTGTTCGAGCCGGGCTGACGGTTGCTCGGTAAATGACTGGAACGAAACCGTCCACGCCGGCATCCGCCGAGCTTACCCCACCACTTTTTAGCCAACGAAGTTTGGTCGTTTCTTAGAATTGCGAAATTTTTCACAAACCCGGCTACGTTCGGTCGTTTCTTAGAATCGCGAAATTTCTCACAATCACGCTCGCCACGACTCCTAAAATACGATAAAACACAAACCGACGCGAAAACCTCCACGATTATAACAATTTCACTCGCGATTTTTACCTTTCACATGCCTTCTGCAGGGAATTTTTTGCTCCGAATGAGATTACGCGGTTCCCGCCAACATCAACACGCTCGAGTTCGAGGGAAAAACAGTTCCGACCACAAACATAGGTCGAGTAAAAAAAAATGCCATCGAACCGCAATTATCTACTGCCCTTATCGCAAATAACGTTATTACGGTATGATTGTTGACGATTCCTCGCGATAAGGGAAAATATCAATGACCAAAGAGCGAGATGGACGAACCCGCGTAACGACAAGGGAGGCTGCACGCTCATTATTCGTGAAAATGGAGCAAGAATGTTGAAAAAGTTACTCGATTAAGGGGTTATATACAGTTGTGATGGATGAAGAAAGACATTTTTTTAAATTGCATATTCTTTAAGTATATACTCTCGAGAATGATGCAGAAGGACTACTATATGGCCCTGGAATAGACGACTCGATGTAAGTTGAAATATATTTATTATAAATACGAAAGAAACATATTTGAAACTTTAAACGCGATTATGTCAAAATCTTGTTTTTTCGACATTACCTTTGTGGTGGACACGATTACTAAAAAACTATCAACCCGATCAATACCAAATTTATACTACTTATTTATTACGATAACAGCTAGTCGCTGAACGAAGGATCTTTAATTTTTTTGAAAACTTTTATTTTTAGAGCAAAAAATCGGAATTGTTATACATTGAAAAAGTACTTTTTTTGTTACAACCGTCGCCACTTTTTTGTAAATCAAAATTTTTACAAATCCTTCGTTCAGCAACTAGACAATACAATATACTAACGGAATTTTTTTGAATTTTTGATTTTAGATAAACCGTTCTCAAGATATGATTATCCACCGCAAGACACGTCGAAAAAAAGGCGTTCCTGGAATTCACCTATAACTTTTTTATTATTCAATATTTTGTGATGAAAAAATTTTAACAAGTTCTTAGAAACATGTACTATTTGGCGTTGACAAAAGATTTTGAATAAATATTTTTTATGGTGTCAAAAAAAAATCGAGAAAATGTCATCTTTTTGCGTGGTACAACTGTATATAACCCGTTAATATTTGCATGACTCGCAAATACCGCGTTCGTATCAATTGTGAAACAACGATTCATCAGAAGCCAATCCGAGTACGGCATTGTCGTAAATAAATTAAAATTTACGACTAGGACAGGCACAAAAAGAAAAAACAAGAACGAGACTCACCCATACTTCGATTCATGCCAATAATGCATTGTGATTTTGGGAATCACGTTTCCCAGGCATAAACGACATACATCGTGTCATGCCATCGTTGAAATTATCATCGCAGCTTTGGAAAATCCATCTGAAAAAAATATATATTCATGAATAAAAATGTTAACGAAAAACACAAGAAAAATTTTAAAAAACACTAGCAAGTTAAAGAATATTAAATATTTGGAAGAGGTAAATGATTGAATGAATAATTAAATGTGAAAAATAAATTAATAACATAAATGCATAAATTTGAAAAAGAGAATAATTAAATAAATTGATAAATTATTACAGAACTGAATGGATAAACGAATAAACGAGAACGAACCTTACTGACAATCCGTTACATCCCAATGCTCGACTGTGATTACGGCAATTAAGTATGTTTAGCATAGACGGCGTGAACTGTCTTATGCCATCGTTGAACTCACCATTCAATTTGGACAAAGGCGTCTGAAAAAAAAATTTGAAAAAACAATTATGAAACTGCTAATTAAAAAAGAAAAAAAAATAGAAGTTGGTAACAAGTAAAGAATGAAGGATTCTTGAAGAAAGAAAATGGTGAAATGGATAAATAAATTTGAAAAATAAAAGAATTCAATGAATAGATAATATTGAAAAATGAACAAATCAAATGAATAATTGAGAAACTGAATAGATAAACAAATAAACAAGAAAAAACCTTACTCATAATCTGTTTCCTTCCAATGTTGGACTGTGATTTCGGCAATCAAGTCTTCTAGGCACGGATGGCATGAATAATCATCCATCATGTGACTTATCATTGGAACTTTGAAGCACCTGAAGGAAATAAAAATTTCACGAATAAACATTTTAACTCAACAAGAAAGAAAACCAAAGAAACAATCGCGAGGTAAAAAAAATTGACGATATTGTTTTGAAAGTTTGAAAATAAATCAATGAATTTGAAAAATAAATCCATGAATTGAATGGATAAGTTTAAAAATAGAATAATTGAATGAATAAACAAATTTGAAAAAAAATCGGAATGAAATGAGTAAATTCATTCGAAAAATAAACTAATTAGTAGAATAAGTGAGTGACTAAAGGACTGAATAGATAAATCAGTAAACGAGAACGTACCACACTGAACGTTTATTCAATCCCAAGTTCGGACTTCGAATTTTCGGAAATTTAAGTCTCCTGGACGCAGCCATGATAAATTCACGTCATCGACCTTATTATTTCGACTTCAATGGGTTATCTGAAAAAAAAAAAAAAAATTTTTCTGTCAAATAACATCTCATTGAAAAAAAAAATATATATATATATGGAAACAGTACACTGGAGAATCAAGAATACTGAAAAGAAGCAAGTAAATAAAATAACCTAAATAGGTTAATAAACAAAATGACTGAAAAAATTAACGATATAACACTACATCATAGCAATATTCTATAATCAATATCATTATATCATCATTCAACGGAACGGAAAACCAGTACCAAAACGACAAAATTTCCGGCTGACAGCTACTGTGTTCGATTCAAACTTTGTTCTCAAACGAAAAAACAAACGAGTTTACCATTTGAAAATTTCATTGACTTTGAAACAATAAATAAATACCGTTATTTCAAACGATTGTTTATTATTTACTGTTAAAATTGATACAAAAATAATTATAACTATAAATCGTAATTATTTGTGTTCATATTTTTCAAACGATATAAGAACCTTTGTTGTATTAATTATTATTATTATTCAATGTTAAATACTCTCTGCTTTGGAAATGAAAAAAAATGCGCAATGCTCGAAGCGCGCGTTTGACCGCAGCTAAGGTTGTACTACTGTATGGGCGAGCTCTCGCTACGAGTCTCGACTACTGTACGGGTTTGTGTACCCGTGTTCGAAATCTCACGCGGGTCGAGCGAGATTCGAGCCCCTCCCGACCCTCGGTGAATAATCGGAGCTGCTCGGCGCGCACGTTTGACGAGCCGCCATGGCGAATTTTCCCCTGACTGACTCCGATCGATCTATTATTTTTTAGATCGGCGATATTTTCCAATACGGCGCTCGACACGACTCCGAAATACGATTGAACGAAAACCCATGTGCCTACCATCTGTATTACAACAATTTTATCAATTATTCTTACCAGTTATCCTCTTACGCAACGAATTTATCTCCCGGCCCAGATGACGCCGCGTATCTCGACTACCGGTTGACGCCATCTTGTTGTTCGATATCTCGCGTCGTCGCTAAAATCAATTTCTTCGATCGAAAACGCTGCAAGATAAAACATGTTTCGATTATACGAAATAATGAAAATTTTGATCGATCGACGTGGGTTAATGGGAAAAATGGAATTTCGTCAAAATTCGACGAAGCTGATCGACGATCTCGAATAATCAAACGAAATATCGCCGCGGGGGTGATTTGTTCGACTTCGGCGGCGCGAGCTTGCGTTGCGAACGTTCGCGCTTCGATGGATTTTTCGATCGAAGATATTTCGAATTGTAGTGCCCCCCCGCCACTCGAAAATATGACGTGACTATAGTTCACGCGCCTACCTCATCGATTATAATAATTTAACTCATGATTTTCATTTATTACATACCTTTTGCAACGAATTTATCTCACGGGTCGAATGACGCTGCGCGACGACATCGCGCTTGCCGCCATTTTGGCGTTCGGTATCTCGCACGGTAACCGTTGTCAATTTTTCGATTAAAAAATCATCGGAGTTTATATGACCGACGAATCTAACGAATGGGCTACGAGTCAAACAATCGCCACAATTTGATGAAAAAACACGGTTTTTATTTTTGAAAAATAGTTAAAAACTGTAACGAAATCGATCTAAGATCGCGAAATAATGAATTAGTCGAGCGGGTGGGTGCGCGACTTGCATGCGAGTCGTGTCGCAGATGGCCGGTCAGTGGCTGAAGCTGCGCACCGCGAACACCCTTTGTGCGAACACCCCTTACCCCACCAGTTTTTCGCGGGGGATTTTCGGTCGTTTTTTAAAATCGCGAAATCTCTCACTAACGCGGTTACCACGACTCGGAAAATACGATAAAACATGAGCTGACGAGCCTAACTCATCGATTATAATAATTTTATCGATCATTTTTACTTTTTATACACCTTTTGCAACGAATTTATATCGCGGTTCGAATAACGTCGTACGACTTGACGGCGGTTGGACGCCATGTTGCCGTTCGAAATCTCGTATAGCAACGGTCACCTATCCTCCGATGAAAGATCGTGATTTGACATGACTGAAATATATGAAAAATTAACACCGAAAAAAAACGGATTTTATGCAAAAAAAACTGCAACAAAATCGATCGAAGATCGCGGAATAATGAATTATTCGAGCGGGTGGCTGCGCGACTTGCATGCGAGTCGTTTCGCAGATGGCCGGTGAGTGGCTGGAGCTGCGCACCGCGAACACCCTTTGACTCACGATGTCCGGTCGTTTTTCAGATTCGCGAAATGCCTTACTAACCCGGTCGCGACGACTTGGAAAATACGATAAAAGACGAGCTCACGCAAGTAACTCATCGATCATAATAATTTTATCGACGATTTTTGCCTTTTATACACCTTTTGCAACGAATTTATTTCGCGGCTCGAATAACGCCGTACGACTCGATGGCGGTTGGACGCCATGTCGCCGTTCGAAATCTCGCACAGCAACGGTCACCTTCGATAAAAAATCGTGAAATTTCATACGACTGAAGTATAGGAAAAATTAACACCGAATAAACGATCGACACAATCTAATTTTAAAAAACGACGGATTTTAATTTAAAAAAAAAAAAAAACTTTAACGAAATTGATCGAAGATCGCGAAATAATAAATTATCCGCACGATATGTGCGCGAGCCCGGTTGGAGGCTGCTCGGTGAGTGGCTGAAGTTGCGCATCGCGAGCTTGGGTCGCCAGCTTCCGCCACCGAAGCTCTCCCCCCCCCCATTTTTCGCGAGCGATGTTCGGTCGTTTTTTAAAATCACGAAATTTCTCACTAACCCGCTCACTACGACTCGAAAAATACGATAAGACGAACCAACGCGCCCAAACTCATCGATCATAATAATTTCATTGATAATTCTTACCTTTTGTAAACCTTTTGCAACGAATTTAATAGCGCTGCACGACTCGATTGCAGTTGAACGCCGTTTCGCCGTCCGAAATCTCGCATAGTACAATGTGTTTTTGTATAATTGAAATATATGAAAAATAAACACCGTATTGAAGTATCAACCCGATCTAATTAAAAATATACGGATTTTCTAAAAAAAAAAAAAACCAACAAAATCGATCGAAGATCCGGTACGAGCCGGGTTGGCGGCTGCCCGATAAATGACTGGAGCGAAACCGTCCACGCCGGCGTGCGACGAGCTTACCCCACTACTTTTTAGCCAACGAAGTTCGGTCGTTTCTTAGAATGGCGAAATTTCTCACAATCACGGTCGCCACGACCCCTAAAATACGATAAAACACGAACCGACGCGAAAATCTCCACGATTATGATAATTTCACTCGCAATTTTTACCTTT
The DNA here is from genome assembly GCA_963971145.1 of Sussaba pulchella. Classification (NCBI taxonomy): domain Eukaryota; kingdom Metazoa; phylum Arthropoda; class Insecta; order Hymenoptera; family Ichneumonidae; genus Sussaba; species Sussaba pulchella. The sequence continues at coordinate 7,446,340 of OZ020171.1, read as the reverse complement.
TACATACTTTCTGCACCGAATTTTTCACTCCGAATGGGATTACGTGGCTCCCGCCAACTTTAACACTTCACCGCTCGCTTCTTTGTCTTTTCTATTCGCAACGGTCGGCGCTCGACTTCGAGGAATTAACAGTTCCTACCATAAACATAGGTCGAGTAAAAAATAATGCCATCCAACCGCAATTATCAACGGCCCTTATCGCAAATAATCTTATTACGGTATGATCGTCGACGATTCCCCGCGTTAAAGGAAAATATCCATGACCGAAGAGCTAAATAGACGAACCCGCGTAACGACAAGGGAGGCTGCACGCTCGTTTTACTCCCAGCGTATTTTTTCGATCGACTACATGTCGATCACACACATCCCCCGCCCTTACCCCCACTCTCCCAAATGTAAAATTATGCTCAACGACTATCGTTAATTCTCCGCTTGTATCCCATCTCGAATAATTCTCGTACCTCCGTTTCCGCGCGAATTATCCGAATTGTTTTTTATAAGACAACACAATCAAACGGATTAACGCGTTTGACCTCTACAGCGGCACGGAGCTGTGTACAAGCTCGCGAATTCTCGTCGTAACGGTTTTTTCGCGTTGCATTGGCACAGCGTTCGTCAACAAAAGGACAATTTTTCGTTGGAATGCATTCATAGAATTTACGATGCCAAAAAAGTCAACAGTTTTTAACGATGAAAATCGACGAATCTGGTGATCGACCGAAAGGTTCGATGGTGGGAGACAGCTGAGGTGCTCGAACTCCCGATTTATGGGATAAGGTGGGTGCCGAGCTTTATGGTACATATGAGGAAATGCTCCGAAAAGTAATCATCAAGTTAATTCAAGTATTTATTGTCATTTACAAGTCGTATTCGTAGATTACGATATATTTACCCAGGCTTGGTCATCGCTACGTGATTGATACGTCTAACCGGCAGCGTGATGCGTTCTCGAATGCGTGAGATTACATTCGTACTCATGTCGAGAACGTTGTTGCCGCCGCGGCATATCGCCGCTGTACGCCTGCGCCATGCAACAACCGATCCATTGATTACCGACCGCTGAAACTTCATCGTCGATAACCGTGAAGTCGAAACTACGAAGATTAACCACCAGAGTTAGCTGCATTCAAACGAAGAAAAAGAAGAGGGAAGGAAGAAATAGCGCGGGCATTGATGTGTGGAACGATTTGCAGGTGGTCGCGTGGCGAAGATTACAGAGGGCGCTGATGGCAATTGAAGCGTTTGGGAAGTGTGGATTTTATTGGAGCGCGTAACGAGAGGCAACCGGCGAGATTGTTGTGCAAGCCGGGTTGCCGGTGTTCCGGCGTCGATCGTCGTGTGGTAGAGCGGAATTTTTTTTTACCGGGCTGAATGTATAGTGGGACACTCGCGCTTACTAGATTTATTATTTACCGCCGGCATTTGGCAGGGTCGAACGAGCGCTATAGCACTGAGCCCCGAACATTAGTGTTGAGGGTAACTATTCAACCTCTCTCATATGAAAGTCGCTGATACGAGAATCAGCCTGTATAAATCTCATCGACATGGGGCCTGTTCAGACTGGCTCATGCGGAGTGGTTATTATCTAGCGATACATTAGCGGTCTATATCTATGTAGATTAGGGTGGCTTGAAAAAAAAAGTTTTTTTCTGATTTCAATCAAAATACATTGACTGCAAAGTATCTTGCATCCGGAGAATCCAACACAAAGATGAACGAAATCGGACCATTTTTAGGGTTAGCGCAAGATTTTTCAAGTTTTGCCATTTGATTAACATGGGAAGAACGTAAAGTTTCTATTTAAAAAATCGTAGCTTCGCGAATTTTATAGCTACGTTGATTCCGTAAGTTCCATTTGAAAGCTCTTTGAAGAACGCTTAAAATGGCATGCAGACCTTTCGAAACCGATCGCAATTTCTGTCGAGAATTTTGTTTTTTCGTAAAAAATTATCGACAGAAATTGCAGTCAGATTCGAAAGGTCTGCATGCCATTTTGAGCGGTTTTCAAAGAGCTTTCATATGGAACTTACGGAATCAACGTAGCTATAAAATTCGCGGAGCTACAATTTTTTGAATGGAAACTTTGCGTTCTTCCCATGTTAATCAAATCGAAAAACTTGAAAAATCTTGCGCGTCCCCGAAAAATGGTTCGATCGGGTTCATCTTTGGGCCGAATTATCCAAATTCAAGATGCTATGTAGTGAATGTATTTCGATTGAAATCAGAAAAAAACTTTTTTTTTCAAGCCACCTCAATGTAGATGCGGACCGAAAAAAAGGACAATCGCAATAGGAAAAGCGGAGACTAGGGTGGCTCTGGAGCGTGGTGGGGACCCATTTCGAGAGTCCCTTCGCCTCAATCTGGCAGCTCTGTCTCCGGGTCTTTAGGGTGATACGTGAAGTAAAAAAAATTAAGGCTATCGAACGTTAGCCGTGTTGTATTTGAATTTCGAAAAAGAAAAGTACAGCGCGTCACCCTATATATGCGATTGTTACCTACGTTTCTCAGCACTCCTAGCGGCCGCTCTCAGAACTCACTATTCGACGGATTTTTGGCTCACAAGTCAGACGTAAAATCCGAGGAAGTTTTTCTGTCCAGTTGAGTCTTCTGTCTATGGTCTTCCATGTAATCTTTGTTCTTTGCCACAGCTGTTTTTCCTTCGTGACTTCCGTAATTTGCAAAATGGTAAAACAATGACAACTTGGCCTATCAAGTACGATCGAAAGCGGTGCGCTGCACGTTTCGCGAAAGCATGGGTCGAAGCGGTGCAGAACCCGATATTGAAGAACCTAACCTACAAACAGATCAGAGAAAGGGGATACAGAGTATGCACTTTGCACTTTAGAGAAGACGACTATCTGCAAGGATCACGGTTTTATCACGACAATCATCCGATTCCGTCCCTGGGATTACCCGTTAAAGATCAGAACGCTTCTTCGGACGGGTCGCGGGTAAAAATCGAGATCGATTTGTCGTCGCCGAGCAAAAAATACTCCAGCCTTTCTCACGAGGTAAATTAATTTTGGCCAGTGTCGTACTGCAATTCGAAATTGGGACCGGACAACAGTCATTGTTCCGTAAGAACAAGCAGTATAAAGGTTGAAGACGACAGCTTAATGCTAGGGATGAAAATGAAAGAGAGTGGCAAAAGGAAATTGAAAGTCTTGCTGGAGAACAATTCTTAAGATAGGTATGAGGATTCAACCAAGACGGAAAGGCTAATTCTGAATCCCCTGTGGAAATTGACACGGTCACACGGAGAGGTCATAACACCCCAAGAGATGAAGGATACAGCATCCATCTTCCATTTCCCCAATGATATTGCCTCACATGGTCGTTAGCTCATGTATGTTTTAATAAGACTGAAGTAACAATTCATATTTAAATTGATAATTTATCGAATATTCGGTAACTCATAGTTAACGAATTCGAGTTTGTATGGTATTTAATTTTCATTATCATTTTTACCATGTTGAAATATTTTGTTTCGTTTGCTGAAATAAAATTCGTAAAACCCAGATCATTCGTGAATATTTATTAATAATAAATCATTCCTTCCGTATTCTTAATGACTTTATACTTAGCTACATGTCTGCTGTCTGTCTGTGGCAAACATGTGAAAATTATCGAAATTAGATTCAATTATTGAAAAATAGATGAAACAAGGGCGGAAGAAACAATGAGGATATATGAGTGCATTGGAAAAAAGTTCTTCATAGACTCGTACATTCTTACTGCTTTTTCGTGTCTTCTTACCTCGTTTTTTAATCATTAAATTCAATTTGTATTATTTTAATATCTGTGCAACGCACATACAAGACAGTACCGGCATTGCTCGGTGATCTCTTACGATTATGTATCATATATATATAGGGAGAGATGTCTCAAACCACGAGATTGTAATTCTTCGATCATTCAATGTGATCAACGATTTTTTTATAGTATCTTGAATTTTGGACGTACACGAAAATTTAGTTTTTCGATTTAAACTTTAACATGGGACTTGTTCTTCCATGCAAATCTTTCTTCTTCCACGGCATATATCTTACGGGAGTATTCTCACTTGCACCAGACCGTGCCAACCCCATCGACATTATCTATATGAACCAATAATCCTACGAGAAAAAGTGTAGATGCGATAGAAAGAGAAGAGACTTTGGATGGTTCTGAACCTCTTTTTTTTTTTAATTGTATTTCTAGCTGAGTGATCGAAATCGGCGAGATACGGATAATTTTCTACTAATCAGCTTTAATTAGAAAGAGAGATTGAACCGATAGTCTCCTCTCGTTCTATAGCGATTACACTTTTTTTATTGTTAATCCGGATAGTAAAATGCCTTTCCGTCCGACGGTGTTCATGCAGTCTCCTGATGCACGTGCTTTTGACAGCCACGAAAGCCGGCTCAGCCGATTCGGCCCTATTATTATTCCGTGTTTTTACAGAATATCGAATTGTGTTTCCTTCGTGGATTTCGTAAATTGCAAAATGGTAAAGCAATGACAACTCGGCCAATCCAGAGATGAGTAAGTAGTAGGCCTACTCATCTCTAGCCAATCAAGCACGATCGGAAGTGATGCGCTGTTCCAGGCTGCCAATCTCAGCCAACGGAAAAACATCACGTTTTTTCAAAAGACGAACGGTTCGCGAAAGCATGGGTCGAAGCGGTGCAGAACCCGATATTGAAGAACCTAACCTACAAACAGATCAGAGAAAGGGGTTATAGAGTGTGCACTTTGCACTTTAGAGACGACGACTATCTGCAAGGGTCACGGTTTTATCACGACAATCATTCGATTCCGTCCCTGAGATAACCCGTTAAAAATCAGAACGCTTCTTTGGAGGGGTCGCCGGAAAAAATCGAATAGATTTAGTATAGAGGTTGAAGACGAAAGCTCAACGCCGGAGATGGAAGAGCAAGAGAGTGGCAAAAAGAAATTGAATGCCTCGCTGGAGAACAATTCTCAAGATGGGTGCGAGGATTCAACCAAGACGGAAGAAGCAAATCCTGAATTGCCTGTGGAAATGGACACGGAAGCCGACGCTGGGCGACTTTCGACTAACTTCGTCGATATGATTGTACGCAACGCCGATAAAGATAGCGAGAGTCGTCGATACTCCATGGAAGAAAGACTTTTGTGCCAGGCAATATACAAGAGGTCTCCAGAGGCTTACAGCTACCTCGATTCTTTTCTTCCGCTTCCATCTCCGTCAACGCTGAAGACGATACTGACAAAGATTCCCCTGGATACCGGTGTCACGGAGACCATGTCGGCCATTTTAGAGGATGCCGCAAAACGGTTCGAAGATCCGCTTGACAAGATATGCGTACTGATGTGGCACGAAGTTTCGTTGCAAATGCACGTTCAGTATAGTACGAAGAAAGACAAAATCATCGGACTCGAAGACTGGGGGACCACCAGAGCAGACAAATCCGCCGACCGTGCGATCGTCTTTACGCTGCGAGGAATAAAAACCGGTTGGAGGATTCCCCTCTCGTATTACTTCTGGGCCGGTGAACCTATGCATGATCAGCTGGCGGTCACTATCAAAGACGTCGTAAGAGCTGTAACCCGAGCTGGATTTATGATCGCTGCTTCGATATGCCGCTACCGTTCATCGAACCGAAAAGCCATCGAGTCTCTCCAAATTGACACCGATAGAGTACGGGAGACGAAAAATTCCGCCGAATGTAAGTTTTCCCTTCTATCATGATTTATTTTTATTTTTCCAGGACTGGCATAGAATATTAAATTGCAAATTTCATATATATTCATATATTTTTCAGACTACACTGTTCTAGTTGATGATGTGGAATTCGTCCCCTTGTTCGATACGTTGGACATTCTAAAATGTTTCTGTGATAATCTTATTACGAAACATTTGGAATTCGATCGGGAAGAAAATGCCGAGTCGAAGAACCGCAAATTCGCTCAATGGAACCATGTGGTGAAAGCTTACTTAGTCGATCTGCATGCACCATCCAACAACCGTGTGGTACCTAAGTTGACGAAAGAACACGTCTTGCCCAAAAAAAACAGTAAAACGAGCTCTGAATTTGTGATGCAAGTTTTCAGCAACAGGCTTTCATCCTTCATGTACGTCCTCGCCAGGTCGCCAGGTAAAAATAACCCTATAGAAGGACCCAAAAATCCATATAAAACCCCAGAGTTTGCCAAAAATCAATGTTCTTCCTCTAAAAAATAACGAATTGCTATTAGACGAATTATTTCAGACGATTTGTTTTAGACGAATTGTTTCAGACGAATTGTTTTAGACGAATTGTTTCAGACGAATTGTTTTAGACGAATTGTTTTAGACGAATTGTTTTAGACGAATTGTTTTAGACGAATGGTTTTAGACGAATTGTTTTAGACGATTTGATTCAGGCGAATTGTTATTAGACGAATGGTTATGAGACGAATTGTTATTAGACGAATGGTTATGAGACGAATCGTTATTAGACGAATTGTTTTAGACCAATTGTTGTAAACGAATTGGTTCAGACGAATTTTCTTTGACGAATTGTTATTAGACGGATTTCTGTTGGGCGAATTGGTTTTAGACGATTTCCTTTGCACGAATTGTTATCAGCCGAATTGTTTCTGACCAATTTTCCGCAAACGGTTATTGGCTCGCAAATACATTTCATCGATTTCTATTATTTTTTTAAAGTTCCATATTGCATACTTTCACAGGACTCTGGAACACTCGGGATGGAAAGGTCACAACACCCCAAGAGATGAAGAATACAGCATCCATCCTCGATTTCCTCAACGATATCGCCGTCGGAATCGGCATCGACGATAGCGAGAGCCCGGATTCCCGTCGGTTATCATGGACGAAGGAATCTTATCACGACACTTTTTTCTCCGAAGCAATCGCTCGGTTAAAAAAGATGCATTGGGTCGATCCGCAAACGAAAAAGGGTGTAAGAACCGACGTAGCTTGTCTAGACGATTTGATCCATACGCTTCAAGGCTTCCGTCTTCTGTGGAAAAAATTGCAGCAACTGGGTTTGATGAGTTTTAACAGTCGGAACGTCAATCGAGACCGCCTAGAAAATTTCATTGACGCGAGCGAAAGCCACGATTTTCTAACGAACGAGCCAACGAGCTTTGAGTTCGAGGGCATTTTCAAATCGATGCTGATTACGAGCCTCACATCTTCGCATACGCCGGGTTTAGATTGTCAAGGCGACAATGACGAATTTCTTTTCTCGTGCACGAATATTCTCGGTGACGGTAAAGTCGTGAACGATGAGCTCGATGACGGTGACGACGACGACTCAGAGGTCGATGAATTCCAAGCTTTCATCGATTTCATGGGCATAAGTGAGGAAACGGGTTTCAGGATTCTCGGGACCCGATGAGAAGCTTACAAAGAAAACTTTCCAATGCCTTCAATGAAATCGTGCTGTTAATGCACCAACATACTTGAAGAGACTGAGGTGAAAGAACCGTCATTGAAAAATCCTCCGAGCACTCGGTTTAAAGACGCTTATTTCGGAAGCGAGTTCTGGGGAGAATCCTTCCCAATTAATATTATTATTATTATTATTATTATTATTATTATTATTATTATTGCTATTATTATTATTATCATTATTATTATTATCTATTATTATTATTATTATTATCTATTATTATTATTATTATTATTATTATTATTATCATTATTATTATTTTATCATCATTATTATTATTTCCGTTATTATTATTATTATTATTATTATTATTATTATTATTATTATTATTATTATTATTATTATTTCCGTTATTATTATTATTATTATTTCCGTTATTATTATTATTATTATTATTATTATTTCCGTTATTATTATTATTATTATGTTGTGATGAACACAAGAATTTGCTCAAGCAAAAGAGTCTGCTATTTGAAAAAACTTATCGTTGAGAGATGCTGTTGGGGGATTGTGAGGTACTTCATTTGCATAATTAATGCAAGAATTACTCAAGAAAGAAATGTTTCCACCGAGTGCTGAAGCATTTAGTTTGTACTCGAAGAAAATTCCGGCCTATAAGCGGTATTCGAAGAATAGGGAAATCATTGCCGATTCGGGAATCGCGGCCTGGAAGGTAGACCTCAATATTCTTCGATGCCTCCGATTTGATTGTGGAGAAATACTTTTAAAGAGTTGATGCGCATCGACCTTGAGAAGCTGAAGTGATAATTCATTTGTGAATTTATAATTCATTCTTTGCCGGAGAAGAAAGTTTTTCATCGTCGTTCGATCGATCACTCAAATAATTTCCTATGCTAATGCGATCTGGTAATGGACCGTTTAGTTGTCACCTTTCAATAATTTTTACTGTTAACCAATACACGGTCATGGTCGTTAGTTCCTGTTTGTTCTAATAAGACTGAAGTAACAATTCATATTTGAATTGATAATTCATCGAATATTCGGTAACTCATATTTAACGAATTCGAGATTACGATTTCGAGTTTGTATGGTATTTAATTTTCATTATCATTTTTACCATGTTATAATATTTCGTTTCTTTCGCTGAAATAAAATTCGTAAAACCGAGATCATTCGTGAATATTTATCAATAATAAATCCTTATTCCTTCCGTATTCCTAATTACTTTATCCTTCGTTACATGTCTGCTGTCAGTCTGTGGCAAGCATGTGAAAATTATCGAAATTAGATTCAATTATTGAAAAATAGATGAAACAAGGGCGGAAGAAACAATGAGGATATATGAGTGCATCGGAAAAAAGTTCTTCATAGACTCGTACATTCTTATTGCTTCTTCGTGTCTTTGCTTACCTCGTTTTTGAATCATTAAATTTGATTTGTATTATTTTAATATCCGTGCAACGCACAGACAAGACAGTACCGGCAATGCTCGGTGATCTCTTACGATTATGTATTATATATGTATAGGGAGAGATGTGCCAATCCACGAGATTGGAATTCTTAGATCCTTCAATGTGATCGACGATTTTTTTGTAGTATCTTTTGGATTCTGAGACCTCACTAATCATTTTTTTTTTATTTTTCGAACCCGTCGTTTTCACCTTAGCGCATTTTTTTTTGCCAAAACGTAATTTCTGTTTCGCCAATTTTCAATTAGATTACATTTCTCCCAGATGCTCTATCGAAATTGAGGAACTTATTTCATAAAATTGGAGTGGCGATCATATTCCTAATATCGATTTGTTTTTATTTTGAAAAAATTTGATTTTTTTCCGAATTTCAAAATATGATGAAGGTTTTCTTTAAAAGAAAAATGAAAACTGCAAAAAAAATCGATATTTCGATTACTTTCGATAGAAAATCGATTTTCAAATTGTCTTCTATTATTTTTGACGGAAAAAAAAAATAAAAAATCTACGTTTTATTAAAAATCACGGAAACATCTTTATTTTTGCAAGATATATCTAATTTTTTGTTTTTTTGCACGCCCCCACCACGACAGTAAGCGACCCAGTTGTACATACATTTCAGTAATCATAACCGCTGTTAACCCCAATTACGATAACTTCTAGCCAATCAGGAAAGCCGCTTTCTGTCCGTCACATTTGAAAATAAAACGCGAAAATTGCTTACTCAATCAATAATAATAATTACTCTAAAATACGTTTCCTATTCTTCATCAATCAATAAACAAATCGTTATATTTTTGTTGATTCAGCTGACGGACATAGTACAAACATTGCACTCGCCGATTTGACATTCGAGTGCAGAGTGCAGTCCGGTGTAGTCTGCTATTTATTTGACAACTCTCCGCTGGAGAGTCTCGAAGCGATGAAGGAAAGTGATTATTTGACTCGATCACCGCGTAATCCGTCTAACGACTCTCCGTTCATTATGGATCTGACGATAGATTCAAAGAGACAAAGATTTCCTTTCTGCATCGTATGGACTCCGATACCTTTACTCACGTACGTTTGATAAACATAACTTATAAAGGACCAAACTATTTTTTAGGTTAATCTTGTTTATTATTATTTTTTTTATTTTTTTTTGTCCGATTTTTTATTTGACTAGACGAAACTTTGAACGTGATGCTTTGGGGGGTGCAAAGCAATCGTCTTAGCTTTACTGAACAGAAATAAAAGAAATCAATAAACTTTTAACCATGTTACTGCAAATTAGCGCAGCTTATTTACCAAATTGTACATCCTTAAGTGGCTTTCTTCGGAGGAAAATAATCATTTCCAGAGTGTGAAAACGTGACAAGTAAATGACGATGCCACCACCCTGTCAGGTTTGAATACCAAAGAAAGCATTGAAAAATGTTTGAAAAGCACTGAGTACTGTTAGAACATTGAGACGACTAAAATATGAGTTGAAATCAGAGAAAAATCCATAAAACAATGTTGTTGAGTGCTTTTCCGGTGCTTCGGACCAAATTTTTGGTGTTCTCAATGTTTGAAGAGCACTAAGAGCTTATCATTGCTTTTTCAGTGACTGGCTGTGATCTTTCGGTGTTTTTTTGAGGGTGCGAACCTCAAAAGCAGGGATCGGCATTTATTCGATGAAAATTCATTTAAAATACTTTTTAAAGCCAATAACTATGATTAATTGTGATGCAATAATGAACATTTTTACATTAGCAATGATAAATAATTTGGATGAATTTTCATCTTACAATTGATTCATATATTTTCCAGCAATTATAATCTGTGATAATTTCCTCACAAAAGCATTTCAAATACATTTTTATCGAATAAATGCTCATCCTTGGTTGGCAGCTTCGCAAAAATTGAGGAAATACTCCTCAGCCTCATGTGTCCGTGATTTGCGCAGGACCTATGCTTGCAGGAAATGCCCTATACTTATAAATATTATGTACCGCCTAGGATTCGATAGCAACGCGTCGAATTTAATTACGACGGAGTTCATTCTAGGTATTTCTTTCCTTTCATCGGACACATGGGCATAGCCACCTCGACAGGGATAATACGTGATTTTGCTGGTCCTTATCACGTATCCGAGGATAAAATGGCGTTCGGGGAGCCCACGAAGTACTGGCAGCTCGATCACAATCGAGCCAAGGGAGGACCAGTCGGATGGGACGCCGCTGTGGCAGAAGCGAGTGAAATCTACAAAACCAGAATGGTAATCCGCTGTCCCAACTGATAATTATTTGTCAGTAGTTCATTGGCTCGTCAATTACAAAGCTTCTTCTGCGAGGCAGTCAAAATCAAACCGCAGACCTTAACACAAAGAAGGCTTTGTAAGCAATGAAACAAGAGAATAAGGAAGCAACGTGTGAAGTTCAAACTTGTTGCTTTATTTTTGCTTTCGCATGGAGAAAGCTATGTGACGGTTTGAAATTTTTTCATCGGGGTTTCGATGTCAATATGTTCAAATTATCTTAAAACAGCTAGAAATCGCATTTGCAGAAAATATCTGGATGTATGTGTGTGTAACGGCCTCCCAAAATTCAAACGTCTATAACTCGAGAATGGTTTAAGCTACAGCTCTCAAATTTTTCACACATGTGCAGCCTCATATTGTCTATGTCATCTTTAATTCTCGCAACAATCGGCAGATTTCGAGTTATCGGTCTAGATAGTTCGTCACAAATAGAATTATGCTCACGGATGTTTGGTATTGAATTTAGGCCGAATCCATCAAGAAGTTCAGATTTTATAGGATTTTGAATTTTTCGAAAGTATAAATTTTATAGAAAGTAAATATTGATCGAGGAAACCAGATTTTTAATGGGGAACAAGCTGCACGTTAAAACTTACAAATTGCTTCCTCATATTTGAGGTAACGTATGAAATCCTCTATAACGAAGCAAAAATTGATTAAAATACTAATCGATAGAGATCCTCATAGAGGAGTTCGTACATTACCTCAAATATGAGAAAGCAATTAGCAATTTTCAACTTGCATCTTGTATTTTTTTTTTTTTTTTTTTCAGCACAACTTGTGTTGCGACAATTGTCACTCCCACGTCGCGACAGCTTTGAATTTCATGAATTACGGAAACTCCTCGTCCTGGAATATGGTCAAACTCGCCTTTTTCATGCTTGTTTTCGGCAAATATGTCAGGTAAATAAACGCTCGAATGATTTTTAACGAATCATAAAATTATAAATCATTCTAAAAGATTTTTTTTTTCTTTCAGTTTCTGGAGTTTTATAAAGACGTGGTTGCCCTTTTCCACAATCGTCGCCCTGATCACATTATATGTAATGTTTTGTGTATAAAACCGCGAAGGAACACGAAAAAAAATTATCAATCAATCGATATTTACAAAAAAATTAATTACGCCATTTTATTTAGCAACGAATGTACGACGCTCCGTTATTATTGTAACATGCTAAATTGTACTTATGGCAAAGAGAAGAAGACATAGGCAGCACTTTCGTCACTCTCCGACGTGCAACAGAAAACATTCTGTCGAATTTTACATATTTTTTTTTGTAAATATACATCGTTATTACACTTTTACTTACATTTTTTTAACGATACGAGCAAATCTGATTCGCCGATTTCTCGATTTATTTACGGTGTCAAGCGTTTTAAGAGTTTCTAGTATAAAAATAAAGTACCATAAAGCTATTATGCTCGCTGAATAACAGAAATTATTTTCCAATATAGTCGAGAGGGGGATTAAAACCTCAACGAGCGAAACAAACGGCGAATAATCGTCGAAACAACGACTCTTTGATGCATCATTGTCACGAAATCAATCTGCCTTTTCAATTCTCGTAGCGACTTTTCCGTCCCTCGAACCATTCTTTTATTTTTCATTGATTTTTATTTTTATTTTTTATTTTAGCAGCTTAATCTCTTCGATATTTGCTTCATTCACGATCATACAAACAATTCCTCACATTCTGCTAGGTTTATACTCTACTCTGTGCAATATTCCATGTACATGTGCTCAAAGACGTAATTGGTATTACAAGGCAAAAGAAATTACAGCTATTTGGTGTTACATTTATGACGAAGTGGTGAAACCTTTCTAGGTTTTTACTGGATCAGTTACAGTTGGCTTGGAAACAGTTTAAAACCCGGAATAAGCAATGGCAAAGGAACTTGGCGAAGTCACGACGGGCTTTGATTCTCGCTTTAAGCATTAAGGCGAAGCGATACATCGCCGTCGTAAAGTATATTTACCAAGAATTACGTGTAAATTAGCAAATATTCTACGGTAGTTCACGCCTTAACGGCTGAACGAAATTCGATGAAATTTGGTGGATCTGTGTAGAACCGATCGAGGACCAACCTTTAACTCATGTTTTTCCCAAAAAAAATTTCAGATCAAGATTTTTTTTATTAAGAAATAAAATTAGTTTTTGAAAAAATTTATATTATAAATGAAGATAATTATTCATATCGAAAATATAAATAATATATTGATATTGATTTAATTATTATTATTGATTTATTATTATGAATGAAAAAATTAAGATGATGATTTAATGATGTTGATGATGATTTTTAATGATTTTTTTTTGTAAAGAAATTCACGAAATTTTTTTGCGATTCTGAGAAAAACATGAGATATAGGTTGGTTCTTGATCGATTCTACATAGATCCACTAAATTTCATCGAATTCCGTTTAGCCTTCCAGGCGTGAAGTACTGCAGAGTATTTGCCAATTTTACACGTAATTCTTGGTAAATTTACTTATCGACGACGATGTATCACTTCACCTTAAAAAATCACGAAAAGAAAAGTAATTTTGCGTAGCTATTTTTACGATTTAATCGCTAACGCTCGATAACTTTCGCTTAGCCGCAAGGATTTGTCGTCAAACGTCGTGTCGCACATTTCTTCGTCGCACGAGGCAACATCACAGTCTTTGACAAAAGTTTTTTTGTCGATATGAGCAACGCTATCTGAATCTTGATGGTCGAGAATGAATTATTCCGCTCCGCTTGCCATTTCATTGATTACACTTCTTTCCAGGGTGAAGTCGTAGTCGTAATCTTCGCTCTGCACGTTTAAAATGAACGACATAATTTCGTCATTTCTTAGCCTGTCGATTTCAAAGTCGTTGTCGAAGTGTTTGCTCAATTTGAAGGGAATGTCGAAGAGATAATTTTGCGTATCTCCGGATGCCAGTTGAATGGGCGGTACGTCGACATTGAAAGCCAAAAAACTTGTTCCTGGGTCGGTGAGATTGGGATAGAGACCGCCGGATCGATCGGAACTCGGCGTGGGATTTTCCTCTTTCTCGACGATGATGTAACCGTCGGATGGGGTAGGAGTAGATTCTTCCGGAGTGTCCGGCGGAGATTCTCGATGGTGCTTCTTTTTGCCGAAGAACCAAGACATTTTCTGCGACATTATTAGAAACGATACGTTGCTTTAATCTTGTCAAAAAAACTGTTGGAATATCTGTTTTGTTGAAACAATGGATTGTGTATGGATTTTAAAAAAAAACAGATTTTGGGGTGAATAGCTGTTGATGTGCAGTGTACGGATCACCAATTGTGCTTTTATCGGAACTCATCATTTTTATTTAATATTCAATTATATTCTCCAATTATAAGAAAATTCAGAATATTTTGAGAAATTTTTTAAAAATTCTTAATTTATAATAAAAGCCATATTTATAAATGTAAATAAAAATATTTCTTTTTCAATAAATATTTATATGAATTAGAATATCATATAAGAGTATAAAAAAAAGTATATATTATTAAATAGGAATATTTTTTGTAAATCTTGTTTATAAAAATTCAGAATATTATTATTTAATTGCAAAAGTTGTTTAGAAATCATAAATAAATGTATCCAAATATTACTTGATAAAAATTATTATTTTTTTTAAATGTTATTGGAACATGGCAAGACAGTTGCTGCGTAACAACGGGATCATAGGCTTAACCTAAAGAAAGACAAAACAAGCTGGGGACTTGACAAGTTTGCCATCGATGAAAAAAATTATACACAACCAAGCAGGTATTTAGGCAAAGAAAAATGGTGTACACCGGCATACGTTGGCACAAAGATTATACAAGATTACTTTTTTTTTGCAGATTGACTTGAAACCCTTGATCGAGTACAACCAAACAGATGAGATTACATGTAATCTGTGGAAGATTACACACCATTTTTTATAGATTATGTGTCTCCATGACAAAATACACGAAACTTCTGGAAGATTATGAAGAGCAGTTGGAATACGCCCTGCAGTGAAATTCATACGCGATGACAAGAGAACGCATTAACACAAGAACACATGAGAATCACCAAACGAATACACGGAGAACACATGAAGAATACACGACTTTTTTGTAATCTTTCACGATTACATAACATTACATAAAATTTCTTGAGATTACCCATAATTACAGCATAGGAGAAATACAAAGATTACAAAGAGAACACAAAAATGATTACCAAAAATTACTTCTCTCATGTACACCAGATTACAAGATTAAATACCTTCTAGATAACATTATCAGGGTCAAAACTACATTCTACGGTACCAGCAATGCCATAAACAATCTCAGTGTGCTACCGCAAAATCAACGAAGAAAAAAAAACATCAACGTCTATTGTAAAATAAATATAAAAAAAAAAAAAAAAACATCACTTATTCCACAGAGGTTATGTAAGCCGTATCCGAAAAAATTCGAACGAACAATTAAACTTCAACTTGTCATTCCCCGTTCGATCGAAATTAATTGCGACGCAATCGATCGATTCAAACGTGCGAAATAACCGTTAACGATTTACATCCGTCGATAGACCAACAAATTCGCATCACCGTTAAAATTAGACTAAAAATATTTACACAAAAGATTTTAACTACAAAACAACTGCGACATAATTATCCCACGCGAGAACTGACCATAATCCGTACGAGAGATTCGATTGTCACGTTTATACAAGAAAATTTCCTTTGTCAGTCGACAACAATTCGGTTTACGAGACGACGAAATTAATACCTCGAAACAATCAACCTCACGCCGCTGACAACTGTCTAATTTCTATTTCTATCTCAGCCTATCTCTCGGTAGCGAGTCGGTTGGCTGATGAGTGACTCAACTTGTTACGAGATGGGCAACCCGATGGAAATATATTTTTCAACGAGTCTACTACTTCAATCGAACGAGACTACAATAAAATTTCATGTACGTCGTTCGATGGATTTGTCATATAATAATATTGTTTTTCAAATGCGGATATGTACAGATATGTATATTGACATGGTGATAATTGGTTTTATTTGATTTTTTTTCTCTATAGAAAATTGTTTTAAAGTGTCGAACGATTGGCAACCATGGATTAAGAGGTACTACGGTGGTCAAGCCAACGTCTAGATCTCTGCGTTTTTTTGAAACCATCTTGATAAGCTGACTAGGAGCGCTAAGTTGTTTTATCTATAAAAAAATGCAAAATACTTATCTAAATCTATATGTCGGGTTAAATAATGACAATCGATTTTGTAGATATCAAACCTGAGCTCTGTTCGAAGTAAGAGAAATAACCTAAATGGTAATTTTGCTTCTCGCACATCTTGCTTATATCACAATAGCTGTTCCGACAAAACCAGTAATTATGTTAATATTCGAGCAGGTTCGCATACCGGAAAAAATATGGAAAGAACAAAGGCCGGTGTTTCATGGGTGAAGAATTTTGAATGCCTAATCCCAACGTCGGGGAATCGAAGATATTATCTTAGAAAGCTACTCATTAAACGTAAGCGTGTGATAAGCGTCAAAATAGTAAAAAAATCAATAACAAAATAGTAAATGAATTTTTAAAAAATTACACCGGCGGGGGAGAAGATGGCCGTATTTTTTGTTGGTCTCGCAAAAGTCCCCCTGGCCGAAGTTTCCACATAGATAAAAGTTTTCTGGTTTGAGCAAAGTATGCAAAAATCTGTAATTTTCAAACAAGTCGTTGGGGAATGGCGTCCAATTGACCACGTACTCAAAATAAGAATACAGTGGTTTCAATGTATTTCCTAGACTCATTCTAGAAAGTATTTGTCTCATGTTCAACCGTAAAGATAATAGATTACGTCGTTTAAACAACAATTGTCCACCCATCGTGCCGCATAATCTCCAGAAAGTCTTAAAATTTGTCGATAGATCGTCTTTAAAAAAAACTAAAATGTTCTCCACTTTATCCTCATCATCCGAAGAATATGAATCAATTGATTCGCATTCAAGGTTTTATAATTCCAAACAATAACATTGAACCTTTAACATCCCATACGATCGACGTCCTCCCCATCGTCTCGCGAAATCTCCGCCCCTGCGCGACAATGCGAGTGACAGAAAAACATCATCACGAGCGCGATGGCGGGCACTCCGCAGCGCCACCTGTAAACCAGGACCGACCCGACAAAAACCTCGCTCTCGCTATCCATCGACATAAACACAGACTCGCGAGATGCTGCGAGTAAAAAATGTAATCGCAATAGAAAGACAAAAAACTACAGATGGTTCCAAGCCTCTCCCTCTCTCGTTAAAGCTGATTGGTCAAAATCATCGAACATAGACAATTTCTACCAATCAGCTTCATCTAAAAAGAGAGACGCTCACAACCACCCACAGTCTCCCCCTTTTCTATTGCAATTACATTTTTTCCCGCAGCATAATCGGTCCATACGCATATATAATCGCCATCCCATTCGAAACCGCGGATTGGAGCTGATCAGCTGATACAAGCGACAACCACGGTGACCACGAGCACCACCACCTTTCCTCTCATCCCGAGATGTCGGCCCTCGTCGGCCCCGCGAATTTGCCGTCATCGTCGTCGTCATCGTCATCGCCGTCGTATCCGTGAAGTTGCGAGAATCCGCGGCGAGGTAGCGACTAAGTCGCATTGTTTTTGTAACCGTAACGCCGTTTGTTACCGTAGTACACCACCGATGGAACGCGCGGTGTCGTCGGTGATCATCGTCCGGTGGTGAAACACACAATCACAAACGTTTTTTTGTTGTTGTTGTTGTTGTTTTTGACAACAGTGTTGGGAAAACGTTTTTGATCGTTCTGCCTGGTAATATCGCTGGTAAGATTGCGAAATTCGTTCGAGCGTGAATCAATCGTCGACGGGTTTGTTTATCTTTGGCGACGTATTTCGTTGGGTTAATCCCGGATTCTTGGACGGTGAAGACGAAGACAAGGACGTGGAGCGAGCGTGGAGTGTTTTCGAACGTCGTTGAGCGATCGAAGAAGCTCGTTGACGAGAGCATCCTGCAGGATTTTCCGAGATCTTTCGCGCCACAATCTTCGCCATTCGAATGAGGTAAGTCCACACTCCTCTCACCACAACCGTCCCCTTCCAGCACTCTCCTCCTCCCCCTCCCGCCGCGGTAAATAGCAGACCATGTGCATGACCACTTGGCAACTATCGGCCTCGCATTATCAACGTCGCGATGACCAATACCGCGCTCCTGTATTGCACGGCACGCTTCGTCGGTGCGATTTTTCCACCCGAGTATCCTGGACGAACGACGACGATTGCCAGCACATTGACGACATTCGTCGGACTTTCCCGCCACTTCGAAAACAAGATTCTACGGTTTTGATAATCTACTTGACCGATACGGATTTGATTTATCGAGAGCTGAGCGGAATTGCGATAGTGGCTGGGGGGCTTTTTTTTTGCTTTGCTCGTACGATAATCTTCGGCTGTTTTGGAGTGATTTTTGTTTTCCCAATTGTAGCTCTCGCGCTCGAGGTAGAATTCAGGATGTCGAGACATCGTTCGGAGACAAGGTGAATCATCAGGCGGTTGCGGAGTTGCAAAAGGATTAGTGCAGGACGATTCGTTTTTTATTTGTTGTATTTTATTTTATTTTATTTTATTTTATTTTATTTTATTTTGTTTTATTTTATTTTATTTTATTTCATTTTATTTTAGTTTATTTTATTTTATTTTTTTTATAAGTGTTTAGCAATGTTGAAAAAAAATAAATGAATCCCAGTTTTCGTTACAAATTGAGCACTGAATATCGAGCTGGAATGTTTATTTCGTTTCTTGCGAAGCTGTATTTTGGAGCGACGATCCTAGCGTCAGGATAAATATCAATTAAATAGCGACGATTTTCTATTGTCAATGAACGCGAAGCTTTCGATTCATTCATGCCGAGCTAACGACGAAAATAAAACGCAAAACGAATCGAGCCGATGACGCAACGTGCATTTTTCATTCGTTTAAATCCGCGATGGATCGGTTTCGAATTCCCGAGGGTTCGTACGAAAACAAAAAGAGAGAGAGAGAGAGAAAGAAAGAGAGAGAGAGAGAGGCACAGAGGGAGAGACGTTGATAAGAGATGATAAATGCAGAACCGGAGCTTCTCCTTGACATTGGCTCAATGCGGTTGCTGTGTTGCGGAGTTTATACGCACGCAGACACCGGGATATCTTTAAATAGACAAAACTACGGCCACCTCTGCACTCCGGCAAAGGCTCGGGAACGATTGTAACGAATAGGTGAAATTCGTGACGCTTGTGCGTGATCGAATTTGCTGAATCATGCTATCGACTGTTTTAGCGAAGCATGCGAACGCGTGCACTTCTTTTTGTTTGTTCTATTGATTCATTTATTTCTGATCGGAGTCTCTTTATTTATTTATTTTTTATTTTTTCGTACATCGAAGGTGGTGTGGCGGATGTTGCGGAGATATTTTTGTGAGACGCGTTAAGGGGTTATTTCTAGTTGTTTGCGGGGAGATTGCGGGATTTCATGATTTTTTCAGCCATGTTAACATTATTTTGTTGGAATACGCTATGCGGTATTGATTAGATCGTTTATTGAGGTGCTTGTCTGCATTTTTTAATGCGAAAGTTTTCAATTTTTCGGTAAAGCGCGTTAAGTGGTTATATCTACTTGTTTGTAGGGAAATTACGGGATTTTCATGATTTTTTTTCGCCATTTTAACATGGCTTTAATAGAATATTCTATGCGGTATTAATTAGAAGGTATATTGAGGTACTTGTATGATTTTTTTTTATGACAAAGCTTTCAATTTTGGGGGAACTATTGCCGTTGCTCCAAAAAACCTTTTTTTTTTAAATCACTTAACTAGAAGATAATATCTCTAAGACAGATCATCTAAAACGAAAAAAAAAAACCAAAACGATTTCGTTAGAATAATATTAAATGCACTTCGTGAAAAAAAGGTTCAGCAAAACTTCGATCATTAAGTAATGTCGTCGATTTTTCCGAAAACTTTTATTTTTGAGATTTCAAAAATTAGTTTCTTTACCCAAAAATTATTTTTAAAATCCAAATTCCGCTAAACCCTTCGTTCGGGAACTGCGTTTAATATTTTTCCAACGAAATCTTTTTGGGTTTTGATCGCGACTGCGCTCGGCTGCACAGTGGTTAAGGCTGGCAGCAGCGGACGAAGTGTAGTCGTTCTTCTATT
Source organism: Sussaba pulchella (assembly GCA_963971145.1). Taxonomy (NCBI): domain Eukaryota; kingdom Metazoa; phylum Arthropoda; class Insecta; order Hymenoptera; family Ichneumonidae; genus Sussaba; species Sussaba pulchella. The sequence goes on along the minus strand of OZ020171.1, from coordinate 7,426,000 downwards.
CGTCCAGCTGGTGCGAGGCGACGGTTTGCGGAGGCCGAATGTCCCCGAATCCCCGGAGTCGGCACAAATAGGCCAGGGAAGTCCCGACGATCATCGGGAGAATCGGGACGGCCGCGCCGTGCAACCTTCCCGCGTTCTGTTTCTTCCCACTCGCGCGATCTATTTCAGCGAATAATCGGACACGCTCTACTCAACCCCTTAGCTCCATTTTTCCGGCTATGTATATCTATATGTTTTAAGGTGGCTGGCGGAAATATTGTTTTTCGTAGCTCTTAGATTTTTCGACTGTATATAATATCAAAAAGTTTCCGGCAAAATGTGACCCGAGTCGGATTATTTCAAGAGGTTCGGACGTCGAGTGCGATTCATTACGATAAAAAATCTTTTTCTTGTAACAAAAACCTAAACATTATTAGAAAGCTAAAATCCACGTGAGATGGGATACGTTATGCTCTAGATATGCATTTCGTCTTATTTATTTATGTATTTATTTATTTATTTATTTATTTATTCATTTATTTATTTATTTATTTATTTATTTATTTATTTATTTATTTATTTATTTATTTATTTATTTATTTATTTATTTATTTATTTATTCATTTATATATTTATTATTTTTATTTTTTTCAAATTTTTCATTTATTTATTTATTTATTTATTTATTCATTTATATATTTATTATTTTTATTTTTTTCAAATTTTTCATTTATTTATATATTCATCATTTATTCATTTATTCATTTATTCATTTATTCATTTATTCATTTATTCATTTATTCATTTATTTATTTATTCATTTATTCATTTATTCATTTATTCATTTATTCATTTATTCATTTATTCATTTATTCATTTATTCATTTATTCATTTATTCATTTATTCATTTATTCATTTATTCATTTATTCATTTATTCATTTATTCATTTATTCATTTATTCATTTATTCATTTATTCATTTATTCATTTATTCATTTATTCATTTATTCATTTATTCATTTATTCATTTATTCATTTATTCATTTATTCATTTATTCATTTATTCATTTATTCATTTATTCATTTATTCATTTATTCATTTATTCATTTATTCATTTATTCATTTATTCATTTATTCATTTATTCATTTATTCATTTATTCATTTATTCATTTATTCATTTATTCATTTATTCATTTATTCATTTATTCATTTATTCATCTATTCATTTATTCATTTATTCATTTATTCATTTATTCATTTATTCATTTATTCATTTATTCATTTATTCATTTATTCATTTATTCATTTATTCATTTATTCATTTATTCATTTATTCATTTATTCATTTATTCATTTATTCATTTATTCATTTATTCATTTATTCATTTATTCATTTATTCATTTATTCATTTATTCATTTATTCATTTATTCATTTATTCATTTATTCATTTATTCATTTATTCATTTATTCATTTATTCATTTATTCATTTATTCATTTATTCATTTATTCATTTATTCATTTATTCATTTATTCATTTATTCATTTATTCATTTATTTATTTATTTATTTATTTATTTATTTATTCATTTATTTATTTATTTATTACTCATTACATGAAGAAGCAATATTTTGTTTTTCTGCTTTGTTGAAAAACGATTTCCCTCGGCGCCGATCCACTTGACGATAGTGACTGCTGGTTGTAGACCGCGTTTTATTACTACTATCACCCCACTATTTCCAACGTCGGACCGTAGCTATAAATACGTCCGGATGACAAGCGTGGACTTCCTAGTGCTCGGACGGTGCCAAGTGGAACCCCCGATGCATCATAGGAAGCTCCAACACGTGTTTTTTTTGGTCCCCTTTTTGCGTTTCGTTCTAATTACGAATGGAATTACGCTCGAGGCATAACCGACCCAATGCTCTCCCACCGTCGCGTCGTTGCTCCGGACCTGCGTTAATTGGGTCCATCGACATCGTCGAATTCTCCCAATTACTTACCGAAATATTGTTTCATAATACCTGGTCGTTCGCGCGAAAAAATTGCACCACCTGTTGTTCGATCTGCTTGAATTTTATTCAATTAATTGAATGATGAATAAAAAATGTTCATCTGATCCTCAAAAAAATTATGTATAACGTTTTAGAAAATCTGCGACATTTTTTACGGATATATTATTTTCATACTTAATTTTTTTTTAAGTCCATTGGTCAGATAAAAGAATTATTAGATTGTTTATTTTGGTTGTTTCGGTTTTTGAACGAAACGAATGAAACGAAAGTTAAAAAAAACAATTTTATAATTTTCCGCAAACTTTTTTCTGAACCAAAAATAGTTTTTATCATGTCTTCGCGGTTTTCCTGAAATCACTGATCTCGAAGGTCGCCAGGATTGATTATTACATTCTTTTTCCATGCTTTCATGCGACTCCAAAAAGTAATCACTCTCCGTAGTCACAGAAGAGCATGAAAAATAAAATGTCTTATCAGTTTCGGCGACGAAAAAATTATTTTCCTAAAAAAAATCTTAGCTAGTACCTAAAATTCCGCCATTTTGGTTCGAGACTCCAAAATAATTATCCTCTCACGAGCTAAATGATCAACCATCTCTCATGACTGACAAGTCAACAAATTAACAACAGTAAAACGATAACCGAATCCAATTGAATCACTACCAAAAATAACAATTACAACTCGATTTTTGACAATTGTTTATGTCTTCTTTTTTTTCAGTAATTCGCGGGGCCGCATGTGACGCAGGAGGAAAAAAGTGACGGAGTGTTGGTGCGCGAGCCGTGGGGGGAGGGGCGGGTTGTGGTAAATGCAGTGCGCGGTGGAGGTCCGAGGCATCAGCAATAGGATCATGTCCAGTAAGCACCCACCGACGACTTCAATTACGGCTAAAGGTAAGTCGCTACGAAAATTATTATCATTGCCGTTATCATTCTAATCTGTTGTTGTTATTACTATTATTGGTGTTGTCGCTATTATCGTTATTGCTATTCGCTCCCGCACTCGGCTCGAATGTCCGAAAGCGTTGGGACCTCGAGTTCGTATCTCATTCACGATGCATTGCAAAATTTATAATTCAAATTTTGAATTTCATTGCGTTCCAATTTTTCGAAATTTGATAAATTCTCATCAAATTATATGCAAAAAAATTGCAATATTTTGAGGCTGAATTTTTGTAAGTTTTATTCACGCCGCAATCTTGATGTGTCGTCACGTTTGGAATTGAAGTTTCGAATTTTATCAAGTTTAGATTTTTCGCAGTCTAATAGATTATTATTTGATCAAATGCAGATAAATTCCAATATTTTTTTACACACACAATTTTATTGAGTTTAGATTTTTGGAGGTCTAATTAATTATTATGAAATCAAATGCACTGGAATTCTCGGCACTATTATCATTATTATCAATTATTAATATAGTAATAATAATAATAATAATCATAACTATTATTATTATTATTATTGTTATTGTTATTGTTATTATTCTATAATAATAATTTATTGGAACAAAAAAAGTGTTAACTCAGTTGAACAATTAATAATGATAATAATAGTAATAATAATAATAATAACAATTATTATTATTATTAATATCATTATTATTATATAATAATAATTATCATTATCATACAATAATAATAATAAGAATAATAATAATAACAATTACAATTACAATTATTATTATTATTATATAATCATTATAATAATAATAAAAATTATTATTCTTATCATTATATAATAATTATAACAATAATACAAATTATTATTATTATTATTATTATTATATAATAATAATAATAATAATAAAATTATTATCATTACCATTATTAATTATTCATTAAGTTAACATTTTTGTTGTTCCAATAGATTACTATCAAATCAAATGCCCAGAAATGATAATTACTATCATTGTTATCATCGCCATTATCATTATATCTTCTTCTTCTTCTTGTTGTTGTCACTATCATCATTATTATCATTTTCTCCCACGTTCGTCTCGAATGTCCCAAGTGGCGGGAGCTCGAGTTAACTAGAAATAGAACAGCCAGGCGTGCGTTTGCCGCTCGCAGATCCGATCGCCTTTGCACTTTGCGCCTCGTGGGTGCACATTGGACGTCGCGGGGCGCCCGCCCGCTCGGGTGTGCACGGCCTTACGTATTAATAGAGCGTGCACTTTCATGCACTATATCCAATCGGTCTCGCTCCCGCTCCCGTAAGCTCTCACAATCGTTCGTTTCCTCGCTTCCTTCCTTCGTTCGCCCCACGCGGCGTTCATCCCTCCCGCGGTCCTCCCTCTCCGTCTCATCGCCGCGGTACATCGCAGCATCAGCAGCGGCACCAGCTACAGCAACGGCATTCGATGTATAACGAAAGACGAGTCGCCAATCTATTTTTGATTCATAATGATCGGCCGGATCTATCAATTATTCCAGTTCATGTGCTCGTCTCCGTTCGATATTTTGCGATTTGCAAAATCGCTGTCACGCGATTGGAGATCATTTGGCTATGCGTAATAATAATAATAGAAAATAGAACGATGAAAAAGAAATAAAAGATGAGGAAACAAATTAAAAAAAAGCCTTTAAATTTTGATGAAACGCTGTAGTTTGGGGAGCATGACTGTCTGGAAAGACACCGCGTTTATATTTTTAGACGAGGGAAATGAAATTCCGAAGCGCATCGCGGGATATCCTGATTATTATTCCAGTTAATTGTAAATCCGCTATTTTTGGGGCCTGCATCGTGAATTATTCGGCGAATTAATTTCGCCTTTCCCCGTTGCTCCTCGTCATCCGCATTATCGCCGACTTGCGCGGGCTTTTGTCAATTATTATAATTATTTAGCAGGATATCGGCGAAAATCGTTCGCTTCGTAATTATTCCTCACGCGAATGTGTGCGAGTGTTTCCGAGCGCACGATTCAACCGTGAATAATTCAATCGTCGGAATTCATCGTAAGAATTTTAGCTGACCCAGACGATGATCATTATAATATCATTACATAACAATGTTGTCTATCTTCGTACGAACTTTGCGTTGCTTCTTTTATTGCCAATTATTTTCGATTCCGTCGGATCGAGAAGAAATGAACAAAAGAGAAAAATAATAACGTATCAATCCGAGAAGGGGTCAATTTCCGAGTTGCACGATTGTTTATACACGAGTCGAAAACCAGTTGCGTTGGAATAACGACGTGTCGAGTGTGAAAGATTATGCGGAGGAGAAGAAAAACGAGTGAGAAAGGGGGTTGATAAGGGGAGCAACGATAAGGTGGGTCGGATAAGGGAGGAACACGTGCTGGGATCGAGTTGGAATTTCGACTTAGCTCTATATCATTCACAACGTCTTTATCATTATTATCATTATTATTATTATTAATTATTATTATTATTATTATTATTATTATTATTATTATTATTATTATTATTATTATTATTATTATTATTATTATTATTATTATTATTATTATTATTATTATTATTATTATTATTATTATTATTATTATTATTATTATTATTATTATTATTATTATTATTATTATTATTATTATTTTTTTTTATTTTTTTTTTTATTTGTATCATTATTATCATTAATATCATCATCATTATTACTATTAAAATAGTTCTCGCGAAGGAATAAAAATATAATAGAGTATAACGTATTGCAAATAAAACCACGATTTCGAATGGTTTTTTTTTTCAAAGTCGTTAAAAGTGCAACTCGAAGTGATTTATTCCGTGTCAGTTTGGCACGAAATTGTCGAGGAGGTGTTGGATGGAACGTCGAAAAAGTATGCAAGCACTCGAACGCAGCTGAGCCTCGAGAAAACGGAGTTAACACGTGGTTGCCTGGTGGGGTTAGGATGCGTTGCTGGAGGTTCTGGCAAACCGATATGCGCTGATGCAAGCGAGCATTGAATAATGCAGAGAAGGAATGCATAATGAGACGGACGAGATGGAAAAAGAGAGAGAGAGAGACGGAGAGTCGCATCGCCGGCGGTGACGATGTCGATGCCGACGAAAACGACGAAGGGGGAAGAAGAGTCGCGACGTCGCGTGTGCATGTGCGCTATTGCAATACTATTTTTAGATATCGCCATGTGTGTCTATTACATGTTTTGTGGGCTGAAATTCATATTGCGATCTTCCTCTTAAACTTGCGCGGGGAATAATCCGATTCTGGAGGTGTCCCAAAGCTCAATTTTCAGTGATTCGTGGTGTTTTTGCCGATTGCGGGGACCAGGAAAAATAAAATTCGAGACGAGTAACGATTAATTCTTATGGGGTTTTTTTAAACCGTAGACAACGAATATGGCTTCGAAAATAGTAGATCAGCTTTAGTTTTCGAGAAAAACAGCGTCGGAAGACCCAAAAACCCGCTTTGACAGTTTTTGAGGACTTGTAGAAAAATAATGCGAGCCGATAAAACCTCCTAAATGGGATAAAATGATAGCCTAGAGTTTGCTCGTTGAGTCTGCGAAGCAGAAAATTAGGTCGCCTGACCGTAGAAGGGCGGGAATCTAAATTTCGGCTGATCAAAGTTTCTACCGAGAAATAAATGGAATTAAAATGCTCCGAAAATGAATATACCGAATCGACATAGCTCCGAATGACAACAGAGAAATCTCGACAACGTATTTGTAGGTACAATGGCGTAGCTCATGCGACCGCGTTACCATCTTTACGCCACTATACCGATATATACGTTGTCGATATTTTGATTCGTCGAAGTATTGTCACTCGGACCTATGTCGATTCGCTATATTTATTTCCGGAGCATTTTAATTCGATCTATTGACCTGTCGAACCTTTGATTAGTCGGAATTTAGATCTCCACCACCGTAGAATACTCGGAAATAGTTTTTTATACGAACTCTATTTGCATCGCGGGGAAAATTTTTTTGTTTTTTCCAGTGCATTTGGGAGGGCTGCTATATTTTTGGACGGAGGTTCTCATTCTAGGCATTTTGAAATGGACCTGAGATAAAATGGAAAAAAAAGAACCGGTACTCTTCGAAAGTAAACTAATTTTCTTTTCTCATATTATTTATATGATAAACAAATATTGGTGGGTTTCCCTTCGCAATCGGTGATAGATGATGCATGCAAAATTTTATTAGCTTTCATTTTTCTAAAAAACTGTTCAAATTGGATGAAAATTGGTCACGGAATTCGATTTTTCCCTTCATAATCTTAATGAGCAAGGTCCAAGCTTTCGTTTTACCTCATTTATAATAATATGTGTATTTATAATATATGAGTTCTATGGGCTCGCATTATTTTTCTACAAGTTTCGAAAAATCCTCTTAAGAATAGGAACCTACAAAATATTTCCCGAAAAATAAATAAGTAATTTTCAAACGTGCTAAATAAATAATTGGAAATGGATTCAATCTATTTATTACAAAATTGTTAGAAAATAAGATTTGAAGTTATCATCGGCCATTTAAAAATAACAAGTGCCTTGGAGGTTCTGGAACGTTCGTGAGTTGGCGAGGAAAAACGCGATGAAAAGAACAAACTCGAACAGAATGAAAAATCGTATTGTAATGGAATCAAAGTGAAATCCCAGTGGGTGTTTGCGAGTCGTCTAAAAATTGAGATTCTTGCATCGTATCGACGAGCAGTCTTGGATTCGAGATTGTCCATCGCCTGCCAAAATCAACCGGATGTTGTTTTCTCCGCTGGTCCTGTTTCTCGGCCTTCGCACGGTGCTTCTTCCACATACCAGAGTCAAGTTCATTCGACCCACGCGTTTGATTCTCGTATTTCATGATTTTCCTCATTATGCGATCCAATTACGCGTCTCATCGAAATATCTCAAATCATAAGCTATTGAACGCTGTGATTCGGCAATAATGTTTTTTTTTCTCACGAGCTGAGTAATATCATCAATATAATCTGTAGCACCTGAAGATTTATTTTTGTTGTGAATGAATTTTCGGATGTACGAGTTTTTTGTTAGGAATGTGTTATTTTTTTTTTTTTTTGAACGAACTTATTATTATTATTACTATTATTATTGCTATTATTATTATTATTATTATTATTATTATTATTATTATTATAATTTTTGTTATCAAGGAACTATTAGACGTACGAATTTTTGTTTCTTCTAAAAATGGCGGTAAATCGTAAATAACATTTCTTTTTTCACGACTTGTGTATTATTATTATCGTTACGAGCGTCTAGCGATTTATTTTCGTTGTGAATGAATTTTCGGACGTGCGAGTTTTTTTTCCTTCATTTTTTCTCGTGTTTCCGCTTTGTCAAAGCAACACCGCCTACTCGCAAAGTCGACGGGTCTGTTCGTTTATTGTACCCGCAACAGTATAACAATTTCCAACTGCTCGGACCGTTAAAAGATGATGGCGGGAGGGGGGAGGGAGAAGACACTGTACAGTCTGCAGGGCTGGTTCTCGAATTAGCCGGACTTTGAGGTGTAGCGTCGGGCTAGCGGGCGGAGAGGGTTGTTGGCACGCCTCCACATGAATGAATATTGGTCGACCCAACGATTGCGATGGACCGGATATCAAAATATAAATTTGGTACAAAACAACGACGAAGAAAAAAAATCCAGTTGTTTCGTCGATATATTTTTTTTCATTTTTCCAAAGATTCTGTTCGTGGTTTTTTTTGTGTGTAACATTTGCCGAAAATTGACGCGATTTTTGCTAAGAGAAAAGCACAGAAGAGGAAATTAGGAAGAAAAGTGGCGGCATGATAGATTTTCGAGAATTCGACGAAGTTATTGCGACACGGATTGACGTTTCGTACACGTGGCGAATGTCACGAAGAGTTTCTCCCACGTGTAGGCACTTTGCCGACTCGTCGGAGTATATATCGACCCCCCTCCCCCTCCCAAACTCTTTTCGCCCCGTCGGGACTTTGCCCATCCGTCGCTCGACTCTCCTTCCGCTTCTTCGATAGCCGGGGAAGGGCGTGAGACGCTTGTCCACTATTATTAATCGGAAATGTCGTGCCAAATTTTGAAAATAAACATGCTGTACTACCTCGGGTTATTTAAAATGCGCGGGCGGGACCGAGCGAAATCCGGCGGAGTGGCGGAAACGAATTTCTTGCTGCCATTCATATTTTACAGTCATCCGGGATGACTGTGCAAATCGAGATTACACGCTTGATTTAAACCGCGAATTCCATCGATACTCGCGAGAGATTTTATTTATATAATTCTGAGGTGTGATATATGAGATACAGATTTTTGGCAATTTAATCGACTGACATTGAATTGAATGCACTCAAGTTGAAATATTTTGGGGCCAAATTGGTGGAAATTTTTATCACGACGCGTTTGCGATGCATTGCGAAGTTTTTGTAATTCAAGTTTTGGAGTTTTTTTTAATTGAATTAAATTCAAAGGTTTGGCAGTCTAATTGATTATTATTAAACTAAATGCAAATAAATTGCAATGTATTTGGTTCCTTTTCTGTAAAAACTTTAAATAAAAAATTAAAGTTACGTATGTTTATCATTAAAGTGAGTTTACTTTCTCGGCAATCTAATTTGAAATTGAATTAACACAAATCGCAATATATTTGGCAAAATTTTCGTACTTTCAATTTACGACGTGTTTTCGATGCATCGCAAAATTTATAATTCAAATTTTGAATTTGATTCAAGTTTTCGAGAATATATTGTTTCGGGAATATTCGTCGGAACATTTCGTACACCACAAATTTCACGGTTGGTGCAATGTATTATAAAACGTAGTGTTGGAAAAATAATGTCCGCCAGATAGCTCGTCGAGAATTTATTGCCAAAAACAACGTAGAAATGTAAATTTCAGAGTCATTCGTTTATCCATGCTCGATATTTCATTTTTCGCAAAATCAAATCGGTCTAAACGTCGGCAATACGTGTAGTTTCGATTCATGTCTCAATACCGAAATATTATTGCGATTACGTACAGCGTGAGAAATAAAAATCAAAAGTCATTGACGGATAATTCCCGATTTTTCGCGGTTTATTTCGGTCCGGACTCGTTAAACGATTTCCAATATCTATACGTCCTTATGCATCCGTTAGCTCGATAGTAATGGGGTGGGGGGTGGTTTGACTATTTCTGGAAGTACACACGTTGCAACGCCGGAGGAAGAACGTCGCTTCGCGTACTCCGCGTTTATCCCGGCGAATCAAAGCCCTCGATGCGATGAAAAAATATGCAATTTCGTCGTTTCACGTTTATACCGCGTCGACCTAGTTCGACGAATTCGCGAAACACGTTTGGCAAGCGAAATTATTCATGTCTCGTTGCTCGGAAATAAATTTACCTTTTTCGGTTATATTTACATCATAGTTCGTTGATTAATTCATTTCACTAGAGTGATCCACGTGAGCGGTCTTAACGTTTCCGTCAATGATTTTTTGAGAATAATTTTTCGAACTAACGAAGCTATTTTTCACCGAAGAAGAATTTTTATTTTAAAAAAGAATAAATGAATTTATTATCAAATAATTACATGAAATATTTAATAATTATTTTGAAAATAAACAAAAATAAGGAAAAGAAAAGAAGATTGTCAATAATACTTTATCATACCAGAACTCTACTGGATTTTCCCTCACAAACAAAATTATTAACAGAGTCGCCAACGGACCGGACAATTCCTACATCGAGGAAATGGTCTAGAAATGAGCTTTGATTCGTCCATCGATTTTAAAACAAAGACAAGTCCGATTTCCTACAAAGATTTTTTTGACCAATTGCGTGGATACCGGGCGGGTCCTCAATGAATTCGACCGAGAGCAAATTTCGTGTTTGTCCGTGATGGATGTTTTTCCTTTTTCATAAAATATGAACGTATCGAATTTCTAAAAATATAAAATCTTCTCGTCGATTCAACGAATTCTCTAAAGTTATATACGTCGATCACTAAAAATACCGAGTCAGGGGATATTGTTTTGTCCATTTCGTACAATGAATACACCCTCATCATATTTCAATCCATTCATAAAAGCATCCCAACTAAAACAATAACCCAAACAACGCGAATCAAATTACAATACTTAAAATCTCAGAACTACCAAATAATTCTCCCCCTCATAAACACCCTGCATATTATTTGAAAGCTATTTTGAAAAACACGTTTCGTAATACCGCACAGAGAACAAATACATAATCCTATACATATATTCATTGTCTACAGACTACATATTGCGAAACAAATTTGTCAAAACAGGTTTTCTCAAAGTAAGCTCAGCAGGTTGCTTCCTCTGAATAATGAATGAAGGATGAATAACGAGGCAAATAAACAGATAAAACGTATTTCAAAGTAAGGAAGGCGTAAGTTCCGAAACCGTTTCGACAACAAGTACGCACATGCGCGGGGGTGGTAGCTTGGGTATTCCTGTCTCGAAATAAATTGCGTGTAAGGGACGGAACGAGGGAAGGAGAAATTGAGAGTAAGACCGATGGAGAAAGAGTGAGAGAGAAATATCATTGAGATGAGGTGTGCGAGAGCGAATGGAAATAGAATGGCGCATCAGCGGCGCATAAACGACAGAACAAAACTTAGCGAGCCAGCGGCAATCATTGCCGGTCATCCAGGAGTTAACGACTCATAAGACACGCTTGTCGTCGTCGTAGTCGTCGTCGTTGGTTATGTTTGTTACCATTTCCCGTACTATTAATAGTACTCTTCGGGAATAACGTCAAGGACGCGTTACGAAATTTTCCACGACCGCTGTGATCACGTTTGCTCTTCCGCTCGATCGAGGAGCATGGAAAACCGATTATATTATCTGTTCAATTACAATCGACGGGAGCCATCGATGAATCTCAATGGAATTGAAGATACGTCGAGGGTAACAATGAGATTTTTAAAAACCGGCCAAGGGAACGGTTTGGGCACGCACGTGATTGGATTTCTCAGCTGTTCTTATTAACATTTTGCTCGAGTCTTCGTTATACGTGTTTTTAATGTATTTCAATTTGGCAAATTTGCGCGCTTCCGAAAAAATTAATTTTTACATTTTTCGTGAACTATTTTTGCTAGAAGGTTTGTTATAGTTTTTATTAAAAGTACTGATTAAAAGCTGGGTTCTGGAGTTTTTTTTAGATGTTTTGCGTTGATAGGTTATTAATGAAATTAGACGCTCTGATAACGACTTGGAAAGCAAATATCTCGTGACTGAAAGGTGAAATAAAAAGGTCTTACCATATTTTGGTTATTCAGGTTATTGTTTGTTACTTTCTAGTAGACCTATTCGGAAAACACCCTACTCAATGGTGTAAGTGAAAAAAAAAGTTTAGTGCACTTCAGTCTATGGGACAGGGATGCAAAACATTTTTTTTTCCCTAAATGTCGTCATTTCTTTTTGTGTCCTTTTATTAAATCTCATTTCAATCAGGATATAAATAAAAGAATGGGAGAGCTGTGACACACATACAGACGGACGGATGGGTCGAAACCATAAGAGTTCCTAGTCCATGGCGGACCCCTAAAACCTTTCGACACATGTCACAACTTTACAAATTTTCAAAAGAATGTATAAAGAAAGAAATATTCGTCCCAAAATCTTTCTGTTTTTTTTCACGAGCATTCCGGGTTTATCTTCTCTTTCGCTGCTGTCCGGTTACAACTTTGACATCAGCTTAAACAAGATTGCTCGTCTTGTTAGCTGTCTCCGGGGCTTGAACGATAGTTTGGCATCCTATTTTTAATGCTACTAAAGTTAACTCATTTTATCTTTACAGCTTGTATGATCTAAATTGAACGACGTTAACTGCAGTAGTCTTCGAGCCCCTTCCCGCTTCCTCCCTCCCCCACTTTTTATATTAAAGGAGAAATAATTTTAGGTTATGCCGCTCTAAATGGATTTATTTATTTATTTGATTATTTATTTATTTATTTATTTATTCATTCATTTATTTATTTATTTATTTATTTATTTATTTATTTATTTATTCATTTACTTATTTTCTAAATAAATAAATAATCTATTTATTTATTCATTTTTATTTCCACAAATACACATTTCGCATGTCAATCGTTCGATTAACATTATTTTCGTTTGGGAACATACGCGATCTTCGCATGTTTTATCGTTGTCCATCTTTGTCTATGCATATGAGCGATTATCGCCAAAAGCATGGCGCAAACAGCGACGCCTTTCATGCACGTCATTTTTCTCTCGTCCCACTCCTGATTCGCCGTCCACGTGAGAAATTCCACGACGTCTTTGGCTATTTGCGAACGACTCGCGGGTGTTCCATCATCGTAATCGACCACGCCATCTTGTATCATCTTTTTCGATATTGATGGTTCACAGGAAAATAATTATAAAAAAAAAACAAACGAACGGAGTGTTTATCAGTATCGTTAACCTGTAAGGAGATGGATATTTTTTTTATTTTTACCTCAGGCATGGATATTGCACCACCCGAAAAATAAGGGTTGAACAATTGTCCTTCGGGTATTTGTATACCGGCCGGTGGTTCGCAATAACCGGTAAGCAACGAGAACAGATAATCTTTTCCCGATCGTCTTGCATTTACGATGAAACTCAGATCGACCGGTAGAGCCCCATTGTTGGCCGCTCTCGCGGCTTCGTCGTTCGGAAATGGCGGCGGTATCCGGTCGAAAATTTTCCCCGGACGTTTGTAATAATTTCCAACGTCGTCAGGTCCGTCATCGATCTTGGGAATAATGTATTTTTCTTATCAACGATTTTTAAGTACAATGAAATGATAGAAAAGTAAAACGAAAGGACGGGATCGAAATTCCGAATATTCAAAGTTTTGACGGTGCAAATTTCTAAAAATGCAAGGTTTTGACCACCAATGTTTGGACCGAGCAAAATTTAGAAAACGTATATGTAGTATAGTTGGGTAGTTCGCTGGAGAGCTCGGTTGGACAATAGTTTTACTTTCTCTCGACGTTGGGCGGCTTATAGTATTCCACACGTCCGATTGGCGCCTGTAAAAGTTTTGTCTCGTCGGATTAAAAGTTCAAAAGATAACCAGAAGCGGGTCAAAACTTCTACAGGTGTGACTTGGGCTTTTGGAATAATATAAGCCACCCGATGCCGAGAGTACGTAAAAGTATTGTCCAACCAGGCTCGCGACAAAAAAAAGGATTTAAAAAAAAATAACCTAGGAAGTTAATTCAACCTAACCGAGGTTTTTAGGTTAGATTAGGTTAGGTTTTTCGGTTATTCTCGAAAAAAAAAAAAGAATTAATAAAAGAAATAATCTAGAACGGTACTATAACCTAGCCTACATATTTAGGTTCCATCAGGTTAGGTTTTTCGCTTATTCCTTCATTATTTATATTTTCTTAATTGTTTAAAAATTAAAAATATTTTTTTTATACAAAAATTTCCGATACCTCGGAAACTAAACAAGATTCCGAGTTTTTTAATTCCCCTTTTAAGGCTCAATGCCGGGCGTTCTACACGAAAAATCCATCGAATTGTCGGGCCCCAATTGATCACGACACCTTAAGATATCGTAATCGTGCCCACTGCATTTTCGAAATTTCCCACCGTCGAAACTTCGCACATTCGGAATTTTTATCCTCGCGGGAGAAAAAAAATACGTCCTCCCCCCGAAGAAAAATTAATGAAAAAAAATTTCATTTGACTTGATATTCAGCCGCGACGTCCTTCATCTCGGTTTCGGTGTAAGCCACGTCGATGAGATCTTTGAAACGAAAGTAACGAAGACTGTGACAGGTCGAGCAAACGTTTCTGTAAACATGCCAGCCTCTTCTGATGCTCCGATGATCCAACGACGACAGAGCTCCTTCCATGGACCACGGATAGTGCGGGGGTTTTGCCTCCGTACCCGTCGCCCTAACCGAACGGTCCAGAAGATAGATAATCGTGCCGCAAGTCGCCAATGAACCCGTTATCGCGCACAAGCAAGTTTTTAAACTCTTTCGACCTCGCGACGTCGAAGTCGCGGTCGAACGCGCGAAATTCGACGAACATTTGGATTTAAAAATTTCACCGCTGACGGATTCCACGAACTTCCCGGTCAAACGAGGTCTGAGGAGTGCAATGGCACGTCGCAATGAAAATGCCATTTTTTTTTAAGGTTTGTTCGGGATTTCGAGTTACAGCGATTTCGAATGTCGGCCAACTTCAAGTTGCGGAAAAATATTTGGACGGAAAAATATCATTTGATATGCGGTTATCGTTGGGCGAGAAAATTGTGGCGAAATATTGGGCAATGTGTTGAAATTGGTTCGCGTGATACGCACTGTTTGTGCAAAAAAAGAGAGAGGGAGAAAATAATCGAACAATTGGGATGAAATGATTTAACGGCGAGAAGAAGTTTATTTTTGCGGATTTTATGAACGATAGATTCGAATTTTCGGTGATCGATCTTCAATAATATTGCGCTTTAGTTGTTTTGAAAAGTCGTTAACGCGTTTTCTATTTGACATTATATAAGCACCGAATTTATCCGGTCAAGCGCGAGTTCGACGCGGAAAGGCTATGATAAAAGGCATAGAAGTTTCGTTATAATTTTCGGGTAAATTAAAAATGAAGCGTTATATTTCTCGATTTTTTTTCAAATTCCAGTTTCATCAGTTTTGGAGATAAGAGGGGGAGGATGCTCCATTTTCGAGCCCTCTTGAAAAATCCCCCCGAAAGATATAACATTAAATTTAAAAACGTTGTGTACTCCATTTGATCGCCTCCCCTTCAATTCTTATGAAAATATTTTTGTCTTAACTAGTGCAAAATATTGTGAGTAAATAAGATGTACTTTAATGCAAAATTTAAAGTTTCTACGCCGCATTATTTCCGAGAAAATCGTCAGAACAAAGTGGCGATTCTACGGAGATTCCAATTCACGGTTCGAAACCCTAAAAGATTGTAGATAGATTTCTGGAAAATGGATTCAACGGGTTTCCATAAGGAACCGTTGCGTTACGTCGTATCGCGGAACGCAAAGATTCCTAAATTAGAAGAACAAATTATTGGGAGGTACAATTACAACCGATCGTCTCCGGTTTCGGCTTAATTATCCGGCTGTGAATCGTCGAAAGGGTTACGAAACATTCGATATGTTTTAAGGACAAAGGGACGGATGTGAAAATTCACTTTCGTGCTTAAGCGAGCATCGAAGCGACGACCGTCGAATTAATATTTCTCGGCTTTGTCGATCGAAATGACTTCTTCCGGGGTCGGTAATGAAATCGCTCCGAGAAAGAGACTGCCGTCGGCTTCGCCATCGATGTACATCGGCGCCGATCGTGTTTGCATATAATCTCCAGGTCGTCACTGCCATACATCCGTAAATTATTATTATGTCGTTACACAACGACAGTTGCGCAACGTTTTACAATGAGCCACGATGACGACGACGACGACGACGACGACGGAGGCAACGGAGGCGACGGAGGCCACTACCACGAAACCGCGAATACGTAAAACACGCGAGGGGTGTACGGATATATAACCGTAGGATTTATAAATAGATGAGAGTCGGTTATATGCGCGTCAGGCATAACCATTATGTTATGCATACCCTATTCGAGATATATGTTTTCTTGTTTACCTCACCGTTGTTCGTTCTATTTGAACAATTATCCTCTTTTACTCGTTGATGACCAATCGCTACGTATGTCGGTGGATGTGGCATGTTTTATAATGTGGGATTATGACGATTCGAACAACAATTTATTGATGACGAACGAACAATTTTTTTTGTTGGTTCTTGATTTATTTGGGATTATTTGTGACGGGTGAACAATTTTTTTTGTTGGTTCTTTATTTATTTGGAAATAGTTTTATCGGTGTCGAGTAACATTGACTGGGTGTAATTTTTTTTGGTGAGATTATAGATTTGTGTAGTTATAGATTATGACGATTCGGAAAACGATTAATGACGAGCGAACAATTTTTTTTGTTGGTTCTTTATTTATTTGGGATTATTCGTGACGAGCCAGCCATTTTTTTTCGTCGGTTCTTTATTCATTTGTGAACAGTTTTATCAATGTCGAGTAAGATTGGCTGGGTGTAATTTTTTTGTATGCTTCTAGATTCGTGGAGATATAAGTAATTAGTTGACTGCAGTGGTGTCATTCGTTTTTTTTCAGGGTTGGGAATGATTTTGTTTATTGGAGAATGTTTTTAGATTTTACAGACAGTTTGAATGATCGACGGATTAGTTTGATGATGACGTTCTATATTTTCACACAGTGCTGGATCATTTCTCATTGATAAACCATTTTCAATGGCGAAGAGCTTCGGCAGTGTGGAAAATGATATGATTTTTTTTTAATACTTTTGGATTTGGGTAATAATGAGAACTTATTTATTTAATAAAGTGACCCTAAGACTTCGCAAATTTCGAGATATCAAATTAACATTTTATGAATATATTCGCTAAAGTTCTATAAGGTGTGACTTTAAATTTTCGCAAAAGATTTACAGAAATATTAATTTTGACATTCTTTTTTATAAATTAACGAGAAAAATGGCTAACGTCGCCAAATTTTGCAATTTTAAGGTCAACCTCTGCAAACATTACGATGAGGTGCAGGCCTAGGTTGCATTTTCCCGGTCGAATATTTATGAAAATAATATTTTTTCCGAGAGTAAGAACTCACCGTTTTTTTTTCCATTCAACATTATTTTTTTTTTTTAATTCCTTTAATTATTTTTAATTATTGGATGCTCAGACTCCGATGAATACCGAGAGCGCACAATAATCGCCGCAAATTCTTCACAAATGTGCAACTTCCCAGAAAATATGACAGTTCTCGAGCTTCGTCGTAAACTATTCGCGTAAAATGACTCAACAAAGGTGTGGGACGATTTTTTCGACCGTTTTCTCGTTTCAAATGTCAACGAATTCTTCGTATTTCGTTCTGCTACAAAAAAAATCCGCGAAGCCAAAATTCCCAAAACAACATAGATGACACCTTAAACTCTGTTTCCTTCATGTCACCAATAAAAATTCTATCGCTATCGTAGATTTCAAAAAAAATAAAAAGAATACGTAAAAAAGTATTTCTTCCGAGATACAATATTTTTATTACCGTAGCGAAGCTATTCTCATCGCGACTTATCACAAGATAAGCAAGATGTTGAAACTTGTTGAAATTCTCGCCATTTTCTTATCTAACGCATCCGCACGTTTGTCAATACGAGACATATTCGAGCCCATCGTTCGGATTGTATTGATATATCAATGAAATGAAACTTTTTTGATATCGTGAGCGATTGAAATTTTTGCCAAATGATAAAGCGTTATTTGTGACATTTCATCTTAGATGCAAAAGATATTCTTATTTTAAAAAAACACAGAGTGAATTTATATATACATTGATATTTTCTCTGTGTTTTCTATATATCAAAAATTGAAATTGATTGGGGCTGTTGCGGTGGCGTATCAAGTTTTCCTACTAATTTGTCTTTCACGCGACACCTCGCGGTATTTCATTACACTCTGCGTGGTCATCGTCCCGTCTGGGGCTCGAGTGTCCATCCCAGATATACAATTATAGACCATGGACGATCGTTAAAGTCTCACGTTCGTTAAAAATGTCACACATCACGATTTACTCGACTAATAAATTTACAATCAAACCTCTCACATATCTCAATCATCATCACGATATTCTCATATTCTAAAGTCCGTCGAGAAATCGATAAAAAATCGAACATACACTTTTCTCGTTGCCGAATCAACCGTAGACATTTCGAGTTTTGATAAATCAAGCTATATCATTTTTCAGATATTCAATATCTTTTTAATTAAACATACTTTTGGGATATTTGATTCAGAACCAAACTTCAAATTTTGAAAACTAACAGGAACGGAAGAATCGCCCAGAGTTCCCAAATTAAAAGATATTCCAACCATTAACAATCATAAAAATGTTGCGAGAACAATAAATTGTACACATTCAATATTTTTGCACATTATGAAAAAAATCAAAAGTGGCATCAAAAGTGGAGCATCGATTTTAAGTTCCATTTAAATCTTAAAACTTAAATAGAGAAATTATTTGATTGTGTGACGGTGAAAAGTTAATGTAAATTTACTTCTAAATTCGTGTATTATTTATACAAATAATTTGTATAATTATTTTACAACGAAATTCACCATCCACTTATGGTAGCTAATTATTGTTTTGAATATTTCATTTCACTTATTTATTTCCGTTGAAATCGTTATAGCCGATCAGTGCTGAGACGAATTCGATGATGTTTTCTCTCACGACGATATTTTCACGTTGTAGCGAAAGCCGTTGGTATTAATTGAGAAACGAGTAACGTCTTCTCGCCATGAGTTGGCCGGAGCGTAGTTGGACATGAGCCAGCTGTCCACGCGTTTAACAGGTGTTTTTTCGGCCGATTTACGATTTTACCTAATTATCATTCTGGCATAAACCCGACCGTGGGGGTCAATTGGGCTTGACTTTGTGTCTTTCGTCCGGAGCAATCGCCAAGTCTCGCCGCTTGGATTGATCGTTTCGATAATTTATGTACTCACTTTATTAACCTTTGTCTTAAAATTCACGCTTTAGGATTTACTGCCAATTTTTTTTTTTCTCACACGCACGCACGTTCCAAAGAGAGTCTGCAAAAATTTCACAAATTTACGAGTAGAATTTATTTACGGAATATAGAGAAATAAATAAAATGTTATAGAAATCAATGTCATTCAATCAATATAATATTAATATTGATATTAATATTATATTGATTGATTGATATTGATTTCTATAACATTTAATTTATTTCTAATATTATTTTATTTTTTAATATTAATATTAATTAATTAGAATATTATATTATATTATTATATCTTCCTCAATATTTTTCGTCATAAATTATATAATTATAGAAATTAATTCACAAAATGGCTCATGAGAGACAAAAATAAATTTACAAAAGTAAATAATTAAACCAAATAAAACAAAATTATTATTCAATAATTTTTATAATATTTTTTTTTCGTGCTGACTTAAGATCAATAATTGAGTGAATGGTTTACAAGATACGAAAATAAATCTACCTAACCCGAGAAAAAATTCAATTAATCGATTTTCGAATTATATTTTTTATCATCTTTACCATCATATACACCCTGCAAACAAAATGGCTCCAAAGCCCACAAAAAAAAAGAAGCATGATAATTCCATGGTGACCTTTGAGTGCCACGTGGTGCGACGGTTCTTGGAAGGAGAGCCAAGGCCGCACGTATCGGAGAGAAGGTTGAAACGCTGCGTAATATCCAACCGTAACAGGGGCGTGTATGCCGTGCGTACGGTTTAGGGCGGTGTTACGTGTTCCGATATAACAACGCGTTTACTTTCGTCCCTCATACACGGCCCCGC
Source organism: Sussaba pulchella (assembly GCA_963971145.1). Lineage (NCBI taxonomy): Eukaryota > Metazoa > Arthropoda > Insecta > Hymenoptera > Ichneumonidae > Sussaba > Sussaba pulchella. The sequence goes on along the minus strand of OZ020171.1, from coordinate 7,405,674 downwards.
AACGGCGAGAGTACGTAGACGGAAGTTTATTCGCACCTAGATATTATTATACACTTGTACGAAAATCTAAATTTCAACTGAATTCGTCTGAAATTGTATGACAACGCGTAAATCTGTTCGAGGGGGGTAAATTTAATTATTATTCCACGCTATTCTCGCCCTTAAACCGAGGTAAACGGATTTTACGGCTGATGATGAAACAAGCAATTATATATTACACAATGCATTAGCGGATTGCATAAATCGTATTATGAGCTAACGACGGTCAACGATCTATGTAACTATGCTTGATCGAGGCTGACCACAGCTACTCATTTACTACTTTTTATTTATTGATCTGTATATTTATATTAAGATGAGTGTTTGTGGTTTTTTTTCTGTACAAATCTACAGTTCTATTCCGAACTTGATGAAATTCCGCACACTCGACCTTTTGAATCGAGAGGAAGATCTGCATGAGATTTGGAAAAAACCACCCCCATCCCTCTTTTCCACCAGTTAAAGCGAATTTTCGGTACTCCTTGATTAAATTTTGCATTCTCGACGTTCAAAATACGAAGAAAAGTCGCTGTCCAGCTGAGATTTCGGAAATCCACCCCCATCCCCCTTTCCCGGATCTTAATGTGTAATTTCAGTACTTCATGAAATTTTGCATACTTGACGTTCTAAAATAAGAGAAGCATCGTTTGCTACCTTGATTTCGAAATAACTACCAACCGAGTACATCATTATTAACCACGGAATAAATGGGTTTATTATGTTACAACATTTTTTCCACAATGGTATATTTTTTAAGAATAAATTATTAAAAATAATAATCATTACTTTAATATTAATAAAAGTTATTATTATTATGTCATTATTAATATTATTATTATTATCAACAATAATATTAATATTATTATTATTACCATACTGAATATTCTCAATCACAAAATCCGTGGTTTTCTGTATTTCAACATTTTTTCCAACAACGGTTATATGTTTAAAAAAAATAAATGATTAATAATAATAATTATGATTCTAACATTAACAAGTGTTATTATTATGTCATCATTGATATTAATATTATGAGCAATAGTATTGATGACAATTATTACAATAACAATTATTATCATTATCATTATTACTATTATAATCATGAATCGATGGATTTTTCTACAACTGTGATTGGTAAGAAACAAATTGCGTATTTCGTGATTCAGAACGTGCCACTCGGTAGCCACTCAGCACTGATGTGCGTGACACTCGGTGAATACTCGAGTTATGGGGGGGTTCGTTGGTTTCGGTCAACGTACTCGCTCAGACTGTTACACAGAAAACGGTGTCGACATTTGAAACTCCGTTTGCACTTGGTATTCCGGCGTCGGAGAATCCCCGTCGCGTTAAATCTATTTCGAAAATTCCACAATTCAACGTGTCATCGCCACACGGTTCTCCGAGTTTGTACGCACTCTCTAACGGCTCCCGCGCATGAATCAACCGGTATGGTTACGTTGAAAATGATCTAACTGCTTTACGTTGAATGCGAATCACTTGTTTGTCGAAATTGCGCGACAATCGGCTCGACGCGGTTCGGTCGACCGAGAACTACATTTCTTTCCTTGCGCTGTGGATGACAGCGAGAATTCCATCGATCAGAGACGATGAGTCGATTCTCGTCGTGGGAACACACGTGTTGAACACACGTGTCCGGAGATTCACGAGTTCTGCTTTATGTGATTGGCCCCCGGACGTTTGCTGAGGTTCGGTCAACGGAGGTTCAAACGACTGATTAGGATGTTCATCAGGCTCACGGTGTGGTCCTTGGACGGTGGTCGTGTTCGACTTTCTTCGGCGTTTGCTACATCTTTTCAATTGTTTTAGTCTTATTAACTTGCCGATTTTATAAGGAAGTTATTGTAGAAATCTCGGAAATAAAAAATCGATTTTTTGCAGATTTCCACGTTGCCAAGTCATTTTTTAGTTTGAAAGGAAAAAACATAATTCAAAAACGGAATTTATGCGGTAGGACAGAAATTTGCAAGGGAGTGTCTAAGCGGCAATAATATTTATCCATGTATTATAGTAATAATAATAATAATTATTATTTTATTATAATAATGATACTGATAAATTTTAAGTCGGAAATAAACATGAATAGCTAAAAGCATTACTAGCCATAGGCACTGCTAACCATGGACACTAGTAGTTCGATTTACTTTAATTTTTTGCGATTTCGGGAAGTATTGAAATGAGGGTGTACCTAAGGGCAACATTTAATCAATCAGATTGATCAAACCGTTTCGATAAAATCACCTTCAAATCACAATTTAATCTATATCGTCCTCAGGATATTTAGAAGTATACAACAAATTTTCTTTCTTTCTTTTCAACGTACAAACACAATTTTTCTTCGAAGCAACGAAAGTAATTTGTCGCGGATTGAAAACACAGGGTGGATCTTTATTCGAGCGTGGAAAGCTGTTTTCGTGAGGGGAGAAGAGTTGGATATGGATTTCGCTAGCCGAGGTTGGGGCGGACGTGGGTCGAGGTGGTGCGGAGGTATTTGTGCGAGGAATTCGATCGATAGAATGGCTACCGTGCTGCGGCCTTCGGGCTCTCGATCGGAGCCTCGAGGGAATGAAGAACACCAAGCGAAGGAGGGAGGAAATCGGGAGAAAGAGAAAAGCCAGGCATAACACACGACACGTGCTGTTCGTGCCATAGAACAAGGCTCCGAACTGGTGAAGCTGGTATTGTTCCCTACCCCTCTTCACTCCAACAACTCCCCCTTAACTGAGGAGGATTAGGGGGTGGATTGCGAGGGTTGAGCTACAAGTTCTTCACTAATTTCGTTCGGCCAAGCGTTGGTATACTACGCACGCTAACGAACCCTTCAAAACATGCCTTCCTCTCCCACCCTGAGCCCTAAACCTCATCCAAGGTTTTCAATCACATCTAAAACGGTTTTTATTTTATGCATCCGCGAATTATGATCACACAAAAGTCGTCAGGTATTTTTTATGTCCAGACGTGGGCTCTTGATCGCGTTATCGAAATTAATTTGAAATGAAATCTGGGAACGTGCGTTCGATTCGAACAGCGATAATTGGGAAAGGTGAAGTTGGGAATTATTGATTAGCCATTTTGCGGGGGAATTTTTAAAATGTATTCTTCAATAATTATAGATTCATTAGGGATTGGTGATTTATTTTTGAATAATTACTAATTTCGAGATGATTGATGTTTTTAATTATTTTGATGACCTATCCGATGAAATTCGTAATTTATAGGACGATAGAATTATCAATTCGATCGAAATTGTTGGTTTTTTAATTGGGGTTGATTCTTGAGAAGATGATTAATTTATGAATTTCGTGGGAAATCATCGATTGCCGATTTCGCGATGTAATTTTTCAATTTATTCTCCAATAATAACGAATTTAAAAAAACAGTGATTTATATTCAAACAATTACTAATTCGGAGACAATTGATGTGCTTATTTTTTTAATTACCAATCCGATGAAATTAGTAATTTATATTACAATGGAATTACTAATTTTATCGGACTTATGAGTATTTCAATCGACGTGCTTTTTCAATAAAAAGATTAATTTCGAGTTTTGTGGAAATTTAATTACAAATGTCATTCAATGATTTCGTTTTCCGACCCACCAGGCACTTATTAGACGTCGGGGATGTTCCGGAAATTCGATTCTGTCGATGAAAACCCATCGGTGACCTCCGGAAAAATACTCGTGTTTCAAATGTTAGTCAATTATTTCCGCCTTGGTTTATTTTCATACCTCTGAAACAGTCCGAAGCACCTTGTTACACGAGTTTGGCTTCTCACGTTGATTATAATTATGTTATCGACGGCTTTCACGTTATTTATAACTTTGCTTCGATAGGAAGACCGATTCGACCAAAAATCAACGCCGTTACAAAAAAAAAAAGAAAAAAAAAGAGGGACAATAAATTCTGAAATAAAGAATTGAATTAATCTTCGAGCATGAATGTGACAGAAATTTTCAAGTTGACACACTAACCGATTATTTTTCTTTTTTTTTCTGAACTCATTTTCATCTTTCTTCTGATCATAATCAGGAAAATAAAAAGGATTCACATTTACATTTTTTACGTTGCTTGATTTTTTTTCGTCCTTGCTATAACGTAAATGTTCCGAGAAATTCAACATGGAAAGTTTTTTTAAGTAGAAAATTAATTAGGACTGATGGACTCCGATTGATGGTCCTTTGGAAATATATATGAAAAAATAATATCAACAGTAATACTAGCAAGGACAAAAAACCTGTATTATATTGCTAAAAACTGTTTTTACTACTCCCACTGCTAAAAAATGAAAAAATCAATAAATACATGTATAGATTATTTTTTTCTCCACAAAACAGAAGCTTCATCAATGAACAAGCAAAAACATCTGCACTCGGTAAATTGTCAACAAATGTGTTTCACAAGCTTGTAATGAGCTGTCGAATCGCGAGGGTTGAAAATAGCGAGTCGGGAAGAGGAGATTGCGAGTAGGTACGCAGCGGTGAGGGTGGCTGGAGGAGGCGAATGAGGAGGATAAGGAGGAGAAGGTGGAAAATGGTGGTGAATCCGGCGGTGCGAGAAAGCAACTTCGTTCTGCCTTTTCACCAACCCCTCGTACTCTAGTGTTCCCATAGCAGCATTGACCGCTTCTATTAATATAACACACTTCTCGTGCCTCTCCTCGCCCTCGACCCACCCTTCTTACCCGACCTCTTTCACCTCGTGACGTTTCGCCTTCTCGTCGCTGTCGTCGCTGTTGACCACAATCCACCGCGGGTCCACTACCACTACGTACATCGTTGTATCAAAAATTCTGGAAATCCCTTGAAGGACAGGTCGACGGATCGTCAAAAAACCCAGCAAAATAATAATGAAAATAATAATAATAATTATTATTATTATTATTATATTATATTATTATATATAATAATTTATAAATCATAAAATATAATAATGATAATTATTAGTATAGTAGTATGATAATATTAATAATTACACTATTAATAACATAATAATAATTACATTATTAATTATTAATAATAATAATAATAATAATAATAATTATTATTATTATTATTATGCTTTGACTTTATTATTAGTATTATTTAATATTTATTTATTAATATTATTAAATTATTATTATTATTATTATTATTAGTAGTAGTAGTAGTTTATTTCCAAGTATACCCCTTTGGGGTGTTTACATAGTCCCCTAATACATTATTATTATTATTATTATTATTATTATAGTCCTTCAACTTTTTGATCTACGACGAAAATTGGCCGAGTTCTTTGCATTGAAAGTGCATCAATTTCATCCAATCCCAGAAGACTTCAAGATTTCTCAAGACGTTATCTTTTAATGGATTCCGAGGATCTGCTGTGATTGCAACTGTAATCGTCAAATATCAAATGCAAATGACTCTGCCAATTACCGTCGTAGACCAAAAGGTCAAAGGACATATGGTTCATGTTTTTTGAACCATTTATCGACCCTTTCAAAAATCGTCCGAACTTTAGATACAACCCGGTATATACGTGGACGGTTTCCAGATATTTTATTCAAGAAAATTTCAACGCAAATGGATCGTCGTTACCAGTCGCCGATAATGCAGTTTCCAGATATACTTTACTCCGTTACTGAATGGTATAATCAACCGTTGGGAAACTTTGAGGGTAGAGTTTAAGGAGGTCTTCCAACAGCTTGTGGCATTTGAGCTATTTCCAACAAAATTGTAGGGTTATTCGAATCCGTTTCGACACGAAGTCTTCGTGACGGCTGTTTCGCATCGCGTAGGCAACTTTTTTTTTTCCAGTAACGAGTACACCGGATTGTGGATGAAAATATTGTGGATATTTTTGTAACTTATTTCTGCATTTTATTGGAACGAGGTAAAACTTCGGAGGGAGGCTACGTGAAGAGGGTTGTAACAGCGACGTTCAATTTGAGCTTGTTCCACCGAAATTGCATCATCATTTCCGCCTGGTTGGAGCTATAGTCCGAATAACGATCATATCCTGCGCGGCTTGGAGCACATTTTGCCTGGGAAAAGAAATAAGTGACTCATTCAATCATCAGATAAGGACGCAAACACGGAAATAAAAAATAACGATAACTTCGGGAAGCATATCAGAAGCTTTGGGTCCCCATTGAAAAATCAATCAGATCGTCGGTGAGCGTCCAAGCACCACAAATAATATCTCCAACAATTATATCAATCTATCCCAACCTACCTCTACCCTCTGAATAATTACAATTCATCTCGTAAATTGATCGCTGAGATATCTGTATGAGGGTAACATCGAAAATAAGAATAATTACCGGTGAAAAATTTAACAAATTCAGAGATATCCCTATCGTCCTTGAGTCTCGTGCGGTGCCAGAACGAAAAATCAACGGCAAATAGCCGTAATCTGCATGTCGGCCAGAAAACCGGAGATCACACAAATGATAACGAACCAGGTGTTCCTCGACCGACGAGAGGGCAAGAAAAAGATAAAGTGTGTGTATGTAAGTGCGTGCGCGCGTGTGTGTGTGTGTGTGTGTGTGAGGGAGAGCGAGAGAGAGTGCGCGCAGGGTTGAAAATACGATGAAGAGAGCGTGAGGGCGTCGCCGAAGGGGATTCGAGGCAATTGCGAGCACGAGCTTGACTATCACGAGCCGATAATATCGCACGTAATTTTTTTGGATTATAAAGGTCAAGGTTTTTCCGCTCGTTGTCGAGGACTCGACGTATGGGAGCCGATGACGACAATGGATCAGCGAACGCACGCACATACGCACGCGCCGCATCATTCCTTCCTGCACGACTTCCTCGGCTGCGGTTGTTCGTCCTTGCGAATTTATTATTATTATTATTATTATTCTTACCATTATTATTATTATTATTATTATTATTATTATTATTATTATTATTATTATTATTATTATTATTATTATTATTATTATTATTATTATTATTATTATTATTATTATTATTATTATTATTATTATTATTATTATTATTATTATTATTATTATTATTATTATTATTATTATTATTATTATTATTATTATTATTATTTTTTTATTTTTATTATTATTAATATTAATATTATTATTATTATTATTATTATTATTATTATTATTATTATTATTATTATTATTATTATTTTTATTATTATTATTAATATTATTATTATTATTATTATTATTATTATTATTATTATTATTGATATTATTATTCTTATATTCATTGAAAAAAATCGTATTTATATTTATTGATATTTTAATCTTCACAAATGAACAGAACCGATTGTAGAATTTTATCGGATTTTATTTTTAATGCTCCCCAATCTCTCAAAACCCACGCAAACACATATACGAAGCAAACGTACAAACATACACGCGTTATTCTCGTATATTCAATTAATCCGAGTGAAAATTATCGAACGGTTCGCGGTTGGAATTTTAGCGGGATTTCTCGTTGCGAGGTGAAACGCGAACCTCGTGCGCTCTCCCGCTCGTTGCTTCGCCTTAATCGAGTTACAACACTATTATGCTCTCTATTAATAGCACGCCGAGCGAACCGGTGGGGGTGCTCGGAGGCCGATAGGACGTGATAACGGGGGAGAAGGAGACAAACACGGGGAGAGAGAAAGAGAGAGAGAGAGAAAGAGAGTTGAGCCGCGCGCCGCCGCGCCGACTGCTAGAACTACGATCTAGCGTGACGGTGCGCTCGAAACATCGGCGATTCCGCGCACCACCGCCAATAGCTAACCCACTACTTACCTACGGAAATTCTATTTGCGCTCAACGGGCGACGATGAACGAGCGTCTTTGTGGAAAAGTCGCGGATAGACTGCATCTCGTCTCGCACGAGTCGTTCCGCTCCACTGGAGAGGACGTGCTCGTGCATACGGTCGTATGTATAGACATGTGAGTGTATTACGTATGCATTAGGGTGGTTCTTGTTTGGGCCATTTTCGAATTTTGATTGCGCCGGGACTGCAATCGAATTAAAAAATAAAGGGAAGAATGTTCAGGCCATTTTGACCGACCTAGTACGGTTTTTACTACTCGCTGATTCGAGGGGGAATTTTTTCGTTTGAAATACGTGCAATTTTCATATTTTTCGGTAAGTGTAGATATTGGCGGGTCGAGTGATTATTCCTGGAGTAATTAGATATCATGTGGAATGAACGGGTATGGACCGTTTTCTAAACAGAAAAACTGCACGAATATGGATCATTTTATGCGACGTTTACACCGTTTCTCTGACGGTTATTATACTATTTATTGAGGTAATTTTGAAATAACTAGACTATTTGAGGATTCCGGGCCCGAAAATTGACGTCAAATAGGGTATGACGGCTATTTCACCCCTATAGGGTATTTTTGATCAACCAATCCAGTCGATCTGTACATTTTGGGGCCCCGGGGTCCCCAGAAAGTCTTTAAGTTCCTCGGACATTATTACAATCAATTAGATCATTATTGTCAGAGGCACGGAAATGACCCATGCATGCCTTTTTTTCGTGCAAAGTACGGTTCCTACTTGTTAATTCTATATGGTATTGGATTCTTTCAGGAATAATCAGTCGCCTAACCGATATAATAACCGAGAAATAAAAAAATACTCTGTATTTTAAACGGGAAATTTCACCTCGCATCAGCGCGTAGTAAGAGTTGGTCTAGGAAAATCAGAATAAGCTTATCCTTTTTACTTTTTTTTTTTGGACCGAATGAGACCCCGGCACAGTCAAAATTCGAAAGGGACCCAAAATAAGAACCACTCTAATAGATCATGGGTACGACGCAACTTGCATTTGCTGTTGCAGTGTAGGTTCGTCTTCCTCATTTCCAATGTTAAAACAACCGTCAGCGACCGTCGAATCGGGCACAAAATTGCCTTTAATTTTCGACACGTAGAATATACCCGGTGGCGGCAGAAAAAAAATTAAGTTCACACGAGATTCAACAAAGTGTCCCAAAGATTAAAACTACAATGGATTATTAATTACATTCTACGCTCGCATGTCAAAACATTTTGTGGTGAAATGTCTACAACATCTGTATAATTAATTTCTTTCGATAATTAAAAATATTTTGAAAGAAAAACAGAAGTTATTTGGTATATTATTTAGTAATATTATTTGTTAGCGTGACGTCGAAGGGTTGATCGATATTCACCCGCCACACTGAAAGAAATTTTATTGGAATATTTGCTTTTCCGCATACCCAAAAGTACAATAAAATATACCATTTTAGGGACAAACGGGGTATAATCATGAACATTCCTAGAATAATAGGACATTGTACTATTCCTATATGTATTAATATTATCTTGACAAGGAAGAATTACTATATGACTTTTCCAAGCATTGCTATTCTGCTCTTGGAAAATTGAAATCGTAAATAATGATAGTGATTCTTTAGAAGTTTTGCTATGATAATTTCGGAACTTACTATTTAAAATAATATAAGTTACAATCAATGTATGAAACTTTACTATTCTCAATGAGAATGACATTGAATTGAGAAATACTTGTGGCTTCTGTAACTCGGACTTGAGAGAAATTGCAAAACACTATTGCAAAAGTTTCCGAATGTTCTCGAGCTAACCCGAGTTCGGCCGAGGAACTGCGACCGGCCGGCGGCCGCCATTAGACCCGATTCCGACTTCCGACTCATGTCAGTGTTTTCGCGATTGTTAAGAAGTGCCTAATCGAACAACCCCAACAAGTTCGTCCACGGGTTCGTCGTCGTCGCGTTCGAGTTTGTTATCGAGGAACAAAGAGTAAGTATTAACATAAAATTGAAACAAATAAAAAAATATTCAATCACGTGTGTTTTTTCAACCACCGGCGTTTTTGAAGTTCGGATCATCACATTGAATACCGGCCTTTGGAATACAGAAACATTTTCGTTTACATTGTTATATAACGAGAAAAAACTGTTAAAAGTAGCCTTAGTTTCTTTAACGTTAAAGTATTCCCTATGTAGAGCATGTTCGATGACCTGCTGTCGAAGGACGATGATGAGGCGGTCCAGGTAAGCATCGTCATACGGAGATTTTCAGTTTCGGCGTATATCGCAAAGTTCGTCTATTGGCATGAGTAAATTATGATAAGATTACAGCCTTTCAGGTAGGTATTGAGCATATAAAATCCCGTAAATGATTTACTTTATTGCGAAAAATGTTACGTTACAGGATTATTTTCTTCACGACCTCACCTCCGGGGAGATCGTCGATGTCGGTCGCCAGAAACGAATCAGACTATCCTCCCAAGTAAGAAGTGAGAAGTGAGAAATATATGATATTCAGAGTTTTGTATGGGAAGTGCTTCTGAAATTACATTTACGCAACTCTTATGTTTCGTATATTAACAAGTTAAGCGACGGGAAAAATTATATCAGAAAAGATTGGATGTAATTTAATGGTAATTGTGATGAACGTGTTTCTTTGAAAATAAAAAAAAATATCAAATCACATGGAAAATTATTTACGTCTTGTATTTTTATTTTCGTAGTAAAAGATTATTTATATGTTCCGAAGTATTTGCAGCCCCGAGTTCACGGAAGACCGTAAGCTATTTGCCGGATCACTGGCAACTCTGTTCACTCACACAGACTACACACACACACACACCCTACACGCACACTACAGCCTTTCGGCTGCTCGTGGACGCCAGCATGACACCTTTTTAGTATACTGGTTTAGAGATAATCCAATGACCTAATACAAACCTCGCAAGAGCTCATTTTACTCGTTGCAACGCACTATTGTAATTTTCCCTATTCGAGCTAAGAACGATTACTATGAATTGACCAGAACGTGAAATATTTTATTCCGCTATTTGTAAAGTACTATTGTAATTTTCCCTATTCGAGCTAAGAACGATTACTATGAATTGACCAGAACGTGAAATATTTAATTCCGCTATTTGTAAAGTACTATTGTAATTTTCCCTATTCGAGCTAAGAACGATTACTATGAATTGACCAGAACGTGAAATATTTTATTCCGCTATTTGCAAAGTACTATTGTAATTTTCGGTATTCGAGTCTATAGGAAATTTGAATATAGAGACTTTCAAATACTGATATTATTTTTAGGTAAAAGTCCAACATTCTGTGATTTATTGCAACAGAAGGTATCAACCCTGCATTTCGTTACTCACTATTGTACTTTTTGCAACTGTACCGCGATTGTCCCTAAAATGGTATATTTTATTGTACTTTTGGGTATGCGGAAAAGCAAATATTCCAATAAAATTTCTTTCAGTGCAACAACGCTCTCACGAACGTTTGCTCGTTATTCTAATTCAGCAAAGCAAAAAAAATAAGATCTTCGTCTATTGGTAAATTTGGCGATTCGCGCGTGAACGAGCGCCCGTCTGGTCACGGTCAGCGATGGAGGAAACGAGGGATGAACGCGAGCGCGCGAGAGTTCGCCGCATTCCGAAGGGCGCAGCGGTCCGTTCATCCGCGCCGACGGATGCATAGGCACGCAACGTGATTCCATCACCAGCGGCACGACGTTTATGCGCCTATGGCGGTTACTCGCGATATCTGCAACATGTGTGTGAACACGCATTTTGTGCACGATATGGGCCGGCGCCGCAACGCCATGAGAAAGCATTGGCGCGTACGAGAAAAATCGCATGCAGATCGTTTAAGAGCAATGCCATTCGGAAACGGGGCAAAATGGCATAACGTCAAAATATTGACAAAGAACCGAATAAAAAGGAATTAGGATATTAAATTGACTCGAGTCATGCGAAGGCTTCGAACTTTCAGCCTATGGGGTTCCCTGTTACGGATCTGAATAAATGATTTGATGAACTCGATTCGATTCGGCTGGTGTGGCTGAGTCGATATAGGGGGAAAATCATCGTAAAAAGACGTAATTAGCGATAAATTACGAGCCCATATCGGCAAATAGATGGTATAGATTCATATGTGTTTTCGCAGACTCAACTAACGATAAATATACCCGTTAACGAGCGAGTTTATGATTTTCTGACGAATAGAAACAAAAGGAGCCGTTTCGAAACCTCGTCCTAAATGATTTTTTTTTATACACATTGTTTAATTGCTGATAAAACCTTTTTTGAGTGATGAGTTGTACATTTACTTATTTGGAAGCGAGCTAGAGACTTTTGACGTCTTTGTTGCTTACGAGTACCGTTTTTCCCCCAGAATCGTTTGTATTTATATATATTAGGGTGTCCGTTATTTCTCAAAGTCGACATTTTTTCCAGGCTACCCCTAAAAAAAATGTACCAAAAAAACAAAAATGTTGAGCCTAAGTAGACCATTTTAGAATGATATCAACACGTGGAGTTTGCATATGAATGCAACTCCAGAGCCCGTGAGACACTTGTTAATATCATTTTTAAATAATCGACCGTGACTCAACATTTTTGTTTTTTTGCAAAGTTCTTTTCTAACGGCCCGAAAAATAAAGTCAACTTTAGGAAATAACGGACACCTTAATATATACATATGCGGTTGACCCGTAAAAATACATCAGGAAAGAATTCTTCATGAAATGCATCAATGAATTTCGGATTATTTTCGTTGGAACGTAATTAATTTTTCGTATTCGTCGTTACCGGAAAAAGTTCAATCGCGGCGGAAAGACTTTGCAAAATCGCATCTTTTGCTATCCACGGTCAGCGTATCGGAGCAACTTCACGTTTTTTCCCCCGTTAACGTCGATATACAGTCGCACAATGATCCGCGAAACGCTCGCCCGTGCATTTGGCACGAGAAACCGCAAGCACCACGAAAATTCCACTCTCGAGATTCCACGACGGGTTTCTTCGAATCGAATTTCGTTCTGGCCCAAACGTTTTGCTGTTTCCGAGGCTGCTCTTTAGAGCCGACAAAAAGTTTTACCTTCGCTGTTTCAATTCCCACACGCTTTCGTAAATATATATACATAATATACATATTTTTTTTTTAAATCAACTTTCATTCTATTCTAGTTTATTTTTACAAACAATTCAACGTTTCATTGATTGCGGGGTTTTTGTTAGCGGAGGGATTGATGTATTTATTTGTTCATATCAAGTTTTGTTCTAATTGTATGGACATTTAGGGGAAGGAAACTTTTTAATTGTAATTATGTTTTTAACAGCTCGTTTTTAGGTTCCATTTTGCGTCGAAAATTAGAGCTCTTTGGTATTTCGAAACGCCCCATATTTTTTTTCGTGCATTCCATGATTTACTCACCATCAATTGTATCGATAATAGTGACTACGTTGCTGAAAACCGGGAATTTCAAACGTTTTCAAATTACTATTTGAGGCGGAAAACATGTACAGAAAAGAAAAAAACAAGAAAAAGAAAACATTCATGAAAATAGAGTAATAAAAATAGGAAATAACAGAGCCCTAAAGGTATTCCTAAGGAATGTTTTCTTCTAGAGGCTTGAGAATCTGTTTCCGAAATACAAAACTCGGTTCCGATACGCGATTCCGCAACACGTAAAAAAAAATCCGTTATGCACTCGGCTTATTTCATTAACAAAACGGATTAAACAGCAAAGTCTGAAATATATTTTTTCAATGACGCATGTGACCTTGAGCCGACGAAATTATACGGTCTTGTGTTGATTATGTCGCAGAAATTTCGGCTCAAAAGTGATAAAATGAATTACGTTGTCACACGAGACAGTCACTGAATCAACAATGTATTACGAAATTTAATGCATAATCATTACGATTAGATAGCGTTTACGATAAAGATACTACCTGTAGGTCAGATTATGATGATTCCGATGCAACCTTGAAAACAATTTGGCTCGAGGAGTAGAAATTTCGGCGGGCGATCGACTAACGAGTGCGGTGTAACCACTTGATTTCGGGTCTAAATCGATTTTGCATTAATCCCGAAATTTCATTATTAAATCAATCGCTTTTTTTGCAACTTCGGTGTCCGAAAATTCGACGTAATTTGAGAAATATTGAAAAACATTGCAAATGATTGCTCAATTGAATCGAGAAGTAACTTTGATCACCAACGAAACTTTTTTGTTCGAACCAATTTTCCGCAAATACAATGATAATTGCACCTTCAATTGCAGCTAGTAAATGTAGTTTAAACTCGATCAGCACGCATCAGGTAGACGAGGTCACGTTAACGTTACACGATATACATATATATATAGAAACCCCGAATAAGTCTGGGAAGCGCTTTCGAAGCGGCCAATTTCAGGACCTTTATCTCCTCGTTTAAAATAATTAGTCAGACATTAACGAAACTCCGTCAAAATCGTCGAAAGTTCTCGAATACTAAATTCCAATTGCGGATAATTTAACTGTATAATTATCGTTTCGACAACAAGAACCCCAACAAACTCTGTTTTTCGAGAATTAAAAAAAAAAAAATGAACTTTGTAATAAAATAATTTTCATACAACGAAAAATAATTTTTTTTTTTTTTCAAATAATTTCAATGTATTTTCCGAGCAATTGCAATTGGAAGAGGATTGTTGGAAGAGCCAGGGTGCGGGGAGTTATGTATGAGCTTTCGATGATCTTTAGCCTCTTTAGTCCTCCGCGTGGCAGACGGTTGAATTACAGACCGAAGATTTATTGGAACTCTGTCGGAGCTGTGTGAAACCCCGGCATCGGGATGACAAAGTGTCGTCCGGTGCCACTTGGACGTTTACAGAGACACGTTACATCATATACAAAGCAGACTTACGCATGGTACAGACGAGTCGAATGAGATGGGGGAAGCAATACGAAAATCGGGGTAAAAGAAGAAAAAGAAGAAGAAGAAGAAGAAGAAGAAGAAGAAGAAGAAGAAGAAGAAGAAGAAGAAGAAGAAGAAGAAGAAGAAGAAGAAGAAGAAGGAGAAGAATAAGAGGTGGAAATAGAGAAGAAAATTGATTGGACAGGGAAGAAAAGCTACGGACGAGGTGGAGACGAAGCGAAGAAGAGTTTAAGGGTGCTGAGATTCATATAGATCAATTCTATTCGAGTCCTGACTCTGGTAGTTTGCCAATTCTATTTCGTCGAGCGAAGGCGGATTTGCATTGTGTGACCGCTTTAATTTTGTTGTGAGTGGGTTATAGCTATGCTGGTGGGCATTCGAAGGCTAAATAACCTCCAGTCCGTACCACAACGCAGCGGAGAGTGATTTGGGATACTGTAGTTTTTTTTTTTTCTTTCTAACAAAGCCTGGATAATTTATTTGTCTGTGAGATTTTTTTATTAGCTTTTTTTCAATGAGAAACATTTTTGAGTCTGGACAAAAAAGTTCCGAAACGTTTTCTCAGTCTAAGTCCAACGTTTTCCAACGTCGAAAATAAAATGAAAATGTTTTATTTTTCAAATACTTTATCCATACTATTGGAATCCGTAAACCAAAACCTGCAGGCTTTATTACGGCTACAGTTGCTAGCGAAAACATGCATACGAATTGTTTGAATTATAGATAAAAACGAGTAATCCTTTTGTTTCTGCCAAATAAAAATATCTACATTAACCGATTAATCTAACAAAAGTAACTCTTCACGGAATATTCTCGTTCTTTGGATTCTTGCAGCTTTTTATGCGTTCCAAATTCTGTACACGACCGGATTTTCATCGGAATGTTGATTTTTCTTTTCAATGCTGAATGCAGTCCATATAACCTAAAAGCGTGGACAGTCATCGCTGACTCGTGTTTGAGATATTTTGGTATGTGTTGCGTTATTTAGATTACGGAAATTGTATAACAAATGGTTCGCGAAGAACCGCAAGGGGGGAGGGCGACGAAGAAGAAGCGTTTCGAGCATGCCACACAGTCCGGCAACCACCGCGTCCTGCCAAATTTCAGGCTTAACTGACGGCTGACTGCGGGTGGCTTCGCTCGGATTTATCAATGCCAATCATTCGCGTGAGGTTTATTTCGTGCCCGCACCGAGATCTACAATTTTCTTTGCTTCTGCTTCGTCGCTCGTTTTAACACGGAGCAGACGGAACTGTCACGGATGGAAAGCACTGAGACGCAAACACACACACGCACACAGATAGAGAGAGAAAGAAAGAGAGAGAGATAAAAAAAGAGAGACAGAGAGAGACTCAGCTACGTCGAATTCCGCAGGCGGCACTCGTAAAACCGAATGGTAATTACGTAAAGCAGTCTCGAGTCAAGCCCTCGCATTTTGTTATACACTACACGAGCCGATAAGTCAAGATCTCTAAACTCGACCCCATTGGGTGCGACCGCAGTCCCCCACTTTCCGCCTGTCCAATCAGCCGCCCGACTCTCCCCTCCCATGCAGCGCCTTTGCGTTTTGGAACCGCCGGTTGGTCGTTCCATTACGACGGGAGTGGGAATAGATCTACTGTCTCCGTCTCCTGTCAAACTTGTCGCCGCTTTACTTCTCCGTCGTGTTGACAGGCGTGTAATGCGCGAATCACGTGGTCGCCGGATTCTACAACCGCGGAAACTGGAGGACTAATTCGAATACGTCGTGATACGAGGACTCATGAATCTTGATCTTGACCCTCTACCGTCACACTACCAAATAATATCACGACCGTCACACTGGGTGGATTTCACCCGGTCAGTTTTCAAGAAACAATTGTGAGAAAACTATCCGTCCGAAGGGGTTAGGAAAATTACAGAACATGGTTTGAACATTCAGGATGATGTACGAAAAGTTTATTTGTAAGAAATAAAATGGCGACGGGTTGAGCCGGTCGTTGATCGTGGTTGATCGAGGGGTGGAATCCACCTAGTGTGACGATTAAGGCTTAATCGGTTGATTAAAATTGATCGACCTATCAGTGTCGGCATTCTCTCATGCGATCCACCATGAAAAAAGAGAGAAATGACCGCTACCGGGGTTCGAAACGTGATCACTCAGAGATTTTACCTGATGCGCTCCCTGGAATACTCAATTCTTGAACTTATCCGTTTACTTCAATACCCCTGTTCTTAATTCACCTGATCGTTTCCTTCGTGTATCGTCTTTCGAGTCGTCCTCAGTGAAAAAATAAATAAATAATTCTCGCCGACGTGCGACGCGTAACGCATGAAGATGACTCAATTTTCTCAACGATGAGTACACAATAAAATATTTAACCGCTAAGCTGCGTTGCACCTCAACCAGCAATCCGGAAAGCCTTGGCGACGAACGAGTAATATTTGTCGTCACCGGGCTGCGACGTTAATACAAATATTAATAATACCAAACATTCTCGAAAATTATTTTTAATTTCGCAAATTTCCGTCGCGCTGTCTCGTTTATATGAATTTTTTTTTCTGTTGAATTCATTTATTGTACTCTTTTTTCGTTGCGATCGAACGACATGTATAGCGTAGACGCGTTTGCCGCGAGCGGGAACCTTGATGATGATAAATAGCACTTGGCAAACGTCTTTGGTATACGAAAAAAGAAAGTTGGGCACAACCCCGGTTATTTTTATGACGAGACGACACGAGTCGAGCTTGCTTCATCAAATAACTTATCGACCAACCGCATTCGCAATGTTTGGACCCACTGTGACATTGTATGATTCGTCGGTGATTCTCATTCGTCTGCTTATTTTGCTAAATCCTGCAGTTCAACACTCAGGAATGACCGAAGCGATGTGGCGCCGATGCGAAATTCCATATTTGTCGAACAATTCCGTTTGAATGGACCGAAGTATCCAACAATTAGTCGACTGAACGCAAACGGGTTCTCTATTCGTGATCTTAACCAACTTTTCCATTAAATCAGAATTCCCGGTTCTCCATGCGTTTTATTAAAAATGAGGAACTAAAAAACATAATTAAGCTTTCTAAAATGCTACAAAAACGTTGAAATTCATTTGTGAATCCTCAATCTGGAATCGAATGGAAATCCAACCGCATAGCCCAGCAAAAGAAAGTCCCGAATCACGAAGATGACCCCCCAAGGATCCATCAATGGAACGGCACAGATACGCAAAAATTTCTCGAAATTAAACCCTAGGAAATCAAAATATCAAAAATCGATGCTAAAAAAATATATTTAATAACAACCCAATACCTCAGCTTCAATTCTCTCTTCATTTAATTCGTTTTTCTAAAAAAAAACCATAAACAAAATAATACGACAACAGCTACACTCATTCAAACAGCGGTGAATTCGATGATTCACGCCGCCAATCCCCGGATCCCATATCCATGCGCAATAAGCGCCGGCCCGTTGTTATTCGACCACGTGGACGTACACGAGAACATTCATCCAGCAGGTATGCGGACAAAAGTCGTCGACATAACCTAGATTCGAGCCGGGTGACGTATCGGACCGACCGCAACGAACGTTGCGCGGATCATATGCAACATGGCGACGAAATCAATCGCGTGAAACAAAGAAAAGTCAACCGCGCGGACAACGCGTTCAAAAAAGAAAGGGGGAAAAGGAAACGCAACGTCAGAGGGCGCGCAGTGGAATAAGGTACGACGGAAGAGGACGACAGATGGGCGGATAGCGAAGAGGATGGAGAAGGAAAGTCGATGCTGATGTACGCAAAGGTCACCCTGGGTAGAGAAAA
Source organism: Sussaba pulchella (assembly GCA_963971145.1). Classification (NCBI taxonomy): domain Eukaryota; kingdom Metazoa; phylum Arthropoda; class Insecta; order Hymenoptera; family Ichneumonidae; genus Sussaba; species Sussaba pulchella. The sequence continues at coordinate 7,387,127 of OZ020171.1, read as the reverse complement.
GATGGCGACGGAGACGGAAAGATCATGTGTGTGTATGCGAGCGAACGGTGGAAAAGGGTGCGGAGGTCTGGTACACGTCGAGAACCCCGATAGAACGGTTGCGAATCTATTAATAGCATTCACCCGGTTACCGCTCGTCCCGCGTTCTCGTGAGAAAGACAAGCCGAGCGATCCGCTCCTCCCACGAAAACCTGCGGCAGCTCTATTAATATAACGACCCCGCTTCTCCTTCTCTCGGACGGTATACAGATACACCGCATATAGATCCAGCTATATCTGTACAGAGACTGTATGTGTGTGTGTGTATTTATATGCAAGCGAGTGAGTCGAGGTGTGTTGATCCGCCACTCGAAGCGCGGGCACAGGCCGAACGATGGCTGATGACGCCGGTGGTGACAGAGAACTTGCTTCCTTCGCGTTTTTCTCATAGCTGCGTTGTGTGATCCATTATCTTTCTTTATGCCCTTGGTCGCATACCAGTGGCGCCGCCCGCGGCGCACTTCGGTATAGATGGAGTCTCGTGGTCGTGTGCCGGTGGCGCCACCCGCGTCGGACTTCAGAGTTAGGGCCCATGCAGAAGGGCGGATGGAGCGATTTTTGAGCTACATCCTATATAAAATATATTATATAGATTAATATGTTGCATACAGCGCAGCTCAAATCTGATCCGCATCCGCCAATTTTCACGGGCCCTAATCTTGGAGATAGGGTCCGGAGCACGGCCTTATATACAGGTCTTGAAACTCCGACGATTTGGCTAGTACGGATAAATACATTTTTTGGTTCTCGTAGCTGCCACAAGGAGGGCGCTACCGGGACTAAAGTGATGTGGTAGCGAGATGGAAGCAGATTGTCAATTTTTTTCTAATAACTCAAGAGAATTGTACGAATTGATACGTTTTACCACTTTAAAGCAATATCAAAGCATAGACGTTATATCGTCAAATATGCACAATTTTCACATACCATTCACCAGAACCGTGAAAGAATTATGGAATTAATAGAACGCAGTTAATTGATCAATCGCGAGGTAATCACAGGAATAGAAAGTTGTTCATTACCCGCTCCCGCGTTACTTTAGTTCCGGTGGCGCCCCACTTGTGGCGGCTTCGAGAAACAGAAATTTTTATTTAGCAACATTTGAAAATATTAAATCCGTTGTCAGCTGATTGTTCGGGCCACGATTATTTGACAGGAAAGTCGTTGTTGAATGGGTTCAGTTTAGTGTCACATAAGCCACAACAAAATGGCCGATATGGCAGCCATAATCTACTACAACTCCCGCGCATGTTTTCCCTCTTAATCCTTCACCGTCACATTGTTTTCATCCCTTCATGAATTTTTTTCAACACGTTGCCATTTTCTTTCTTATCAATAAACTTTTCGTACATCATCTAGAATGTTTAAAGCATGTTCTGTAATTTTTTTAACGACTTCGGACAAATAGTTTGCTCACAATCGTGTTTTGAAAACTGACTGGGTCAAATCCACCCAGTGTGACATCCGTTATACGATTTGATAGCGTGACGGTAAAGCCTTAAAAATCGGTATCACCGGACATATAGAACGCTCCTAAACGTTCCTATCACTGTTATCACCCTTCTCACGTCCTTTCAATTTTCAAATAAAAAAAAATAAATAAAAACTTTTCATCATCGAAGAAAAATCAAAATAACTTAATCGAATCCCGAGTCAAATTGAACGTCATTGTTCGTTGCTGCTCCACCCGCCTGGGTTGGGAATTGCAAGGCCGTACACCAGACGCGAGTCAGAAATAAAAATAGAATCTAGTTGCAACTCCATCGAGAGAAAGAAAAAAACGTTTTCCAGTGAACGGCTTTTGCCAGAATTATGTGTTCTCTACCGAAATATTTGGAATTTTTTTTTTTTTTTTTACCACATGTTATGGACCCGACGTTAGTATACGTTTGCAGATAATGTTCTCCTCGGAGGTAATGTCCCGTACGCGGTCAACCGCGATAGCTCGTAGCCGACTGTCGTGACTGTCGGAGGGAAGAAAATGTTTTTAGCCGTATGTGCAAGAGACACTCGCTCCCATGACGACGGTCATAACTCGATAGACTCGTGTTCGCGAGGTGACTCCTCGACGCCTCTCGATGACAACGTCGTCGGTTTTGCCGTCGTGCCCGTGGTTTCGGTCTCTGTGAGTCACAGAGTGGCGCCGGGTGCGTGTGGCGCCACTTCGCAACTAACTTTCGTTCTCTTCGATTTTTCACGTTCTTTTTGCCGCAACGGCTCCCGAACCAGTCGGCAACACCACCGATTTTCGCATTTGCCGAGATAGCACGAGGCAAAGATTTTGGAATTAACTTTTACCATACGGATGAAGAAAAGTCAAACGATTTCACAGTGTTAATCCTCTCTCGTAGTGAAATTATTTGGTATCGATTAGTTTAGCGATGTAAACGACAATTTGGAACTCTTTAGTACTCCTAGAATATTTCTATCGCAACCGCTGAATTAAAAAAAAAAAAGAATTTTATTACATAGGAATAATGAGAAGATAGATGGAGAAAAATTCTCAACAACTTGATCTTCTCTGATGGAGGGTCGTAGTTATCGAAAACGTTATTAAATCTGCTTACAGAATATTCCATGTCGTTCGAATCGGAGGGAAATAGTAGGACCGTTTTTTTGCATTCAATAAAATATTTCGATCAATACACAAATGTCTGCCGACTTTATTTTTCTTTAATAATAATAATAACAATAATGATAATAATAATAATAATTATTATATATAACAATAATAATAATAATAATAATTATTATTATTATTATTATTATTAATATTATAGAATAATAATAATAATAATTATTATTATTATATATAATTATTATTATTGTTAATAATTAATAAAAAAATACATTAATTAATAATTAAAAATAAATAAATAAATAAACAAATTAATTAATTAATGTTATAGAATAATAATAATAATAATAATAATAATTATTATTATTATTATTATTATCACCCTAGACAGAAATAATAATGATAATAACAATAATTATTATTATTAATTTCGTGTCTTATCCGATAATTTTCGCAATGATTAAAAACCGACGACGCATAACATCCGTGTAATCGATGACGGATGATAGAAAAAAAAAACAATCTTATTTCTCTGTTCAAGCCCGACGTGGCGAAATAACCGACTATTTTAGAAATGCTAATTTTATCCTCGCCCTTAACGGCGGTCTCACTGGCTCTCGAAATAATGGTTTACTATTTATAGTACAGAGGTAGTAACGCCACATTGCGTTGGCCAGACCGTGATTAGTGCTTAGCAGGTTCTTCGCTGCACTTCGTATATCTGCGCAACGATGAAAAACCCTTTGCGACGGATCAAAGTACCCGACGGCGAATCCGAAGACGCGGATAGCAGCGAGAGACGCGAGCTTCAGTCTCTCGACAAATCGTTCAACGAATTTTCATGACAAACTGGAAAATTACTCTTGGTCCGACCCCCGTTGAAAACGTGCCGTTCCGCGCATGTGCTACCGGCGTAAAGTGGCCGTTTCCGGCGCACTCCGACAGCGGGTGGAAAAGTTTTTTTCCGCCCGCTACTGCAGGGCGGAAAAGATCCGATTGTATAATTGTAATTTGAATTTACGTCACTAGTGTAAAAATCCTCCCATTATATTTCAGAAAAAAATAGTAAATAAATTTTCCGAGAAAATAAAAAATTCCATGATTGCTTTGCTTCTTGTTCATACAAAATCAGTTGCATTTGGTCCAGTCAAGAGGGCTTCACCCCCCTGAGACCGCTTGTTTCCAACAAGTGTAGGACAGAAAGTATAGTGTGCACCACGGGCGAAATCGTTTACTTTCCGCCCTTGATATACAATGTGCGATTTTTGCTTGAACTTTTAGATTCAAGCCAGGGGTCGATTCAGCCAAAAAACACAATAATGTTTATCGTGTTGTTGATAATAATAATAGAATATATGCATCAACTTTCGAGGTCTTTTTTAATCTTCTGACCATTCTTCAAAATCAAATATTCGCTTTTTTCGGCAACTTACTCGAAAAGAATTATCTAAATAATTATTCTCTATCAATTGCGAATCATTTGCTCTTCATTGAATAAATCGCACAGCTTTAACACGACAACGTTGCTGGTCACTCTAACAACAACAAAAAAATAACTACGCTAAGAATCTTGAACCAGAAAAAAAAAACAATAATAATGAACAAAATGAAAACGAATGTGTTGAACGAAAAACGACGATGCAACGAGAAATTCAGAGCGACCTCGGTTGGCCTACATTCCGAATTCGGGACACGGGATGGAAAAAAAACCGTGGTATCAGTACGAACGGAAATTCCTCAGCGACGAAACGCAAATAAAACCCCAAGCCCGCCTTCATCGATGATCCGAAATAATTTTCAAACTCGGTGTATTTCAAAGAACGTTATTTATTTCAATCAACGCGATTTATTCATCATTATTTCCCCTAATCTTTTACGAAAAAAGTGCGCGAAATAAATGCGGCCTGGCAATTTACAACAGTAGACGGTTAAAAAAAAAGAGATCTAAATTATTGGTGCCGGAGTTTGTAGCCTGTGGCCGTTTATTTTTTCTTCATATTTTTAGATCTCGATATTTTCGAACGGGTCGCAACTATTTTTGACTTTTACTCGCTTTCTTTCTCTGCGTTTCGCTCTATTCCACGATGCCTCCCCCTCTCTCTTACCCCTTTGCTTCCTCGACTCGCCATATTTCTGTAACTCGTCATTTCATGCTCACGCGTATTCCGTTAACGATGTACTTGATACATTTTTTCATCTTTCTTTATTTTTCTTTCTTCCGTCGAGACGCGACGTTTAGTAGTAATTCCATGTGCTCTGCTTCACTCTCGTCATTCGTTGAAAAACAATGAATGAATTTTCGTCATCGCGTAGGCCGATGGATTTTTTTTGCCAACGTCAACTCCACGTCGTTCACCGAATTTGCCAAATAGTTACAATATTGTTTACGCTTCCGTTGGCGACTTTTGAGAAAAAAAAAATATTCGAGACGCGAGAGCTCGTTGAATTTTCATCGATCACAATTCTTCGCAACCGAATGGTTTTTGTTATTCTGACGAATGACAGTTGCATGACAGTCGCATCGATTTCCATCAATTTACGTCGTCGAAGTCTTTCGTTGTTATTTCAGCTTCGTACATTCGAGATAACAAAGTCATCGTCGTTATCACAACTATTTTAGTTCGCGTGAGTTTTCAAGTTACAAAGCTGAGCTTGCGAATAACAAAGATGAAAAAATAGACGAACCCTCTGTTTGTGACGACGCCTCGACATTGTCATTTCCCTCATCCACAAATAAATGAAACCAAGGGTGAGTGAGGGGGAAAAAATATGTGAGGGGTTTGCAAAGAGGGTTTTTAGAACGGAGTATTTATAAGACGAGCTTGTGGGGACCTCACGCTGAGGCAGACGTCGCGATAGGCTAGTTAGAAGATGTAATTGCGATTTTACCACTTAAAATTCCAGAATGTTGATTAGAATTGATTTTTTTTCAATCAATTTCTCTTGAACTGATTCGGTGATTTTTTTTGTATCTATACATTTTGGGGTGTTTCGCAAAAAGATAAATTCCGATTTTCACGGAACTCGACTATTTCAAAGTATTTTGCTTCCGTAGAGTCGTGTAAAAAGATGAGGGCGATCGGACGATTTTTGGGGGTGGCGCTGATTTTTTTAAATCTTGAGTTTTTTTTTATTTGAGCTACTCACTCATCCATAAAAGGTCCCGCTTTTGCGATTTTGGATTTTTTTTTACAATTCTCGCGATATCTCTTGATCTATGATAATTACAAAAAAATGTGAGAGAACTGGTTTTATCCAATGTTTAATTCTCCAAAAAAACCAGTCTCCATCAATTTGGTCGAAAGGAGAACTTTATTTTTGTGAAATTTGCAAAATCAATATGACATATTAAAAAAAAAAATTTATTTTATTTGCATAACAAATCAACATTGTCAATTGGATTTTTTTATGGCAAGAAGATTGTTCATGGCAATACTTAATTGGACGAAAGTGGGTTAGAAAAGAATATATCTACGCATTGAGTACGACGCCATGTCGGATTTCAAATCGTAATTAAGTATTTTTCAAATATCTGAATAAATGTTTTGATTTCGACAAAATTGATGTTCTTTCTTTGACAATTAAACTCCCAATGAAACAACTCCTTCAACATTTTCTCGTAAATATCATAGTTCAAGACATATCGCGAGAATTGTAAAAAAAACAAGCGAAAATCGAAAAGCGGGGTCTATCACGCATGAGCTAGGTTACTCAAATTTCAGATGGGTACTTTCAAGGACCTGAACCAACATTTAAGGCCGCAGACCCAAAGAAAATAGACTTTTTTAAATCACTAATACAAAATACATAGAATATGATTTAATACAATAAATATCGTATATAAAATATATACATACACATATTTTGCAATGAGAAAAGTGGTAATAAACTGTAACGTTTTTATTTCGTTGCAGGTAAGGATTCTAGATTTTTTCCACTAGACTCGAAGCAAGACCGAATATCGGAGAACGAAGCGTCGACGATGATTGGGCCGTCATCGATATCGGTTGTTGTCGGTGATGCGCGGGGGGGTTGAGAAGCCGCGCGCGTATGGGGGATGTCCGGACGAAACGGAGGGGGTTGGAGCAGCAGGTAGGTAAGTCGCTAAAAATAAAACCGGTACATCATATCGAGCGGCGAGTTATAAATAGTTCCGTGACGACGACGACGAGAACGACGAGGTCTTCCTCCGTTCCCACTATTCCCGCCCGGTTCTCGTACCCGCAGAACGTTCGTATATCAACCCGTGTGTACATAATGTACCTGCTGCCTAGATAATGCGCCACGGCAACAGAATGCGCTCCCAGACACATGGAATAAACGTTTTCAACGCTATAAACGTGGCAAAACCACATTTTTTCGTTCTCGTACAGGAAACGCCGTTTCTGTTGAACGATTTATGTTCGATATTTTCACGTTGTGACATTCGAAACGGTATAAAACGTCGGGACAAGTGGTTTGAAATGGCGTGTCTAGCGGTGCGCACGTGCGCGCGCGTGAGCGATTTTTTTAACGGCAATTTTTGTAATTTTTTTTATACGCTCCAGCACTTGTGATTTTTCAGATATTGAGTTGAAATTTTGATTGCGAAGGGTCTATTTTCAAACGAGTTTGAGGGGGGGATTTTGGCGTGAATTAATGACCAAGTTTGGGGTCGCGGTGACCCCGCAGGATTGGAAAAATGATGGCCTTTGGACATACTTTTTTGTACATTTTCTTCCACAACTTTTTCAAAATTGAAGATGTTCCGCCATGAGTAATCTTATTTTTTACTATTGATTGAATTTGAAAATTTTGAATTAAAACGTATTTCTGTCATAGCAAAGCGTGTAAATTGTGCGTAAAAGATTGATTGTTGTGTGTTTTTTTTCCTATGATTTCTGAACCCGAATTAGGTTATTATATTTAATTTAATAATAATATTAATAATAATAATAATTATTATTATTATTATTATTATTATTATTATTATTATTAATATTATTATTAAATTAAATATAATAACCTAATTCGGGTACAGAAATCATAGAAAAAAAACACAACAATCAATCTTTTACGCACGATTATTATTAATAATAATAATAATAATAATATATATATTTTTTTCGATAAGATTCGGTTGTGTAATGAATTCCCAGTTTTCCCCCCTGCTTATTATCCTCCTTATAATAATAATTATTATTATTATTATTATTATTTTTAATAGTATTATTATTATAAATATATTATTATTATTATTATTAAGAATAATAATGATAATAATAATAATTATTATTATTATCATTATTATAAGAAGGATAATGAGCAGGGGAGAAAAACTGGGGTATTCATTCCACAACCTAATCTCATCGAAAAAACAATAAAATATATTCACTCGGCGAACTTCGTGCACATCCGTGGTTCTCCGGTCTGGGATATAAGTACCCAGACCTTTAGCTTAATCTCCGGCTCACGAAGCTTCGTGGATCGATGAATCGGCACGTAAAACCATGAGGAGAGAAAATGAGAGAAGAATAGACCGAAGGGAAAGGGAGAGAAGAAAAGTTCCGCCAATGTGCGAAGGGTTGAAAGGGTAATGGGCAATGGACGGAGGACTCATGCGGCGAGCGAGAGCCGCGGGTCGAAGAAAGGGGCTGAGTTTTGGGGCGAGGAAAAGAGGTAGAAGCGAGAACGAGAATGGCAACCTTGCAGAGCTATTCTTACCATTGAGACGTATTCTGATCGATGAGAGAGGGTGTCGCTTCCTATCACCACCGCTACCGCCTTCGTGATTCGACATTCTACCGCGGTCTATTCGTCGCAGTAGGCGGAATAGCCCGAGATAATTAATACGTTATCGTTGCTCCGTCGTTCGCGAGTCATTCGAAACGTACGATAATGCGCGAGTTATCATTCACGGTCTTAAAAGAAAATAATAAGAAAAAAAGAACAACGAAAAAAAACTAAAAATTGTCGATGCCCTCGTTTGCCAGATCAGCGGTTTTAGTTCAAAGCTGGGAAGTTTGCTGCGTCATCCAGCGAAGCATCCTCTCTCTCGCTGCGGTTCCGGAATGTGAAACGGCGAAGAAAGACAAAGGGCTTGCGCGCGGCGAGATAACAAAATTTCCCCGGAAGCAGCCTCCACTACTCGGCCCACGGAATTTAGATAGGAGCTCGCGAATTATTATTATTATTTTTTTTTTTTCGTCTTTTAATTTTTTTTTATTGCACTCATGCTCTTGCACTTGGATGCATGCGCGATGACGTTTTTGCAGATGCTCTCAATTTTCGACGTGTCTTTTATTATTTGCAATAAATTACCACAAATTATCAGTTATTATTATTTTGTTCTTTTTTTTTGTTGTTTATAATTTCAATTCGTCGATTCGTCGGATGTTAATATTTCATGCGATATGGGATATGACGTGGTCGTACGTTGTTTCAACGTAGCATCGACACCGCGTGAATTAGCGACAACGTAGAAAGCCCCATGGGTTATTATTACACGTTCCGCAACGATGTAACGGTGTTGCTTATGCATATAATTGCGTGGCAGTCGTCGCTGTGAATATCCGAATATTTTGATCGACTGCGTTTATAACACGACCATTATTAAATTTCTTCACCAAATTAGATCGCCACCGCGATTTAGTTACGAACGATATCGCCACCGAAATACAACTTATACAACGTTTGAACGTACGAGTTACAAAAGCGATTGGGTTGAACCCCGGGTTCCAACGTAACGCCTTGACTTTTATCGTCAGTGTTGGACCTTTTGATGAAGCTTTTTTTTTCTTCATTTGATGGCGAAGTCCTAATTTTTTTTTGCTTAAATTTTTAAAGGACTTTTTCGGTGTGAGGAGATTGGAATGTTTTATTTCCGTGAATTTTGGTTTCACTAAGAAGATTTGTAGTCGGCCTGCATTTTTTTTTTCGTTCATTAAAATCATTTATGTTCCCTATGAGGAAAAAAGTTTTAATATTTTTTCTTCTTCAAGTTTTCGACAAATATTTTTAAGCAATCCAAGAAGCTGTGAAAAAAATGAGGACTGGGAGTGGAAGTTTCTAATCCCCTAAAAATTTACTGAAAAGGAAGAGATACAGATTATAAGTCAGTATACAAAATATTATAGCGGCATGGAAAATAGTTTTACCGATGAAAAATTCCAAATTGCTAGTAATTTCGAAATTGTGTGTCGAGCTTAGCCTCTTTTTCCGACAGTTTTTTGGTTATTTAGATATCAAATTTTCAAAATCAAGCAAATCTTTCATATCACCCTAAAGAATGAAGTGACGAATAATTTGGCGGAACTTAAGACTCATGGCTCAAAAGAACGTCTTTTGAGAGCTTCCACGGTTTTTAATAAAGTTGTTTCGAAAAAACACTTTTAAAGTTTCGAAAACAAGATTCTATTGATAAACCCACGCTTACCATCAATTCGCGATGCCAGGCCCATAATCATCCCTCCCTACTTTTCGAATTGCTCATTGATACCAGAAATTCTATTTTTATCATTAACCCTTTATTTTAATTGTCTCATTTTCTCGTAAGCAAACTTTTTTTCAAAAAAGTTATTTGTTTCGTGAATTTTTTAGCATGTAAATAATTCCAACCGCACTTTTTATCGATGTAAATTAATTCATCAATGTTCAAAGTATACTCAAGAATTTTTTCAACCCAATCGCACGCTCCGATTCAAAATGGCGGGCAGTCAAAGTTTCTCCAGGCAGGGAAACGACAAAGGCTTAAATTGTTAAAAAAATACCTTAGGGCTATTTTCACACAAGATTAATCTCTCAAAAATAACATTCTTGAAATAAAAAAACTTGCAATTCTTTTTCATCGGCTTAATTATCACCCAGCTCTCCGGGGTCACTTGACACGCCGCGAGAACAATTCCGAACCGTAGATTCGTTGACTGGATTTCGTTTTCGTTCGACTGAGATATTGATTTGTTTCGCTTGCGACACGGTTGTGTAATGAGTGGAGTTACGAATGCGCGAATTACACAATCGGCGATTCGGCATCTGTACGTACGCGTGTATTTTAACGTACGTGGATATTATACGTGAATTATAACTCACTGCTATCCGCGACCTGTATCGTTTCATCGGAGCCACGTTAACTAACACGTGGAGATATTAATAAAGCTCAACAACTTTTACGCATCGTCATTTGGCATATAACGTTGTTATAATTAGCAGTGCTTATGCACCCGTTTGCTATTTTTGGGATTGACGACTATTGCGAAGTTTCGTTTACGTAAATATTTTATCGTTGATCCGCGATTTTCGGTAACTTCCAAAAATGTTGATTCACGAGAGGAACTACGTTGTTCCTTCTCCGTCTTATCTTGATAATGATAACGATCGTTTTGATAATCTAAAAAGCGTTGGACAAAATTTATTAGGTTGTTTGCGATGAATTCGCGCGTTTTTTGTATTTTTTTTTTCCCCCGCAATTTTGTGAGGTGTTAAGTAAAGTACATATATGCATTCGGAAGACTTTTTCTCGCTCTACAAAATTATTTATTTTAATTTTTTTAATGAATTAATTTTAATCAATTCAAGTTTTCGAACCAATCGAATCGAGTTAAATGATTTGAATCAGTTTAAATTTCGTATGGATTTTCTTTTTTCCTGGAACTTCCATTTCAAAAGCCGGAAAATTGATAAAAATTAATTATTTCAAAAAATTAAAGCACATAGCTTTGTAGATCACGGAAAGGACTTTCAAATGCATATAAATACTTTACATAACAAATCACAAAATTGCGGGAGAAAAATAAAATACAAACATTAACAAACACGACGGCATTGTTGATAAAAAAGAGCAATTTCGTTTTAATTTACTTTATTATTGATGATGATATATTAATGATTGATTTAAAAAATTATTTACGAGGAATATGTTAAATTTTCTTCAGTTTTCGCGTAATATAAACAATTGTGTTGTCGCGCCGCAGCGCCCTCTTGCCAGTACCCGGTTTTCTGTCCATTGCCCCTCTGGCGACGCGTCGCTACACCATTTTCGTTGCACCGTACAACCAAAATATGGAAATCGATTCATTCTCTCGACTTACGAAGCTCAAAGCATAAAAAAAATCAACGAAGTTGACTCAAAGACTGAATTTCCCACAATTTCGTTAATTCCTAAATCGCAACATCGCCGGCGTGCTCACTTATATCGACCTGACGGTCAATTCCATAAAATCGTAAGAAAGAAGATGCAAAATGGGTCTCACGAATCCCATTGCAATGGACGGTATTTCAATCGAATAAACAAAACATTTTCGTTCTTCACGGAAGGTTTTCCTTCTGTTATCACGGATATTTTGAACACCGGAAGTCACGGCCACAAGCGCGCTGCCGCTTGTATTACTATTACCGCAAAATTACCCGAACTATGCGATTTTTCTGTCGTAGAGTCGACAACCGCGACTCATCGACGACGTTAGTCCACTACTACTTACTAACACTGATTGCTACGTTTTATAAGTAGAATGAGACTGTAGCGGGTCCGGCGCCTATGACGCCCATGGCCACTATTAACCCTCTAAAATACCTTATTTATTTAATTGCGTCAATACATCGGCATAGACTAATATTCACACGAGAAGAGAGAATCTAAAGTCAATTTTTCAATTTGAAAAATAAATATCTATGGGTCAGGACGGCTCTATTCGACCCGGGTCAAAAGTCTGCATTTTCAGAAACAGTGGTCAAATTTTTTTTCTTTATTTTATCTGTCTACAATTCCTGCACCTCACCGACAAAATATGTAGTTGTTGCACGTGAAAAAGTGATTTGGTAATAAGATAAAGTAATGTTATTGGAATAAGAAATTTTGATCGCGTAGAAACACCCCTCAAAGATGTCGCACGGGTCTCAAATTTTAATCAGATTTTTTTTGAACACCTTAAATCGCATGGGAAACTAGCATCTATGAAATTCTAACATGACTTTATTAAGGGACACCCTACTATATCTATAATGATACGTTTTCGGGATTTTTATCTTTCGGGACATTCAGTCTGAGCCATGCCGATTCGGAACATTCATTTTCGGAGCATTTCAATTGGATCTTCTTATCTCAGCCCTTCTCCTTCGCCCTTCCGATCGCAAATCTTCCTGCAACGCGCAGACGCACTTGTCAATAAATAAATCCCATGCGAACCCGTTAACGAAAATCAACCCGAAAGCATATCGTGGGGTTGAATCGACTCAAGCCCCAAAAAAATAGAAAACGTCATCCTAAAAATCTATCCACATTCACGAATAAACCTCAGAGTCTCTACTTTACGATAAATTTTCGAAATCCAAAATTCCCCCAATTATTTATCATAAAAATAACAATAAACAAATAAACTCCGAAAACCTAAAAATGTTCGCCTGCATCGAATCCACCCCAATAATCCATACACTAACCAAGTTGAAACAAAAAAACAAATCCAAGAAAACCACACGAACCAAATCCAAAAATCCATACAAAAACGATACTCCGCATTCTAAAAAAAATAAAAAAAATAAAAAAAATAAACGTGCAACGATGATACATCGGTAGAATCGGAGAGTTTGCGTAGCGATGCGAGCAACCGAGCAAAGCAAAGCAAGCCGTGGACGTAACAATGCGTGAGTTTAAAAATAGATTGTCGGGCCGGGGCCAACGTCGGGTTCCGCGATTCGTCCGCGTCGGGGCGCCGCCGTCGAGAACCGCGTCGGGAACCTCGTCGGGAGCTCCGCCGCGGCGCGAAAGGTCCACGAGAGACGCGGAGTGCTCCACCAGTTCACGTTCGTCACGCGTACCAGCTGCTGCGATTTATTATTTCACTTGCTATTGCTCCTGTTGCTGCTTCGCGAACGTCCACAGCTTTTGCGATTACGGAAATATCTTGATTAGTTTTGTTTCTTGTTATCATTTTTATCTCGCGTCGACGCATCGTTGTATCTTGCGCGATTGATTAAAATGAATTATGCGGTTTCGGGCGAGTAAAATCGTCGAACCAACTGTTCGATAGATCGTTCGATCATTGAATTATTATTAAATTATTTCGATGGGAATCGGATTAGATGAAAGATTGATAAGTAAATAAATAAATAAATAAACAAACGAACGAACAATTGGTCGTGACGGTGTCTCGATTAGCGACTGTGGGTGGAAGTGCGCGCGTGATCGATAGATCGAAGAGTGCGCGTTTTTGGGGTGTTACGACCGATTAAATCGCGGTTCGAAAAGTTTTCCGTTGGTACGTTCAACAGCGGGAATCTCGCGGGTGAGGCCGTTGCCGTCGTGAAGCTCCTCGTCCGGGTTATTCCGTCGCTCGTTGAGATATCGACGTTCCTCGATCTTCCGCAGTGATCCATCGCGGCCACTTGCGCGGATAAGCTCCGGTTTTTCGCCGGGATCGGGAACGCGCGGGAGCGGAAGTTTGGGGTTGATGGTTAAATGCGCGGACTCGATAAATTGACGAGGTAATTTATATTATCATGATACAAATATCTTGGAAACGATTTAGAAAAACAAAAAAAAAAACATTTTGATATGTTTGCTTCGCTGAGTTTATAAAACGATCGATAAACAAAAAAAAATTAAGATCGGTGAGAATTCGAAATTTTTGGAGCAAGGAGTTGATGAAGAATGCATCATATTAACTTGAATCCCGATATCCTGAAAAGCGCTATTTTTGTTTTTTAATTAAATATCTTATTCTTTATGTTTATTTTTTATACACCTAAGTCACCTAAGATCGTGGTCGTATCCGTATTTAATCAGTAATGGAAAATTGCGAACCTTTTTTATAAAGGTTGCCAAATGTTTTATCCATTTGTTTATTTATTTATCTATTTTATAAAAGAAAAGTCTGGCATCATTTTCCGGGTTGTTTCGCACACGGTGAGATTTTTCTTTGGTTCGAAAACGCTTGGTACGCTTGAAAACAATCGTTTACAATTTTTGTATGCCGCCTTGGGCGTGGAATTGCTCGCGGGGCGAGTCAAGCTGCGAAACCGCACTTGTGCTGCACTTTTATCGCGTCACTGAGCCGCCACGATGCAGTGGATTCGTGAACACAAATACACGTACATACGAACACGTATTTATTCGCATTAGGGTGGTTGTTATTTGGCTCGTGGTCGAATTTTTATTGCAACGGGTTACGAATCGATTTTAATGTAAAAGAAAACCGAAATTTCGAGCCTGTTTTGAATCTCTTAGTCTGATTCTGAGCATTGCCTTTAATCCGGTGAAGTTTCACATTTAATTCGCATGCAATTTTTTTACCTTTCGGTAATTATGTTTGCGGGATCACTAATTATTACCGAAAAAAATCCAATACCATAAAAAAAACTTTTGAATATTGTGCAAATAAAACCCCATCAATTGATTATTTCGCGATAACGATACTGTAAGAAATTAAGGGGATAGACCCTGCTTTCATCATAAAGAACAAAATATACAGATATGGGTCATCTCATGCCACGTTTGCACCTTCGACTATTATCGTACAATTTATTCAAGTCGTATATCGGAGACCTTTACCCACCCTGAATTGGGGTAAAGTACCTTATATAACCTTTGCAAACAATGACACTCAATGTGAAGCCCTGCGACTGACAAATATTCTCGATATTCCGAAATTATTTGAATAAATTGGATCATAATCGTCAGAAACGTCGTAAACATGGCATGAGAGATGACCCATATATGTATGTTTTTTTTTCGTGAAAGTAGGGTTCATACCCGTTTATTTTATATGGTATTGGATTATCACAGGAATAATTAGCCCGTAGTCCGCAACGTCTTCTTTGGCACCTTTACTCCTCAACGGGAGTCATTTACATTCCAGGGCCTTAAAAAGTACTCCAAAGTGCTTCAAAAAATGCCACAATATTCATGAAATCTTATCAACTATCCTACTACAAGAATCAATCGTTATATTGCTGAAGAAATCATTTGTATAAACAATATAATCATATAAACGAATTAAAATGTGAAGAACGCAAGTCTCTAAGGGTTAGCCGTCCTGCCAACATAATTATCGAAAGGTAGAACGATTTCACGTGTCCCAAATGAAAAACTTCACCCGATGGTTATAAGGATGTTCAAAATTAGACCAGAAGAATTCAAAATAAGCTGAACAAAAATGTATTCATTGTTCCATCGATTTCCAAGCCGTTCCAATCAAAATTCGAGATGACCCAAATAAAAAACACCCTTCCTATCCACACACTCACACCTCTTGAGGGCCTATAGCGTAACCCCGAGGCTCTACATTCATTGGCATAGTTAGCGTCGTGAATCGCGCGTGCAGACTCGAGAATTCATTCGTTATTCACGAGACTCGTGAGCGAGGGAGATAGCAGGAAGTGAAGCAACGACGATACGAAGACCTTTCGTGAGAATTGCGGGTCTGAACGTTGTACGACAAACGACCCGTCGACGGTGGATGATAGCGAAAGACACGGCGAGGTCGACGAGCTCGCGTGAATTTTCCCCGGTCGTGCGATCCTCGATGGGCTCGAGTATATAGCCAAGACCCCCCCCGGTGGTTCGTCGTCGTTGCCCGGTGTGTGCCCGTTCGACACGTTCGTGGATCGTTGAAACACCGACCGAGGGAACGAGCTACGCCGGGAACACCTGTTGTTCTACCGCCGCTGCTCTCCGGTTCTTTCTGTCCCGATTGCGGAGTACGCGCATTTTCAACGCGCTTCGCGCACCCGCTTTTCTTCTCTCGAACGAACTGTCATTCGTTCAGTAACAATATTGAACATTCGGGGTTGTTGTTGGTGCAATAAAAATAATAATAATAATGATAATAATTATTATTTCCGTGACGGAAATTATTATTATATAATAATAACAATAATCATATCATAATAATAATTATTATTAATGTCATTATTATTGTTATTGTTGTTACTTAACTTAGGTAGTTCAATTCGAGATAATTATTATTATTATTATTTGTAATTAATTAATGCGACTGGAAATCGATAGTAGATTTCTCTAAAATTCTACTTAAATAATAAAAATAATAATAATAATAATAATAATAATATAATAATAATAATCACAATATAATTATAATATTAATTATTATTATTATTATTATTATTATTATTATTATTATTATTATTATTATCACAATATAATTATAATATTAATTATTATTAATATTATTATTATTATTATTATTATTATTATCTTCTATCAAATTATACAAGTTTTTTTCTTATTCCGATTAACTAAGTTTACATATATTGTGTAAATAATAATAATAATAAATATAATAATTATTATTACTATTTCTCTTTCTTTTTCTTTTATTATTATTTTCTTCATTTTTCATAATAATAATAACTATTATCATTCTTATTTCTCTGTCATTATTTCTTGATCGCACTAAAAAAAAGGACTCGCATAATTTGTTCGGAAATTAAAAAAAATTGATCTTGATGGAATCGAAAATGTTTGGCGCTTTATAATTTTTTTTATTTTTTCAATAAGAAATACTTGAAATCGAATGAAATCGTTTTCGTTGGTGCTCTCGTCAATTTGCGAAACGCGGTTGAATCTTGCTGTAATGTCAATAATCTGAATCACATGACGATAGTAACGATATTGATAATGGCAATGACAATAAACATCAAATAACAAATATTACTCCGACCGGTTAGTCCATATGCAAAGTTTTCTCATACAATCTCCATCGGCTCCATTCCAGTTTCCTCCATAACGAAAGTAAAATAGAAAAAAAAAAAACAAAAGAAAATAGACCAAACAAAGGTGATCACCGGATATGGAAATCCCATACCCGGGAGGCATTATTTCGCCCATGGGAGGATTTTCGTATTACCGTTCGTACAAAAGTCGCGTCGGGCTTTACCGCAATTCCGTGCGGGTAAATGTCAAGGATGAAGAGTGACGATAATGCCGTTGCGGAGTTACGTGGATGGCGGAGAGAAGAGAGAACACACATATCGGGTACACGACCGGGTTGATTCTCGTACGGAAACCAGTGTGTGTCGATTAAAATGAGCATCGCGTTCTATGGAAGTCGAACGAGTTATCAAAAGTCGTGTTTCATGCGCGCGAACTCCGCAACGTCGTTGTCGGGCTACGCGAGCGTGTGCGTCTACACGTTACGTTATTTTTCCACGACGGTGGATTACTCGGATGTACGTGTACTCTCGTGTACTCGCCGTTCCGTAGCCGACGAGCCGCTGCTGAGAGAGCGTGACGGCCGCAGACGGTTTTGCCGGAGCGGCGGGCATTCTTCAATATCGATTCGGCCACGCGCGCGCGTCGCATTCTACGACGTACCTTCGTTCCAATTATATACGACTAAAGCTTTTTCGCATGATGGAATTACGTTTTCACGCAACAATGGAATAATAATACAACAATATTGTCGTGAATATCATTGGTCGAACAATACGGAACATTTGAAGAAAAAAAGGTAAAATAGGGAAACCTGAAACCGCGGGATTCGAACCCGCGACCTTTCGTTTATCGGTCGACCGATCTGACCACCACTGATTGCGAGCTGAGCCCGACGACCGGCGTTGCTTCCCCTCCAATCGTACCCGTCAATATCTACTATTTTACCCTTTGGTAGTGGAATATCGTTGTTATTATTAATATTTTTATTGTTATTAACGACGCAGAAAATAATAATTATACCATACATGTATTGCTATGTACATATAATGTGGTAACATTATATGCATACAATGAAACTTAATTCAATAATAATAATAATAATAATAATAATAATAATAATAATAATAATAATAATGATTATAAAAAAAAATAATAATAATAATCATAATAATAATAATAATAATAATAATAATAAATGGCGCGAACGAGAAAATTTCGAAATTGAGCTGCAGAAGAGCGAATAGAGTGATAGAGCGAATGATATGACGACCAAAAGTCGCTGTATTTTTGCTTTAATGTGCTCGGTTCACGCAACAATGAGTGTGCCGAGAACATGAGCGAGAGGGGAGGTTCCTCGTCGGTCTTATCATTCGGCCGAAATCTCATTGATATCGAGTCATTGTCCGATGTCGGATTACTTTCTGCGACATTTCCAAACGTTTCTCCGAAACGTTCACAGTAGGTCAGGGAAGCCTTCGCGAATCGAGGATATGATTATTTCATATGCAGCTATTTTTTTAATGAATTTAATCATGAGAATTTTTGAGTTTATGGAAATTAGGGATACTTTTTGAAATCTTGTTGACGTAATCTCGACTAGTTAGAACTTGAAAATATTTATAATTTATAGAAAATATACGTAGGGTATATCATGTAGGGAATAATTTAAATGGGCTCGGTACGTGAAACATATAAATATTTGTTTCATAATTTTGAATACCATATTCAGAAAAATATCCAGAAAAATATGCAAAAATAGAATATCCCCCTCCATCTTATTTCCGCAAATTACTAGGACTAAAATTAAAAAAAAATTAGGAAATATAACGCCTTGTTCGAAGTTTGCAGAAAAATTATAACGAAAGTTTTAGGTCTTATAGATTCCTAGAAATTAAATATTGAAAACACGGTAAAGTTTTCTCCGTGCGTGAATTGAACTCGCAGTTGTTTTTATGTATCCAGTATTGTGTTCGCCGAATAATTCTTCCACCCGAGAAATCATGCAAATAAGATAAGTAAACTCCGAGAAATGCTAGACAGTCGTAGGTACATATCTAGGTACCGCATAGAATAACCAACGGGATACAAGTGTTCGCACTTCGATCGCCGAGTCTAAAGACCACGTCACGATGTCGTCTAGGACTGTTCCCTAAACATCCAACCCTACCTGATCTCTGCGGTGTTACCAGCGGTGCTCACCTTATAACTTACCATACATATATGGGGCGAAATGCGCCAAATCGCCTGATTGAAACGCTTCTATCCTATGATGTAGTGGATGATTTTTTCCGGTATCTTTTGGATCCTACAACCTCACTGATGTTTCAAAGATTCTTTCGACCTCCCCTCGGGCCACCCAAAATTTTATCTTTCTTTTTTTTCTGTCAGATAAGAACCCACTCTCATGCATTAAAATTCCGGAAAAAACTCGAATTGTTTGAAAATTTAAAAAGTAGATATTACCAAGATGCTATTTTACTTTTGTGAACAAAAATTTTCCATTTCGATAAAGTATCTGCGAAAAAAATGTCATTCAATTCAAAATTGACGCAAGAGCAGTTTCCTCTGGAAAAGGGAGGGGGGGGGGGGGAAGATCGGAAGAATAAAAAAAAAATCAGTGAGGTCGTAGAATCTAAATGATACTAAAGAGAAATCGACCACATCGATGAAGAAGAACATCGCAGAAGGGTTTCAATCAGGCGATTCGGCGCGTTCCGCCCCATATATATTTATACATACACGTCTGTGAAGTTTTTGCAGACGTAAAGATGTACGTATACCACGATCGCACGATTTTAACAATAATAATATAGCACCATGTAAAGCCCCGAGCCGAAGGCAGAAAAGGGCGCCAGGGCTATGGATGGTCGGTTTCGTTGCCAATCGATACATTACACTTTCTGAAATATCAAGTGACAATAACCTTTGACCTTTATTGCAAACTGAATCCTTACCAATAGAAAAAAAAACACGATAAAATTTGCCAATAAATTTCTTGCAGTTCGTTCAACAGCCTTTGTCCGATTAAAAATAAACAAAATCATTTTTAGTAGTCTTACAAATACACCGGAAGTCGTACTTCTCTTTTTCACACTCTTTTTTCTTGAGTTATTAATGGAGCTGATCGGAGAATTAATTTTTTCGATGTCTCATTCGGGATAAAACGTCTTATTTCTCGTTCCTTCTTCTCTTTTTCTCGCTCTCTCTCACTCTCTCACGTCGACCCAACCTGACCCGAATCTCTATATTTATCGCTATTCGCGCGACGAACGAGGATGTGTTCGGCTACACGTGTCGTCGGCCGTCGAACGACACTGCGCACGCGTATCGGGTGAAAAAACGAAAAAGAAAAGAAAAAAAAAATTCCGCGGTAATCAACCGTAGAATAACGCAGACGCGGCTTTTGCGATTATCGTATAGTATATTGGAACGATGATAACCACGCGGCTGCCGGATATCTACCGCGGTAGACGATTCCCCTCGTCGATCGTGGCGGACAATTTTAGAACCACGATGCTGGTCACCGAAATTGTTTTTCTCGTTCTACGAATGGTTTTTTTTTTCACACCCGCAATATTCTCCCGACCGCAGTTGAATTATTTTTCGGATTAACGAATTGTAAAATGTTATCTTTCTTTTTCTTGCTGCGATAGAAATGATCAAATTATGTGCTTCGAGCTTAAGTCTCGATCCTAATCGACTCATCTTCTGCTGTGGATAATCAATTTTAATCGGCGATTGAACAAAATTATTATTTTATTATAGTAAAAAATATCCATTGCGAATTGAGATTGGAAAATTATTTTAAAAGAAAACTTTCTTTTAAAATAATTTTTATATCGATCTCCAATTGTAGCAAACCGATTATATTATCATACAATTAAACTCGTGCCGCAAGCGCGAAAAAACGAGAAAAATACATCGAATTCTCAGCTCCAATTCAAACTTCAGAAGCTCCTTGTTTTTCTCAATTTCACAGTCCAATAAATACTCCAACTTTTATCTTTGATGAATAAATGAATAATGATTATCAAGTGCTCGTGTTTTCGGAACAAAACCGCGTTCACCAGCAATTCATCTGGAATAGATTCTGAAATCATGTTGAATGAAAAAGAGCAGCAAAAAAAAACGTGCAAACAACCTTGAAATATTCAAATGAAAAATAAATAAAGCAAAAAAACTTGAGCACCGTATGAATATACTGCAACAATTTCGCTATAAATCATAGACTATGGTGTGTTTGAAACGATCGAGCTCGGTATGTATTTTTCTGAAAACTAACCACAGAGTCGCTCTATACGACGCAGTGTCAATAACTCTAGCTAACACGAGCGAACCGACGATTACCATATTTCATTGAAAAAAAAAATATCAGAATCGAAATTCGACTCCATTCATTTTCAATTTTTTAAAGAAGAAAAAAAAAAATTAATAATAATAATAATAATAATAATAATAATAATAATAATAATAATAATAATAATAATAATAATAATAATAATAATAATAATAATAATAATAATAATAATAGTATGAATAATGATAATAATAATAATAATAATAATAATAATAATAATAATAGTATAAATAATAATAATAATAATAATAATAATAATAATAACCTAAATAATAATAATAATAATAATAAAAATCCGTGTTACGAAAACAGAATGAATGAACTTTGAATCTCGCGCATATCCTCGACAAGACTCGAGTGTTCGAACCAACGACAACCCGGATATTTTACCCCACACGTATTATCTGATTTATGATTAACCCGGAGACGCCATTTCACGACTACCGGAAAAAACTATACTATTTCGGACACGGCTGTGGCTCTATTCTCGAAGTAATCAATAATTCGGACGGCTGACGCGGCTATTCGTAACACGGACGAATTACGACTAACAGGACGTTCGTCGTGTAAATGATGAACAAATTTGAACCAACTCGGAAAGGAAATAGCAACGTTGATCCCGTCCTCATTTTTTTTAATAGCGGTGAAACCGGCAACAGACGACGAAAAATATGTAGCAAAAATATCGAGGCTGCGCATTCGATATTTGCGTAATCAAAACGCTGATTGGCCCAACGCTTCTCCCACCATGCGTCACGCCAAGTCATATACGCCAAGCAAATGCGCGTGAATTCAAATCCATCGTAAATTTCACAAAATCTAGTTATCAATCCGTCCTCGATTAATTTTCGCATCCCAAATGTTTTTTTTTTTTTTCCAAGTTCGATATTTTTCTTTTGAAGGTGAAAATTATTAGGAGTATTGTTTTAAATGTCGTCCACATTCGTTGTTTAGGTTTTATCGTCTTCGTGGTGCGGAATTTAGTTTGGACCTTAACTTGGGAAGGGGAAAAAGCAACAACGTTTTTCAATGGAATAGACATCAACTGTGGAGTCCAATAGATAGAACGACTTGAAGTGAAAAAATTCAAACTTGCAAACTTCTTTCTCCGAATTCAAGGTTACGAGTACGAACTTCTCAATGAGGAATTATTTCTATCGATTCTGGCATTCTCGTAGAGAAATTCGTACTTTATTTTAAATTCCTCGGAAGCAGTTTGCAAGTTTCGACTTGCCGCTTGTTTGTTTCTTCTTCTATCAAAGCGTGGATTCGAAACATTTAAATTCCTCTAAAATCCGATTGTCTGACCGTATTTTTACCAAATGTTGTACACAGTACGAAAGAATGATTTTCTTACGTGGGCATCACTTTATTTGTGAAGAACTATTTAGGCCGATAACGCAAAATTTGCGAGGGACAAGACTTTTTTCGAAATTTTAAAACGCTGTAAAAAATGATCGGCTTCGCCAATTATTATGAATATTAGAGATAGCAAAGGAATAGTGGGGATTCACATGTGTGCAAAATGTTGACACTGTAGCTCGAACAATTTTTAAGTTACAGATGTTCGAGTCCCGCAGGTTCATTACACACGCACATGCATAAATACATGCATACTTAGAGTTGTTGCATATATTTGCAATTTTGCATTCATACACACATAAAGCTGGGCACATATTTGCAACTTCAGAGCACGTACGGCACGTGTTAATATCATTTTTATATGATCTAGGACTTGGGCGGAAATTTCTTGTTGAATTATGAAGCACAAAAATCCAGAAATTTTTTCCAAACATAATTTCTGGCGGTTTTAGCACATTTTGAATATTTTCTGATGAAAAATTTCAACAACTTTTTCACCGTCACGTAGTTTCTTCTATGAGGATTCGAAAAAAACAACATTCCGAAATTGTCGCAGCTGCGGAATTGCCGCTGGTTTGCGCAAAAATGTGCGAGAAAAATGTTTGCGATTAAAAGTCGATGAGAACGCAAGACCACGCGGGAGATTAAAATAGAAACGTCGACGAGGATACGCGATCGGGAACACCGTCCACATGTTCTTCGTCCTGCTCCAAAAGTTAGCGAGGAAGAGAGATGAAGAGAAAAAAAATATGTTATTGCCAACCGGTTCAAGAGAGTCAGCGCGCGACATATGTTTTGACTTTCAAATAGTTTCATGGTTTTTTTCGCCTTTTTTTTTGTTGCTTTTCTTTTTTTTCCCCCCCACTCCCACTCGTCAACTCCATGCGCGAAACAATTAACATCAACGTTTTTGAACGACGCCAGCTCATTTTAATTCGCGCTACATATCATACACCTCGCACGGTTTGCCGATTCGAGACAGACGGACGGGCTTTCGGTGTTCGGAGTCGGTATTACGGCGCCGAATCACTTGAAACTGTTGGTGGTAATGAAATAATGAGATATCGACATTTTTCGGCTTGCACATTAACATTTTAGCTTACAATAAATCTGAATGAAAATTATTTATCATTATTATTATTATTATTATTATTATTATTATTATTATTATTATTATTATTATTATTATTATTATTATTATTATTATTATTATTATTATTATTATTATTATTATTATTATTATTATTATTATTATTATTATTATTATTATTATTATTATTATTATTATTATTATTATTATTATTATTATTATTATTATTATTATTATTATTATTATTATTATTATTATTATTATTATTATTATTATTATTATTATTATTATTATTATTATTATTATTATTATTATTATTATTATTATTATTATTATTATTATTATTATTATTATTATTATTATTATTATTATTATCATTATTATTTTTATTTTTATTATTATTACTATTATTATTATTATTATTATTATTATTATTATTATTATTATTATTATTATTATTATTATTATTATTATTATTAATTAATTAATTAATTAATAATAATTGCACGGCGAAGATTACATATATTAGTAATTTCCATTCAAAAGCGCTCCGAGTTATTTTTGGAAGAAATGTCCTTGTCCCCCAAATAAACCCCCAAGGGCTTCTATTTAGAAAACAAAATCCAAATATACGCCCAGATTGGTCTGTATGCGGGTGAGCATCTTATCGGCGAAACCCGTTACTGTAGCACAATATATTTTAAAAGTAGAATATTACGGCGTATTTAGAGACAAGGTACTCAGAAAAAAAACGAATGGGACACTCGATAAAATGGGAATAAAAATAGGGATACAGATTTGAGACATCGTCAATCGTCTGGAGCCGAATTTGTCATTGACCGTCCGTTCTATCGATTATATTTTGCTGAAACGCATCGTGACGCATTGTTGAGGTATCCGGCGTGACGAGTTATAGAGAAGAGGGAAGATAGAAAAAAATAAGAATGACAAAAAAAAAAAATAGCGAACCAGACGTTGCAAGTTAACCCAGTGCCCTCGTCATAGCTAGACCCATTACGCGGTCATTGGTCTTTCCCTTTGGCCCGTACTCCAACGTGGGCGCACAGCGTCGCGGACGCTATGACGGCGACCGGCGTCTGTACTCACTCCGGCGTCTATCTTTCTCGTCGGTCCATCGGATCCCGACACCGTCACGGCGATGACTGCGTGTCGACAACGAGACATTGCGCGACACCATCGAACGTACACGGCCACGTTGACTTTATTGTTATTCTCCCACTCAGCAATCTCTCTGTGTTTCTCTTTTCTCCTCTCGTTCTCGCTCGAATCTCGAAATTAAGAGTTGATCGCACTTTAAGGTCTTAGTGGATGGATATTAAAAATCGCAAAAGTTCTGGATAATTTGAGGGATGATAGTTATTCATGGAATGAGTTACGTGAATTAATTCAGAATTTTTCGCTACATAATTCAGTAGTTATAAATTTATGGATTTTACACGGTCGCTTATGGGAAAACAGCTTTTGCAGACGTTAATGGTTGCAGAACGAATGGAACTAAATCGCCGTAAATTCCGAAAAAATTATATCATTAAGATTTGGGATCAAGGGATTGGTGATGTTTAGTTTTAAATGAATCGACTGAGTAATTGTCGAGAAATTGATTAAAGTAATGAGGAGTATCGCCTGAAACAGTTGAAACAGTTGTACAGTCACTGACAAAACGTCAGTCAACAACGAGCCAATATCGTCGAATTTGACTTCAATTATTATTGCAAGTGGTGAATTAACATTTCTAAATGTTAATTTATCATTAGCCCAGCTATTTGTAAGGCTAAACATGCACGACATGATCTGGACTTGTAAATCCACGATTCACCCATTTTGGACTAACTTTTAGCCCGACGATCCATCTAGTAAGACCTCAACACAGAAAAAAACATTGTTTATACCTCAACGTTCCGAAATCGAAATTCATTCTTTATCATCGTTTTTGAAAACTCAACGAAGCTTCTTACAAAAAAAAAATCAACAACAATTGAATACGTCACAATGAATATGCCACATTCTACCGCATTATTTTTCCTTCTATTTTTTTTCTCTTTTGATTTCTAGGTCACGAGATTTCGATTGCTCGAAGTGCGTACAATTAAGTACAAGTGTATCAGTGATTGAGACGAAGTATCAAGGATCTTCTATAACTTTTGTTTTAACGTGTGTACGCGCGTGTTTACGTGATTGTACGGTGCACATTACTGTATAAAATAATCGACAATATTTTCTTGATATTTTGATATAATATTCAAATCTTGTTATTAATGAGAATTGTGAGTGATTATTGTGGAAATTGAGTGTGTCGGTGCCTGGAAACTTGGATGTTTACCGTAAAAACAGAACCTTTCTCCGGGAGAATATCGAGCGGCAGGACGAGGGTCATATGGCCCTGGACTATGGTACCGCCTACAATATGCACCGCCCAAATCAATTAGGTACGTATATTACACGAATAATCATAAACAGGAGACTCCGTCCGACGTCGAAAATATCAGAGCAAAAAAATCGTTACACGATCCTTACTTGATTAGAAAATTTGCCGGGTTAAATTTGGTTTAAACCCTCATGGCAATATCCAGATTTGTCGTATAGGCCACACCTTCGGTACGTGGGTGCCGGCCTGTCGAATCTTGTTTGAAAAAATGTTCTGTATCAGACGGAATTAATTGTTTTGTAAAATTAGTAGCTAGTTACGATCTTGAGGAAAGGCCAGAAGTCCTTTCGCAGACATTTAGACGCTACAGATAATTTTATAGGAAACGTTGAAGGAAAAATCCCAGGTTCCCGTTTGGCCAAGCTCGATAGGTTGCAGCCCCCCCCCCTTCTTCCCTCTTTCAGGAGGTAGCTACTCACAACTTGCAATAGGACAAGCAAATTTGTCTACGTATTCTAGATCCGGAGGGACGTAACCAACAGCTGTTATTCAGTGTATTGTCAGCATTTTAATTAATTCTAATTTTATCCTAATTTCAATTAATTGTTTTATTCGTGCTCCATTGATAAATTTCTTTGTACCGAGTGTGAAATTTTAAGCTTGGAGCTCGACAAATTCGGTCGGAAGGACTTTTTGACAGCAAATAAGTTAAATTGCAACTATTTTTGCGAAATTTCTACGGTAACGGAAAATTCTACCGAAAATTTTGTCTTCGGTAATATATAAAAATAATTATCGTCGTCGAAAAGCGATTAAAATCAATTCGCTACTATAAAAATAATCGAGTTTTCGTAATTATGAATACAAAAACTCAAATCTGCTTTGAAAACTTTATGATGATGATTTATCATCATCATTATTAACGCGACAAACTATGATCTATTGATTTGTTTGAGGCGGAAGAAGTCGGACTAGAATTTATAGCCAACACGACGACGAGTTTTTTTTTTTTTTTCCAATCCACAGTTCTTAATATAAATTTCTAGCCTCGGATTAAAAAAAACGAAGCAGCTTCAGTCGAAGAACTAAGCAACGCGTTTCCTTGACGGTCAGTTGCGCAGTTATTATCATTTTTTCCAACAGATTCTCATTCCATCGATCATCACAAAATTCCTCGTTGCTTCTATTTTCCCGATTTCTTCAACAACTCCCTCAGCTTATTTATTTATTCATTTATTTCCCAAGCAATTCACAATTTACATTTTATTATTACCATCCAATCGCTTATGTGTTCGATAATCCAGTTTTGCGTAGCGGAATAATCGTTTATTCGAACAACGACAAGCAACGTCAGTATCAAACGCCAATAACGCTGCGCAGTGCATAGCGTAGCGTAAATCGATAAAATAGTTATTCAAAGCTTCGTAGTCCATCGTCTATTATTAGAACGATACGTCGCCTTCGCTCGGTCTTCGAGGAAAGAAAAACCAGGCACGAAGAAGGACGTTTGGAATTTTTCATTCATTTATTATTATCATTATTCTATTTTCAAATAATAAAAAACAAAGGAAAATAACAACGGAAACTCGTTCGTCAAGACAGCGTCGAGCGAGTCGCGCGATATCTCGATCTTACGACTGTAATAGCGCACAAATATCATCATCGCGTTGGATACATCGACAACCATGATGTCGATTCAAGTGCGAGAAAGACCGATGAACAAAGATAAAACCGTGAGAGAAGAAACAATGCGGCAAATCGGTTTGTACAGCGGCGCGCAGGCGCAGACGGAAACTATAAGAAACACGAAAAAAAAAAAAAAATAATGAAACAAACACGCCAGCGTGTATCGAAGCAAAAATCGAACGACGTTTATCAATTCTATTTTCAGAGTGCAAAGAGTGTAGCAATGACAATCGCATTCTTTCCCGCCGATGACGACGACCGTCGATGTCGATTACACAATCGGATAAAATTGTATACACGTACGTGTGTATGTCAGCGAATGTCTCGTCGTATCCGTCGAGACGGTTCTATCGGTCGCGATTTTCTCGATTTTCTATGGACCGCAAATCCGGCTGCTGTGTGACACACGATCGAGCGTTGCGCGAGAATAGTCTCGGTATTTTGATTAATGGTCTTCCGGAATTTTTGAGGGATTGTTTTTGACGCTCAAATGTTGCGGAAAATTGCTGATAATAATATTTTCGAGTTAGATTTCTTTTTTTTATCCAAGATGAAAAAGTTATTATTGAAGCTGTGTTGTATTAGGTTGTGTTTTGAATTCCCGCGTTTTTTGTATTTTATTTTTGCCAGCAATTCTGTGTTGGGTGAAAAAAAATTGGATATGTGCATTCGCAAGTCTTTATCTTGTTCTACAAACCTATCTGCTTTTATTTTTTTAATTGATTAATTTTGATTAATTTTCAAGCTTTTGAAATGAATGTTCTAGGGGGGAAAAAAATTTATTTTCGACATTTTCTCTATGTTGCCTTTTGTCGTGGTCGAAAAGCTACGGCTTTGAAGTAGATAAACGACTTTGAAGTAGATGCTGTAGCTCCGAGGATCGGTCAAGATTGTTTCGTCAAATTCAAGTTTCAAATGAATTTTTTAGCCTCCTGTAACTTCCATTTCAAAACCCTGAAAATTGATCGAAATTAATTAATCCGAAAAGTCGGAACAGATAGTTTTGTAGTTTTGTATAAATAGACTTGCGAATGAATACATATACTTAACCTATCAAATCATAAAATTGCTGGTAAAAATAGAATACAAAAAACGCGGGAATTTATTCCACAACCTAATAGATTCTTCTGAAAATAACTTTGTCATTGACATTTTGAAGTAAAATTCAGTCGTTCGTTGTTGAGAGTTACGTCAAAAGTTGAGAGACAAAAACTTCGATCCACAACCGCAGTACGTTTTAATATTTCTATGGCTTTTCTGGGCTGTTTATTTTCGGGAAGTCACGCGAACCTGATTTGCTTCGAAATAACTAGTGTCGACCATTTTGGATTGGATTGCAGAAGTTCCTATCCGGAGCTACTACTCTATAATAAAAACTACAGAAATATTCATGCGCGATGAGTACCTGATAATTTTTCCGGTGTCTCCTCGAATATTTAGTGACTTTACAGAAGCTAAAAGAAACTTGATTTGTCTTTCAACGCTAGGTTTACGGACTTGTAGTTTTGACGAGTTTCGGATTTCATGAGAATAATTAGATTAGACAATTAGAAATCATAAATTCTACTTCCTAACATTTATCGCTATTTTTATCAGTAGGATAATATCAAGTTATACTTATAAAGTCAACAAAATATATTGGGAAGCAATAGCAATGGCGTCTGCTATTGTTTTTCGTGAAATTCGAAATACGTCAAATTCACGCGTTGCCGGCAACAAGAATTCTTTCGAAACTAACTCAGATGGCTTTTCGCATTGCTTCTGAACAAAAATTACTAATGAGAATAATTCTTGCGTTGCAATTATTATTCCTCTCTTATTTGTCTCCTATATTTATAATTTTTTCAGATGGTAAGAATCATTTTTCATCTTATACCGTTCTATTGATGCAACATTTGAAATAATCTCTCATCAATCAAATTAACATTCATTAGTCTTTATACTTAGAATAGAAGTCCATGGGTTTCTATTCAGGTACAACGTCGGAACCTTAAAAAATGGAAAAACGAATTACAAGCACACGTGCTTTCTATCGGAATAAACTGTTAGTGTTGACTAGGTTTATGTGTTTCTGGGTATCAACTATTTAACCCCAGTCAAACACCATTCCGAACTATCGCGTAGGAGTTTGTGGTCGTTGCTACTCGATTTTACGCCACAAATCCATCGCTATCCAAGTACACCTTGATTTTTAAGTGTTCTACCGGCTGCCTAATGATTTTATCAGAGCTATCCAATAATGTTTATTCCTCCTGAAATAACGCTCAAGCACCACTTCGGAATTGAATTCAAAAGTTCACAATCAGAGCTACACCAGTTGGTCTATAAAAACGTCGACGCGTTCCCACACTTTGAATTATTTTCATGACTCCCTCGAAGCGCGTATCAATTTTATTCGGAATGAAAATTTGAGAAGAAAAAGAATGATAAAATGAAGAAAAAAAACTATTAAGTGCATTCCTTCGGCCCGAAATATCTTTATTCCATCGACGGTGATGCAAAAATACATGACTCGGTTGAGTAGCTCGAGCGAGCGGCACACTAACTGATCCGCTCGAACGGGTTTCAAGAGCCGACGGCATACACAAATGTCAAACTATATATAGATCACAACCTGGCTAATCTTAGAAATCGGCCGGACGCCAGAAATACAAGCTTTTGCCACACACGCATATAAGTGTATATGTATCACACTCTCTTGGTTTATATTTGACCCTCTAACCCTTTTCACCCTCGAGAATCACGCCCACCATGTGCAGAAGACGCTACGTGAATAATTCGTTAGTCGCGATCGACACAACGATGATCCTCTATTTTTCACAAATTTGTGGCAATATCGGTCTATTCAAAAATGCAATCTTGCGGCTACAAATTTCCAATCGGAGTTTTTTTAAAAATATGTATGGCCGAGTTGATGTACACAGTCGACTCTACATGACGAATTCGTTCACCACAATTGATATAGCAACGTAAATCCTCTCGATTTTCTGAAAATCTGTTGCAAGAACGATGAAAAATATTTTCTTCTCCGAATTTATTGGACACGAAATGTCCAAGGTACATTTTGTAGGGTTCCGTATCGTAAAACGGAACGCTTATGATATCACTCGCGTGTCTGTCGGTCCGTCTTTCTACCTGTCACTGCCGATTTTCTCCGAAACCATTGCGACGTAGAAACTCAAAATTTGGTATATACATTTTATTAACTCAAATCTTGCGCACTAGTCAACACTCGAAAATATCCATATAAGAATTAAAGAGAGGGCAAAATTGGTACTCGACATTTTCTTTCGAATGTTATATATATCACGTAGGGTATCGTTGAAAAAAGCTTGTATTACAGAATACGAAAATACTATTTCCATAATTTTAAATAGCATATTCTAGAAGATATTCTAAGAAGCAGAAAAATAGAGGTTCCCGCCCCTAATTCTCGAAACTGCTTCACCTGAAATTTCCAAAAAGTCAGGGAATATAACCCTTCAATTTGAGTTTACAGGAAAATAATAACGACAGTTCTAGATCCTGTAGATTTCTACAAATTGATTATCAAA
Source organism: Sussaba pulchella (assembly GCA_963971145.1). NCBI lineage: Eukaryota > Metazoa > Arthropoda > Insecta > Hymenoptera > Ichneumonidae > Sussaba > Sussaba pulchella. Next base: position 7,355,431 of record OZ020171.1, on the reverse strand, counting down.
AATACGTTATTTCCCGAAACTGCTTCACGTAAAATTTTAAAACAATCAGGGAATATAACGCTTTAATTGGAGTTCACCCGCCATTGACTGGCTTTTCAAATTTTCATATCCTAATTGATCGTACAGAAAAAAAAATAAAAACCTCATTATTAAGTAGCGCATCGATCGAATATCGTTGTTATCGCAAACCCTCTCCCGGGTTCGATAGATTCATTGGTTCGCGGCCGAGGCGTATTCGCCCCGCCGATCCTATTCGGAGCTTGAGAAGCCGAGAGAGACCGAGATGCGGTAGAAGCGGAATTATTAAACACGTGGAAGTCCCGAGACAGAAATAAGCTCGTTCGCATCTAGCCACTGGTCCTGATATTTTTAGGCCGCGAACGTCTAAATCCGTCACAAAGAGAGACAAAGCCGTGGACGAGACCGAGCCCCGCTCCGGAGCCCGGTGTCGAAGACGACCGCGTCGGCGTCTTCGTCGTCTTTGTCTTCGTCTTCGTCTTCGTCTTCGTCTTCGTGGTAACGAGCGGCGAAGATTGTGCCTGTACTGGTGTTACGAAATTCTCAACACTATCTCCGTGTCGTGTAACACCGGCTTCTTCGTCATTTTCTTCATCTTCTTCATCTTCTTCTTCTACTTCTTCGTCTACGTTTTCGTTTTTCTTCGTTTCTTTTACTCCTGCGGTCTGGCTGTTGCCGTTTTCTCGCAAACTTCCCCTTCATCTTCCATCCAGTTTGGAGCTCATCGGAACCCTTTTTTTTTTCTTGTTTTCTTTTTTTTTCTTCCCTTCTTCTCCTTCGTCTTGCTTTCATCTTGCGTACCCCATCCGCGCCGTCCCATCGCCGTGGTACCGCCTCTCGAAGAAGGATCGGCGGCACGGAAAAAAAATTTTTTTAAACAAAAAAAAATCGGCCAAACCGGACGAAAATAAGAATAAAAAACATCAGGACGACCGTCCGCTTCGGCCGCTTCGGCATCGCCGTATAGTCCGGACAGCTTCTCCCGATATATTCTACCCTCTCTCTTGCACTTCTTTATCCCCGAAACCCTCTTGCTCGTCTACGGTGGATGGCGCGTTGAGATAAGGTCCTTTGCGGTGAAAAAAAACTGACAGGAAAGAAAAAAACGGACCGACGTATACGGCGAACGTATAGGCTGGTTCTGGGATACCGATCGATTAGAAAGATTACAAATGTTTCGAAGAATCAGGTAGCCTCGTTTTTGAAATTCTTCATTCTCGATCTTAAAATGGAGCCAAATTTTTGGAAAGATCGATTCAACAAAATATATAAATAATATATATTTAAAAAAATGGAATATAAAAATATATAATTATAAATATGTACGTAGTCCGTCGATTTCCTTAATTTTAATTTTCATCAAACCCATTCACACCATCAAAAGTATTTTATTAATTATTACCTATCCTCCCAAAAAATAGAAACAAAATATATTTTAAAAATAGAATTTAAAAATATATGAACATCTACCATAAATATATAAATATAAATATGTACGTAGTCTGTTGATTTTCTCAATTTTGATTTTCATTCAAGCAACTGGCATTCGATTTCTATGTACATATGCTATACCATCAAAAGTATTTTATTAATTACCCTCGACCATTAAATCTCAGCGAGATAGCCGAAAATTCAATTAACGAACCGCTACAATATAAACAATGAAGAAACTCTTGAAGAACAAATGGCGAATGCTTCTTTTTTCATTTAAATTGAAACGATTGACTCATGTTGGACAAAATTAAAGTGAAGTACAACCATGACGCCGTGAGGCCATGAAGCCTTGTGCGCCATTTCCGGGCGGTGTTCGAATCGATGTTATCGACATCGAAAGTACTGTCGAGTCATACGGCACACAGCCCGGAGTAACAATGGCGAACTGATCGGTTCGTCGTGGTCGATTAAAGCCGGGCACCGGTTTACGGAGTATCCGGAACGGCGCGCTGCAACGCCCGATGCAAGACATTGGCTCCGTTGGCACGGCGCCTCTCGTGCATTCGCGTCGGTTCGTGTGGGCGCGAGACACTTCCCACTCGCGTCAGAGCCTCTCAGACACGATCTCTCACTCCCTCCCTCTCTCTCTCTCTCTCTCTCTCTCTCTCTCTCTCTCTCTCTCTCTCTCTCTCTCTCTCTCTCTCTCTGTCTCCCTCTCTCTCTCTACATCCCAACGCTCGTCTCCGCATGCCACACATATACTCACACATATTAACATCCTGCTGCATATATCTTAAAAATGTACGCATCGCCGATTCTGGACGGAGGATTTTTAAAAATATTTTTGAGTTACGAAAAAAAAAATCTTCGGTCGGTGAAATTCGTACCGAATCAATAAAATGTTAGTAGAATTTGATAAGGTTATTTATTCCCTTTTTTGTTTGAAAAAATGATCATCAAGGGTGACGAGACAATGTAGGGAAAATATCATTACTGCAGATTGGTACAGAGAAATTCCAACGTGGTGAGAGAATTTCAAACAAATCATCTATTTCGGTTTTCTGTAAGTGACAAAATATTGTCTCGAGCTTTTTGTATCATAATTTTTCAACCAATAAGAAATAAAGAATTATTTTACATTTCGATCTATTGTTTATTCATTTATCTGTTTTTTTGGTTACATTACCAACGAGCAAGATGCTTCCCGGTGGTAAATCTCGTAAAAATAATATTCTACCAAATTCGCCAAATTGTAGGTCACTCGAAATTTTAATAAATCGAATTGATTAAAAACCGAGACTGTCTCGGAGTCTGAAAATACGAGCATTAAATTTTCAAGCTCGAAATTTCTTCGGAGACATTTATCGACGCTCTATTCAACGGACACGACTTATCGGGTGACTTTCAGGGCGCCGAGTGTCAGCGCAAGAGAGAGCGAGAGAGAGAGAGAGAGACAAAGAGAGAAAGAAAGAGGGGGAACAAGAGACGATAGGGAGCGGGAGAGGTGGAACCAACGAAACCGATAACAGACTGCGCTCTGCAGAAGCACCACCGCCACCGCATTCGCCACGATTGTCACGAGAATCCGTAAATAGAATGGACACCGCGACTTCTGTTTCTCGGTTGCGAGAAGCTCGTTGCACAGAGCCAATATCACACACGCGACATTTCTGCACGATTCCACGATGACATTTTTACGTCTAACGCTCTAGCTTTTCCTCTTTTTCCAGTATTTTCGTTCCATAAATAATCAACAAACGAAAAAAACGACAACAAAAACGTTCCATATCGCGTGAACATCTTATCCGTATCCGTGGAATATCTTATAAAAATGTACTGATAGCTATAATACTCCATTATCGATGATAAATATAACAATAGCAATAGTCTATAATATATTATATATTATATACTTACACAATACAATAATAATAATAATATTTAGAAGAAGAATCATATAATAATGTATAATAGTGTGAGAGTAAAATATTATCAACGCATATACAATATATTATTTATGATATACTATATATTATATGTAAAATCATTCGATCGTGTAAGAGCAACGTAAACATCACAGCGAGTGCATTACGCGTAGTTCGAAGAGAAGCCGAGTAAAAGGCAAAACTTAGCGCAAAGCTTTGCCACTGGACTGTCGATGCTGATGTTGCAGATTGCATAAGCATGACGTTGGTTCGTGTAAGAGCTATCAATTACCTACGAGGAACTGAGAGAGTCGTAGGTACCTACGCGCGGATCTCGAGATGCTGCTGCTGTTGCTGCAGCGCCCATCGACGTTGCTCGGCCCACGCGAGAGACACGCGAGCTCGGCCGATCATTTTACCGAGGTTTGCTACTGAACGGTTAAATTGTTTTACGAACTGTCCATCTTTCCATCTCTCTCTCTTTCTCTCTCTAGTTCATGGATACCAGATCCTCGAGCCAGCAATATACGAATGCTCTGTAATAATATTAATAACATATAATATCAATGCCGGAGTGTCGTACAGTGAAGTCTCGATATTTGTGCCGCTGCATGCATTTCCGTTACCGGCCATTGATGTCCTAGTATGTTTATCTAACCGTTTTTTTTTGCGATAAGAAGCCTATAGGGTAGTAATTCGCTTTTGCATTTGTTGATATTTAGTTGATTAATGTGAGGTTATCTTTATTTGAAATATTGCGAATATATAACAGTATAAAATAAAAAATGATTTCTTATCATCTCAAAAAATTATCAATATTCAAAACAAATAAGAGACAAGTAATAAATGCAGGGCGTCAATTATTCATATAATTAATTTTCATTTAGAAGCAATCCAAGTTAGTTTTCTCACAATCGCTGTTGCCCCTGAATAAAGACTCTTGGGCTTCCATTTGAAAAAGAAAATCTAAATCCAGGCCCAATTGGGCTGATATTCGCGTTGACCTCTTATCGCAAAAAATCCAGCACCAAAAAGCGGGAAACAGTTTCAACCACCGTGAAATCTCGATCCTCGAAGCACCCATACTCGTTACAGTCTCCGCTACGCCGCGCACATCGATCGACCTGACGCACGGTGGGGGAAGCATCGAGCCAATCAGCGAACACGGCAGCTGCGCAGAGCGCTCACCTCAGCGGCAGTGCGCAGCACTAATGCGACTGATTGGTCGCTCTCGTCCCCTCCTAGCTCATCGACACGCCTCTCATCCACTCAGTCCCCGATTTCTTGTCTCCCGCGCTTACGTCCGAAGAGCGGAAGAAATACGTGACTTCACTGTACTTAACTCGCGCGCCTGCATATGCCGTATTGCGTCGCGTTTGTACATAGCGGTCGGTAAACCCGGAGAGCGATATAGTACGATAAATCGTTCGGTCGCCCCGAGAGATGCGAACGCTCGCAATCTCTCACAATATACATGTATTTTTTTTTCTCTTTCTCGAGTCCCTCGGCGAGCGGTCACATGGCACTTACGGCACTTATGCGCCGCACAACGTTCGACGCGAGATACGGTAGACAGGACCGATTGTCAGTCAAAAGTCTCTGACCGTTGAGCGCGTTTCCGATTATTGTGTACCAGTTTGAGCGCGGATACCACCCGCCCATATATACGGGGTGTCCCAAAATCATCGCCGCTAACGAAAATCAATCGCCACCTGATGTAACTTTCAATCGAAAAAAAAAATGAGGATTGATTTTCTCCTTTTCGCTTCATTTGGAAATTATGACGGTTTTCCTGATTTTGAATCCCGTTTTATTTAATTGGTTTTATTTTTGCCAAACGACGACCGATCGGTATATTTTTTTTAAATTGAATCAAGAATTTGTAACCGTTCAAACCTGATCTACAATTTTTTCCTATGCGGGTAATAGTTTTTCAGCAATTTATTATCAAACACCATTTTTTTGAGCCTGCAATTTTTTTATATATCTTGGAGTTATTTTATTCAGAAAAATACGTTATTAAGTGAAATTTTTTTACTCAATATGGAAGGCCAATTAATTCTCTACAAAACTAATTAACATATTTCTTCACGAAAATGTTTTTCTTCAATTCAGGCTAATAGATAGAACTAGTTAAAGGAAAGGGCAGCCAAAATTATGAAAACTTCTATAGTTCTGAAGAGGAGAAAATCCGCCCTAAATTTTTTTGACTTGAAAAAAAAAGGAGTCACCAATGGCTTTCGATTGCAGCGGTGATTTTGAGACACCCTGTATATGTATATATGCACGTGTGGCTGCGTACTTATATATATGCGCACACACACACGATATATCTACGTTCCGTCGAGATAACAGACACACGCTGCTTACGCGTAATCTTGAGTAGGTATTGCAAATGGACGCAGAATATTATTGTGCCAATTGAGAAAATGATATACCCGGTAGCAACGAGTTTTCCGTTTGCATTATTATTACTGTCATTACTCATTACCGTAATATTACGAGCTCGGGAGTCGTCGGCGATCTTCAAGAGAACGCTGGCGGTCTTGGCCGACGGACGGCGAGGAGTTAGGCAGGCGAGGAGGGGGCTTTGGGATGAGGGGAGCTTTGCAATGGCGTAGCTTGGATTTTTTTTTCGTGATGGGGAAGCTTAGCGAGAGACTTAGCACATATATATGCGTATGTATGGGCATATTATTGTCATTAGTATTATTTCGAATTCTATTTTTCAATGACAAGTCGTCGAGATGGATCGTTGATTGAGGGGTTATACTTAGTTGTTTGAGCGAAAATTAAAGAATTTTCATGATTTTTTTTGTCTCCTTAATGTTATTTTATTAGAATAAACTATACACTATCAATTACAACTTGTATTGAGGTCTTATATGGATTATTTCATGAAAAAAAATTCAACTTGGGGGGATTATTGCCGTGGTCCCAGAACACCTTTTTTAAAGATCATTTGCGGATATCTCTGGAATGGTTCATTTGAAATGAAAAAACCAAAAAGATTTCGTTAGTATAATATTGAACGCAGTTCGTAAACAAACGGTTTAGCGAAATTTAGATTCTTAAAATAATGTCGATTTTTTACTAAGAGTTCGATTTTTGTCATTTGCAAAATCAGGTTTCTGATCCAAAAAGATTTAAATTTTGGTCCAAATGTAAATTCCTCCGTTTACGAACTAACCATTATAGTTCAAAATAATATCACAAAAATATCAAATCAATTGGTTCAATTGCTGTCGAGAGATCGTACTCACCGGAACAACACTTTCAAAAAAACTTGATTACGAGACACTCGCTTTTAATAAAATTAATTTTCTCTGACTTACATAGAGTCATCTATTTCAGGACCTCGAAGGATTCCGTCTGGGGATCCTTCCCATTTTTTAACCATTTTTTTAACCCAAACAATAAGATATAACCCTTTAAGAGCTTCTTCGATCCTGCAGAAGGATCATCGATTTCTCACAGCCATTTTAATTTATGTAATTTTTTTCTTTTTCATTCGTTAGATGAAAAATGTTCAATAAATTCTCGTTCGTAACCGAAATAGAAATGTAAGATACCCAGCGATGGTTCAGTAAAATTTTCACGTACTGCGTCGAAATTGATGGGCTTAAGGCGGTTGGATTTATCACCGTCGAATACGAGCAGTGCGAAAGGGGTGGGCGGGTTGTCGGGTGGGGCGTATGGAGTTTAAGTGCGTACATCCGGAGAGCACTCTGTGGGAGGTGATTCTTCTCTCTCTCCCTCTCTCTCTCTCTCTCTGTTTTTCGCTCTCACGCACACGCACGCACTTTTCCCTTTATCTCACTCGGTCTGCAATTACGTTAATTAATGTGGGCTCTAATTGTCGTCGTTTGTGCACACGCACTCTGCAAGAAAACGGCACTGCCGCTTGTCGCATTTCTCACTGCCACGGGGACGACGTGCTAGCTCGTCGATGTCGTCTCAAAGTGCATTCGTCGCGCGTTCGACGCGTATCACAATTCATCGTAAGCCGTAAATCGATCAACTTTTAATGTGACTCTTTATCCCGAGCGATCGTACGATCAGCCCTTTCCAACAATCGTCCAACAATTCAATCAATAAAAGATGCGAATTCGTGCTGACATATATATTTCTCAATTTTACGTAGGACCGTTTTTGGCACAAATTTATCATAATTTGGAAAGAAATCGAACGAATTCAAATATCTGTAAAAAATTGTTGAAACGCTTTTCGAACCTGTTTTGATCGAAGAGGAATATAATAATTACAAGTGTTTCGGTGTTATGACTTTGAAAACGAGACAGGGAAATAAGCCCCTAATCTTTTTGACATGAGATGACCTGAGAAACCCATGGTTTTCGTCAACAATCATCAACAATCGTCAAACGATTCAATCAACCGAGGATGTGAATTAACGCTGCCATATTAATGTCTCAATGTGACGTAATACCGTTTTTAACCTCGAATTTATGTATCACAAACTTTATTCTTGGAAAACAAATCGAACAAACTAGAATATCTGGATAAATAGCTGAAACACTTTTTTTTTCGAGCCTGTTTTGATCGCGAAAAAAATGTAAATCACAAATGTTCCCGTCGACAGTGGCGCAATCCGCATTGCAATGGATGACTTTGACTCACGTGAAATCCAATTAACCAACTGGAACATTAAATATCGCCGTGAATCACCATGCGCTTATTATCAACACCTGTATCTGTACATCTATACATGTAATACATTCCACAGCGCGAAACGTAATATACCCTCATTATTTCCAAGTCACAAACGACAATGGGACTCGAATAACAGGTGTTTTACAACGGTATAATAATCATTAAATCCTTTCAATCACGGCTCTGGCGAATTATTACCGATTATAGACAATTATTTTTTTACACTTCGAAAAAATTCGATTCTTGGGAACTTATGGTACTTCTTTCCATAAACATGAAAAAATCGTTAAAGACGAAGGTTAGATCTGAGTCATACTATAATAATAATAATAATAATAATAATAATAGTAATTATTAAAAATATTATTATTATTAAATATAATAATAATAATAATAGTAATTATTAAAAATATTATTATTATTATTATTAAATATAATAAGACCAAAGCAATTTCATATTAATAACAATAACAATAACAATAATAACAACAACAATAGAAATAAACAATTCATCGTCAAAAGATTACTTCCACCTGATTATGATCGAGTTAGTCGGATCATTCGATCGGTAATAATAGCAAATACACCTCCGCAGGCATCGCTATCTCGAGAACACGTGAGGGAATATAAGCGGGCCACCGAGTGAGTCACTCGCCGCGGGCTACCGCAGAACTCCTTGCCACAGTTTCACGGCTGTTCGCACACGTATTCCCCATGCGCTCGAGTCCGATGCAATATGCATGTAACATCGTTGTTATTCGAACGTTTGGCCGTACCTACCCTCGTCGGCCATAAGTCAGTTATTCCATGCGACGTTCATGGAAGAGCCGCTGTTCGAATTTTCGCGACTCCGGCGGACCTTGCGATAATCTCCGGGAGTTAGACGACGTCGAGGTGGAATCGCGGCACGGTGTCTCCGTTGACTCGTGGTTTTTGTCATTCGATCGCGCCCACGCGATTCGAACGAACGACGCCACAAGGCAACGCGAGAATACGCCGCTCGAGGGAGTTGCAAGACCGTACGAACTCGGTCTTAGACGGTATCGGGTTACTCATGATTTATTGCGATATTATCGCGACCGTCGATCTTGAGTGAGTAACGAATCTCTCTGGTTTTATTCCCCCCTCTCCCGCGTTCTCCTTATTACGTCCAATAGACTGGGCTTGTGGATAAAAGCGCGTAGTGGAAAGCGAATTTAAGACGAAACGGCGGATGTATGGTGTTATGGAATTAATGGATTAATCGAGGACGATTTTTTGGTGATAATATTTTTATTTGTTAATTTTTTATCTTTACTTATTCATTTAAAAAAATTTTTTTTACAAGTCATTAAACTTTTTATCGCACGAGAAATCCGTGGATTGTTTTTGTTCTTTTTTAGTTTTTCGGGTATTTTTATGGTGAAGGAATCTTCATCGATAGAGTGACTGAAGTTAAGCAGTAGATTGTAAAACAGAATGAAAAAAGGGTGCAAAGTCGAATTTTGCACATTGTTTATTCATAATCTTACACTTTTGCCAGAGTTTCCTCTATGAGGAACTATGTGTTGATCAATTTTGGCTTCCTCATTGGGGAAGCTTCGGCAAATGTGTAAAATTATGAGGAAGCAATGTGCGAGGTTCGACTTTGCAGCCTTGTTTTCATATAAAATCCGCTCGTAAATCTATCTAGTCCGGAATAAATATATGGCGAATTTCATGTCGAATCTAAAAAATTTAAAATCGCATTAAATCTGAACGTCTGGATAGATTTCGCCCAAATTCAAAACAAAACATCTTTCGATAATAGTGCAACTTTTCACCAAATATTAGGCCGATACTTTCAAAATTGCGCAAGCTAGAGAGTGCACGACAATTTTTGAAAAATTTCAAAATTCTCTTTAAAAAAAAGCACTACATGGATTTTGCTTTAATTCAGTACCAAGCATTTTCCTGTAATACTGCAACATTCTACTGAATTTGAGCTCGATATTTCGAAAATTGTGCGAGCTAGAGAGCGCAAATCGATTTCTGACGAATTTCAAAATGGCGTAAAAACTTAAGAACTGCATGGATTTTTCGAAAAATGTTATCAAGCAAGACGCCTTGAACCCTCCACATGAGTGATAAATTTCAGCTTGATATCTCAAGCCGTTCTCAAATTGTGAACGTTGAACGAACGTTACATCATACGCACGTATACATCGGCACATTTTTTCTAAATATTATTTCTCGGTGTTTTGGGACATTCTGAACATGTCTACATAAAAATCTGGGAAAAAAAAATGTTTCACGGACACAAAGTTTCCTCTATGAGACCGCAAAATGATGTGAAATATACATTTTTAAATTTATAATCGTTGGAACAAATAAGATGATTAATCTTCTTTTTATTGACATGAATTTGAATTTTTTGGGATGATTTTGGGATTGGAACGCTTATTTTTCGGCAACGCGACTTCCCAGCCGTTATCGCGTATCCATATTCAACGGTATTATTCGCGTTTTTCGTCTCAAATTCGTCGTATGGATTTATTATTCACGTAACTTCATTATACGTAGCGGGCAAGCGTATCACGGTACGGCCCGGTTTGTAAATCCATCTCTACCGCGGATATACGTGTGTGTCGACAACCCCTGGGGCGCGCGCGAATATATCCCGGAATAACCGCCAATCCCCGACAAGACCCATTCGTGCATTATTGAATTTGCGGCACGGCAAGAGAACTCGCGGGAGAAAACCTCGAGAATCGCAGATCCGGTTGTGGCTGTATGAGCGTACACACACGCGCCATTCGCGATTTCGCGAATGTGCCATGTAACGTTTAGTACTTTCGGCAAAATCGAATTATACCAATTATCCGAGGTTTTTAATTCATCGACCGTTGTGGATTTATCGAAGATGGTTTGTCAGCCGTGGGACTATAGTCGAATCGAACGTTGAATTATGAATGATCTTCCCGAAATAATTTCCTCGTTTCGATGTTCGGAATAATGATATTAATTGTCATTTTTCCATATTCATCGTATGATTTATTTTTATGGACAGTGGAATATGATAATGTGAGGGATTTCGTTATTCAACGAGGATCATAACAATTTTGTTCTAATTAAAAATCGAAAAAAAAATGAAAAAGCAAAAACGAAAAAATAAAAAAAGAATTGATCGTTTATTTTTTGGGAGAACTCGTGGAGGAAATCCTCAAGAATCGCACATTCGGCTGTTGTTCTTTGTGCAAAATAAAATTATTTTTACTCATTTCATTTTAATACATTATATAATTTATTTCAATTCTTTCACTCGTGTAATTAAAAAATGTGAGAAATTTCATTATTCAACGAGTTCCATAACAAACTCTGATCTAATTAAAAATTGTTAGAAAAATTAAAAAACAGAAAATAATTAAAAAAAACGAAAAAAAAATATGAACCATCGATTTTTCAAGTTGAAAAAAATCGTCGAACCATCCGCTGTACTCGCCGGGTACAGCGGTGCGCCGGGGGATTGTGCAGGTGCACCTGGAGATCCGCAGATATATTACAAACCGCGACGGTGATAATTTTTTTTTTTCTTATTCTCTTTGTTCCTCGCGTGCGGTCGTATAGTCGGAGGAATGCCGTAATATCAATCATCGGGACGTGGGCCATCGTCCGGCCCGGGTTCCAGGAAAACCCGTAAGGTCCTACGTGGCAATTTTGTTCGCACGCGTTCCATCTCCCTCCCGCTGTAACATTCCGCTTCTGAATTCCTTTTATCTTTCGCGCCCTCTCGTCTTTATTTCTTTCCTATCGTTGATCCCTCGGTACTTTTTACGAGACGAAAAATTCGTCTCGCGCCGTTCTGAAACGAACTCTTCCCGTCAAGACAAGTACTCACACACCAACACACGCACTTGCAACACATCGCTAATCAATTCCCGGCTTCGTCGATTAATCGATAAAAATTCCATTCGTCATGCCGGTTTCGGGTCTTCGACCGAGGTTTTTGATCTTCCCCCGCTACGAACATTTGCATTTCCACGCACCCGGTATATTACGAATATTAATTTTTATCAATTGAAGATGCATTACAGAAATATTTATCGCTTTTTCGAACAGATAATAATAACGAAAGAAGCCGTAGCGTATTTTTAAATCATTAATTAATGTTAAAATTATTATTATTATCATTGATATTATTATTATTTTTATTATTTTTATTATTATTATTATTATTATTATTATTATTATTATTATTATTATTATTATTATTATTATTATTATTATTATTATTATTATTATTATTATTATTATTATTATTATTATTATTATTATTATTATTATTATTATTATTATTATTATTATTATTATTATTATTATTATTATTATTATTATTATTATTATTATTATTATTATTATTATTATTATTATTATTATTATTATTATTATTATTATTATTATTATTATTATTATTATTATTATTATTATTATTATTATTATTATTTTTATTTTTAGTATTATTTAGTGAAAAGAAAAAAAAATGACCAATTCAAAGTTGTGCATTGACGTTCTCTCGTTGCCATATTGTGTGTAGTTGAACGGGCGAGGAATGAAGATAATGGTGTCGACGTATGACGACAAGAGTCCGATGCCCCGTTCGTAAGTTTGACGAAGAGGCTAAAGACGGTTGGCTCACGTGGTAAACGTCGTAACTAATGCGCAATATAACTCGACTATATCGCCAAAGAGTACCGCTACGCGTGTCGTATCAGGCTGCGGTGCGAGTGAAAAAGTAATAATTTCCAGCAGCTCCGTGGTTAGAGTTAGGCAAGCGTGAGTAATGTGACGAGTGATTCATTTGCTCCGGTAATATTACACCAACTATTATGAAATACAAAATGCATATTAAATAGATTGCACAGTTTAACCCTTTATCTTCACACTGGTTGGAATCCACTCGTCGATCATATGACGACCGGCGATTTTTGTTTCCATTTTCATCTCTTTATGATTTTTTTTAACATTGTCATTTTATTCCTCATGAATAAACTTTTCTTACATGATCTAGAATTTTCAAAGCATGTTCTGTAAATTTTTGAACCACTGCGGACGGATAGATTGGACACAATCGTTTTTTGAAAACTGACTGCGGGGAATCCACCCAGTGTGACGGCCGTGATATTATTTGGCAGTGGGAAGGGTTACGGATGTATGCGTGTACAACATTTTCCAAGGTTGTTAAACGATACTCCGCCCATTTTATCCTTATTACGGTCGACAATATGATGGCAATAGAATTTTAAATATGGATGTCCGAGTTGGTTGTATATTATTCAGCACCTGATATCCAGTCGTGTAGGGTCTATCTATGGAGTGCCGAGTATCTTCTCATTTTCCGTTGATTGTCTCCACACTCCGCGAAAAGAGAGAGCGAAAGAGAGAGAGGGAGAGAGAAAGTGAGACAGAGAGAATCTAATGTATATTTAAATAGCGTAAAATGTTAGACGCATATAAAATATTCAATTATTATCTGAATAATTATTGAAAAAAAATTCTTAAAAATTGGATTGGTAATATAATAATCGATAATACATAATATAATACAATGTGATAATAATATGCGATATTCCACAGATAATATGTATTCAGAAATATTAATTATTAGCAATTAGCACTTAACTGATCATTTCGAGAAAAATTCTTTCGAATTATTATCCGAATTGACAAACCAAATGAACGATGAATTATCAATCGGCTTTTATTTCTCTCCCCGAAAAAATGAAACATACAATATCTCCAACAACAATTCGACATTTTCGTTCAAACCACGACTTTCTCCACCGAATAAAAAAATACTCATCACCGCCACCCCCATCAAAATTTCCAATATATCATCAATCCCAAATACCCGATAAAATAAAAGAAAAAAAGAACGAAAAAACGAAAACCGTATCATTGCCGAACAAGCGTAGTCGATTCGACGTCGAGAGACGAGACGAGGAGTCCGTACAGGCCGAGAACGGTGTCTACAAACGGGGGCGCAGGTCCTCTTCGCGCTGCTCCGAAGTAGATGTATCGCAGAACGGAGGTTCGCGAGCACGAGGCCGAAGGCGCGTCTGCATCGTTTGCGAGGAAATCGCAGTTAGCTCACGCGAGTAACCGAAGAATCGCGATGCAACGACGAGGCGGTGAACGAGGACGAGAAATAACCGAATGCGAAGGTAGGAGGATGGAGAACGAGAGAAGCAAACTTGGAGGACTAACGGCACGGGACTCTCTCGTTCGATTCTTCTTCTTCTTCTTCTTCATCTTCTTCATCTTCTTCATCTTCTTCTTCTTCTACCTCTTCCACCCCTTCAGGCGCGCGCGCGCGAGAGCCCTCGTAGCCTTGGACTTGACTCGGAGGAATGCGGCGTGCACTGACCTCCACGCTCTACTCACTCACCTACTCGGTTACACCCGTCTCTCTCGCTCTCCATCGTTCTCGGTCGCTCGGTCAATTTTCTTCAACCGTGTGGGCGCCCGCCACTGCCGCCCCGTTCTTCGTCGACGTTTTCGTCATCGACCTTATTTTTTTTTTTTTAGGGGTTTTTTTGTTTCACGCTCGCCGTCTATGTTACAAGACTTGTTCTTCTTCATCCCCTTCGGGTTTCTTCGTTTACGTCGTTGATCCTACACGGTTGCGGTACGGTGAATCGAGATTTGAACGTTAGTTCGACAATAGGTAGATTTTACTTCATTTTTTGATTAAAAGGGTTTTTGTTTTGGTTCAATTGCAATTCTTTTCGATTTAATTTAATTTTGTTATTTATTTATTATTGTTCATGGGTTAGTTATTTTGATGTTATTATTTTTAAAGAATGGGATTTCAGTAGGGAGATATTTTTGCGGGTTTGAAACTGTTTTACGGTCGTTAGATTATTTTTTTAACATGCCGTGACTGCTGTAAAAAAAGTTATCATAATTAGTTGATTATCAAATTTTTCTTTTATCGCGCTATTGTGGGTTTGATATTGAATAATTCATTTGCGCACCGAGAAAAGTAGTAAAATTTCTACGAAAAAATTGTTTAAAAAATTCTAGAAAATTTGACCATATTGAGTGATCAAAATAATCCTATTCGTTAATTACTTTTCCATTTTGCGAGGAACTCGTGCTAAATTTATTTCCACTTTCAGAGAATTATTTTTATTCAGTCTTATCAGTCAGTTATCATCGAATCACTTTAAATTCGCCGGTGACATAAATAAAAAGACAACACCTTGCGCTGGAAAAATCGCAAACAGTTATTTTTTACGATTCCAGATATATCAAGTCGTTACTCCAAAAATTGCGCAATCGTTCCTCCATTTAGCAAACAGTTTTCCTCGCGGTTTTGCGGCAAGCATTTGCGCAGGTTCTTGTATTATTATAATTGCGACAGGAGCAAAAAAGTTCTTCATTCGACATTTCTCGAGTTTTCCTTCGTTTCGCTCCAAAACGCGTAAAAATCGTCATCGAATAAAAACATCTGAACGACATAAAAGCTATCTCGAGTCGATTACCAGCTCCAATTTCGGCCGAAATCATTCGCCCAGCGATACAAAATCCACCAAAATAAAAATTGCAATCTACCTCTTCTATCTCCTACATTTTTTTTTCTCATTTCATATTATTCCGATTAATTATTGCTTTCCCGTGGTTGTATCCACAATCGAAGCGAGGCGTGTGATTATTTCGAACGAGTTATGTCACACGTGGATACCGTGGGCACATTGTATACACATAACGCATACATTTATACGCAACGGTTATACATAGCACTCCAACGCTGAGAAACGCGGGCTGGTGCGCGGCGGTTGTAGCCGGTGCTGCAAGAAGAACGCGGCTCTTTCGTTGACGTTCCTCTTTATGACTTATATGTTTCTTTTCTTTTTCTTTTTTTTTTATTTTCCGGTTCTGTGGAGTTATAATGTATACACCTTTGTTGCCTGTCGAGGATATTTTTAGAACTACGACTCTATCGAAGCATAAAGTGCTAGGATAATCGTTTCCGCCATCGCTGGGTCTTTCTCTCTCTCTCTCTCTCTCTCTCTCTCTCTCTCTCTCTCTCTCTCTCTCTCTCTCTCTCTCTCGTTCTCTCTTTTTCTCTCTATCTCTATCCCACCCCCCCCCCCCTTCCCTCCCGGCGCCCGACAACGCATACGTCCTGACGCACGTCCTTTTATTCTTTGCCATTGATTGGACCAATCATTACCGTTACTGCCAAAAAAATAGACAGAAAAATAAATGAACGAATATGGAAATCAATAATGAAAAAGTCAGTTTTGATTTAAAAAAAGAAATAATTGGGAGAAATCAGAATTCACTCTCTTTCGCGGTTTTTTATCTGTATCTCTCTCTCTCTCTCGATCTCACATCCTTTTTTTCTATGTTATTGATTAGCCCAATCATTGATGGCACTACCAAAAAAATAAGAATGAAAAGAAATATTTAAGTAAATAAATAATGCGAAAAATGAAGTTTAATTGAAAAGACAAAATCATAATTGAGTTTCATAATTGGGATAAGTAGATCATAATTGGAGTAACTAAATCATTTATGGGAAAAATTAGTTTCATTGGAAAAACAAAACTCATTATTGGAGGAAATCATAACTCACTCTGTCTCTCTTCCCCCCCCCCCCTCCCCTCCATTCCCTCCCTTCCACTGTCCGAACAATTGGCCTGGCAACGCATACGGTCTGACGCACGTACTTTTTTTGTTTGTCATTGATAGGCCCAATCATGACTGTCACAACCAGAAAAAATGAATAAATGTATAAGTAAACCAGCACTAAAAAAAAATGGAGTTTAATTAAAAAATAGAAACCATAATCTCGTTACGTTTTCTTCGTATACTTATTAATAGCTTGTTTTTGTCTTAAATTTTCCGGGTCTCTCCATCCAAACATTCCCAAACTCGTCGCGCAAACGCCCAAAAAAATATCTAAATACCAAACGATCGTAAAATAAATTTTTATTTTTATTTCCTCGAAACTCGAAAAACCAGTTTTTCCGAAGCGTCCGTTTTTTCGACTCTCTCGTTCCCCATATCTTCCAACGCGGTTCGCATTATCGACGTAATTTTAGATCAGTTCGTACGATTTCAGGTAACGGATGCGACGCAAGGTCGGTCGTATTTGAAATTTCGGGTTTCATTCTCGAGTCCGTGCGAACGAATATCGTAAACTGAGCGTGAGTTACGTATACGGATAATCATATTCCCGCGAACGTGATTATTATCCGTCCGCGTAATTGTCGTGCTTCCTGTTGTGAAAATATTTATCACCAACCGTGTAAACGTTTTGGCTATTTTCGAAACGTCGTTCAATATTTTTATCCGAAATCAATTCGAATTCAGGAAATATCTGACGTTGTTTCTCAAATGATACCATTAAAATTTATTTAAAAACATGTCTCTGTGCAATTCGATGTCCTAGTGAGCTTTTCGGTTGTAATAACAACGCTACAAGTCACGATAAAATTGACACTTAGTTTACGTGACTCTTATTATAAAATAATTTTCATTCAACGAAAAAAAAAAAAAACAATTTCCCTCAATATTTTTTCAATTGTTTATCGCTTCGACGACGAATCGACTGCTAAATACCAATGACAGGAGTTTAGAGTGAAGTTATATTCGAGCCCACGAGTTCCATCGAAGGCCGCGACGATTATAGTATACCGATTCGTCTTTTTTTTTTCGTTTTAAATAAGTCGACCTTCGGTCTTAAAATAGTTCTGGGATAACTTTGTCCCGAGATACAGCGCTCTGGATAGCGGCATGGCCAACCATGTACGCCCTTTACATTTTTTTTATCTACATGCGTGTGTGTGAAATTTTACACATACATGTGCAGAAGCAAAACTATCGAACGGAGAAGACCGGATTGAAATTAATAACCAACCGGTTCTTGTTAAACAACTACGCGGTCGATATGACGATAGCGTAGCTAATAGCGAGGTATATATTTGTATGTACATATATATACGCACACTCACACAAAATACGCAGTTCTACGTCGCTATATCAACCGGGGATTTTCCGATTTTTCAATTAATCTCTTATCACAATTTTTTCCGTTATTCTTGCTCCGCATTCGCGCGTGGAGTTGAAGATAACGTGCCTTTGTTATCTCTAAATCGTGATGCAACATTCCGGCAATATCGGGAAAAACCGCGTCGTCCTTTGCGGAATGTTGCATGTACAGATTTTTTCGATCGAATTCGTTTTTTATATTCTTGCTGTTCGTTTATTGGAGAGGAAATTCTTTTTGACTCTTGTGAATTTCATTAACCGATTGAAAATTGATCTGTTTCAGAAGACGTGGGCTATAGGAACGTCGAAATCACGTCTGCCTTTACCCACCTGCCCCAAAAGGGTGAGTCTCAGCATTTAAACTGCACGAAAAAAAAGAAATTTAAATAGAAAAATAGTGAATTTCTTGCGAATGAGCGAAATTCTTTTAAATTATACGAAATTATTTCATTTATTCGGTGCTTATCACTTATGGATTCATGCTAGAAAGAAAGGGAAACAATCATTGTATGGTTCAGAGCATATCGAATTCGGCAGTTTGTTATTTGCAAAATTCAAAGAAATTTTAAAGAATTCTAAAGAAATTTTAACTAACAGGTAGAAAAAAAATTTGCAATTTTTTCGAATATTTCACTAACTTCAAAATGTAGATACTTCGTAACTATTGCATTTCTTCAAATCTCTTTCTTCAAAAGGGTGATCAATTATATCAACAAACTGTGGTAAATATTTAAAAAATATTGTATAATAACTTTCTTTAAAAAAAAATATCACAAAAAAACCTTCACTATTCGATTCCTTACAGTAGTTTGCTCTCTTAAAGCATTTTCCTCTGCTGTATATCTGTTTATCGCTGCACCGTGAAATTCACAAACAACGTGGAAATATTATCGATGCGATAAAACAAGAAGAAAATAATTAAAAAAAAAAAAAAAAAAAAAAAACAACCGAGTTTCATAAAAACCGATTAATGATAAAAACAAGCGCGTGTTATACCGAGAAGAAACGGCCTCGATCAAATATCCGATCAATTTCTCGAAGTTATTTTATCTCGACTGGTTTTTTTCATTCGGAATAAATTAATAATGTTTTTTACGACGGATAAAAATACTCCAGACGCGCACGGACATTCCGCGTTGATTTCTTATCGAATTGTTACGTCCGACTTAACGTAGTTGCAGTCGTAGCCGCGTACACGCGGCAAACTCGTGGATCAATCGCGAATACGACGCTCGAGCTACGGACAAAAGCACGGCTAAACAACCGCATGGCCATTCCGATAAAATCGACAATTCTGCGGTTATCACTAACGCGTCGATGAGCGATCGAGAGTTATCGCCGATTCGGGGCAAAGATTGGTGAACAACTCACCGGAATTCACGATTGACGTACGAGATCTTGGAAAATAAATAGAAATATACACACACGTGTATTAGGTTGCGTAATAAATTCCCGCGTTTCTTGTATCTAATTTTTTTCCCGCCATTTTGGGGTTAGGTAGATGGGCTATATATATATAAATTCGCTGGTCTACTTCTTTCAGAGGAATGACAAACCTATCTGCATCAATTTTGTTTTCACCTAGAAAAAAACGATCACGTAATAAATTGATTATTTCAATTTGATATCAATGCCAGTAGATGAGTAGAAAAAGTTTTGAATACATGAATACGTAGACGAGGGTTATATTTATATTCACTGGAAACCTTGATCTCAACCGGTTAAACAATTTTTTACGATTGTTAATCAGATTTAAAATCCATATAACGAATGCGCAATCGCTCAAAATAATCCCAACCCGATTGGGCTCAGATTCGTGAAAATGTATTCTAACATTATCTACTCCGAATCTAACAGCTGCCGATTTTTTTTTCTTTCGTGCGACATCCTAATGCGTGCACACACACGAACACACACTCGTCACCCGCGCCATGGTTCTCGATTCCCGTTTCGAATAAAAAAACAATTATTATGGTCCACACAAGATGATAAAGCTTTGATCGTATCTTCGAAACAGGACGTTTCAATTATTTTTTCGATAGCCGATGTGTCACATTGTCAATCAGCGATGTAAAAGAACAATAAAAAATTGATGGTCTTTTCAAGATCAACGTTAGACGGAGTATGAAATCGATATTCGAGATAACGACCTTTTATTTTCCGGCCACTGAAATATATCTGCGGTTTTGAGGTAAAACCGAATAAGTCAATTCTTTTGAAAAGTTAAATTAAATTAGTTTTTCGTCATTTTGATTGTAAACATCGTTTTTAAACACAAAGTTAGCAGAAATAGCCCATACAGAAAGAAATAAATTAAATTACCCAACGAAATAATACTATTTTATCAAGACAACCGAATAGTCCACAGTTTTTCCGTTAAAAATATCAACAAGACTCATGTTATATTTTTTTTTAGTTTTCTCGGAACATTTCTATCCGTAAAATGAAATTTTATTATTCGAGAATGTGTATCGGTTATCTATTATCACGCATCGATAGGCAAAACCAGATAAGTCTATGATTTGTAGCCAAAGCCGAATAAATCCAACAGTATCTTTTTTAATCCATAAATTACAGACTATTCAAACGTCAATAGTCCCAAAAACTCAGTGTACTATGATACTTTTCTACGTGATTCGACTTTTTCGCTGTGATAAAATGTTCGCAACGTAAAATCGTTATTTCTCGAAAACGCTTTCTATAGACTTATTCGTCTTCGTCTTCAAACCACACATATTCAACCGATACATTTATCTTTTGTCGAAATTTGACATTTAGCAACACCCATTTATTAACTTTTGGTACTTGAAAGACAAAAAATATATATATATATTGAAAGCAAATGATTCTTTAAAATTATAATCAAAAGCATGAACGAAGTGATGTTTTTTTTTCCTCCGAGACCAAGGTTGCAATCTTTTGAATCGACGAAGAAGCCGAACTCGGTTCCATTCACGTGCGCTGACAGTGATCACGAATGCCAATTAGCGCCTCATCCGTGTTTCTATCATTGAACGTACGTCAACATTGTTCTAGACATGCGAGTTGACCCAGGGCCAACAACTGCACAAACTTACAACATTGATCCATCTCGTGAAATCATAAATTTCGATGACTTATTATTTTATTTTTTATTTTCCATCCAAACTATTCCGATAGGTTAGATTCACTTATTCAGGTTTAACAATCATAACACTCTCACGTAACTTACAATACTACCGTAATCGGCCATCAATTATTAATTAAATTTCCCGGAGTTATTCATTTCCAGTTCGTACGCTTAGAATTGTAGAAATTATTTGGCACCATTTACGTCAACAGTCGAAAAAATGGTTAATTCTGAATTTAATTGTTACAAGAATATGTAAATTACAATCAGAAACGAATAAAAAATGCGATTCCAATCCACTCAACATTTATTTCCCCAACTTTGAAGTTTTACTAATCAATTAAATCAATAAATTAAAAAAATAATAAAATAATAAAATACCAGAAATTGAAGTAAAAAAAAAAAAAAAAAAATCGGTCAACCTACCCCAACCTCGTTAATCCCAATAATCGTTTATAAAATCATCGCCACGACCCATCGAAACGAAGGCATTCCAACGATTCTCGTGCAAAGGGCATCGTCAAATAGCCCAGAGCGTTATCTCCACGAATTCCCACACGACATCGCGATAAAAAAAAAGGAAAAATTGATAAAAGACGAAGTAAAAAAAAAAACAAATTCTCCAAAGTTTATCAGTTAATGGGTATCCCCACCATCTCTCCGCTCATACGCGCTATCGCGCCTGTACTGCGGTTTTCTCTCGTCCTCCTCCGCCTCCTCATCCCCCGTTCCAACCGTGTAAAGCGACAAACGTTGCCCCTCCATCTCGTCACCTCCACTCAACTTCCAAGAATTATTTACAAAGAATTATCAGCTGGCGACGTTCGATGTGGCTCGCTCAGTCGTAACTTCACTCTCGCGCCGCGAGCGTGTCATCCACAAACTTCCCCCCGTGAGTCTCGCAAGTTCCGACGTTGCGATATTCCAAACAGATACGGGACCATCAAAGCCGCGTTCAACCATCACCGCGCGAATTTCCGAGTAGTGACTCGAATAAAACGACTGATCACCGAGCCAAAAGTCAGTCGTTCAACGAAAATAAACATACAACTCCCTGAAAAATTTTAAACAATAATTCAACAGCCAGAAAAAAATAGAAAATAAATTCATGTCTGACCAAACGTCGATTATTCCACTTCGGCGTGGAAATAAATTATAAAAAAATTGCAGAAAAAAATAGGGCAACTTGAAATACGAATCATTCACACTGAAATGTATTTGACGTAATACGCAGAAACTATATTTCACTGGAAGATAATTTTTGGCAGTCTGGCGGTAGAGAATTGCTCGCCGTCTGATTTTAAATATCCGTTTCTACGTATTTTTTCTTTCTTTCGAATCTTGACTGTGAGGAACGTCATGGCGTTGTTTACGCGGAGTTGGAGTCAACCGTGACAGTCGAGCCACACTCGTACGAGAGATCGGAGACGCAATTGTTATTCTCTCGCTGGATTTGCTGAGTCGTAGACGCAGCTGTTCCATTGACGCGGATTATTGTGATGAAAAGTTGAGGCGAACACGCCGATTCCTCGGACATTCCACGAAATTGCGTCATACTCATCGAAATCCGTCGTGCCCGCTTCGTTTGATTCCTTCTGGGATGATTTGGATTTAATTGTGGCTACGTGCGCAGTCAAGCTTCTCCGGAGCAAACGAGAATAAAATAAATAACAATTATTTATATACTAATAATACAGCTATTATCTGCTGTTTCTTGGTCGTTGTTTACGCTGAATAAGTAAAACAAAAAAGCGAACGCGATTAATTGCATTCTCCGTAAAAACGAGCAAAATATCAGTAGTCACAGCCACGCAACGATACAGTACAGACGTACGTGTTCGTTTTTCCTCTGAAAAACACATTCATCGTTCCCGGTCGTGTGAGTCTTGTTCTTCGGAAAATATTACTGAAAACAAACGTTGGAGTAAACAACTGTGGACATGTCGCGTTTAAGTGCTTGAAACACTAACGTCGTCATTCGGTTGAACGACTCTGAGCTAAGGATCGACTCGGAGTAACGAAATATCTTCGCATCGACGTATAAAAACATTGGGATACGCCTATTAATATTTTTTTAAATAAATTTAATAATAATAATAAATATAAAAATAATAATAATAATAATATTGATAATTATATCAATAATAATAATGAAATATCTTTTTTGGATAGAAATAATAAGGCGATAAAAGTCCTAACAATAATTGAACAAATCTTACGTCTCGTCAATTCATCGTAAATAAATTGAGCATCGTGAAATAAAAAAATCAACAACACGAGAGAAAGTCGTTATGGTAGTGTAAGCCTCGGTAATTCAACGACGCAGTAATCAAGGAAAAATATAAAAATAATAATCGGGCGATAAGTTGGCATCGGTTACGAAATTCGTGCGTCACTCGAAAACGAATTTTCGATGATAATCTCAAACGATTTCCTTCCCATTCCCCTGGACTGCGTGTACGATACAGCGACGTGCCTCCGCGCGGTCATTAATGTCTCCTCTGTTTTGCAACTACAAGTCTCAACATTAATTAAATAAAAATATAAAATACATATCTACATATATTTTTTCTTTGAAAATTCAAATCACGAAATGTTTGTGTCGTCGAAGAACTTTTTTTGCCATTCGATCGACGTTTCTTCCCGGCAAAGTCTGTGATTCGACCCGAGTGCATGATAAAACTGTAAATAAAAGTGTACAAGTAAAATTGTTTATAAGAAAAAAAGGGATTGATACGAAATAAAATGAAAGTTTCGTTGGATCACGGAAGTGCGTTTAGCCCGTACGGTTCGAGAAACGTTCGGGTTTCGGGCGTACAAGCGCCATTATTTATTTCGCGAGGATCAAGTTTATCGGATATGTGTCTCGTGTGTGTAGACATGGCCAGGGACACGCCGGGCTCGCCAATGTCGCGGCCGCGGGATCTCGGTGCCGCCGGGGCTGGCGCAACGGCAACCCTGACTTCCGGCGCTTATCACGCGACCGCTGCCGATCCATCGAGCCACGAGGGCCGCATTCTTCAGCAGAAGATACTCGAGGTAATGTACAAATACACTTGCCATTCAATATACATTCATTCATACATTTTAAATTAAAAAAATTAAAATTTAATTTTTTTCAAACTCGTTTCTCTGGTTTTTAATCGACCACTTGATTGATTAATTGATTGATCGAGACCGCGGAGCTAATGAAATGATGCTGAATGTATTTCATCATTATTCTTCGCACCTGTACACGTGTGGTAAAAAAAAAACTCGTGGCGTTAACGATATCGAGAGGGTAAATACTACGATTATTGCCGGTGGAGGGGAGACGAAGTAGGAGCAGTACGTGTTTCATTCGCGTAGACGATTAAAAGTAGGTCGATTATTTATAGATATCTACGTTCATCAGCGCTAGCGTATTTACCGAAACGTGTCGTCGGGTTTTGTTTAGATTGATCGAATCGATTTACGAACATTTACGAATGTCGTGAAGACAGCTTTGGAAGTGTATCTTCATTTTGTTCCGTTCATTTTTACACCTCATAAACTAATTATAACCTTATCAGTTCCCGAATAACAACGACAGAAATAACGGTGAAAAAAATTCCCTCCGGCAATCAGCCGAACGTACAGATGAGATCGGTAAAAATAACGATGACGTAGGCGAGAAATATAACATTACGTATATAATTAATATTCATATTTCGAAAGAAATATCTTTTATCGGAAGCATTCGTCATCAATGTGATATTTATTTTTCAAAAGTCAGTAAATTTGAAGAAAAAAAAAACATTGGATTATTATTTTTGGACCGTCGATACAATTATGACGATCGATCATGCGATTTCGACATTGTCGAAACCGTCAGCAGTTTTCGGTTGCGCAAGTAAATTAAAGAGAAAATAATAATAAAAAACTCGTCTTCGATGGACTAGCGAGGAGCTGCCACGGGATACGATGGAACATCACAAAGTTTCACACCCAAGTTCAAGGCCGCCCATTAAATCGTCCTCGTGTCTCGCGATTCCTCCGGGTGGAAACCATCCGGCCCCCGCACCATCGAGAACCGCACAACGCGGCGATCGATCGGTCGACGAAACGGCACACAAACCCACTCCTTGTGTTTCGTGTACCGCTTTCCGATTTCAAAGTTGCGCCTTGAATTCCACGACGGTATTTGCATATATATGGGGTATTTCGCGTCAAAATGCGCGCTCAAAACGTTGACACCTGCCGATTCGATTTATGATTTTTTTCTTTGCTTTGCGCGACCTTAATAATACCCTAGAGGTTTTTTCAGAATTTTCGGATTCCCTACAGTGTCAAATTAAATAGTTAAAATACTGAGAAGTTGAAAATTCAAAACTACTCCTGAATAAGGAAAACCATAGTTCGATATAATTAAAAATTATAAAAAAATTTGGTGAGATTCCAGTGAGCCAAAAAATAAATTTGTCGAAAATACCAGAGTAAGGTTTTTATTGCAATTTTTTTTTAATAAAACATATGAATTTTTATTATCTATTTTTTTGTTTCGTTGATAATTGTTTCATTCTGATAGAATCAATAAAAATAATTATATTAACGATAATGATGATGATAACAGAAAGAATAATAATAATATTACTAATTTTTTTACAGGTTTGAATAATTGATAATTTCAATTACATACATTTGTGATATCTTTTTAATTTAAAAAAAAATCGTTGCACTGAAGATCCTCTGAAATGTTATCAAACTACATCTTTTGACCTTATCGAATCACAAAAAAAAAACTAAAAATATTTAGCAATGTAGAAATACGCTTTTCCTTATTTGGGGGTAGTTTTTCCATTTTTTGAAGTCCATACAGGAATCCGGGAATTCCGAAAGAAAATTAAAGGTGTTTTTGCGGTTAAATCAGGCAAAAAAAATCATAAACTCAATCGGCAAGAGCCAGCACTTTGCCTGTCCGATTTGGCGTGGAATACCTATTATCCAGATATATATCTACGTACATACACATGCTATACTCGAGCACGTGGCTTAATACTGCATCGAAACGAGCGCACGACACGTTGAGAATATACGTGAAAACGTTTGCTAGCATCAAAACTCTTGGATCTGACTCAGAAAATTAATGAACGTTTCTCTCCCCCCCCCCCCCCCCCCCCCCCTCCCCCTGTTTTCCTTCGCTCCACTGTCGGTTCTCCTTGCTCCCCTCCCCCACTTTCTGCCTGTCGTTATCGCGTGTCTTACAAACACACGCTTTCTCCATGGATATTAAGGACTTGCGCTTGCACAACTAGATGCTAGCAAACGCTCGCACGAAATGTCAATCGGACGGTCTTATCTTCGTCATTATTAACGTTTTATTTGTTACTCAAAAATATCTTCAACGAAAATTCGTGCACTACACATTTCCGAAGCATGAATACTCTGTAACACGTGTATAAACGTCTACACTAGCGACGGCGATATTTCTCGTTGCCATTTGAACAGCTGGCATCGTTTAGATGTGGATTGTAACGAATATTTTTTATCATGTTTAGATTGGAATTATCATTTTTCTTGTTCTATAACGACATACACGTTTTATATACCTGAGGTACAGATGAAAAAAAAATGGGATATTATGATCGTCGATTAAAAGCTTTGGATTATATCGGTATTTATTTTTTTGCAAATTTTTATTTTGATAAAACAATTATTACAAAAACATCGAAGGGTTGTTAATTGATTGTAAAATACTAATCTCATTGCGATACGATGCAATGAACGGAGTACGGGTTATTACAGAGTTGCGGATCACACTCTTTTATATTTCCCCGCGCACTCTGTGCGCCTGCACTGAAGTTGAAGACGCGTCGCGGCCTTGCACCGCGAAAAAAAATGTTCGGCGCATCTATTTTCGTGATCGCTCGTTTGAGAAACATGCAAACCAGACACGCGTCACGTTATTTCGATACCGATAACGCGTTGGCAACGGTCCCCCGAGCAAAACACAGAAATATGGTCGGACTAAAAATAAACATTCGAATCGCCGGCTGTGTTTAACCTACGTCTTTATCGAACGTACAAAGAATTTTGGAGAAATGAAAGAAAAATATCAATTTTGCTTCCTCATAAAGGAAGCTTTGTGACGGTCCGAAATTTTTTTTTCGAGATTTTGATGTCAATAGGCTTAGAATGTCCTAGAACGTCCAGAAAACACATTTGGAAAAAATGTCCGGATGTATGTGTGTGTGTGTGTGTGTGTGTGTGTATGTATGTAACCACCCTCTAAAATTCAAACGTTCATAACTCGAGAACGGTTCAAGCTACCGTACTCAAATTTTGCACACATGTGATGCCTTCTAATGTCTATGTAATCTGTAAGTTTCGCAATTATTGACGCACTTGTTCGGCTTCGACAGCGTTTTGGATTTTTCAAAAAATGTCTGTAGCCACGCTAGCGTTCGCAATTTTCGACGTATTCGGCTCAATAGTTTTTTACATATAGAATTGAGTACAAGGACGGTTGGTATTGCATTTGAGCCGAATCCATCAATAACTTTAGATTTTATGATTTTTTGAATTTTTCAAAAAATCAACTTTTTTGCTCTATTTATCGTTAACTTCAACTAATCGAACCATAATTCTTTGCTAGTATAGGATGTCATTGTGCTATAATATATATCAAATTTGGCCGAGATCGGACGAACGGATCGAGTTCTAGAGCAATTAGAAATTTCTAAGTTCCAACCCCTGCAAATTCAAAAACACTTGACGGAACGTGCTCAAATTCATACACACGCCCAAACTAACCGTCAGCTCAAGTTGTTACTAGATTCGATAGCAATTAAACAACGCGCTCGAATTTCGGGACACATTGAATTTTTATATACGTTCGAGTCGGTTTTGATACGGTTGGAAGGATCTACGGACATCCTGTATAAAACAAGCTGCAAGCTGAAACTTGCAATTTGCTTCCCCTGAATTTTCGGTAGTGAACGGAACTTCCTTTATGAGGAAGCCGAAGATAAAAAAAAATAAAATAAAATAAATCGAGAGATGCTTCCTCATAGAAGGATTTCGTGCACTACCGAAAATTCAGGGGAAGCCAATTGCAAGTTTCAGCTTGTTTTAAAATAAAATCGTCTATATTGGGACGTTTACTTTCCGATGAAACATCTGTGGACGCTTTTCACCCAATTTTATCATGAAATATCATCGAACAGTTGCATCTTTCATTATTTTTCTCAAACAATTTTCACAATAAATTTAATTCAAAAAAATATTAACGCAAGAACTACGTTTTTATTTGAAAATTGAACATCAAAAAAATTGAGTGATAAAAAATAAACTCTGTTTGTGTTAATGTAGCCTAAATTAATTGGAATGATTTCAATTTTTCCTATTCTAATATACATTGTTGTTCGTTTATTTTGTAAATTTTTATTTTTACCGATCCATCGATCGTCGTCCCATCGATCGATGATATTAGACGCACGTTAATTTATTTCTCGCAACGATGCGATTAATCGACGCGGCGCAGCGAACCAGCTTGACGCGCTTACAGCTGAAACGCGGCGCAAAGTCGGTTCTGCCAGTGACCGGTAAGAACCAGGAGTCGCGAAGCACGTGGTTCGTATCAATACTGCAATCTCGTCGCGCGATGTCCGACTGTGCGTACGGCTACATAAATTATACCCTCTCTCGTTCGCTCTCTCAATTTCTGTGCGGACGTACCCAATTGTTAGATCCACTTGGCAAACCTCACGCACATACGTACTGCCCACTAACTTCCTCTCGACTCAGCGCTAATCCTCGCGACTTGCAACCTGCGACTTGATATCGTCACGTGCATCATTTAATGAATAATTTAATTTTTTTAATTCAATTTTTTTCATTTTTTTACTTTTTTATTTATTAAGGTTACCTATTCATTTTTTTGTAAATTTAATTATTTACTTTTTCATTTATTCATACTTGTTCTTTTTTATTTATTTACTTATCTATTTATTTATTTAGGTTATTCATTTTTTTTTTAAATTTATTTATTTACTTATTTATTTTTTTATTTAGGTTATTCATTTTTGTTTTTATTTATGTATTTATTTTTTTACTTAGGTTATTCATTCTCGTTCTTATTTATTTATTTACTTTCTCATTTATTTATTTAGGTTATTCATTTTTTTTTTAAATTATTTATTTACTTTTTTATTTTTTTATTTAGGTTATTCATTCTTGTTCTTACTTATTTATTCACTTCTCCATTTATTTATTTAGGTTATCCATTTTTGTTTTTATTTATTTATTTACTTCTTCATTCTTTTATCTTTATTCTTTACTTTCTAACTTCCCGATTTTATAGAGACGTTATTGTTATTTCTCTGTTTATTCATTTGTTTATTTCTCTACTTTCGTATTTATTCATTCGTTTTTTAATTTTTTTCGTCAAAAAAGAAATGGTGGCGAATTTGATTGAAGATGTGTATGCGTGTGACAAAAATGCGAATTGTCGAATGTTCCCGAAAGGTAGAACATTACCCTTGAGGTATCTGGGTTTGGTTCCAGCTACAGCAGCATCACCAGCTTCAACAGCAAATTCTCAGGCAACAGTTTCACGCTCAGGAACGACAACTCGCCGAGATTCACGAGCAGCAGATGCATCAGTTGAAGGTAAGACGTTTTTTCTATCGAGCGTGAGAAATCGATGGTGGTTTCGTTATAAATTGGATTAGGCGAAATTATCCGAATTGTTCGAAATTACCGGATGAATCTTTGTACCGAGAGACCGCGGAATTTATTAACCCTCACGCGATAATTGTTTCACAATATGGCCGATGGTAAAAAAAACAATTGCGAATGGAAAACAGAAAATGTGAGATTATTTTTTTCCGACAGAATGAGAATTCTTTGACGATCAAAATAAAGCGCTGAAAATTTAATGAATCGAAAAATGTCGTCATAGAAAATTAGAAATCTCATTAGTCAATTATCGTTATCGGTAGCCATCGTGTTTTAGTTATTTTTATTCTACTATCTTATTTATTTCTATTTTTTCCACAAATTAATTAGAAATCTTCTCTGATTTTCACGCAATTTTCCATATTACAAATTTATTTTCCATCTCAGACAGTTTTAATGTTCTTTTAACGCTACAATATTTCTAAAAGCCGGATTACGAAGCTTCGTAAATTGGATTGCAAATGTAGAATTAGAGTTAAAATAAAAATTAGTCCTGTGCGAGTTGCGAATCTCGCGGGATGAGTCATAATTCGCGACGGAGTTTAATTTAATTTCGCTGGAGATTCTTGGCGTGGCTGTCTCAAGTGAGCCAATGATTCGTCCTGGCTAGATAGCGTTTCGTAGCAACGAAGCTGCCTCCCACTGTAATGTATGACACCAGCTCCAATACGCGCGGTTAAACGCGGGCGTCCCTAATTTTTTTATTTATCGCTACTATGAATAGCCCGCCATCAACGAGACGCGACCATCGGATGGCCAACGATAGACACGAGTTGCGTGCATTATTTCGACCTTAATGCCTTTCGAACCACGTTGCGAAATAAATTTTTCAAAAAGTTTATTTATTCATTCATTCATTCGTTTATTTATTTATTAATTATTTTTTTCGCGGCTGAGAAATGTAGAGATTTTTAATGTCGATTGTTAACGGCGAGTAAGGTTAATTCGATATAAAAAAAAGCATATTTTTGATAATTTTTTATTGACGACACAGTTAATATATATTTATTTCTGTAAGAACTAGTCAATAACGTAACATTCGAAGAATATTCTATAAAATTTTCGTTAACTTTTATGAACAAATGAGCCATTGACGGAGAATCTCTGCGGACGTTTAAAAAAAAAAGTTTTATTGCGGTGCCCATCATAACTCATCACTGGATCATCTGAGACCAAAAAATCAAATTGATTTTATTAGGTGATAAGATTCTGCACGTAATGACGACGAGTATTTTTTTTTTTATTGATTTTTCAATTTTTTATAGCCCTTAAAAGTCAAAATACTGATTTTTTATTAAAAAAATTGAAAATGTTGCCATTTTAAAATACGATAAAATAAGAAATTAAAAAAAAAGAAGTATTATTCAGCACAATCATGTACCCGCCTGGGAGTTACGTACAGCAATTCTGACAGGTACATGACTCGTGAACTCACTGAATCCATTCACTCGGGTTTTATAATGTAAATTGTCGGGTCGATTATCCTCGAGTTGCTTCTACTTTTTGTCGTCGGTGTTGCCGTCGAGTCACGACGTTCTATCCTCTATTAATAGAAACCACCGGAGGCTCAAAGGTTACCGATTGCCGAGCTATCTCGTCTGTGGTGGGTGTCGCCGCGGTGTCAATCACTCTGCTCCGATGACGTTCCATTATATATATCTATATTTATATATCCATTCGTCTATTTTTCAAATTGTTACACACACTTGTCGCACGCGCTCGGGAAATAATCCAGGTTCATGTATAATTGACCGTTGGCTTCGCACGACCACGTGGTTTCTAAACAATGAAAGAATGACTATGAAACATTTAAAAAAAAAGTTTTTAAGGAAAAATTCATTTTAAAAGGGAAAAAATACAATTTATTGACCATGGAAGAATGGATTGGACAAAAATACTCCTGAGGTTTTTCAGAATTTTTGTATCCCCTACAATCTCAAATTAAAAAATTAAATTAAAACTAAAAAAAATAAACAAATTAAAAAATTTAATTAAAATTAAAAAAATAGGGATTAAAAACTACCCCCGACAAGGAAAATCATAGTTCGACACAATTAAACGTTTGAAAAAAAATTTCTTGCGATTCCGGTTAGTGAAAAAATCAAGTTGGAAAAAATACCAGAGTAAGATTTATATTGGAATTATATAAGATAAGAACTATTAGAAGAAATTTATATTCAAACTCCATTTTTTAGCCTACTGAGGTCACAAAAAAAATTTTTCACTTTTCAATTACGCAGAAGTATCTCTTTTCTTATCGTGGGGTGGTTTTAATCTTTTTAAAGATTGTAGGGGCATCCGGAAATTCCGAAAAAAAATTAGAGGTGTTTTTGCGGTAAAGTAAAAGCAATAACAATCGAAATCCGCAAGGGCCAGGATTTCGACTGTCCGATTTGGCGTGGAATACCTCACATGCAGATACGTACCGATTACGTAGTTTCCGGACAATTAAAGAAATAACTATTAACCTCTTTAAAAAAAAATCTCCATAAAAAATTATTTCGAAAAGGAAGAAAACACAATTTATTAATCATGGAAAAATAAATTTTATTTTTGGAATTCGCTGGTGTGTCATTGAGAAAAAGGTTGTTAGTTGTCTCGTATTTTGAGCCCATGGATACGCATATTCTCGCGTGGGAGACGTTTCGTGAGCCATTACTTTGCGTCACACACGTGCGAGACAACGAGTTCTGGCTGCTCGTCCAATTAAACTCTCTCCCGCTCTACATGCGTTGGGCTAACACATAACTAAGCTCATACGTGACGTCAATGCGTTCGAGACTCGCCGAAAGACATAAAAATTCAGTCCAAGTTACTTACTCGAGCGCGTTCTCGTATCGTGCGTTTTCTCTTTATTTACTATATTCTATTTCTTTTTTTTTTTGTCGTCTTTTTCTCTCACTCGTTCGTCTTTGTATCTTGCGTCGATGACGCGACGATTTTTTATCGCGGTGCTAATCGCACGTCGCATCAAGTAGCTCGATCGCCGATTCGATGCTTCGACGATGGATTAACGGAGAATTACTGGACGCCCGAGTGGGTCACAGGATTTCGATTTAAAGATATGAAAGATAATTCGATCTATCGGATTCAATGATTTCTGATTGATTATCGACATTGCACGACGTTACGCATAGCTACGATGAAATTCGTTCCGGTAATAATAATTTTATTTGTACGAGTCGGTTATATGATAACGAACGCTCGGACTCAATTTCAACTTTTATTCGGCAATATGTGGCGCAGTATTCTTCTTATTTTAATCTCAATTCGTCAGACCCTGCCTAAAGTAATTTTATTCAATTCTTCTGAAAGCCGTCCGAACATTCAAAATTCATATTTTCAATAATCTTAAACATAATATTCAAACTTGACAAGAAGTAAATACAATAAAATGAATACTTATCAGCAACTTTAAAAATCATTGAAAAATTAAAAATTTTGTTTCGCTTCTTTTAATGTCAGTAAAAAAACGTGACTCCAAACCTTATGAAGATTATACTTAACTATAATTATTCTCATCGGTCTTCAGACTATTTTTTTTTTCCTGCCATTATCATAATAGTGATAATAATAATAATAATAATATAATAATAATAAATATTATTACATATAATATAATAATGATACATATTATAATTAATTAATTAATTATTATATTATTTATTATTATTATTATTATTATTATTATTATTATTATTATTATTATTATTATTATTATTATTATTATTATTATTATTATTATTATTATTATTATTATTATTATTATTATTATTATTATTATTATTATTATTATTATTAATAATTTTATTAATATAATAATTATTATTATAATATTAATAATATAATAATAATAATAATTATTATTATTATTATATTATAATTATTATAATATTAGAAATAGTAGGAATATTATTATAATATTAGAAATATTATTAATAATAATAATAATAATAATTATTATTATTATTAATAATAATTATTATTATTATTACCATTTTAATATATAACTATAAGGTTATTATTATTATTTTTATTATTATTAGCGTAAACTGTATGGCTTTTGTCGTATGTCCTTGCTGGGAATCCATGAGATTGCAATCGCGTATATCTATCAATAAACATTGACGTCCTTACAGACGTACGCGCAGTTAAAGGTTATTCACACTGTGGCACACTATGTCACGGAGCTCCGGTACAGCCTCGTCGAGCAATCGACACGATTCGTACGGCAATGTACCTACTGGAAACGTAGCAATATTTTGTCCCGCACGTGTTCACGAACGTTCACCTCGAGCCTTGAGTTTTTACGCCGCCAGTCGCTCATGTCTGTGTCAAGACGGATATACCTACTTAAACGAGAAGAGCGCTGAAACGACGTCAATGTGGACAAATAAAAAAATATTCCGAAACACTCGTTGGCTTGAATGAATTCTAAGAGTGCGTCGAAATATATCTCAAACATGTTCGTTCTTGTCGATCAGACTGAACTACTTTTTTTTTCTTATTTAATGAGAAAGTGATTATTTTATGATACTAATCAATTACTAATTACGATTAATGTTTTTCTGTGAAAAGAGAAGGCAGACGTCGGTCATGGGCGACTATTATATCCGAGTAAAAGCATTTTATCAGGAGGACATACTAATAAATCTTTTGTTCATTATTAAATTGAACAAAACCTCATTATTTCATTGTTTCCGAATTATCGTTAACAATATATTTTTTTTTATTCAATAAAAAAAGTTACTAAATTATCTTTCGGCAACAATCGACTTTAAACATTTTTTTCCTCAAGCTCAACTAAATTGAGAGTTCATTTCTAATACTTCTGAGGATAAATAATTTTAATCACAGAACCAATGTTCAAGCGAGTAGAAACTTGTGTAGGTGCCGACTTTTATTTCGCAAATTTACGATGTAGTACAATAAATATGTAAAATCGAATATAACACATCGCGTTTGGCACGTGCCGAGATCAGACTCGGTCAGCAGCCTCTCGAAATTCGGAAAATCGCCGATAAAGAATGGCCGAAGAAGTGGAAAAGAAAATAATAATAATAATTTTGAAAATAAAATTGAAGGTGATTAAACGTCCACGACGCGGGATAAATTATTCTTTTCGTGAATATGGGACTCGCGAAGGCGAGTAGTTCAATCAATTTGAAGATCCCCCGATTCTCCTCCAGGAGCCGAGTTCGTTCGCGCTATTCCAAACGTTGGTGTCGGCGGCCTGCTCACGATTAATCGTGCGTGCCTCAGGCAATGCCAAGCGGAAATCGTCACGTGGCAAAACCGGCCACACGGCTTATTTGCAATGCCAATGATAAAACGGGACGCCTCGCGTTCGTTATTCGAGCTTGGAACGACGACTTAATATTTTTAGTATCAAGAAACGCGGCAACGTCTCGACGACAAAGTATTCGGAGAAAGAAAAGAAAACGAATATCGATGTACAAAATTAAATCCAGCCGGTATCATTGCTCGAACACATCCGGGATGAAATTCTGTAGCAGCCCATTTCGAATTGGAAATCGAATTATGTGGCGTAGAAAAAAATTTCGAGACGTATGAATTTTCTTGAATCAATATTTTTTTAAAACTTTTATTTGTGGATATTATATCGGTAGAGTTGAAAATATATTTTTTGGAATTTTTTAATTTTCTCTTTCTAGATTATTAATTCGCATTGCCGGTTTGTTTTTTAATAGAAAACAGCGTTGGGATACATTTTTTCAAATTTGTACGTAAAGTAGAAATTTATTTAAGTAGCAATTTCGAATCGGAACTCGAATTATTTACCGAAATAAACATGTTGAGACGTAAAAACTTTTTTAGAATCAATAATGTTCTTTTTCTCGCCAATCAATCCCCATCGCGGATTTATTTCAAAATGAAAAAAAGCGTTCGATAGATATTTTTTTATTTACACGTAAAGCTAGTGTCAATTTCGAATTAGAAATCGAATTATTTTCCGAAAAAAAAAAATCACAGACCTAAACATCTTAGTAAATTAATATTTTCAAATTTTTTATTTACGATTATAATATCGCCATTTGCATTTTACAATGCAAAACAGCCGTGAACAAAATATTTGCAAATTCCCACGTAAACCTATTGCCAATCTTGATCCGGATCACGACGATTTACGCATCGGCGAACGGATCGTCCGTCAATCTATTTGCCCCCTACGATAAAATACATTTTTATACATCATTTATCCGACCATTTCGCAATTTACGCGATAAGCCAGAAATAGATCGACACGCGGAAGAGCGCGCGAATCCTCGTCGTGAATTTATTTCAAGTAGAAAAAAAAACAAAACAAAACAAAAACTTCTTTCAAACATTATTCATCGCGTATAGGAAATTGTATTAGCGTAGCAAGTTTGTTACATTTTTTATTTTTATTTTTTATTATCTTCGCGTATAAACGTTGAAACCCACTTTAGTTACGATCGATGGATATACTCGGTCGGGCTGTCAGGTTGAGCGGTTGACGGTGGATTACTCAAATAGAATAAAGTACATTGCCGCAGTCTCGACCGAGAGAGTCTCGGCATTCGACGGTGTTTCCGTTCCGGACGAACTGACGAAGCAATCGGCCAGTGGAAAAGTACGGAATGGTCAGACGCTTTAGACTCGTTCTTCATTTTTGAGCTTTGAGCTTTGATATTTTACGTTCCGTCATTGTCTCTCGGTGTGGCCAGAACGGTTGACGAAATTTTTCGATTACCGTAAGATACTTGAAATCATTGCGCAACGGTGCTTGTAGAACGTCCATGATTATTTTTGATCGGGGCTGTAAAAGTTCTTTTGAAATGGTCGACACGCTACGCAATATTAAATCGGTTATGATATTTAATTTGTTTTAAATATTTTTCTCGGACTTTTAACGGTTTGATGGGATATTTAATCGGTGTTTTGAGCAGCAGGAAGAGATCTCAAGACAGTGGAATTTAGGTTGTTGGGGAATTAGGACGATAGAGAGAAATTCGAATATTCATGGAAATTTATAGGAGTTAGAAAAGCAGTTTTGTCTTTTTTCTCCGTTTTTATTCCACCTTTCCGCCTTCTAATCCGAGCATAAATTAATTTTTTCTCTTTTCAATGTAAGCACAAATTGGTTTTGATTTTCATTAGCGGTGTCAATCAGAAAGACAGCTAAATCATCACAGATTAAAAAAATTGTTTTAAAAAAAATGTGACTTTGACTATAGCGCGTAGCATTCTCATCTTATTCAATACGTTTGTTACATTCGTTTCCGGCATTATTCGGCCCTACTAACATGAACGCCCTACTGATAATATAATTGCTCACGTAATAAGCTAAAAAGAGAATTAATCGAACTTCAAAATATACAAAAATATTAGTTAAAAAAAGAAACAGAAAAATGATTATATTCTATTTATAATTATATAAATTATGTAAACAAAGAGAAATATTATTTCTTGAAAAGATGTAATGGGAAATTCATTTTATTCCTGTTATTGTTGGCTGAATTATCTCCGTGAGGTTTGAGCACGGAACGACGGTGCTCCGTTTTACGGTCAGCCATTCACTGTTTCGAGATAAGCCGTCGAGAGTTGAGTTTATGACGACAGATAAGGGATTTTATCATCCAGCCGGAATCTAAAAGAGCACCCGTACTATCTTTAGACCATTGCCGCAACTCTCAACTTGTCGTCGGATTTGTAGTTACAAAATTTCGTTGCTACGCGTCGTCACGAAATCCAAGAAATAAATATAAAAAATAATAATAACAATATTCCATTCTCATCGATGACATTAAAGAACTTGCAAGTCACGTTGAATCTTCTCACGATTCGATTGAAATATTTCTCAAATATATTTTCCGTACTTCTTAAATTCGTTTAAAGAACGGAATTTTTTTATTTTGTCGCAGGTTTGGGAGCAACAGAAACAGCTCGAGGAACAGATGAAAGAAAAAGAGAGGCTGGAAGCCTTGAGAAAGAAGGACAAGCAGGATCACAGCGCAAATGCATCCACGGAAGTCAAGCAACGCGTTCGGGTAATTTTTCTTTCGTCACGCGATTTATTTGATACGTTTCTATAATTTATTTCCGGAAGAAAAAAAAACTGTAGATTTTTTTGTCACAAATTTTCGCGGATGATTGAGTTTGATTATCATTGAATCGAAATCGTTTAGTCAACGCTTATCTTTCATAACTTTTATTTTTGCAACGAATTTTAAAGTTTTTTCGTTTAATTTTCATTGGGGCCCTTTTTTATTTATTGAATTTCGTACGATTGCAGAGTTTCCTGGTGCAGAAGATGCAAAGAGAAGCGGCGTCGGCAGCGAACGGTGCAGTTCCAGGTGCACCAGGTTACAGAAGTTGGTAAGTTTCTACGAAGATTGTTAACGAAAAGATTTCCAGCTTCAACTGATTCGCGAATACAATTCCGATCTTATATTTTTCACAATCAAAATTTGCCGGAAGTTTCTCAAAGATTGTGTTTGGAAAGTCACCAAAAAACTTAATATTTTATTTATTGGAAATAATTTTGAAAAATCTCGCGATAATTTTAACGTAAATATTTATTTATTACCTTTGGTTATATCATCGATGCAATTAAAGGCGATGTACCGGTGCTCAGTCGATAACAAAGACTTTGAGGCATTGGCCTTGACTGCGATCGATTTATCGTATAAGAGTTGAGAATGATTGACTGCGTTTCAGAATTCTGCAGTCAATCGTTCGCGTTTTTTTTTTCATTCGAGAGGTCAACTGTGACGAAGAACGACACTTTAGGGACAATCAACTGTTTCCCTCGCAAGCATAGAGATTGGAACGTGACGATGTGTAGCACATCGATCTTCATGATTTTTTTTAGTCATGTTAACATAATTCTATTGAAATACACTCTGCAGTATCAGTTACAACATATGTTGGGGTACTCATATACATTTTTTCATGAAAGCATTTTCAATTTTGGGAGAATTATTGCTATTGTCCTAAAATATTTTTTTTGAAGATGGTTTGTGGTTCGCATATCTCTGAAAAGGCTCATCTAAAATTTAAGAAAAACCCAAAAATATTTGTTAGTACAATATTAACCGCAGTTCGTGAACGTAGAGTTTTGCTACATTTTGATTTTGAAAATAATGTCAATGTTTCCGAAAAGTTCGTTCTTGAAGATTTTAAAAATTAAGTTTCTGACCCAAAAGATATAAATTTTAATCATAATTTTAAAAAAATTGTTCGTTCACGAACTAGCCATTATAATAAAAAAACAATTTCGTGAAATAACCAAATCGATCAATCGACAAAACAGCACTTTTTAAAAATCACGATTTCGAGATAATCGCTCCCAAAGTTTTGAGTCTAGATTTTTCGCGGATTTTAATCCACAAGTAAATTAATAAATCTTAAAATTACTAAATAAATCGACTCAAAAAACGTCCATTTTTCGACCACAAACAACCAGGAATAACCCTTTAATTCGAAAAACCAGATAGACGTGCTCTTAGATTCGTTCGATTTGACCAAAGCCAATCCATAAATTCGTTAAAAAAAAACGAGAAGAAAAAAAAATAAAAAAGAAGAATAAACGAGTTTCGTTTTTGGTGGATTAGTACAACACCGACGAGCATATTGGTGGCCATGAAGAGGTTACTCGGATTGCGGTGTACAGTAAAGGGTAGTGGGGCACACGCGCGCATTCCCGCGGATCGATATTAGTTGCCCCGCAGGCAAGGGGCGGAGAATCTGCGGCCAGGCGGGTGGCGCGGAGGGGGTGAGGGTTACATATACAGCCGTGAAACAGGAAGCGTCAGTTTTTGTCAACCGCTCGGCTCGATTGAAATTCAATATAGCACACAGCACGATGCCATTTTTTTTGTCTCTCATTCTCTCTTTCTTTCTTCTCTTCTTCTTCCCATATTACCTTCGCACTCACCGTTTTCGCCGAAAGGATGAGGCTTAGGGTGGTTCTCAATTTGGCGATGTCGGAATTTCTTTGGTATTGTTCTTCAAAAGTAATCAACATAAATCGAAAAAAAATTGTTCGCAATCGGGAACTGGCTCAAAAAAAACCCCCATTTTATTGCGAATTACGTGATAAATATTAGATTCACGAAAATTTTACAGGAGATCTTTTTTGTAGAGCATTAAATATTCTACAAAACTGTCGAATGAAATTTTTTTATCATGTATAGTTTTGAAGTAATCAAAGATTTTCCCAACAAAATTCCAAATGCATGCATATTTTTTTCCGTGATATTTAACGTTGCCGTCATTGTCTCTCGTTGTAGGGAGAAAAGTTGACGAAATTTTTCGATTACCGTAAGATACTTCCAATCATTGCGCAACGGTGCTTGTAGCCGTCCATGATTATTTTTACTCGGGGCTGTAAAACTTCTTTCGAGATGGTCGACACTCTACGCAATATTAAATCGGTGATGATATTTAATTTTCTAAAATATTTTTCTCGGATTTTTAACGGTTCGATGCAATATTTTAGACGGTGTTTTGAGCAGCAGGAAGAGATCTCAAGACAGTGGAATTTGGGTTTTTGGGGAATTAGGACGATAGAGAGAAATTCGAATATTCATGGAAATTTGTAGGAGTAAGAAAAGTAGTTTTGTCTTTTTTCTCCGTTTTTATTCCATTTTTCCGCCTTCTAATCCGAGCATAAATTCGTTTTTCCTCCTCTCGGTCTAAGCATAAACTAGTTTCGATTTTTATTAGCGGTGTCAGTCAAAAATTTTTGAAATTGTTGACATTGTATTTATTACAAATAAACTTTTCGTACGTCATCTAGGATGATCGAAGCATGGATTTTAATTTATTTTAACCACTGAGGGTGAATAGTTTGGTCGCAATCTTTTTTCAAAACAGACTAAAGATATTTCGGATAGAACAAAAATGGGGGTTGTAGGAAATTTATTATTCATGCTTGTGAAAAAACTCGTTAAGATATGGTACGACGCTGCTAAGCATTCATTATGCATTCATCTATCGACGGTGAAAGATTCGATAGCGTCGCATGTCGCATCATCATCGATCTTTAGGCTGTTCCATGCTGGAAAACGGAATCCTTACAAGATCAATCGCGTGTCCGTTCGTCCGTCGTCACAGCCAGTTTTCTCCGAAACCCTGCGACGTAGGAACTTGAAATTTCGTATAGAAATACATCTTATTAACCCACATATCGTGCCCTAGTTAACGAAATATTCATGTAAGAATTGAAGATCGGCGCAAATTAGATACCCGAACATTTCTATTTTTATTTTATGCGGACTATCATTTAAAAGAGCTTATTACGTCGAATAAAAAAATATTCCTTCTGTAATTTTGAAGGGAATACTTAAAAACGCGTTCTGAAAAATATGCAAAAATAGACCACCCTCCCCCCCTCTTATTTACGAAACTACTGGACCTAAAATTTCCAAAAAATCAGGGAACATATCGCCTTACATTCCGTCAACAGAAAAATTATAATCAGAATCCTAGGTCCAATAGATCGTTAGAAATTAATTATTAAAAATATATCACCGAAACCCCTGCGTGTAAGTCGAACTCGCACTTGACCGGTTTCGTCTTTACGGTCATCGCGATCGTGTGGGCAGGTTATTTTTAGCTATCGAACGATCACGCGATATTATCTCGAGGAAGAATCGTGTCGAACTCGATGAAAAAAAAAAAAAAAACAACGGAAAACCCATTTTTCTTTCCTATTTTTTTTTTCTATCTTAGATCGATAATGAAATACGAGCGTTAACGTTTCACGGTTGAAATCGGTGCAACGATCGATCGGTCGTAGCCGTAAACCTCGGGTTTACGGCAGTTCGTCGCGGTTAATGTGTCGGTAACGATCCCGTAAGCTCGTCGCCGTGCTCGTTAAACTCCATGCGGCGATTCCGCAGTAGGTCGGCACAGCGCCGTTCGTCACGTGCGAATTAATATATCTGTATGTGTATCTTTATTTCGTATGCAACTTTTGACCACGTGTAGAGTCGATGGTTAACGGATTCGCGAGCGAATGATTTCTCCGTCGATCGATGTTTATACTCCGAAGGAATAAAGAAAGGAAAAAAATCGATAGCTTCAATAACGTCGCGATATCGCTTTGAACTTCGTTGCGCTGTTTTACATCCACGCGAGCGTGTTTTATTGTTTTCCACTACATTTATTCGGGGATTGAGATGATAAACGTTGAATTATCTTCGCAACTATCTTGCGGGTTATTTGCGGAGACTCGATATTATATGGAGAAGAAGAAATGTGTGTTCCTTATATGTTTTTTTAAATTTTAATCTGTATTGAGATAAAATTTGAAATTATTGGAATTTAATTTTTAATTCGAATCAATAGGAATTGATTCTATTAATTCCAGATTGGTTTCGATCTTTGCGGAGACTCGATATTATCTGAAGGAAAAGAAATGTGTGTGACTTATTTTTTTTTAAATTTTAATCTGTATTGAAATAAAATTCCAAATTATTGGAATTTAATTTTTTATTTCAATCAATCAGAATTAATTTTATCAATTCCAAATTAGTTTCAACTTAATTATGCTATTTGAAATTTGAATTAAAAATTTTAACAATTCTTTTTTCAATTAATTAAAAAATTAATTCCAATTTGATTTTTTTGTTCAAAATTTCGAACAGTAAATATTGTAACTGAAATCGTTCTCCCATTAGCAAAATTCGACTATCTATTCTCAAACTATAAGAAATACGCTTAAAAAACTCTTCATCCAAATCCAAACCAAAAAAAAAAAAAACAAATCAATAATTCCAATGCGTTCCAATTTACTTTCCCAACGCTCAAAGTGAAATTCCGTTCCGGTTTTAATCAATCAATTCGATCGTCATTGATTCAATCGACGTCACTGACGATTTCTCCGGTCGTCCCGTCCGCCGTCAAAACGGTTACGAGTTATTATAGGAAGCGAGTAGCCGGCACTCGAACCGAATAACAATTCTCATGGATGTTTGATGCGAACGATGAACAATCGAGGATTCAAAAATGACACAGTTGCGTTTTAATAGAATTCTCGGGGTCTTCGTTAGACCATTGCGATTACACACGGATTGCGATGGCGGGTACGAGCCGCACCGACGCGGCGGTGGCGGCGGTGGCGGTTGTCGTGGTCGTGCCGACGACAAAACGATAATAGCACAACCTGGCCCAGTTATCCATTTAGCGACGGGTCGTCTGGTGCACGAACGGAATATTTTCCATGTCCCAGTCTCACTCTCTCAACGATAAACCACATCGCGCACCAACTTTCGTACGACAAAGCTCGTCGGTGATGATTTTATGCGGTCCATCCTAGGCGACAGCTGCGCTTTGTTCTTTTTTTTATTTTTTATTATTTGTGTTGTGGCGATCGTGTTTATCGATGGGATGTTCGTTTTACGACCTTTATCCACCCTTAAGGGGTGAATATCGGAGTATATGGCGGAGGAAAATAGGTTAATTTTAGGAGATTTTATCGCAAAAACTTTTAGTTTGGCTTTATCGGGGTTTGTTTTATTGGAATTTGTGCGTGTTTGGGTATGTTGACAGATTTTTTGATGATGAATATTTTAGGGTGTTTCTTAATTTGGTGGTGTCGGAATTTTTTTGGTATTGTACTTGAAAAATAATCAACATGAATGGGAAAAAAATTGGTCGCAATTGGGAATTTGTCGAATTAGTCTGATTTAAATCGCCGAGCAATCGAATTTTTATGTGGAAATATGCATGCATTTGGAATTTTGTTGGGGATATTTTTTATAACTTCAGAACTTTGCATGTTAAAAAAATTTCATTTGACAATTTTGTAGG
Organism: Sussaba pulchella; assembly: GCA_963971145.1. Lineage (NCBI taxonomy): Eukaryota > Metazoa > Arthropoda > Insecta > Hymenoptera > Ichneumonidae > Sussaba > Sussaba pulchella. Next base: position 7,311,757 of record OZ020171.1, on the reverse strand, counting down.
AAAGATCCGAAGTAGAAAACTTGTCGGGAAATATTGTGTTAATCTTTGGAAGCAATTGGTCGTGCCGTTTTCCGAATATTTTGGGGACCGTTTTTGAATAATTTGCGTCGAGATAATCGCGTTTGAAGTTTGGCAAAGAAATTATGAGCTTGGGAACTTGGAAGCCCGTAAGCTTCTCGATAAATCGCCTATAACTTGTGCAGTTGTTCGGATATAAAGATAAAGTTTACACACGATATTCTTCATATTCCGAGCTTGGAGAATTTTATTTGAAAAAAAGCGATTTTTGTAAAAATTTCATAATAATTGCATGCTCGCTAGATGAAAGAATCCGAGTCATTGTTCATACTTCCACAATTATTGAAATTTCTCTATGAAATTTACACACAATATACTTAACACTACAAACTTCAAGATGAGCAAGAAAATTAATTTGAGACAAAAAAATTCTACGTGGAAATCTTTTTTTTTGGAAAACCCGATTTTTCAGAAAAATTCATAATAATTACAATCTTGCTAGGCTAAAAAATCTGAGTCTTAGCTCATAACTTCCACAATTATTACAGTTTCAATATCAAATTTACTCACAATATTCTCAACACTACAAACCTTAAGATGAACAGAAAAAAATTTGAAAAAAAAAAAGTTTTTTCTCTCGAATTGCTAATCCACATCCATAATTTTCTCGTTTGTACAATCAGGCTTCAACCTCAATCGGAATCCGGAAGCACTGGAAATACCGCTCATCCCTATCGAATGCCACAATTGCTGCAGGAAAAGTTCGGCGATGATTTTCCACTCAGAAAAACAGGTAGATAGCAAATAACGAAAAGAAAAAAAGAAATACCGTCTTGCTTTAACGCGGTGTGAATAATTAATTTTTTTTTTACTCTGTAACGGTGGAGAAGTGCCTACTAAAGCATGAGTCTGGCGTCGCCTAAACTCCATGAATTCTATTGCAAAATTGATTTTTCAAAAACATACAAAATCGAGCAATTTTTTCCCCGAGTTGTGGCGGTGCGAGTACACGACTTTGCACATTTTTGCATCGTCCAGCCCGAATACTTTGCTGCTATTCACGGCTACAATTTGTTTTTCCAGTGTGTAGAATGATTTTAATACCGAGTGCGGTCCAGCGACGTCCTTCGTCCGACAATTAAATTTTTTTCAAAATTAAAGTATCTCACGAAACTTATCAAAATTATAATATAATTTTTTTTTTAATAACGAGAGAAGGCAAATATTAAAAATTAGTAACATATTTTCGTTCGAGATTCGCATTTTTGATGGAACGAAAAAAAAAAGAAGAAAGGACGTCGATAGATCGCTGAATTGCTTTTAAATTTTGAAATTTTTATTACGACGTGTGTGTGCGTGTGTGTGACAGTCGTTTCGCACGACTGGTGTATTCGTAATTTGTTATGATAACTAACACTGGCTGAATTGGCCAGCCTCGGAGCCGAACCTGCTGAAGGTGCGACTTAAGCAACGTGTGATGGAGAGGAACTTGGCGGCGTCCCGAAACTCACCCCTTGTGGCACGCCGGAAGGATCGACTACTGTCGCATCTCAAGCGGAAGTCACTCCTAGCAAGTACGTCCTATACTAATTGCCCTTATCTATCTATCGTCCACTAATTAGCGAATGAATCCATTCGGCTTGGCGAATTTATCAACGACGTTTTGCGGAAGAAAAATTTATGGGGCGGGACGTCACAAATTAGTGGATTGAAACCCTTCCGTGACCCGATGTGGTTGATGATTTTTTTTTTTCAGTATCTTTTGGAACTTACGATCTCACTAATTTTTTATTAGATTTTTTAGAACCTGCTTTGCTCCTTGCCCCACCCCCTCTTTTATCGAGAGGTAATTATCACTATTTCACATCGGATGACATTTTTCTTCCCGATACTTCATCGAAATTTTTCTTTCAATTTTGGAAGAATTCAAGTTTTTCCGAAATTTCGATATGTGGTAATGGTTTCCTATAAAAAGAAGAAAAACAAACATGAAATCGCTCTTGCGAAAAAATCGACATTTCGGTTATTTCTGATGGGAAATCGATTTTTGAATTCGTCTATTGATTTTTATCAAATTATTATTCCTATATATTAATAATTGATTATTATTATAGTAATTATTATTTATTATCATAATATAATTATTATTATTATAGTAATTATTATTTATCAAATAATAAATTTATTATTATAATAAATAATAAATTTATTTTTATAATAAATAATAAATTTATTATTATAATAAATTATTCGCAATTTATTAAAATTCTTCATACAATCTATTTTCTATCGAAAATGATAGATTTTATTTTCCATTCTTTTTTTATACAGTGAAATTGCGAAAAAAAACTTGAATTTTCTCAAAATGGAAAAAAATTGAATTACATTGAATTAAAGATGGTGAAAATAGCAGTGACCAATTAAAAATGGGGTGGGGTTAGGAAGGGGCGGTCTAAAAAATCTTTAGGTTATTTCTCCGAGAAAAAATCTTAAAAACAATTAGTAAGGTCGTAGGATTTAAGAGATACTAAAAAAAAATCATCGACCACATCGGAGGCTACAAAAGTCTCAATCCGGTAATTTGGGATGTCTCTCCTCATATAGAAAACAAACAATAATTTAATTCTCTACAATCTACTTGATGTTCCCCCTGTCGTGTCTTTTAGTACCCCTCATTAATTAAATATTCCCCCTTTTATTTTAGAGATTCACCAAAAAAATTGTTTAACCTCCGAATTTACATTTGATGCACCCTTTTTTTTTGTTTATCTTCTAACAACACTTTTTTATTAATCGACTGTTGAATTGAATTTTGAAAGTGTCCAGTAACCGCATGACGAGAGATAATTAACATACGTTTAACTTTCGTTTGATTTCTCGTCGACCAGACGATTTTAGACGGACGATAATCCGATATCCGATGTACTTGCTATCTCTAGTTTATTACTGTACATCGTTTTGTCGCCATACGACGGCGCCATTTCATTCTCAGCATTCGGTTCTCGATTCTCATCGAAATTATCAGTCGGATAATTAATTTCTGGTTTTAGCGCCTATCAAATTGTCACCAAGCCATTGCTAACCGAGTTTCGGAATCGTTATTTTTGTTTTCATTCAGATTCCGGAAGTAATTCCGAATCCGGGCCTAATTCACCACCGACGGTTAACAATTCACAAGCGAGTCCGACCGCTGGAAGCAACACGCCGATCCAAGAGGTAAGAAGATCGTAACGAGTCGCTTATCCATTAAACTCAAAAACTAAGATTCGCGGTACAACTTTTAAACGCTTCTTCGTCTTTTCAGGAGAGCGAAAATACGCGGTACGGAGGTCCTCTGACAAGCAGTAGTCAGCAGGGTAGTCTTTCGGATCTGTCGCTCTTCAGTTCGCCATCCATGCCAAATATTTCCTTGGGCATACCTCACGTACCATCCAGCTCGTCCTCGGTAAGACGATTTATCATACGGCGGGACTTTATTTATCTACCAAAATTATTCAAGTTATTTTTCAACTAGTTTTATTATTATTATTAATGTAACTATTAAAAGAATTATTTAGTAATAATTAAAATTAAAAATAATAATTTCAGGGAATAATAATAATAATAATAATAATAATAATAATAATAATAATAATAATAATAATAATAATAATAATAATAATAATAATAATAATAATAATAATAATAATAATAAATAATTATAATAATAATAATAATTAATAATTATAATAATAATAATTATTATTATTATTATTGTTATTATTATTGTTCTCTGAAATTATAATTCTTTATTTAAATTATTACTAGAAAATTATTTAACTAGATTCATAACAATAATAATAATAATAATTATTATTATTATTATTATTATTATTATTATAGAATTAATATTATATTATTATTATTATTGTGATAATAATGATACTGGTTAAAAAAGAATTTAGTAATAATTAAAATAAAAAATAGTAATTTCAGAATATAATAATAATAATAATAATAATAATAATTTAGTAATAATTAAAATAATAAATGATAATTTTAGAGAATAATAATAATAATAATAATAATTTCAGAGAATAATAATAATAATAATAATAATAATAATAATAATGATAATTATTATTAATTTAGTAATAATTAAAATAATAAATGATAATTTTAGAGAATAATAATAATAATAATAATAATTTCAGAGAATAATAATAATAATAATAATAATAATAATAATAATGATAATTATTATTATTATTATTATTATTATTATTATTATTCTCTGAAATTATTATTATTATTATTATTATTCTCTAAAATTATCATTTATTATTTTAATTATTACTAAATGATTATTATTATTATTATTATTATTATATTCTGAAATTACTATTTTTTATTTTAATTATTACTAAATTATTTTTTAACCAGTTTCATTATTATTATTGTTTCTCTGAGAAAAAAAATAGAAAATGTCATCCTAAAAATCTGGGAAAAATCCATAAAGAAACTCGGAGTTTCCACTTTACGACAAAATGTTGAAATTCGAAGTCTCCGCAATTTATTCATCATAAAAAATAACAACATACAAATGAATCTGAAAATACCCTGGATCGAATCGACACCACTATATACCGACACGTTCATTACAATTATTATCATGATTAATATTATCACCATTATCTTCGATCAATTATAAAAAGAGCGGCACAAAATTGGCGCCGGTGTCCGAAGCCGAAGTACGAGCAGCGTTCACGGCTCGATTGGGAATGCCGCTCACGGGACAGATGTTGCCCGGAACTTTGCCCTTCTATCCGTCCCTCACGGTTATCGAGGGTGAGCCGGCTTACATTCACAAACAAATGCAAAATTTGGAACAACAGGGAAGCAGACACAGTACGATGTACGGTTCGCCGATAACCGATACTCAAGTTGCACACGCGAGACTGCATAAGGCTGGTCACCGGCCTTTAGGTAGTATGTTCACTCGTTCTTTCTATCATTCAACGTCCGGTGCTCGCAACGATTTTGGAAGACGACGATTGAACGGCAAATAAAAAATAAAACCATACGACAGGAATTAAGCGATTATATACGCGATTTCGCCGATTTTTCGAAGGTAGTTTTCTAGACGCGGTTAAAAAGTAATGAGGCATATATTGACTACTTTTTTATACAGATCATTTATGCTCATGGTTAAGTATATTGAAAAAAAAAAATCAGTCATATTAACAAATGCCGGAGATATTACGTAAAGCAATGTTTTTTTTTTTTGAAACTTGTGAAAATTCTAATTTTTGAACGAAGGTTCAGATCGCTTCGAAATGTTTACAACATATTTTTAGTATCATCACCTATCGTGTGAACCACAGAAACAAAAATTTCAATAACCGAAAAACAATTAAAAAAATAAACTACCGACAGAAAATTGAGTAAAATAATGTTCTGTCGGTATTTTATTTTTTATATTTTTTTGTACCATTAAAATTATTGTCTCTGTGGTTCGCACGATGAATGATGATACTAAGAATATGTTGTGAAAATATCAAAGCGATCCGAACCTTCGTTCAAAAGTTAGAATTTTCACAAGGTTCAAAAAAATACATCCCTTCATCATGCAATATCTCCGCCATTCCTCAATATTTCTAATTCTTTTTTTTTTTTACATATACTCAACCCATGTGCATAAATAATCCGTAAGAAAAATGTCATCAATATATACGTCATTCCTTATTAACCGCGTCTACAGAACTACCTTCAAAAATCGGCCTAATCGCGTATAGAAAACCATCAATCAAAAACATTTCTCTCATCAACAAAACCAAAAATTCGCTTCCAAGACGTAGCACGCGCCGACGTTTTTCATTATTTCGCTCGATTAAATTTTCTAACCGTCGATTATTTTTTTTCTCGTTCTTCTTACCAACTCGTCGAACAGGCAGAACGCAATCCGCGCCACTGCCGTTGGGTCATCCGATGCTCCAGGGAGGCATGATAGCACCGCCGACGCACTACGAAGAATATTTGGCCGAGAAACAATTGCACGATCAACAACAGGCTCACAATTATCTCAAGCAACAGATTCGACAAACGGTATTGACGCGAGTCGGTTCGCGAAGCGGTCAAGCGAATCAGCTGGACGAGACGGCCGAGACCGAGGAATCCGAGGTGATAGATCTAACGGGAAAAAAAGAATTGCCGGAAGAGAGCGAGATTTCGAAGCAGCAAAGAGACAGAGAACAATTTCTTCAGCAACAGAGGGATCTTATGATGCGACACACTCTTCAAGTGGCCGAATCGCCGGCTTACGTGCCCTCACGATCCTCACAGTCGGCGAGACCGTTGTCCAGGGCGCTATCGAGTCCGCTCGTTCACTTAGGTATGCTCCGCGCTGATCCTTACGAATTTTCTAGGGTTTTTTATTCGGTTTATCGTCGCGTTTTTGGACTTTTTTCTTCGGTTTATTGTCGCGTTTTGGGACTTTTTTCTTCGGTTTATCGTCGCATTTTTGGACTTTTTCTTTTGGTGTTCCTCGATTAACCCTGGAAAGGACATACGGAGTAATCAGTTACCCCACGCGAAATTCATTTAACTCTCCTGAACAAATATATTCCTAGATTTCTTCAGTTTGAACAATATTTTCATTATTTTAACTTTAATGAACCAAAATGTAATATACACCATTATTTTCGTCATTGAAAAACGTAGAGAATGCTGTATATAAAAATCTTTTGTGACGAGCTGTTCGTAAAAGTGCGGTTTGACGCGAACGAAGTGAGTTTTCGGATTTACACACATTGTGACATAAAAATTTATATGATACTCGTATGAAAAATGTTTTTTGGACTCGTGTGATTGCAACAATCGACTTTCGGCTCGTTCTGTGAACTCACACTCGTCGGAAAAAAAATTTTTTTCGTACTAGTGTCATAATGTACTATTTTTGACCAATGGAAAGGAGAATTGTGCACGTGGGATCGCAATGGGGAAACTAGTTACCTCATATGTCCCGATGAAGGTCTGAGAGAGCATGTGTCCGTTCTAGGGTTAAGTTAAAAGCTAAATGTCGGTAATATAACTTGCCCTAGCAAATTCGAACATTGACGAAAGCACGGAAAAACGTTCGAGAAGCACTGAGGGCTTTTCAAACATTAAAAACACCAGAATTTTGAGCGAAAGCACCAAAGTAGGACCGAATTTTTTTTTTCGGTGATTTTCAAACGTTAAAAGCACGGGATTTTGGTCCAAAGCACCAAAAAAGAACGGGAAAAAATTTATTTGGTGCTTTTTCGGCGCTTACGACCAAAATTTCAGGGGTTTTGATGTTCGAAGAGCACTCAGTGCTCATCGGTGCTTTTTCAGTGGCCGCTTTTGTTGTTTCCGTGTTTTTTTCGGTGCGCGAACCTGCTAGGGGGGAGTAAAGTCCAAAGTCCGAGTCCGAGACCATAAGTGTTTGAAAAATATTTATTATTTATTTAGTATTTTTTTTTATTAAAAAAAAAAAAAATACATTTTACAAATGAAAGTAAGAACACTTAAAAAAAGCTTAAGTAAATCAATTGCGAGTTTAATTGCTTGAGTAAAGGATATTATAATCTATTCGTTGAAACAAGAGAAAAATAAATATTCGCAAATCCGCGACTCGCGAGCGACTCATGACGAATAATCCGACTTGTGTGAATAAGGGCCTCAGGGCGCCGGTGGGGACGTATTTACCCGTGGCTCGCCGCATCGGCCCACAACGGGTTTGGCCTACGATCCGCTGATGCTGAAGCACGCCTGCGTTTGCGGTGAAACGGTCAGGGGTCATCCTGAACACGGCGGCAGATTGCAGAGCGTTTGGGCGAGGCTATCCGAAACCGGGCTTCTGCAACGTTGCGATCGCGTACGTTCGCGCAAGGCAACACTCGAGGAAATTCAAACGTGTCACAGCGAAGCTCATGCGCTTCTTTTCGGTAAGATTCGATCGAAAAATTGCACTCTTGCGGCATTTGTGGATGGCGAGTGTTTCGAGTGGTCCCCGGTCACTCTCTTTGAAAAATAATGATTGTTGTAATAATCATATCAAATAAATAGTGATGAATAAATATTCAAATATTATAATATTAATATTATTTCATGAATCAATATTATTATTATATTATTATAATTATTATAATGTCTGGTCTATCGTTAGAAACTGACAGAGACATACAAATTGTATGTTAAAAATAATTCAATAATAATAATAATAATAATCATTATTATAATAATAATAATAATTATTATTATTATAATGATAATAATAATAATAATAATAATAATAATAATAATAATAATAATAATAATAATAATAATAATAATATTATAATAATAATAATATTATAATAATAATAATAATATTATAATTATTATAATTATTATTATTATTATTATTATAATGATTATAATAATAATAATAATATTATTAATATAATTAATAATGATATTAATAATAATATTAGAAATATAATAATAATAATAATAATAATATTATTATAATCATAATAATAATTATTATTATAATTATAATATTATTATTAATATCATTATTAATTATATTAATAATATTATTATTATTATTATAATCATTATAATAATAATAATAATAATAATTATAATAATTATAATATTATTATTATTATAATATTTATATTATTATTATAATATTATTATTATTATAATATTATTATTATTATTATAATATTATTATTATTATAATATTATTATTAATTATAATAATAATAATAATTATTATGATAATTATAATAATAATTATTATTATTATTATTATGATAATTATAATAATAATAATTATTATTGTTATAATCATTATTATTATTATTATTATTATTGAATTATATTAAAAATAATTAATAATAATGATAATGATTATTATTATTATTAATTATTTTCAACATAATTCAATATGATTATTATTATTATCATTATTATTATCATTATTATTATTGATTGTTGTTAACATACAATTTGTATGTCTCTGTCAGTTTCTAACGATAGACCAGACATTATTTCCAAATATAAGGCTAAAATGCCATTTTAGAAAATATTCATTTATTTATTTATTTTTTTTTTTCGGTATATAATAAATTTTCTACATTCCGAGCGGTTCGAAAATTAATTCAAGTCAAACGCCGTTTAATATCCTATGATTCAATGATTTTCACGGGGTTGACCGTTTTCACAGGCACAAATCCTCTGAATCGACAAAAATTGGACATGTCGAAGCTCTCTCAGTTGCCGATAAAGAGTTTCGTGAGGCTACCCTGCGGCGGAGTCGGGGTTGACTCGGACACAACGTGGAACGAGCTTCACACCGCCCCGGCAGCCCGCATGGCCGTCGGTTGCGTCGTGGATTTGGCTTTCAAGGCGGCCATGGGCGACATCAAGAACGGTTTCGCGGTCGTTCGACCGCCCGGACATCACGCTGAGACCAATCAAGCCATGGGTTTCTGTTTCTTCAATTCCGTCGCGATAGCCGCTAAGCTGCTTCAGCAAAAATTGGATACCCGGAAAATACTTATTCTGGACTGGGTTAGTGATATATTTTTCTGGTAGATTCATGATTACGATAAATCCTCCAACCGCGACCAAATTTCGACTATTCTTTATCTTTCAAAGCCGCTAATTTGAATTATTCCTGCTGTTGTTGTTGTTGTTGTTGTTATTTAGGTTATTTGTAATCAATTCATTCATGAGACAAATAAATAGTAGGCTTCTATAAAATTCTTCTTGAAGCCGACAAATTCGGTAATAAATTTTTTTTCTCATCATAACAAAAATGATATTAATAATTATCGTTATTATTATAATTAACAAAATCATTTGACTCTCAAATTATACAAAGCTTCAAATTTGAAATAATAATGATAATAAAAATTGTTATTTTTATTATTATTATTATTATTTTTTAGTATTATTATTATTATTATTTTTATTATTATTATTTAAAATTCGAAGCTTTCTTCCATTTAGGAATCAAATGATTCTGGCAATTATAATCATAATTATCATTATCATTTTCGTCCTAATGAAGAAAATAATTTTATTCCTACATTTTTTTGCTCCAAGTAGAATTTTACAGAAGTCAATCTGAAGTCTCATTAATTAATTACAAATAATAATAATAATATTCGACGAATAATCTACAATCCGATAAATAGAAAATCACATCTCGAGCAGTAGAAAATGATCGATTTGTAGTCTCATTAATTAATTACAAATAATAATAATAATATTCCACGGATAATCGACAATCCGATAAATAGAAAAACACATCTCAAATAGTAGAAAGTAATCAATTCGTAGTCTCATTAATTAATAACAAATAATCACAATATTGATAATAATATTCTAAAAATAATCTACAATCGGATAAATGTAAAACCACATCTCGAATAGTAGAAAATCATCAATCCGTAGACTCGTTAATTAGTTACAAATAATAATAATAATATTCTACGAATAATCTACAATCCGATAAATGAAAAACCACGTCTCGAATAGTAGAAAATGATCGATTCGTAGTCTCATTAATTAACAACAAATAATCACAATAAAAATAATATTCTACGAATAATCTCCAATCCAATAAATAAAAAACCACATCTCAAACACTAGAAAATCATCAATCCGTAGTCTCACTAATTAATACCAAATAATCACAATAATAACAATAATATTCTCCGAATAACCTACAATCCGATAAATGAAAAACCACATCTCGATTACTAAAAAATCATCCATTAACCAATCCATCCTACGTTCCTCGCAGGACGTCCATCACGGTAACGGCACGCAACAAATGTTCTACGACGATCCGAGAGTTCTCTATCTATCGATACACCGCCACGACGACGGTAATTTTTTTCCGGGAACCGGTGGACCGACGGAGTGCGGCGCCGGCGAAGGCCTCGGTTACAACGTCAACGTTTCCTGGTCCGGCGGTTTGGATCCACCCATGGGCGATGCCGAATATCTCGCGGCTTTTCGCACCGTTGTCATGCCAATCGCCAAAGAATTCGCCCCGGACGTCGTCATCGTTTCCGCGGGTTTTGACGCGGCTGTTGGACATCCGGCGCCTTTGGGCGGTTACAAAGTCAGTCCGGCTTGTTTCGGTCACATGACTCAACAACTACTCGAACTCGCGGACGGCAAAGTCGTTCTCGCTCTCGAAGGTGGTTACGATCTTGCGGCGATTTGCGATTCCGCTCAAGAATGCGTCAGAGCGCTTCTAGGCGACGAACCGAGTCCTCTTCGAGACGAAGAACTCACGAAAATACCGTGTCAAAATGCGATCGACACCCTTCAAAAGACGATCGCCATTCAGGTGAGATTGCGTCGGCGAGGAATAATTTTTGAGGGCTTGAGGGATGGATTGAAAAATTGATGGGATACTTAAAAATTTGGGGGAATGATGGGTCTTGATGGAATAATGATACTTGGATTATTTTGGAATTTTTTGCTGGAGAATTTAGTAGTTATAAATTTATGAATAGTCGCTTATGGGAAAATAGCTTCTGCTGGGGTTAATGGTTGCAAAATGAATGGAACTAAATTGCTGTGAATTCTGGAAAAATTATATTATCAAGATTTAGGATCGACAGAGCGATTTAGCTTAGTGTCAAATTAATCCACTGAGTAATTGTCGAGCAATTAACTAAAATCACGAGGAGTAACAACGACGAAACGTCAGTCAACCACACGGAAACATCGTCGAATTTTACTTCAATTATTATTAAAAGTGATAGATTAACATGTCCAAGTGTTAATTCATTATTAGTTCAGCTATTTTCAAGACTGAACATGTACGACACGATCTAAACTTGTTAATCCACGATTCACCCATTTTGGACTAACTTTTTTCCCGACGATTCATGCAGTAAAATCTTAAAAGAAGAATACGATAAAACGGCGATGATTATTTTTAATGGAGATTATTTATTTCTCTACTTCAGATGTCTCACTGGCCATGCGTCAAACTCGCAGCTCATACTGTAGGCATGAGCGCGCTGAAAGCGAGTCAAAAGGAACATGACGAAATTGACACGGTATCCGCCATGGCTTCGCTCTCTATGCAACAACCCACCAATCTTTCGTAAGCAATTTATTCGCTTTAATTCTTTTAAACTATTCTTTTTTGTTACTTTCCATTGCTCTAACTCTTTTAAACCATTTATTTTTGTTACTTCCCAACGCTCTAACTCTCTGAAACAATTTATTTTCGTTTCTTTTCTTTGCTCTAACTCTTTTAAACAATTTTTTTTGTTTCTTTTCTTTGCTCTAACTCTTTTAAACAATTTTTTTTGTTTCTTTTCTCCGCTCTAACTCTTTTAAACCATTTAATTCTGTTTCTTTTCATCGCTCTAACCCTCTTAAACAATTTTTTTTTTGTTACTTTCCTTCGCTCTTACTATTTTTAACAATTTATATTTGTTTCTTTCCTTTGCTCCAACCCTTTGACCCATTCATTTTTGTTACTTTCCATCGCTCTAACCCTTTTCAACAATTTTTTTTTCTTTCCATCGCGCTAACTCTTCGAAACCATTTATTTTCGTTTACATCCAATTTTCGTCTTTGCGATTTGTCTGCGAGATTTTTAAAACGCTCCGTTTCTAAACCCCATTCTTGTTCTTTTGTACAGAATTACGCCAGAACATTCCCGTGAAGTTTCGGAGGAGCCGATGGAACAGGACGAAGTCAAGTGAGCGTTAAATCGTGGCTTACGATTCGAGCGATGATTTCATTTATACTTTCTCTCATTATAAGACGAAAATTGCGTCCCGCGTTTCGTCGAAAGTAACCGCGATCGACGATTGTACGAAGCCACTTACACATCGTTCGAAACTCGATGCGAATGTGAGCTACGAAAATTCAATCGTTTCTTCTTTTTTTTCTCACCGTATCGCAACGTCGAATTTGAAAAAGCGAATCGTCGATAGCGACTGAACGAAAGCTGTAGATAATAATCGATGTACGTATAAAGATGGATTTCTTTCGCAACCGTACTCTTAGATCGTTAAGAAAAAGAAAATGAGCTTGCTAAAGAAGAATCGCGGAGCTAAGCTCGAACTTCCCAAATAAAATCGCTCTAATTCGACAAAAAAACACACGAAAAAAAAAAAAAAAAAAAAAAAGAATAAAAAAGATAATTATCGTACCGCAATGTCTTTAACTCCGCGAAACGCTGTACGTAAAAAACGTTTTTAAGCAAGCGACTGAAAGTCACGTGAAAATTGTGTACATAATTAAACAAATTCGACGATTCTTTTTTTCTTTCTTTCTTTTTTTTTTTTTACGTTAACGTTTGCGTACTTTTCTGCAACGCATGCAAATGAAAAAATTTGCGGGCGTTCGTCGACGTTGATGCGCTGGGAAAAAAATCGCGCTTGATCGCGCGTTAAAAATCGCCATTGTTCCGGTTGTAATTTTTCCGAATCCGTGTCTTTAAAACAAACCACAACGAATAATCGAGGACCTGATTGAGGATTAAAAAAAAAATGAAACACTCCTAATGAACGGAGCAACGAAATTCGAGAATCGTCGTCGATTCTCCGTCGCTAATATTTTTTTTTTCTTTAAATTTTGATTTGTTTTTCGATTTTTTTTCCGGAGCACGTCGCGATTTGTCGGAAATTGAGTTTGCGAGGTTGCGAGGGAGGATTTGACGTTTCGTTGGGGGATGGTTTTGGGGCGAAATGGGGAGGATTCGTGGGGGAAAATGGGGGAGATGTCCTTTACCGGTTTACGGCCTTGGATGGGTTCTGGAAGTTGTGCGAATGATTTTATTTTTTCGTTTTTTTGTTTTGTTTTGTTTTTTTTTTTTTTTTTTTATGAAAAATACTAGTTGACATTAGAATTTACACGTTTCTCGGTATGGAATACAGAGAAGCGCGTTTTGTACGCGTTGTGCTGGACACTGGCGCCTTTGTTTGCCACGAAACATTGCGAACTTGGGCTTGAAAAACATTCTAACTGTGCTTATTCCCAAGCAGCAAAAATTACTCGCGTGTAATATTTTTTTTTTTAATTTTCGTTCCGTCTTTTTTGTTCTCTCGGCGAAAAATTCGATGAAACGAGAGAATCGTGCGAGGCTGGCTCAAACTTTTTTTGCGCGTAAAATGGAAAAGAATTGTTTATTTAAAAAAAATAAATAAATAAATAAAAACGTGTGTGACAGAGTCGCGAAAGGTGTGATAATAGAGTTCAAACGCTGAGATACCGGCGTAGATCGTTCGCTTGGTCGACGGTTTCGATTCTTGGCGAACGCTTTATCGAGGATATTCTCGATAAAACGATCGCTCCGATTTTTCATTGAAAACAATAAAAAAAGAAAAATAATAATAATAATAATTAAAACGCGAACCACGAAAGGTTGTCGTTGTTCAAACATGTTCGTTGTTTTCTTCATTTCTTCTTAAACTCTCTTCGATGACTCGTTTTTCTGCTGCGAACGAAGGCTGGTGCGATTTTTGTGATACTTTGTAAAAAGTTAATTAATGTATGGTTAATCGAGAAGAGTATAATACGGGGGGGCAGCAGGGGGGGGAAGGAGGGAGAAAATATAATTGAAAATACAAGCATTTATTTTTGTGTCGTGCATTTTATGAAAATGAAGATATATTGAAATTTTATTATAACGAATGAGGAATAAAAAAGAAGAAAAAAAAAAGATAATTTCTATAGATTTTGACATACGAAAGAAAAATATTGAAAAAACAGATTTATCTATATATAAATAAATATATATGTATATATGCGTATATATATTATTATTAATAATAATATTGCAGAAATATGTATATCGTGAAGCTCTGTATCACGGATGAAAAAATTGTTCTAGCCCGAGAATCTCAAATTGTCTGTTGCATGTTGCCCTAGAAAATTGTCCGAAAAAACCAGAAAAGTCGAAAAAAAAAAAAAAAAAACATTCTTCTCAATTAAACAATTTGTTATGTATCGTAAGCGCAAGCTCAGCCTATGTGTGTGTACCGACGTGCAACATGAAGCAACGTAGCTAAGGTAGTTGAAAATTTGTGAGCACAATTTGATGTAAAACATTGATCAAATGCGTGTCATTTCAACGATCGATCCTTTTTCTCGAACCCAGTAAAAATGACTCGTCGAACAACGAGTCGTAAAATTATTCAAGGGTCGCAATTGTCAAATTTGTCATCGGTATAAATGTCTATCTTTGGTGCAATCAATTGTCTGTAAAAATATCCGCGCTCCGAACTTTTTGAAGAAAAAATTATTATTATTATTATTATTATTATCATCATCATTATTATAACGATTATTATTACAATCTCTTGAAAAACGGAGTTGAAACGCCGCAAAATTTTTGTCATCGCCGCAGCGAGATTTGCTATCGGCGAAAAAAAAAAAAAAAAAAAAAAATTGTCGCATCTCCATGGAATTCGATGTAACGATAAATACGTGCGTGACGTTTAAAACGATTCACGTGTCGAGTTTAAAAAAAAAAAAAAAACGAAATAGAAAAAGATCGAAACACTTACTTAAGGTGGAAAAAACCTTCTGCCAGAGTGTTATATCGTATAATTATTGATATGTATATTATATTTAACTATTTATTATTCATAAGGACGAAAAAGTTGCGTGTCATGCTCGATTCTTGTTCGTGAATCCAATCGCAGTTGTTATTCGGTGATAAAGCCGTGGCGGGATTTGAAAAAAAAAATGAAAAAATAAAAATTTAAGGAAGATTGTTGTCAGACGTCTCGCTGATGCGACGTCTACGAAGGATTCTCGTCCTAATTAAAGAAGGCCTACGATTTGCTGTCCTCGATCGACGTAGTTGTCCGGATTGGTTCACACTTTGGGTATCTCTATCGCGTGAACATGATAATACATGAATATATCACGCTTATGTACGTGCGGTAGAGACGAATCGTCGAGTTTAAGCTCGAAACAACAGAAACTTACGACATTCCGAATATCACGCGTGGCACAACGATGCGCTAATCGTGTTGAATAAGGTACATTGAACTACATTGATTATGAATAAGTTATCGGAAAAATTTATGTTAAGACATGAGCACGAAGTAATGTCTATGTTACGTATAACTAGTTCATTATATCGGTAATACGTTTTTTATGTATATAAATGTACCTCTTAAATTAATTTTAAATAAAAGTATAGTCATTGTGTTAAAACTTTGTTGTTGTTGTTGTTTTTTTTTTTTTATTGCACATTTATTCGGATCGCGATGGTTTTGAGGACGGATGAGAGAGAAAATAAATGAAGAAGAATCGTTGATTGTGCTTCGTTCTGTTAATTCGTGATGAGGCGATTTTTAGCGAAAAGTGTGGTCAATGTAACATTATTTTTGCAAAAAAATATAAGGGGGACAAAATATATTTACTATCCTGTAACATCGGTAATGTAGGATTCTCGATTTCGCGCTGAGAGTTCGATACAGATGCTTTAAGGGTATGCATGGGTTCAAAAAATTGGGCACGAAAATTTCAAAAAATTCATTTTCAAACAATATTTTTTTTAATCTAATAGTAGATTATGTCAAGATATTTTTCCAAAGTTTCAAGTCAATCGGAAGAATATTCTTTCTCTAGGAGAAAGAGGGTACTGAAAAATTCCTTGCATTAGGCTCGACCGGCCAGGAGCGTTGCAAGTAAGTATATCGTATTTCTCAAAACTGTTTTTAAAGACGGTGGACGGGATTTCTTAAAACCTAATGCATCGATCTTATTAAAATTTTGCAAACTCCTTCTAGATAGGATTGACTCGTGATTGAACAAAGGTTTGTTATTATTTTTTGATCGAAACGTATTTTACAAGACAAATACGTGGTTTAGATTTTACCGAAAATTGTACTTTTTTGCATGCAACTCTGCCAAAAATTCAAATTTTTATTTTTTTCTTCAAATCCTTCATTAAATGAAAAGTTATACTCACTTACTAACGGATAATATTCGTTTTTTTTTATTCCGACGAAGCTGTCACGAGTTATCCTGACCTAAGGAGCTGTCACTGAGTTATACTTTTATTCTAAGGGTTCTCTGAAAACAAGGTCCTATCGGCTGCATTTTCAAAATTTTCAAATGAAAATTTTATAAAATACTATTCAAACGTTGCTCTTTCATATGCTCAAAAGTTTGACCAAAATAATTCTTTTATTATATTTAAAAAAAAAAAAACAGAAAATATGCTTTTTTTAACCTTTGAAACTCATGTAAGTCCTGCAGAATTTAGGTACGAAAATAATTAGGTCGAGATCGCCAAAGCTTCATACAACAAAGAATGAAATCCATTCAATGCAACCAAAGCAATGTTATAATAATGACGAACATCTCACCTCACCTCTTCGCGATTCAACGACCAGCGTTTCCTATTTCCGTTTTCATCTCTTTACGAATTTTTTTCCAACAACTTTCCATTTCATATCTCACAAATAAACTCTTCCCACATCATCTACAATGTTCAAAGCACGTTCTGTAATTTTCCCAACCACATCGAACTCATACTTTGCTCCCAATCATTTCTCAAAATCCGACCGGGTGGAATCCACCCACCGTGACGCTCACGATATCATTCGGTACTTTGACACCGAAGATTAAAAAAAAAAAAAAAAAAAAATCCATAAACTACAGGACGGAATCGTGGACAATAAAAATTCAACAACATCGAACAATTTTGCTGGGACTGAAATCGTTTAATTAAGTCTTTGTACATAAAACAATAATAATGAACATAAATTCATTGCAAATCACCATCATATATTAGCATTTGATGCGTAGTGCTATTACTACTATATATGCTCAATAGTGTCTAGTTTCTTAAATCCTCTTATTACAGGTTTATGCAATAATATGAGTAATGTTTGTAAAATCGTGCCGATTTCGTGTCGGGGATTAATACATGAACAACGGAGAGGGGGGGGGGAGGAGGGCAGGGGGGTAGGGGGAGGAGGCATTCGTGTAATATTGATTTTTCGTGATAACTTATTAATGCACCTTGCTCCATATTATGTAATGGGGCTCTTCTGGCAAACGTTGATAACCAATATTTCTTATTTGTACGCAATAATCAATAATAATTATATTTTTTATCCTATATATGTATATATATATATATATATATGTATGTGTGTATATATATATATATTTTTGTTTTTTTTAATATACCACAAATGGTTATCAATATAATACAATATTGATGATGTATACATTATATAACCTATCGATCTATAGAATATATATTTTATTTATTTACATAAGATTATAAAGAAACAAAAAAATAATAAAATAATAAAATAACAAACTGTCTGCGCGTTTGCATGAAAATTTTTTTTTTGTAAACAATTTTCTCGCGACAACAATTATAATGGAGACGTTTCGTTGGCGCGAAAAATTGTCGAAAAAACTGCGAATGTCGCGTGGTTGTTACGCCGAATTTTAATCACGAATCAACGGATTATTCATTCGTTAAATTCGCGATGTTAACGAGTAAGAATCGTTTTAACGTTCCACGTGTTTAAATTATTTTTCCGATTCGTCGAGTTTTCTTTCGTTCATGCAAACGCGAAAATAAGTTGTTTGGATAGAGTTATCATATACAGAATGTCACGAAAGTAATCGATACGGAGACCGATCTGACGGTCGAAAATATATAGCTTTCGAATATATATCAAAATAGCAAAGGTAATAAAAATTAAAACACGTAAACGTAATAAACGAATCGAACGATTCGAATCTCGCCAGGAAGATGAGGTTTATGGTAAAAACGCGTTGCTCTGGCAAGTCACAATCGAGACGATTCTAAAATTCGATTCTGAAACCCTTCGCAGTCGTTTCATAACCGAATTAATTAAGTATAATCCTAAATTAATAAAAAAAAAAATAAATCAAAAACGAAAAAAAAAAAACAAATCACTGAATAAAAAAATCGTCTTGTCGACGATCGAACGAACAAAATACATAATCGGAGCGTTTTCGCGACTTTTTTCCCGTCTTCTCGCTCCGATCAATCGTCCTCTCTCGAGACCTCGCGTGTGGCACGATTTTTACACCGCGATAAAATCGCTCAAAAAAATCCATACCCGATCGATTCGAACGTTTCACCGACATTCACTCGATTTTCGCGTTTACGATTTTCTCATTTCTCTCGCCACGAGTCTAACCGCGAGCTACATTCGAAAACGTACGAAATGAGATTTTTTTATGGATATTGCGCGTTTGTTTGTCGTTTAAAAATTGTGTGAACTTCGCCGTATTTTTTTTTTTTTTTTAAAGATAATTCGATCTAAGGATTCGGTGTGTGTTTTTCCGACGGTAATACAAAAATAAGTAACGTGGAGCCTTTTATCGTCGATATATAATCAACCACGATTTAATTCTACAACCAGGCACGAGCCACAATCGCTCCTTCAACCACGTTCGAACAATTCGAACTGTCGAAACCAATCGCTTACATCTTTCTTTTTTTTTTTTAAAATCTAATTTCTCTGCCTTTTTTTTTTTTTTTGCCACGTTCGGACACATTCGTCGTTTTTGGAAAATTTCTCGAAGCTTTTCATTCTTTTTTTTTTTTTTTTTTTCGGCGTCGACGCGAGTCGAATTCAATGGAAAAAATCTTGCGATTAAAATTTTCCTCGTTTTGTACATACGCAGCGCGGATTAAAATTGACGATCATCAATTGCGACGGGGGGGGGGGGGGGGGGGGGGGAGACGTCGGCATGTGCGAGAATCCCCGACTTGATTTGAATCTTTACAGCGCCAGTACGAAATATCGAATCGTGGAACTTTTTTATTCATTCTTTTATCTCGTGCGGAAATCTTTTTTTTTTTTTTTTTTTTTGCTCCTGTTTTCGTGAATGATACAAGGTTGAATGTTTATTTTCTTCTTTATTTTCTGACTATCGGCTAGCTGATAAATAATGACAAAATACGGGGAATGAGATTTTTGTTGTTTGTATTAAGAATTCGAATTCATCACGACCGAAGGAGATACGAGCGATCGAAAAGATTTACTCCGTCAACGCTTGCAGGGTGAGAAACGTTTTGGGGATTGATTTTTTTGTTTTTTTTGGTTTTTTTGTTGTTTTTCTTTCGTTTTTAAATGCTCACTATATATGTATACACATTACAATTCGTATGTATATTTTTATGATCAATTGGAGCGTTGCCTTATATATCTAGATAAACGTTGAAGATGATACATGCATCGACCGACGATGATATTTGTCGGTTTTTTAAGGATTTAAACGCTAAAAGATTTTCGCAAATTTTCTCGTCGTTTTGTCATTGTCCGTCGGAATAAGATTTTTCGTTGGCCACCGTGACGTCAAGCGAAGCTCTCTCCGGCCCTTCGTTACTTGTACTTTTCCATTAGCCGCCACAATTATCGGCAGATGATTAAAAATAATCAAACGAAAAAAAAAATATAATATTCGGACTAATTAACGATTTATTTACAATCGTTTGTTCCGAATTGGTTCTTTAAAAAAATGTAAAAAAAGGGATAGAGGAAAAAAACAAACGAATCATTCGTGTTTTCGGTCGGATCGGTCGACATTCTGCTTCGAGCGTCGAAGGATGAGTAAGTTTTCGCGACTTTTCGAAGTAGGACGAGACTCAAAACGGCAGCGAGGAAATCTCTCGGCGCCATTCTCAATTCTCGACGGAAATAACAATTTTTTTCTTTTTGTTTTGAATTTTTTTTGTTTCATTTTCTTTTTTTTCCTTCCTTTTTCATCGGTTCTTTTTGTTTTAAGGCTTTGTAAGTTACTCGGAGAAACTAAATTTTTTTTTCTTCTTCTTTCTCGGTCGCTCTCGTTTTCTTTTTTTCTTTCTTTCTCTCTCGTACGAAACAATATTCGTGTCTTGATTCACATTCGGGTTGTTTCTTGTTTGCCAAAACGGCACATTGGTTGAAATTCGCAGATTTCTTTTTCTTTTCTTTTTTTTTTTCTTCTTTTTCAGAGCCAGTTTCGTTCGGGCTGTGATGCGTGATTGTCCCCGGTGAATCAGAACTCTCACTTTTTACTAACCTATGTACATGTATCGTGTAAAGTTATCTTACTTAACGGGTCAACAACAGGGCCCCGAGCTGTGGCGAGGCCTTAGAGTAGTCCAATATTTTATCGTTCATTGGCTTCAATGCGGCGATGTTGAGATTGGCCTTACTTAACCGTTGAAAAATTCTGCTGCGAATTTTGATTCGACGATACCCATTTGTTAAACACGTCTCTGTAATAAAACAGAAAAAATTGACATTAATTCACTTGTTATTGAATAAGTGCTAGAGCGAATATTTTATATTATTACGCAACCTATTATTTCTTGCGTCGAAATAGTTTCTGACTGTGGACGATGGATTTTTGACTACCTTTCAACGATTCGGTCTAGAAATTATGGAATATCGATAGATATTTCTGCATAATCATTGACTTTTGTTATTTGATGCGATTAGAGGTATTTTTTGAGAGTTCAACGATTATTTAGGTCAAACTTTGCCAGAGTCCATGAACGTATTAGCATTTTTATTCGGATACCAATCGAAGCGTTATATCGGAACGTTATGATAACACAAAAATCCATGCACAGTGCTGAAACTACGTGGAACGATTTTAAACCTGTCAGTGCATCGCAGTGTCGATTCGCCTCTGGGCAAAAATTTCAAAGTTCCCACATTATCGTTATTTATACAATGAATCAATTCCAAAAATTTTATAATTTAAAATTTCATCGTAAAGTAGAAACCCGAAGCTTCATTCATGAATTTACCCAGATTTTTAACATATTTTGGCCTTGGGTCGATTCGACACCGCATGGAACTTAAGTGGTGCAAAAACAGCGATATACCGATGGGATTAATGAAAGACGACGTAATTCTGACGAATCGAAGATCGGATACAAACACCGAAACAAATGCTTACACAAACCTGCAGTGGCTCGCCACGCACTCGTTGCTGCAATATTCGTCCTCCCACTCGCTGTTGGCCACCGCCGGATTCGGGCAGCCGTGGCGCATGCAAGAATTGGACGGCGGACCCTGACCTCCCATTCCGATGTTTCCGCCTACCGGCGGAGGGCTCGACAGGGAATCTCCGCGAGGCGGACTCATGTGCAGTATCTGCTGCTGCACTTGAACTTGCTGCACTTGTTGAGGAACCTGAAAGCCAATGAAAAACATGAATACCATGATACCGTAAGGAACAAAATCAAAACGTCAGAATTTTTAAACTTTCGCGCCCAAAAGCTTTGCCAACAGCTCGATATTCATTTGCACAAAGTTGCGTTAGCGAAAAAAAAAGAAGAAAAATTGAGGTTATGTTCTCGGTAATAATATTTCGGGAGTATCGAAAGATTATTGGCTGCTGCAAAGATACGCGGAAATCATCGAGAAGCATCAATCACTCACAAGATAATAATTTCCAACGGAACGTAGACAAATAATTGAAAATACGTTGTTGGAAATATTATTAGAGTTCGTATCCGCCATTTTTGCCCGCTTGGTCCATATTAGGTCGTTACAGCCCTATCCGACTCCGCCGAAAATCGTGTTAGGGACAGAAACTGTCGCTACTGCGGCGCTTGAAACATTTGGTGCCACAGTGCCCACCAGTCCTACCTCACCTCGCATGCCCCTCGCCTATCGGACTCCAAACCTTCCTCACTCCGCGTGCCCCTCGGCCCCAGCCAGCGGGGTGAGCGGGGGTTACGTATTAGACGCCATCTACCAGTCAAGATTTTTGAGGTGGGTTTTGGAAGGCTTGAAAGCTGAACGCGATTTCGGCGGAGTCGGATAGGGCTGGGTCGTTATCTCGCGAGCGTAGATCACGATTTTCGAGTTATCGATGTCGCGGTCGATAAACCACAAGCGGAGGTCGTAATTCTCGAAACTTGTTCGAAACAAAGTTTAGGGAGATGCACCCGCACAGATAAGTGAGAAGATGCACAACGGTCGGATCTTAGATTGTCGCACTCGTAGGGGCGAGTCCGGAACTACAAAAATTGTATTCGCGAATTCCGGTCGATGTTGCAGATTTCGAACAAAACGAGGTCCAGACGATGTATTTATTCATGGAGGATAGATATAAGGAGATGAAACTAATGTTATTGAATCTGAGCACTTTTCTTTCGGAAGTGCAGTAATTTACGTACTTCCCCAGTAAACCGCTCCCGTGAAAAACGAATAAGAAGTTGTTAACGAATGCTAATTCATCAAATTATCAAGTTGTCGATGACTAAATTTTGTCAATGTTTAAGTTATTCTCTCAAGTTCTTATGGCTCAGGTTTCCGCCAATTCGTCCATTTTGTTTTTCTTCGGAAAAATTGTAAGCACAATGACGCAACGTCGTTGATACTGTCAGTTCATCTGACAAAGTGAGGTTTGATTTCAATGACAATCTTTGCAAAACGAACGACTGGAGAACAGGAGTCGGAATAAGTTGATCTACTGTCTCCTGTTCGCCATTTTTTTTGTTTTTCGTGTGCTTCCGACAATAACCTGCTCACTTTTGGGAAAGTACGTCCATAGCAGTTTGGTCTACTTATGTCCATCCTCCATAAAAGTATCCATCTTTCTGATCAAGATGACCTTCGTGAGCAGATAATATTAGCTTGGTGGGTTGAATTTCTCCAACGCTTTCGACGCGTTTTCGATACGTAAGAGAGATGAGATAGCAACGGATGTTGCACGAAAGCTCGCAACTCTTATACGACTTTCGTACGCATCCCGCATCGAAACTCAACGTTGATGTGGTACAATTGCGGTTATTCCCTCTACTCTACCATGATCGCTAATTATAGCCGTGACAGCCGGTTCTACACAGATCTTACGGGCTCGCATTCATTGCCGTTCATGGTCGGTGCAATTCATCGAAATTCAGCGAAATTGTTTCACGTTCGGTATTGCTTCGATTCATTAACGATATCATACCACTGACGCAATTATATAGTTATTGATTCATAGCAATTTATAGTTGCTAATAATATACGACGGACAATTTGTGAAATACGCTGATGTTAATTTTTTTTATATGTCACGTGTATCTATTGAAAAATTTTATGGAGCAATGCTATGAAGCAACGATTGAGTGCGAAACGAGTGCGTTTTTTCCTACACCTTCATACAATATTTCAAATTTTCGGTTTTTCATGAATTTTGAAATTTTTCTAGGGAAGTCACGAAAAATTTAGGAAGTATTCTAGAATTTTTAATTTTAGCCACGGGACAAAACGAGGGCACTGATGTCTGCGGCGGTGCCGCCGTGACCTAATTTTAAAGATTTCCGTCGAAATTTGCAAAACTGAGGAAAGTTTCGGACAATTTCGGGCAGGTTTGGGATCGTTGCTGATATCAGCGCCTTTGATCAGACCCATGGCGAAGAATTCGGACTATTTTCAATGTTTCTTTATTTCTAGTTCCAATTTCTGCAATATCTTCAATATTTCCCTAATTATAGAACCAATTTTCTCAATGGGGCTTCGTGGCTAAGTTGGCGGTCTGTCCCGCGGGATGTAACATCGATCAGAAAGGGGAATAAATTAGGCACGGTTCGTTCGGAATCTGTAACATCGCACGAACGCGTAAATACAATTTTTGTAGTTTCGAATTCGCCGCTACGGATTAGCGCCACGCTTGGGTGATCAGCAAAAACATGGAGGATAGACACAAGAAGACCGAACTGCTATGGACGTAGTTCAATGAAAGTGAGCGGATTTTTGTCGTAAGTGCACGGAAACGAGAGACTGGCCAATACGAGATATCAGATCGGCTTTTATTCCTCCTCCTATTTTCTAGTCATTCGTTTTGCAAAGATTGTCACCTCACGTTATATCAGATGGGCTGACAGCATCAACGACATTGTCATTGTGTCATTGTGCTCACATTTTTTCCGAAAAAAAAACAAAATGGGCGAATTGGCGGAAATCTAAGCCATGATAGTTTGAGGGAATAACCAAAACCTTTGATAAAGTCATCGACAACTTGATAATTTGATGAATTAGCATTCGTTAACAACTTCTTATTCGTTTTTTACACGAGCGCTGTACTCGGGAAGTACGTGAATTACTGTACTTCCGAAAGAAAATTGTTCAGATTCAATACCGTAAGTTTGATCTCCTCATGTCTATCCTCCATGACCAAAAATGCGAGCACCGTGCCGCTACCTATTGGGTGGACCAGAAACTAATGTCACAAACTTTCTTGGGGTGTTTCGCCAGAAGAGATTCGATTTTCGCGGCATGCAGCTATTTCAAAGTATCTTCCTACGGTAGAATCGTGTAGACGGATTAGCCGGACCGAACGATTTTAACACGTTCGTCGCCCAGCGCGATTCTTCGCCCCCACGGAAGCATTACCCGTCACCCCGATATGGGTGACGTGGCGACGAACGTGTTAAGGGGTGTCCTGATTTTTCCAAGCTTTTATGTTTAAAAACTTTAAAGAAAAAAACTTACTACGGATGCAAAATATTTCGAAGTAAATGAGTGCCACCAAAATCGGTATTTTTTTCGTATTTTTTTCGGTTATTTCTCAGAGGAAAAAAACTCGGACAAGAAATTTCCGTTAACAAACTGTAAAAATCCTGGACACCCTAAAAAAGTATCAGCAACAGTAGAAGCAGCTGTTTTAACTGCTTTAAAAAATTTGATTTTTTTTCGGCGAAACACCTCAAGAACGTAAACGAAATAACTTTCCGCCCCACCTCATGTTTATCTCCGCCTATTCTCCGGAAAATAACAAAAACATCCGCGAGTATCGGTCTTCGGAGGTAGCATCCATAGAAACTCGCTGTAAAGCGAGGGAGCGAGGCCGCGCGTGAAAAAGAACAAAATACGAAGAACCAAGATGGAGAATCGAGACTCCAGCCTCATCGTCGCGCATACACCCAACCTCCGACGACCATGACTTTTTGTCGAGTTGCAAACAGAATTACCACAGATCCATCGAAGTCGCCGTTGTGTTACAACAACGCGAACGATAATTAGCCGCCATTTTGACTAATGTCCGGTGGAGACTGAAATTGCCCCGTAATTTAACGCAATCTCGACGTTAATACAACCCGCTGTTTAACACTCGTTTCCATCTCTCTCTCTCTCTCTCTCTCTCTCTTTCTCTTTCTATTTCTCTCTCTCGCTCTTTCTCTGTCTCTCGATGCCTCCATTTATTGCTCTCCGTCGTTACCAATACGAAAGACGAGGATAACGCGAGCACGTAATACACGAGCGTAACCTACGTGCGTGCGTTGCATGCATCGTGATATACCCGAGAGAATGAGAGAAAGAGAGAGAGAGAGAATAAGTGAAAGAGAGAAAGAAAGGGAGAGATAGATAGAAAGAGAGAGAGAGAGAATAAGCGAGAGAGAGAGAAAGAGAGAGAGAGAATAAGTGAGAGAGAGAAAGAGAGAGAGAGAGAGAGAGAGAGAGAGAGAATAAGTGAGAGAGAGAGTGAGAGAAATAAAGAGAGAGAGAATGAGTGAAAGAGAGAGAGAAAGAGAGAGAGAGAGAAATAAAGAGAGAGAAAGAGATAGATAGATAGATAGAGAGAGAGAGGGGGAGGGAGAGAGTAAGTGTGTGTGAGAGAGAGAGAATAAGTGAGAGAGAGAGAGAAAACTCGCATACCGCACACAGCGCCAAGTGTCTCAGTAGTAGGGACGAAGGGCAAGTTCACTGACCTGCATGTATTGCTGCTGCTGCGAGACTTGTTGCTGCATATGCTGTTGCTGCGTCATGTGCGGTGGCACCATTGGATTTCCCATCATACCCTGAAACAACATTGTCATTGCTCAGTCAAGGACGCCGTGCATCGCGCGTTTCGGTTAATTCGAAAACGTTGTACGTGATATCTCCCAAACGCGGCTCGGCTGCGGATTGAATAAACCTCGAGCTGCGCGTAATCGCTTTTGTTCCTTCGAGGATGTTCAACCGTTTCGGGGAATGTACGATTCTTGGTTTGGGAATTATCTCGTTTGTGATGGGCGTTTTTTTTTTTTAATTATGGGTAGCGCGGGAAACCATCGAGGGGAAAGTTCTAGTTGGGGATTTTTGGTATAGGAGGGGTGGAGGGTTGGAGATGCTTAACCGTAGGCGAATCATCGGAGAGCAAAAAAAATACGATTATATATATGAATTATTACGTTTATATGTATTAGTTGTTTTAATTTGATTCCGTTTGATTATAATTATTAATCGCTTTTTCGCTATGATTTTCGAATTATTCTTATTTTTTTTATTTGATCGGAACATTTTAAATTTTATTTCAGGAGACCTATTCAAAGACACCTCACTCGATGTGGTGCACCCACAAAAAAATTCGATTTCACTGTTTAATCTACGGGAGGAGGTCGAAAAATCAAAATAGAAAAAAATTTCATATTCTATTTTAGGGTCATCGATCTACGCCTGTGTACCAAATTTCATCTCAATCGGTACATAAATGCGTCAACAGCTTCCTAAATCCCTACCAAATCCTAAAAAAAGGTAAAAAAAACCCACACAAAAAAAAACACCCTACCACGATTGAATAATTCTTCTAAACAAAAAATTCGAAGCCCAATCAACAGCGCATCCCTCAAAACATCAACGACTAGAACTCAAACCTACAAAAAAAAAAAAAAAAAACAAAAAAAAACTCACCTGCTGCTGTGGTTGTTGTCCGTTTCCTTGTATAGCAGCGAGATGATGCGGTGATTTTTTAATGGCCATTTGTTGCTGGTGTTGCTGATGTTGCTGATGTTGGGGATGTTGTTGCTGATGTTGCTGAGGCGACGGTGGTTGAGGCTGTGGGCTGTAGACTTGATAGGCGACGTTACCGGCTCCCGGATTACCCGGATATGCCCCGTAAGCTCCGTACTGCACGGTTTGCTGTTGCTGCGTTTGCTGCTGCGGTTGCTGCGGTTGTGGCTGTTGTTGCTGCTGCTGTTGCTGCTGCTGTTGCGGCTGTTGTTGCTGTTGCTGCGGCGGTGGCGGTTGATGCTCGTCCGTTCCCTTGCTAACCACCGACGCCCTGTACGCCGCCAGAGCTTTCAAATATTCTTTTTTCGCTGCCTCGGTCTTCTTCTTGTACACCTGCAAACAAATAACCGTTCAAACGTCAAAACGAATCCTCGTCGACCGACGATATTCTCCGTCAAACGCGCGCGTCTTTGAACAACTTCGAGAGGTGATAAACAACCCCGAAAGCATTGACTAATATTGAGAATACACAGCGCTATTTTTTTTAATTTTTTCATTCACCCAAGGAGGTGTTAAGCACTTCGGAAATTGCGTTAAAAAAAGCGAAGAGAGAGAATGAATATGGTAATTCAACAGCTACGTTTTATATACGCCAATTGTTGCATCGTTAAGATTACAAACTATCGAAGAGCGAATATAAAGATGGTGGTAATATCGTCAAAGGCGCGAAAACAATGCTGCGGTCTTGTTACAATAGCGAGGCTTTTTTTTGTTGCTTGTCGTTGATTTTTGTTTTTTTTTTTGGGGTAAATTTTGCGAGCAATTGAGAAGAGTTAGTTGTTCGAGGTCGGATGATTGCATTGAAAATTGCGAGATAAGAATTACGATAATTTCGAAACGATAGTAACTTCCTCTCGTAAAAGTAGTTTGCAATGCTGATGATTATACGTATGAGAGAGTAAAACGTTCTCCATTGGCATCAGCGCATGTATTATTGTAACCACGAAAGGGCTGTGGGGATATCCACGGTAACGTAATTTCAGAGAAAATAGTGATAAAGACGACGATAATGAGGGAAGCTTGGAAAGACGAGCTCGGCAGACGCGAAATAACTCGAAAGAAATTCCATGGAAATTTTATTCTGTGATGTAAAAAATATATTATTTCCATTCAGCGTGGAATGAACGCTATATTTGAAAGCTACTTTGGATGAGGTGTGTTTCCTTTGCCTTCGTTTAGTCGCGAGTGTGCTCGATGTAATGATAAATTGTCGATACTTCAATCCCCTCCTTTATGAAGCCTTCTTAGAAGCTTTTTTTCGAAGCAATTATCCCACTTTACATGCAACGTCCTCGTTACTTACGACTTTTGACGACTTTCCTTGGCTCTTTTCGCATCCAACGAAGTCTCAACGATCGACGATTTATATTTTATTCTATCTTAAAACATCGTTAGACAACTATTGGGTTGGCAAGTAAGTCATTGAGGATTTTATTAATAGATGATCTTAGCATATTCTTTCGTTTTGTCAACGTGGTCAAAGCACCTAATCTATATTGTTTTCTTGTTGTTCGGACTTTCAGCTTTAATTTAGTAGAAAAATGGTATCGATTAGTTAATTAGTTTCGTTTTTATCCCAATTCAAAAATGGAAGAACAAGACGCGCATTTCAGACATATTTTATTGTATTATTTCTGAAAAGGCAGGAACGCATCGCAGGCACAAAAGATGTTACGTGCCGTAATATGGGAATGAAGCCTTGAAGGAAAGGCAGTGTAAAAATTGGTTTGCCAAATTTCGTTCTGGTGATTTTTCACTGAAAAATTCGCGTCTTGTTCTTTCATTTTTAAATTGGGATAAAAACGAAACTAAATAACTAATCGATACAATTTTTCTACTAAATTAAAGCCTGAAGTCCGAACAACAAGAAAACAATATAGATTAGGTGCTTTGACCACGTTGACAAAACGAAATAATACGCTAAGATCACCTATTGATAAAATCCGCAATGACTTAATTGCCAATCCAATAAATATCACGCATTCGCTTGCGATCCCGAAATTGTTGCGCAAACGATGATTTTTTTTTACGTTCGTTCTTACAAGTTTTGTCGGGGTTTTTTTAAGAACAAATCTTACAGGCTGGCTTATATATATTTTTTTTCATAATAATCAGAATCTGTTGATTTTTCCGAGTAGATAATAATAATCGCCGGTGAATAAATTCGTTCGATCCCTTGCGGTTTGCGGACGATAGCGCGAATGGACTAACGACGTTTGTTTCATTGTTCTGTGGGGGAGTTTGCGGGTTCGTTATTCGTTATTCGTTCTATCGTGCTCGAGGATCATTCGTCAGATTGGTCGTCGACCGACGACCTTCGAACCTTCCCGACGGGGAGGAGGATGGAGGAAGAATAGCAGTTTGGAAGGAGAGAGTCGACACGACGTTACGACGAGGAATTGAAGAGGCAGGTAATTCAATCGAGGCCGAGACGAGAATGTGATCAGTGTTAAGGTGGGCAGTTTGAATGAAAAATTGCGTCCAGTCGTTGGCAATCTGACGCATGACGTTCGAAATATATTTAATCATCGATGGAAAAATGGGCAAATCATCTTTGATGAAGAGAAATCTTTTTTTTTTTTTTTTGAGTTACTGCATTTCTTTTACAGTCAAATTTTGAACAGTATTTTTGATTCCAAGTTCGAGCGATCTGGGTTTGGATTTCGTGGCGGAAAAACCACACCAGATTAATTAATTGTTTATACTAATATGGATGATTGAGACGTAGATTAAACGAGATAAAATCATTCTCGCTTTGGGATTTTATGATTAACCGACATAAAAATTTTTGAAAATGTAATTTCTCGACGGTTTAAGATATTTTGAACGTTTCGCCATCTAAATCTCTAAAAAAAAAAAAATTCCAACTGTCACACAGTTTCCTTGATGAGGAAGAAAAATATGATTCATCGATAATTAATCGTTGATAAAAGATCCTCGTTATGAGGTTCTCAATTTCGATGAAAGGATGGACGAAAATAATAATAAAGTAAAATGAAATACCGCAATTCGAAGTTAGATTCGATTCGTTTGATGTGATAAAACGTAATTACCGATAATGAAAATTTTCCTACGTCGTCGAATCATTTTTATGACTATTTTCAGACGGGCATCTCATCGTTTTTAATTGGATAATCGACTCGGCGATTTTTCATTGATAATAAAATTCTCATCAAACGTAAACTCATGAAAATAAAAAATTCATTTTCATGAAAAAATAATTGCCGAAATGATTGAAAAAGGTACGAAAATTCGAAAGCAATATCGACTCTTTGGTTTTCGAATAAGCTTTTGATCGAATAATCCACACCCGTCTCCTTTCAATCTCGATACGTCGAATCCATAATTACCATCGCAAAATTAATCGAGTCGCAACGTTTAATCAAGCGTCACAACTTTATTGCACCAAACATTGCCCCGATGATTCCGGGAGGACGAAAAAAAAAAAAAAATAAATAAAAAATCACCGACGACGAAATTTCATTTCTTTTTCTTCATTCTCGGGAGTTAATTCAACCATCGTTGGCCGGCTACGGCGATATCACGACGAACGAGAAGCCCGAGCGAATACACAACCCAATTTTCCCCGGTCTCCACCCCTCTGAATAACTGAAACGGGGAATTTAATCAAGATTCCATCTACAGTTACGAGCCCCGGCTACCTCCGCGCTGGGACGGCTATGCACAGTTAAATTTGAGTTTGACGGGGTACGGCTTCGGAAATTACTCTCTACTTTCCGTCCTACCGTTGCATTATATATGATTCTCGTTTCTCCAATTATTTCCTTCACCGTGAAACAATATTAATTCGAAATTTTATCGAAATAACGATGCGCGATGCAAAAAAAAAATATGTTTATATATTATGAGAATGTGTATTAGTTGTTATAATTTTATTTCGTTTGATTATAATTATTATTCGTTTTTTTGCTGTGATTTTTTATTTATTCTTATTTTTTTCAAAATTTTATTTTGTGTTGAATTGCGAGACAAGAAAATTATTTTAATCGATATCAGATACGCTGTTTTATCTCGTATCATTCAAATTATATCATATACAGCTCTATAATATACATATACGAATCTATATTATTTGTCTTAATTTAAATTATCAATTTTTCAAAATCATTTTTTAATCATCATTCGCTTTAATTTTATTTCTATTAAATTACAAAACAAGCAAATTATTTCAATCAATATCGTTGTGTCAACGCCGACAGTGAACGAAATTATCACAGACCGCAGTGATCTCCATTCAAACTCGACCAAAAAGAATAATAAAATCTTCGGACGATTGTTATTAGCCACCATCGTTCGATATTACTATTATCGTTACCGTCGGTTATTATTATCATCATCGTAATGATCATTATTATTTATCCCCTCTATGGTTGGAAAGTTGGAACACGCTGTGTATGTGGACTTATCGCAAATGGTGATTGCACCTCTAGTTATTATACGGTACGTTATTAGATATCCATATATATATATATATCTATATACATAAATATATACATATCTATATATATATATAAATAAACGTTCGAAACATTTACGGCTGGCCGTAAACTTCGCCAGATCTAATTACCAATTATTAATGCCGCGTTATCGGCTCTCACCCGCTCGTTATATGCACTTGGTTGATAACGCTCGACCTAACCTACCCCTCTCGCTCGTACCTTCGCACTCGCGTTGTTTCCGTTGTTGCATCCGCGCGCCTTCTCACAACTATATTACCGCATCGTCGTCGATTTTATTCACCGGAATCGCAGCCACGACTCATCGCAGCCACGGCGTTCAACGTCGATACGACAGACGTTAAGATCGTCGAGGCTTCGTCCGGCTCGAATCAACCGGCTAATCTCATTCTCGTTCGCCGACTCTAACGGCGCAAAAATTCTGTTCGCTCGTTACGATCGTCGTTCGATGTTTCATCGCGAGAATTTACGAGAATGTTCGAGGTTTTTTTTTGTTGTTTTGCGAGTATGTTTCGTTTTTGTCGGGATTTTATGGAAATTATCGTTATTCTTACGTTCTTGTGCTCGGTCTCGAGAGCGTCCCACATCGACGCAACGATTTTCGATACTTCGCCAAAGCTCGCGTTCGGATTTTGACCCTTGATCGCCGCTTGTGTGTCCCTGAAGAAAAGCGCGTACGCCGAGACGGGTCTGCAACAATAGGAATAAACAACGTTCAAGATTAATTATTCAATAATTGAATAATAATAATAATAATAATAATAATAATAATAACAACAACAACAACAACAACAACAACAACAACAACAACAACAACAACAACAACAACAACAACAACAACAACAACAACAACAACAACAACAACAACAACAACAACAACAACAACAATAATAATAATAATAATAATAATAATAATAATAATAATAATAATAATAAGAATAATAATAATAATAATAATAATAATAATAATAATAATAATAATAATAATAATAATAATAATAATAATAATAATAATAATAATAATAATAATAATAATAATAATAATAATAATAATAATAATAATAATAATGAAAATAATAATAATAATAATAATAATAATAATAATAATAATAATAATAATAATAATAATAATAATAATAATAATAATAATAATAATAATAATAATAATAATAATAATAATAATAATAATAATAATAATAATAATAATAATAATAATAATAATAATAATAATAATAATAATAATAATAATAATAATAATAATAATAATAACAATAATAATAATAATGAATACTGATGAATATTAATATTTATTATCATTATTATTATTATTGGTATTACAATTATTATTATTATTATTGGGATAAAAATGTATTAAAAATCCTTATAAGTCCAATTCAATATGGGCAATTGCTCGATCGATAAAATTATATTTGTTTCGAAACTTCCTTACTCATTTATTCCCGACAAATATTTGTAAAAATAAATTGATTTTTCATTTCCTAAAACGTCTATTATTCCCTTTCTTTAATATTTAGGTTTTTCAGTCTGGATTTTGAATACATCTCGCTTCGAATATCGCCGTCGGGGTGGGAAAATTGATTTATTCACACGCATGTGCATATATATACGTATTCGCAGTCGCGATGAATGAATTATTGCACGGACGACGTACACAACATCAAAACCGTTTGCATTGCAAACAACGCAATACGATCGTGTCCATCGTAATTTCCCATTGATTTTGCCATCGCTCGTGCGCCAGACAAAGAGCAGAAAGAGCCTTCGCGGACCTTATCGCAACTGGCATTTAACGTTTTCTTAACGCTCCATCGGCGAGGCACGACGTTTATTAACCCCGGTGCTCCGATTCACGTTCGTTGGCTCGACGCCCCCCTCCCTTCGCTTCGACCAACGTCAACCGCGTTCTGCACCAGCTTCGCCGGTCGAAACAATTGTTTCACCATTGGCAGAAACATTCCCGGCACGACGATTGCAAAATCCCCTCGCAGGTGAAGCAATTTCGAACGGTGTGGTTAATTATTCCGACAACATATTATTGGAAAACGTTCGGAGAAGCCGGACGGTCAATTAAGGCGAAGAAAAAGAAAGAAAAAAAAACTGGAATATTTTCAAATATCGTAGAATGATTGAATTTACATTTATTCACTTTTCATCTCATCAACGTTGGAAATTCGATTTTGTTCCAATTCGGGGTGGAATAACGAGGAAAATGCGACGTTTAAATGCAGACATCTCTAATCCAGTCAGTCGTGTAATCTAGCTCAACTATTTTGCCGTTATTGCCATATATATATATATATAAGTATATATGTATAATGTTCATATACACACACGGAGAAATGGAGTAGCTGCGAGTTGAGTTTTCTCTCTCTCTCTCTCTTTCTCTTTCTCTTTTCCTCTGGTTACCTCTCGCTGGTCCCTCTGGTGCATACGATGCATGTATTTGCGCAAATATACCAGCTATTTCGACGCGGTAATGCGGCTGCTTGTTCCTGCAGCTGGACCCATGTCCTACATTTACGGGGTTGCAACAATAACGGTAATTGCCAATTCACAGCAGTAATAACTTGGGGGGAGAAAGAGAGAGAGAGAGAGAGAGAGAGAGAGAGAGAGAGAGAAATAAAGACCCCCCAGTCAGCGTTCTCTCCCTCATCGTCCAACTCCATTAAAGCGAAACAATCGACCGTTTCCTCTCCGTCTCGATTCACGATTTCTCCTCGTCTCAATGCAATTTCTTTCGCGCATAACCCAACGACAGATAGAAAACTGAAAGTCTCGGGGTTTCCTTGGACTAGAAGAAGGAACGCGTTATTCGATACTCGTGGAACGTTGGAATTACACTTCGAAGCCTTTTTCCAAGCTCGTTGCTTGCTCGGTAAATCTTGGAATTATTCCGAAATTCAAATACAAGAACGAATGAGGAGAATATATATATATATGGGTATGAATATATATAGGGAGTCCTGAATAAGCGGATTGAAACCTTTCTGACCCCCGATGTGGTCGATTATTTTTTTTTCCAGTACCTTTTGGGTTGTACGAGCGCACTAATTTCTTTTTTAAAGATTTTTACCATCCCCCCTCCCCCCTTCGCCACACACTACTCTATTTATCTAATCAAGAATTGACTGCTATTTCGCCTGATTTTGATTGGATGATTTTTTCCCCAGATACTTTATCGAAATAGAGGAACATTTTTCATAAAATTGGAATGGAGACATACATGTTCGTAATTTTTATTTATTTTTGTTATTTTTCAATTTTGAAAGAATTCCGAGTTTTTGCGAAATTTTAATGTGTGATAATGGTTTTGTATCTGAAAAAAAGAAACCCCCCTGTTGCAAAAAAATTATTGTTTCGATTATTATCGATAGAAAATCGATTTTTTAAATTAGTTTCTGTTATTTTTTATGAAGAAATAAAGAATCAAAAGATCGATTTTCTATCGAAAATAAACGAAACAATAATTCTTTTGCACAAGAGATTCAACCTTTCTTTATTTTTTTACATCAAACCGTTATCATACATTGGAATTCCGGAAAAACTCGAAGTCTTTCGGAATTAAAAATAAATAATCAGAAACATGATTCCCAATCTCATTTTATGAAAAAAGTCCCTCAATTTCGATAAAGTAACTCAAAAAAAATTTCATCCAATTAGAAAATGGGCGACATAGCAATTACCTCTTGATAAAAAAAAATGGGGTTGGGTGCAGGGAAGAGGTGTAAAAAATAAATAAATAAAAATCACGAAGGTCGTAGGATCCAAAAGATACTTTAAGATACTGAAAAAAAAAATCATCGACCACATCTGAGGGGATAAAGAAGGGTTTCTCAATCCCGTGATTTGGGACGTCCTTCCCCGATACATAGATATAATTTTTTTCTACTCACTTCTGCGGTTCGTTCGGATCTCTCTTCTTCTTTTTCTTCTGAGCCTTGGGTTTCTTTTGGTTCTTGGTCACCACGTCTGCAGGTTCCGGCGATGGTCGCTTGATTCCAGCCAACTGCAAAGCCATTGATGTAAATATAAATAATCGTTTAATAATCACGAGCTAATTTTAAGCAAGACATTTTATTTTCAACGCGAAGAGTGCAAAATTAAGACGATAAAATAATTTGTTTTGCGTGCGAAATCTGCGGTATTGGGGTTTGTTACATTGCAAGAGTCTTGTAGCGTATCTATAGGTAGGTTCTCGCTGTCGGTGTAGAATGAGAATATAGTTGCCGACACGTTCATACCGACCTCGATCTCTCGCATCCATCATTCACCGGAGAAAACAACTTGCCGACGTTAATTCCTCGATTGCGCACGATTCTACCATTTCATTTGATCCGCTCGCTTGATATTATTTCTCTCTCTCTCTCTCTCTCTCTCTGTCTGTCTCTGTCTCTCTTTCTTTCTCTCTCTCTTCTTTATCGTTTCGCGATAGAATTTAATACAATCAGAAGAAACGTCTTTGAATTGTATTGCTTTTTTTTCTGCGAACAAATTCTCGCTCATCGACTCCACGACTAATGACGTTATATTGTATTATACGCAGATAATCCGAATGACGGAGGTTGATACTGTTCGTACGAAAAATTATAATTCGATATTTGAAATATTCGAAGAAGATAATCATGCGAAATATAAGAATTGATAAATTATTTTTGCGTTTCATCCTAATGCAATTCAATTTAATTTCTCGTCTTTTGCATTTTCGCGATAACGAATCGAGGTAACGATACGCAGACTGACCAAAACAAAACTTCAATTTGATTAACAAAACTCAACTGTCAATCGATTAAATTCCTTTTTTGCCTATTTTTTTCTGCTATTAAATGTTTGATTATTCAATCATTAAACTCCTTTTTTATCTTCTTTTTTCTTCTTTTCCAAACATTCGATAATCAAATTCTTTTTTTTCTTATTTTTTTTCTGCTTTCCTGATTATTTAGTAATTGAAATCGAATTTGCTGATTATCCAATAATTACGTTTTTTTTCTTGTTTTTTCCTGCTTTTCTGATTGAACAATAATTAAATTCCTATTTTCCCTGTTTTTCTTCTGCTTTTTCAATTATCGAATAATTGATACCGTTGTCTGATGACAACCGTCGGTATGCGTTGCGCTGCTCGTGGAGAAGACGCCGGCAGTCGAGTGCATCCCGAGTGCAATGGATAGACAGCTATGCCGACCACGCGGTGCACTTGCTTGTCCCCGCAGGAGTCCCAAGTGCGCTCGACGAATGCCCGAGAGCACGCGCAAGGATGCATTACCGAAAGGTCGCGGCCTTCATTACGCCTCATCGGGTCATTACGTGTTGCGTGGGTAATCGCCCGGTTCGTAATTGAAACGATTTCAGCCAATCAGCCGCACTGATTCTTCTTGCTATTTGCGTACACGCTACTGCTTCTCTCATCAGCTTCACCGCAAAACGTCTCTTTCGTCGTGCGGTTCGCCACTGAATCTCTCTCAGCTGTAATCCGTACCTCAATTTCTGCATTATCCCTACCGATGTCCCCGATTCCGTGGAAAATTATTCAGATTTATACGTTATTGTAATTATTATTTATTCTGAGTTTCTTCGGCCGATTAATTTGTTATCTTTGTATGAAGGTTTGACGTGTCGACCTAATTTTTTTGCAATATTTTTGAGCCTTCTATATTAAATAGTCTTGGTTCGAGTTCGGGAGAGTCTTGCATAACCCATTTTATTGAATGGCGAATATATAGTTTTAATCTTGCCTTTTATAATAAGAACAATATTTATAATTGCTTATGTTATTATTATTAATTAATCATTCATGATAATAATAATTATGATTAATAATGACGGAAATAATCAGTAATAATAATAATAATAATAATAATATTAATAATAATAACAACAACAATAATAATATTATTATTATATTATTATTATTATTATTATTATTATTATTATTATTATTATTTATTATTTCCGTCATTATTAATTAATATTATTATTTTTATTATTATCATGAATAATAAAAACAATTATTAGTATTGGTATTTTAAAATTTTGACACTAGAATGAAATATTACTATTATTCACCGTCAGTAAAAAAATTTGTTGACTATTTTTTTATTGTTACTATGAAATGGCGAAAAATAGGAAAAATTATGATCCTAGTAATGTCGATTTATACAAAATTCGCTCCAACTGGATCGTTTTTCAATTTGTAAAAGAGAAATTTGAAATCTTGGATGATCGATCTATTTTTGTAATCTTTGTAGCAATATGAAAATTAGCGATGACTGACAGCCAAAAAAAAATAATAATAATTTTTGACGGCTTGGTATAAAGTATAAATATACAAATATATATTTCCATCGCGTCAGAAAGATTCTTCTTCAACGATTACCACGAAAAATGAGCACAGAACAGCCGTCACGAACCGTGGGAAAGCAAATTTACTCTTCACCGAATTATTCTCGTGAGAAAAAAAAAAAATTGAAAATAAATGAGATAATGAAAAATTTTGTTTCAAAGCACCCATCGCAAAATTGTAACATCATTGCTCGGCTCGAGCTCGAAGTGCACACCACACGTCCAACGTACCGACCCGAAACTGCGCGAGAAACAAAGCTAGGAGGCTACGTTTGTTTTAACAAGTCGGATATTTCAACCCGAACCTCAACGTTCGCGCTTCAACGCTTGCCCGTACGATTTATTCACGCTTATCACAGTAAACACGACCTAACGTTTGCATTATAATTTTCACTACACACTCGGCAAACGGCGAAGAATGTTGCATACCGTCGAGAGACCTCGTCTCCAGCTTTTTACATTGCAAACAAACATCGTTTGCGCGGGCAAACAGCTTACTCGTTTTATTTTCCGAAACTACGTCAATTTATTCGTGCGAACTATTTATTCGAAACTTGGTTCCCTCGCAAAACCGAGTTTCAACGTTCGGAAACGAAAGAAATAAAGGAAAAAGAAGAAAATTAAGGGGTTATACTATTGAGTTGTTTAGGTTATTTCTTTGAGAGAGAAGAAGTTTTTTTTCTTTTGCATTTTCCTCAAAATTTCGAAAAGATTTCGATTTATCAACAGCAATTTAACCGATCGATTACATTCTTTCACGAGATTTTTTCTAATTGTAATGGCTAGATCGTGAATGAAGGAATTTTTATTCAGAGAAAAATTTATATCTATTCAGGCAAAAAATCTGATAATTTAAATTTAAAAAATCGAACGTTTCGGAAAAATCGACGTAATGTAAAAAATCAAAATTTGGCTAAGCCCTAACTAGCCCGAACTACGTTTAATGTTATACTAAAGAAATCCTCTTCGTTTTTTAATTTTCCATGAGCGGTTCCAGAGATATCATTTTCACCCCAAATGATCTTAACAAAAAATTTGTTCCGCGACAACGGCAATAATTCCCCCAAAATTGAAATTTTTTTTCATCAAAAAATTCATCGAAGTACCTCAATATACGTCCTAATTAATACCGCAAAGTTTATCCCAATAAAATCATCTTAACATAGCTAAAAAAAATCACGGAAAACCCCTCAATCTTCCCGCAAAAAACTCGAAATAATCCCTCAACCAAATCCCCTTAACCAAAAAACAAATTGTATCAAACCAAAACCGTGAACTTACCATCGCAGAATGCGGAGTGCTGTCGTCGCTGTCTTCGCTGGTGGTCGTATTATTGTTTTCCGGTATTGCATTTGGTTGCAAAGCCGGCGGACTTCCGCCCGTTGGACTCCGATATTGCAACTGTTGTTGTTGTTGCTGTTGTTGCTGTTGTTGCTGTTGCTGTTGCTGCGAGTGCAATTGTTGTTGCTGCTGTGAATGCATGTACTGCATGTGTTGCATCTGGACCTGCTGTTGATGCTGATGTTGAGCCTGATGTTGTTGCTGTTGCTGCTGTTGTTGTTGTTGCTGCTGGGCCTGAACTTGGGCCTGGGTTTGTTGCTGATGCTGCGAGTGTTGCTGAAGCAGCAACAGCTGTTGACCACCGTGCTGCTGTTGTTGCTGCTGACCCGCTGAACTCATCGACGAGTACGAGCCTTGTGGACTTGTGTATGCCGAACTGTAACCAAAGAAAAAACAACAAAAAAAAATAATTATTGGCTCAAATTATTCCCCAAAAAATTACACAGCTTTTCATTAGATGATTTATTCAACGTTTTTTACACGTGCGCGTGTAATGGAAGACCGATATAGCGCTGATCTCGGAGCTTACGTTCTAAAGTTTATTTTTTTTTGCTATCTCTCTTCGGTCAAACGAATTGAACTGGGGTTTTTTTTCTTTCAAGTCTGTACTGTATACAGTAGAAATGGGTGTTAAGGCTCCGAATTGTCGTACGGCTGAGATTGGTTTACAGACCCTGACAAGAAACTGTCACGTTCGGGGACGTAGGATTGTGAAAATAAGCAAAATTCCAGGGCTTGACAAGTGCATTATCGTTCGCATGAAATTTATCTTCCTTTCGATAATCCTCATAAAATGATAATAATAATAATAACAATATTATTAATAATAATAATAACAATATTGTTAATAATAATAATAATAATAATAATAACAACACAAGGACAAAATCGCAAACATCGACAAATACTAGTAAAAAATGAATAAATCAATATATTGGTAATTATTTGACTATTCATTGATAATTAATTAATTCATTATTATTCTTTTCA
This sequence comes from Sussaba pulchella, assembly GCA_963971145.1. Classification (NCBI taxonomy): domain Eukaryota; kingdom Metazoa; phylum Arthropoda; class Insecta; order Hymenoptera; family Ichneumonidae; genus Sussaba; species Sussaba pulchella. Next base: position 7,270,818 of record OZ020171.1, on the reverse strand, counting down.
ATTTTCTCATCCTCAAATACTCAAACGACTCCTATCCATAGCGTGATACAGATATTCACAGATATATTATAGATTATGAAAATTCGCAAAGTCGCGTATGAAGAAAAATGAAGATAGAAAAAATAAAGAAGAAAAACCCTAAAAATTGAAGAAAGTTATGGCCGGTATGGTTGAGCGGCGGAGCATGAAGGAGGGGGGGACCAAGTGTACGCATAGCCTCGCGGTTGAATGCTATTTTAACACAAATTGGATAACTTTTGAGATATAGCCGGAGCTGCGTCAGCGTTGGACGATTTACGACCCACTCTACATCACTGGCTCCTCTTTCAGAGACCACCCCTCCCCCCGCCGCCCCCCTGCGTTCCCGCACGTCGCAGTGCGCATAGCCGAGAAACGAGTATTGCTCGCGGGGCCTTTCACCCTCTTGCCTCCTGACTCCTCGTGGCCATCGTGTCACGCCATCGCCGAGGATTCCAAACACTTTCTCGAAGCCCCGAGACGTACACGAATTAAATCGAATATTTCGCATCTTATTACACAAAAGCACACATACTCTGTCACACAGACTTGTGAAATGTTGATAGAAGTTTGCAAATTTTCAGCGACGACTTTCTTAATTTTTAATTATTATCCCACATGTTTCTGGGGTGATTAACCCTCCACTGTCACGCTACCAAATGATATCACGGTCATCACACTGGGTGGATTCCTCCTAGTCGGTTTTCTCGATCGGGAGCAAACTATCCGTTCGAAGTGGTTGAAAAAATTACAGAACATGCTTTGAACATTCTAGATGATGTACGAAAAGTTTGTTTATGAGAAATAAAATGGCAGCGTGCGAAGAAAAATTCATAAAGAGATGAAAACCGCCGTTCGGTGGTTCATCAACGGGTGAATTCTATCCAGTGTGACGACGAAGGGTTAGAATATAAAATAAAAACTAATCCAGCGGTTTCGACTCTGATCAGAATGATGGTCGCGATGACAATATCTTTCCCTTCTTTAGTCTGATTACCTCGACTAGTTTACTCAATCGAATAATTAATTACCACCGAGTTTTGACGAGCAATGCGAAAATTTTTTGAAGGCGTATCTTTCGGATTCAAGCACTTTTCTTCGGTATAAAACCTCGTGAGACCGATATTTCTTTGATCTAGAAGAGTAAGGCAGACCCACACTTCGCCCAACGGTCTCTAACCTCTCGATCCGATACCCTTCCCCTCAACTCCTCCCATCCTCGCCGATCTGGACCAGACGTGAAGAAAAAAAAACACTCTTCGTATCAAATTTCATTTTTATCGCATCCACGTTTTCAATTGCGCGAACAACATCAAAGGGCTATTTTTGGAATCTTAATTCGCCACAACTCGTTCCCATCCCTCGTTTTCTTTTCCGGTTGTACCGAACGTTTGAAAAGAAATAATTCTGCCATCATTAATTTTGTTTTTACGACATCCACATGTGAATTTTTTTTTTTACCGACCGTATGAGCGAGTAGATTGTAGCCTATCACGATCAACGAAGTTGCTAGCCAACACCGAGTTCCAATTGGTTCTAATTTATGTGACACCCGCGAGTGACGAAGTCCTCGACCGAGAACGTGAGATCGAGGAGAGAGCGACGTCGTGAGGCAAGAACGGCGGCAACGAGGATGGAATCGGGGGTGGAATATCAACGAGAGGACTCCGAGCGTTTGGGAGGACTGCTAGACAGAGAAAGTCACCGCAAAACGCCCTGTCGCGACGACCATAAACCACGTTAAACCACATAGTGGCTTACTCCAAACGCTTCGCATGTATTTTGATTTTCTTGTTAACTTATTTTGAATTTTTTATTGTTATTTATTAATTTTTTTGTTCTGTAATTTATGTTCCGACTTCAGTCAGCTTGATCGATGTTTAGAACAGCGAATTATTATAAATCAATCCAATATCAAATCAATTTAATGAATATATTTATATAAATAAAATTAATATTATTGAATATTCGTGTTGAATCTCTATAAATAAATATTTGTATTGTATTACTTATTTTTTAGTTTCTATATAATTATTTAGGATCCGTTTGAACCAGCGTTAAACCCCAATAATCTAACTGCCAACCTTTTTGTTAATCAATATTTATATTCTTTCTGTTTTTTCATTAAATCTTTTTCATTTCCCACGAAAGACAATGAAAAACGCAGATAATAGTCAGAGGTTGAGAAGACCCTTCATTTCTTTATTTTGCAAATGGATCGCGAAAAATATTTCACGGGAGGTGTTTGAAGGATTCTTCGGGTTACCGCTAAACAGGTTTCACTCTCTCGCTCCACTTCAGCAAGCGCGAGAGTCACGTCCTCTCCTCACGTTCCCGACTAATACAACGTCGAGTATCCCGAGAGCGAACCATCAGGCGCCCTGACCTCGTACTCGGGGGCTTCTTTGTTCGACCGCGTGTATTTCCTCAGCAGTCGCCGCGAGGGATGCTTGCGAGAGGAAGAGAGACATTTTCGTGTCATTCCGCGGGGCAGAATAAGTGGTACATTCGTCTCTCTGTGGCGCGCGGACTCCGACAAAGACTTGATTTATCACGCCGAATAGCTTTGGAATTTTTAATTGTCATTCGAAGATTCGAAATAAGAATTAAAAAGCTTCGAAGTATGTGAAACGAAGAAAATAATGAAATTGCCATTCCCTTGAAATGCCATCAGGTTATATTCAATCATAGTAATAATAATAATGACAATAATAATAATAATGATAATAATGATAATAATAATTATTATTATTATTGTTATTATTATTATAATAGTAATAATAATAAACATAATAATAATAATAATAATAATAATAATAATAATAATAATAATAATGATAATAATAATAATAATAATAATAATAATAATAATAATAATAATAAATAATAATAATAATAATAATAATAATAATAATAATAATAATAATAATAATAATAATAATAATAATAATAATAATAATAATAATAATAATAATAATAATAATAATAATAATAATAATAATAATAATAATAATAATAATAATAATAATAATAATAATAATAATAATAATAATAATAATAATAATAATAATAATAATAATAATAATAATAATAATAAATAATAATAATAATAATAATAATAATAATAATAATAATAATAATAAATAATAATAATAATAATAATAATAATAATAATAATAATAATAATAATAATAATAATAATAATAATAATAATAATAATAATAATAATAATGATTTGGGTCGAAAAGGAAAACTATTAGATGTTTCGATCAACAAACATTGTATTTATTAAAAAAAAACCACGACTGTTGATCGACGAATCAACAATTATCCGAGTTCAGTGAGCATCGCCTCAGCAACTTCGTCGCGGATATGTAACTCTCCTTAACCGTCTGTGCTATTCGGCCTTGTCAGAACCGGACAGAAAGCACCGATACAAAGTACCATAAACGTCTCGTTGTTCCTCGGCCGTCAGGTCGACAACCATTTATCCAATTTTTTTTCCACTCGTAATTTCTCGCCGAGTCCAACAAAAAAAAATCGCCGACGCTCAAAAGAAAAGAGGAAAAAAAAACAAAATGGTTCTCCACCCGAATTCCCGAATGAAATTGGCTTCGAGAAAAGAAAAACAAAGAGAAGATACGTCGAATCGGAGTTACGTTTGTTCGTAAGCTCTTGATTCGATGATAAACTATGTCAGATTGAAGAAAAACAAAGCGACGGCGAGAGGGGGAGGGAAGGGAAGAGAAATTATGAGACGAAGATGAAACCTCACGACCGCACAATCCGAAAGGCAATATTCCCGTGCAGACAATATCTACTTATTTTCTTCGAAACATGCATTCCCGAAGCTTAGAAATGTTGGGCGAAAGCGTTATTGGCGAGAGCCCGAGCCAGAACAATAGTCATAGAGATTCTTGAGGGAGAGGGGAGAGGGGAGAGAGAGAGGGGAGGCTCGTTAATCTTCCTTTGTTCCCTCTTGGGCTTTTCCTTGCTATCCCCCAATCGACCGTGGGTTGATTCAAAACGAGAGAGAAGGAGAACGAGAGAGAGAGAGAGAGGAAGAGAGGCAGACAGATTGATATGATGTATTCAGGTGGAAGCTGAATTGGAGACGAGAACGTACGAGAAACGAGACGAAACGCACGTTGCGTCTAGGGACCACCGTAGTTCTTGCTACCAGTTCCCCGTTGCAGCCTCGTGATACTGACAAAAGCTGTATTATCTTTCTGTTGTGTTTATTCGCAAAGATAAATTGCGAGAAAGCCATCGCACAATAGCCGGCTGGTAATAGAATGAAACATCGCGGATTTTCAGTACTCCGCGGCTCATTGCCGAACAATGTGGAGATCCGCATTGGTTTTGAAAAAATTTGATTTGTGATAAACGGTATCTGTTTCATTAACGTAGTATTTGAAATATATTTTTCATCATCGTAAAATAAAAGTTAAAAAATAATTATAGAATAAAACAATTTTTGATATTTATTTTAATTCTACAAAAAAAGGATCAAAAATTGATCAAGCCTCAAAATAATATTTGCTCTTATCCAGAAAATAATTCGGTAACCTAAATAACCTAAATATATTTTTCATCATCGTAAAATTAAAGTTTTGAAATAATTATAGAATAAAACAATTTTTCATATTAATTTTAATTTTACAAAAAAAGGATAAAAAATTGATCAAGCCTCAAAATAATATTTGCTCTTATCCAGAATATAAGTCGGTAATTATTATTATTATTATTATTATTGTAACTAATGCGCGGATCTGTCGCGTAATTAAAGCAATTAAAAAAAAAACGGTCCAAGGGATAATTAACGAAGCGTCGGATCTCGATCTATCATGAGCTGCTTCTTGCGAGGAACGGCAATCGGTATGAGAAATCGTTTGCTCTAATTAACGTACCCAGCGCAGAACTTGATGTAATTATCCTCGCGATAGACGAAGCAGATCTGGCTTGTCGTACATAAAACGTTTGAATTGTAATAGACAAGACGAAGATTCTGCGAACATCCTCGTGTTACTCACCTGATGGGTTGCATGGAGTGTTCTTGTTGCAGGTAAAGCGGTTGCTGATATCCGCCTGGATCTAGACTCAATCCATCGGGAGATTGCATTCCTGCGTTTTGCATCAGCTGGAAAAGAAAAAACGAAGAAAAAAGTTTTAACGTGATATTCGCTATTATTTTTTTAAGGTCTGACGGGATGGATTTTAAAAAATCGCCGGCATTCTTTAAAGTTTGAGGAATCATAGTTCTTGATAGAATAATGATACATGAATTATTTTGGAATTTTTCACAACAGAATTTAGTACTTCTAAATTTATAAATGGTCGTTTATGGGAAAACAGCTTTCGCAGGCCTTAATGGTCGCAAAACGAATGGAACTAAATCGCCGAAAATTCTGAAAAAATTATATCATAAAGATTTAGGATCGACAGATCGATTATGCTCAGTTTCAAATGAATCGATTGAGTAATTGTCGAGAAATTAATTAAAGTAATGAAGAGTATCGCCTGAAACAGTTGAAACAGTTGTACAGTCACTGCCAAAACGTCAAATTATTATTAAAAGTAGTAAATTAACATTTCTAAGTGTTAATTTATCATTACTCGAGCTATTTGCAAGCCTAAACATGTCCGACATAATCCAGACTTGTAAATCCATGATCCCCCCATTGAAAACCAGCTTTTCTCCCCACGGTACATCCAGTAAGACCTCAATTGGTACTCAGAATTTTCGTACAATTCACGAAAACACCGAAAAAAAAAGGTAAATATTTGTTTCCAAAATATAAAATCCATTGTTCTTTCAAAACCGCGAGTTTCGCTCTTTCGTTGTGCATCGCGAACGGATTAAAGGAACGGAAACGTCGAGTCGGCATATGTCAGTGTCTCGAACATAGCACGTGAAATATACAACCGGTGACGAGATGTCGATGAATGCAACACCGTCTCGATTTAATATGCACCGACGTCTGGGAAGATCGTCGATCGAACGAAAAAGGAGCAAATCGAATGAGAAACGAGAATAGGAGAGTCACGATGGTGAGCATGCATAAGACATGAAGGATATCGCGATAGTGAAGTTGAAAAAAAAAAGAAAGACAAAGAAGAAAAAAAATAAAAGAAGAGTAAAGGCCAAGACCGAAGAACGTTGAATCGGTTCCTGAACGGAGCGGAGGGTAAGCGAGCGATGACAGAGATCGATAGACGCGCCAACCGAATGGAAATTGTCTTGCCCGTTGAGATGAATGTTTCCATGGAGAATGAGAAACGTGACATATCAAATGTTGAAACGAAAGTTTCGAGCAATTAATGATCCGTCTAGCTACTAAACTGTCGCAATGGAAATAACACAAATGTTGAAACGTCATTTTGTTGGGTCATAGCTGATCTATTGAGCAACGTTAAATTGTTCGTTATTTCTCTGTACGTTTGCTCGAGAGAAATTTAACCAGTTGCAGAGAGCCCAACAAGTTGGGTTGTTTGGAATTTTGGTGAGTTTTGTATTTATGGGTTCGATAAATATATTGCGAGATATGGAATGTTATCGTGATAAAACGTGTGAATGAGAATTTTAGGTAAATATTTGACGCGAAAATATATATGAATTGTTTTGCATGTATTGTATTCTATGTTGAATATACATCTCGGATTAATTTAATGTATATATTAGACTGGGCATGGAAAGAAAATTGTATTTTTGAAGATGAAAAATATGAAGTAGACACGAGAAAAAAAAGATCCTTCGAGTTTCAGCTCGTTATCGTAATATCAAGGAGTGCCGGTGAATTTTTTTTTATTGTCTCTCGATAAAATATTGACGTAGCCTTCTACGAAACTCACAGCGTTTTCTGCAATATCATTGAACATTTTTTATTCTTTAACGATGTTTAGACCCTTCTGAAAATTGTCATCAACATCCCAAATTGCAGGATTTTTCAGCAGAAAATCAATATTAAATTCGAAGCTGCCAAAAAATTGTGATGACTCGAAACTAATTGAATGATCTCTTTGTTTTTTTTTACTACAAAGTAATTGTTAATGACTTTACAACGAATAAAGAGAATTTAATCATCATAAACTCTCTGAACATCGAAATCTAAAAATAATAAAGATGGTATTTCGTTTAAAAAAATTAAAAAAATTCACTAACACTCCTTAATATTAAAATATAGAGCTGAAACTCGAAGGATCTTCGATTTATAAGTCCAACTTCAGATTTTTCAACTTGGAGGACAATATTTTTCTTAAACGGCCAGTATATTCATTTTTTTAAGTAGATGTATTGAAAAAAATAAAATAATCAAGTATGTGGAATTTTTTTAATCTCAAAAAGCATTAATTCATCAAAATATGTTTTCGCTTCAACTATTCATAAATTGTTGATGGCCACGCGGCGAACACTGCAGTTAGGGTTAGTCATATCAACCGATAAGAAGCATATTGATATTTGACGAGTAAACTCTGCGATAAAGTACCGAGCGACGGATTGTAAAACAGTGAAAACGATATCAAGGATGTTGCGTACACACCTGTGATTGATAATGAAGATCGTGTTGTTGCTGATGATGCTGTTGCTGCTGATGCTGCTGATGTTGGTGAGGATGTATGGCTGGGATGTCAAAGTCCTCGTCACCGAAGCTTGGCGTGTGAAATGTCTGAAACACGCAACGACGAGGGGAAAAATTAGTTGAAGAATAATTACGGGAGATTCTTTTTTCAAATTCACGTCAGCTAGTGGTTGTTTGTATAATAAAATGTCAAAGTAACTTTGATCAATTTCAGCTTTGATTCATTACCGATCATTTTAAAAATAAAAATTAATATACGAAGAGTAATCATTCGTGTAATCTGGTTAATATGAGAGAAAGACTCTTCAATTATTTTCGGGTTTTTCGTGTAATCCTTGCGTAATCTTTGTGTCCCTCCCATGCTGTAATTTTATGGGTAATCTCGAAAAATGTTACGCAATCTTATGCAATCGTGAAAGATAACAAAAAAGTTAATGTATTCTTCATGCGTTCTCCATGTATTCGTTTGGTGATCCTCATATATTCCCTCATATATTTCATGTATTCTCTTGTTATCTCATGAATTTTACTTTATGGTGCATTCCAACTGCCCTTCGTTATCTCCCAAAAATTCCATATGTTATGTCATGGAGACATGTAATCTTTTTAAAATTCTGTGTAATCTGTCACAAATTATGTGTAATCTTTTCCATTCGGTCATACTCGATCAAGTATTACAAACAATCTGCAAAAAAAACTAATCTCGTCTAACCTCGTGTAATTTCCAGGCCAATGTAATCAAGTCTACCCCATTCATTCAAGAGCGAACACCTCCTCGACAAACACACAAACAAACAAAATAACCTAAACGAAAACATTAAAAAAAAAAATAAACAAACGCGCGACAACCAGGATTCAATGAAGCGCGAAGAGTTTGTGATTGAGTTGTGTACTTGATGAAACGTGTATGATAGAAAAGATGCGAATATGCGTTGGGTTCCATGAGAAAATTGCGGAAATAAAACGAAAGTGGACAAGTCGAGGGGTAGCGAGGAGAAACAGAAAGAAGCGATTGAGTGAGGGTAGCAAATTGTTGGTTTGAATTGCAGCGATAGTAAAATGGTTGAAAGGAACGTAATAAAAAAAAAAAAGAAAAAGAAAATAAAGAGAAAAAAGACAAAGTAGAATCAAAGAATCCGAACCCTCTTGTGAATCCACCGACGTGGATGATAGATAGCGTTATATTGTTGAAAATCCTTTTAGCAATTTATTCTCGTCTCTTCTCTTCTGTACCCGTTGTACTTGCACGGTTCGGCGTTCGAAGGGGAGGACGGGAGGGGGGGGGGGGCGAATGTATCGCGGCGGTACGAGGAAGAGAGGGAAAATAATTTTGTTGTAGAGCGGCAACATCGATCGTCGACCGAGGGAGGGCGGGGAAAAGCGAGCCAACCAGTCGGAGCGCAGGAAATAAAAGTTTTTAAATTGGATTTAATAGCGTCAAGAATTTTCCTTTGAAGGAAACCTGGGTTACCTATTGATCGACGGCTCGTCTCCCACCATCGACCACGGCACCAACGCTACACTTCATTTAAGGGTGTATACGATGAGAAAAATAAATAAAATGAAAAAATAAAAATAAAAATAAAACGCTGGCAGGTGCATGACCAATTTATTTTGCTCACGATTCGCCGGCTTTCGAGAATATTTCGTGATTCATGTGGTCGTGAAAGATTTAGCGTGTGACACGTTCGTGTGATGGCGTTCATAATTCGTCGACATTTGTTTTCGAATATAAACGGAAAGGTTTGTGCACCGAAAATCACGCTTGTGAGATTACGTGGAATGTAATGCAGTTCGTCATCTTGATTATAATAAATTTAACTTCTTGAAACGCCCTGAACTGAATGGTGGATTTTTTTGAAACAATGTTTGCGAAGCACTTTAATTAAGTAAAAATACAAGAAGTATGCACAGCTCATGTGATAAATTGTTATTGGCCGGAGCGTTTTTTTAAAACAAGAACAGAGCTATTTTTAGTTTATTTATTTATTCAAAATAGATCCATAATCCATGAATATCTATGTATTCATTCGCGAAATCATAAATTGCGAGGCTTTGGAGTGTTGTTGCTCCCGAGAGGCAAATCGAAGAATAGAAGAGCATAGAATAAAATCCTTTGTCGAGTGATTAAATGATTTTGAGATTACCAAATGGAAATCACTCGTGTCTCCATTCAATGGCTGAACAATCGTCATGGAATCTATGTTTCCATTGTTTGAATTGTAGAGCAGCTGGATGAGCTTTGAATATATAATGCAATAGTGGTACGTAGTCGCGGCGAGGAAAAATAAACGTACGCGGTATTAAACTGTAGACTCGCTGTTATCCTCACTCTAATCTGGATATAGATCGTATCTTCGCTAAAAGATTGGTAGGAATTATTCGGAATTTTCTTAAATCGTAGAATTGGTAATGAATCGGATGAAACGTTGAGTAGCTGGGCATGAGGTCATATTGTCATTTCACCTTGTAGAATCAGTTGTTATCAGTAGGAACAGTACACTCATCGGTTTGGGGTTTTATGGTCACGGAATTTCGTGCGAAAACGGCTGATAAAAATATTTTGTTGCGTGCTCGAGTCCGAACGTAAAAAAAAAAAAAAAAAAAAAAAATCTACATACATTTCAAGAGAAATTAAATGATCGGGCAATGTTGATTTGGAGATATTAACATCCATATTATGGCATGAGAGTTGTATTCATTGAATTCCTCAATTTATAAAAATAAATGAGTAAATAAATAAATAAATAAATAATTAGTCACTTTATTCGTCGTTGAAAAAAATTCAAAAGTTATTCTACGTGCAATTCCATAGGCTGCTTTTACAGGGGATTCTTCTTCTACCTTGCACCGAATAGAATATGAAAACCACTTTTCCGTGAAACGTTTGGAGGTCTGATTAGTGGTGAGATTTTTTTATTGCTCAGACGAACAATTTTGTTGGCATGCTAAAAAAATGTATGGAATAGGATTTAACCGGGAGTGTCGACCCGCTTGTGGGAAACAGCGAGCGCCGTAGCCACCTTGCGGACGCTGCGAAAATTACCACCTAGCGTACGCGCGCGAATCACTGCGCGGTGCGACACATCGTTCATGGAATCTTAAGATAATCATCCAACGGCAGTAGACATCATTGAAATTTACAACATTTTCCAATATTCCTTCGAAGCTCTGCATACATTGCACTCATATCGCAAATGTAAACATTGTTTTCTCGTTGTTAGCTTGACATATGACGATAATCCGCATTGTAAATTACTCATGCTTCGTCCGCTTATCAGCGCTGGAAATTCAAGGTTTTTCTTATCACCAAACGCCGAGTAAATGTCGTTCCTTCTGCGTTCTTGTTAGCTCTTAGCGGAAAAATATTTCATCTCGTTGTTGCTTCTAAAAAGTTGAGTTAATGGCAAGACATTAATTACGGACAAACGTGGTTCGAAGAAGGAAGGAGGTTGAAAAAGTATGAGGGAAAACTTTCGAACTTTGTCGAAAGTTGAACAACATCTGTTTCGTTGGCAAGCGGAAGATAAGGTTGAAATCGCGTGACAAAAGGCGTAAGTACAGCAGTCCTAAGAGGATTACGGATTTTATCGTTTTTCTTACTTCCAACTTTCTCATTATTCCTCATCTTCTTGTTTCCGCAAGTGTGTTATATCAAAGATGAAGATAGAGAGATTGTATACGTATTTCGCGGGTATGTTATATGCGACATTGGAAGAAGATACAGGACCATTCACGACACCCGGAGAAATACATGAACCTTTTGACTGAAACTTCGTTCCCTCTCGTTCCATTCTCCTCGTATAACAAGAATGATATTATGATCATTATACGAGCATTATAGCCGCAGAACCCTCGTTAAGTTGCGATAAGAGGGGGATGGGGGGATGTCTTATCAAGAGCCATAATAACGAACTTCCCCCATGGCACGATGCTGATGCTAGATTGGTATTTTAAAGCTCTACCCAAGACTCTACAATGAGCTACGGGCACCATCTCCCACCGCCATTATCATTATCAGTGAACACAGTAGGGGCGTGGATGAAATTAATTATCGGCATTCACCGGCCGACCGAGCTCGTGAGAAATAATTGACATTGTCACTTTTTTGCATGGCATTCTTCACATTTCTTCAATTAAATTTGAAAAAAGAAAATTCCGGATACGTTCGAATTTCGGAGTCGGAGAAACGAATTTCAGGGTTGCACTTCGCGACAACGCGCGTTGACAGACGTGTGTTTGTGTCGAAGTTGGAGATGGAAAACTCCACTTTGAGGTATTGGTTGGTGACGGAGTGGGGGAAGCTTTTTCCCGCGAGAAGACGCCATTTTTCTCCGCGACGGCGGCCGCAAAACTAAACTCGTTCCTCCATCTCGTTAAAACTTGTGCTCCGGGTCTGCCCGGCAAGTTGGTTCAACGAGAAAATATTATTTAGATGGTTTTTCGTCCCCTCAACTCCGTCGCAGCTCCGCCATGTTGGTCGACGCTCCAGCTATTTCTTCCTCTGGTTTGGTTCTTATTTCTTCTTTCTCTTCGTTTTTTTTTTTTGGCCAAGAGCACGGAGGTCCTTCCTTCCTTCCTTCCTTCCCAAATGCAAACCCAGTCGGGTGTGCACTTCTTTTCACTCGTTCGCGACGCAACCGCGCTCTCTTTCTCGCTTTTTACGCTTTCAGGGAAGGTTCTTCGTCTTACGTACGCTCGTGGCACAACCACGAGTACGAAAACTCGTCCCTACTCGCTCGTTTCGAATCTTGTTTTACATCTGACGCGAAGGAATGAGGCGCGGAAAGAATTCGCGAAGAGTGAATGAGGTAGCTGTTAGTGCGGTTGGTCCATTTTGTCTTACGTAAATACGTTTTGTAAACGAGTTTGAGACATCAAAATCAACCGCTTCGGGGACGAATCTTGTTACCCGAAGGGCCATTATATTCTCTCCGTTCGACCACGAAGACCCATCGTCTGCAGCACACCTGCGACTGTGCCTTCTGGCTTTCTACCTTCGAAAACCAGTTTTTTTTTCCTGTATTTTTTTTGGTCTTCCATCGTTTCCACTTAATACGGATCGAGAGTAATTTGGGTGGAAGTAATCGTTGTGGACGTTAATCGGACTGGTAAAGGCCGACGTCGATGAAAGGAGGTCTTTCAAGGCCAAGTTTTGGGGGGGGGGGGGGCATTCAATTTTTAAACAGGCGTCGACTAATTCGAGTAATAAAAAAAAATATCGTTTAAAATGCAGTTTTTCAGAATATTCTTTTGTGACGTTCTTTTTTTGAAGTTTCCGTTTGACAAGAAAACAGATTCGATGCTCTTGATTTAACTCTTTAGCGTCACACTGCCTGATAATATCATGGCAGTCACTCTGGGATGATTCCACGGAATCAGGTTTCGAAAAACGATTGCGAGTGAACTATTTGTCCGGAGTGGTTAAAAAAAATTGCAGACCATGCTTTAAACATTCTAGAAGACGTACGAAAAGTTCATTTATAAAAAATAAAATGGCAACATGTTGAAAATATTCATAAAGAGATGAAAACGAAAACGGAAACTGAGAGAAGCTGGAGTCGTCCAAAAACTGACGAACCTCTGAGGAATAATTCGAAAGATTAACCTCTGAGGAATAATTCGAAAGATTAACCTCTGAGGAATAATTCGAAAGATTAACCTCATCGATCGAAAACTCTCAAGCTAGGACCTTTTCCAACGAGGATGCGTATACGTCATTCGAATAAATTGTTTTACAAAAAATCTACTTAAAAAAATGAAGAAAAATAAATCCGAGCAATCAATTTGATAACAATCTCCATGAATTCACGATAAAAACCATAACTTCTGCACGATAAACTATGTAGAGAACCGTATTATAACCTCCAAATGCAAAAACCATGAACGGCCATGACACGCCGCGCCATCTTCGAACCCATCCGTCAAACCCTATATCGCATCTCACGTAAGATCGAGCAAACTATATTCCGTCGCTTCAATGAAATTTGAACTCAATTCGATTACCCCTAACGGAATAAATATATTTTGTCCTTCATTGAAGTAAAATGCTTTCGTACAATGCGATAAATCCTCTCGTTCAACATCGTCTTTGTCCGGTTTTCCGTTTTACGTCTCGAATGGTCCGTCGATTGGCGCGAGGAATTTTACTCCCCGGCCGTTTGACGCCAACCCCCTTTGCGCTATACATATGTATATAAATATATATACGGTATATATATCTAAACGAGAAGCGTCATCGTCGTCGTCGCCATCGTTGTCGAGTCTCCCAAAACCCGTTACGACAAACCGTCGTGGCTATTGTAGCTTTACGGTTGGGTAATGGCGTGCCGGGAATTGCGGAAAATTACACGTCACCCCTGGCGCCCTCTTCGTCGTCGTCCTTCTCACATCGCTCGTAAGATCCGCCATCACCACTTTGCCTTCCGTACCATCAATCTCAGCTCGCTCGCTTCGCGGATATAAATTTCTGCCTCGTCTCTTCGCTATGACAGCAAACGTCGTAGTTACTGCTGCTACTGTATATCATCGAGGGTCGCTTATCGTCGAGAAACAAAACCGAAACAACAGATACCAACTAGTTGTACAAATTCTATGTTCATTCCAATTGCAAACAAAACGAAATTTCATGAGCTCCGTGTGACGGTCGTGTTGCCAGATTTATTATTGTTATTATTAGTATTGTTATTATTATTATTGTTATTATTGTTGTTAATATTATTATTATCATTATCAATATTATTATTATTATTATTATTTCTATTATTCTTATTATTATTATTAATTATATATTCGGTTATAGAAAAGAAAAATTTAATTTTAACCCAATTTGTAAACAATAATTTTTTTATAATAAAAAAAATGACAAAATTTGATTGTTTAATTATTGAATACTCAACATTTTTTGGAACTATAACAAATTACTCATAAACTTTGCTTTCTTCTCTCGTAAAAATTACTATTATTCGTTATCTTTAGGATCGAAAGAATAGCAATTACTTCGTGCGCTCACGCGTGATGATCAATTTTTTGTCTCCTCCTGATACATTTTATTTTCCAAGGTCGATAAGGTTCGCAATTTTAACGCCGGCAATATTTTTTCTTTTCTTTTATTTTTCTCTATTCCGAAGCTCGTGCCTTTCTTTTATCCCTATACGCGATATCTCCCTCGAAATCTCTTTCGAAGTTGATTCTCTCCCCTCTGGCATTGCCCCGGCGCGATTCGATAACGGATTATTCTATTCTCGGTCCAGCCGTTCCTTTCAATTCTCATCATTTTCTTTACCCTCCGAGTCTTTGGTTAGAACTCGTAACAGCCCACGGGAAAGAGTACGCAGTTATGATGAAATTTTTTCTTCAGATGGATCGGTGAGCTCGTACAAAGGACGAAAACGAAGGGCGGCGGGGGGACAAGAGGGGTGAAGGGGAGGAAGGTGGAAGAGGGAGGATGTCTCGATGGTTTTGAGAGAAAAGACACTGAGTACTCGTGAGTTTTAGACGTACTCAACAATGTATAACCGAGAATTATATAACGTCGTTATCGCATTTGCGAAACAACTGAAAAATTTATAAACAATTCAATGACACTTTCACGGGTGTGGTAACGTTAAAATGGATCCTTTATCACGAGAATTATATGACGTTCGGCCATTCACGTAGTTTCGTAGGAACAATGAAACTCTGTTATACAAGATACGAAGTGAATCGCTGGTTGCGTAATGAGCTGCTGCTGAAACAAATGTCTTTTTTTTTCTCTTTTTATGCCCGCATGAGGAAATCCAGAAGAAAAGCGATGAGATATTCACTTGCAAAAATGTAACATTATCTTGTTTTTTAAATTTTGTTCCTGTGAGAGAAAGTAAGGAGAAATAGAGTTGTCAATTTTGCTTTTCCATGGGAAAGGGCTTTGGTTTTGCAGAAACGGAATAAGTGAAAATGTCGATCTTATGAAATAAAAATGGACACGCAGGTGTTGTTACTATCAAGGTTGCTTTTTATAAAGTTTTTCCTTGGAATTGACAACAGTTATGAACATTTTTGCAATTTATTATTATTGTCATTATTTATTATTATTATTATTATTCAAAAGAAGAGAAAGAAATTGATTGATTATCTAAGTTTTAGAATTATGAAGTAAATTAGTTATTGCATAGATTACTCAAGCAAGCGGGAAGTAGAACCTGGCAAACTGCTTTCTCATAACTTTCAACCTTCGACAAAGCTTCCTTTGTGAGGAGGCTGAAATCAATCATCGTACTTCCTCGTGGTAGTAATAAGATTCGGCGCTTGTGAACGCTCGAACGTAACAAGAAAGAAAAAGGCAAGATTCTACTTTCCAGACATTATTGTTTCAATTTTTTTTTCACTGTAATTATAATTACGGGAGAAAAATGCGGTAATGCGTTTTATTCTATGGTTTCGATAATGAAGCAGGAAGATCAGGGTGTAATATTTTACGTTGATTAATCGGACTAAAGACGTTGGATCATTGTTTCGAGATTGCTTGATTGGTTACGATGTAGTAATTAGGTCGTGTTTAAAAATTTTAATTTTACGATTAATTGAAATTTTCCGAGAATCGGTTGTGCAACCAACATGGGCGATGGGATTTTCATGCTGCGAGAACGCAAGTGCGTAATGAGATGAGTGTTTTTATCGTTGCAATATTGCTATACTTCGAGTACGGAAACGAATTTATGTGGAAACCCTGTCAAAGTGTAATTTCTGCATTCCGTCTCCTGAAGCTTGCATTGAATTACGTGTATGTCATTGTCTAACGATTAAGGCTTAAGGCGAAAAACTTTGGAAGAAATCCCGAAAAACCGAAGAGAACGAATTGAGAATGCTGAATTAGAACTTTGAATTTAGGAGGAGAAAAAATAATACATGCAAAGTAATATCTGGCTCAAGGATTATTTTTCATTTTGTATGAATCAATTTCTACGAGGGAGCACTTTGATCAATTTCAATTTTTCGACAGAGGGCTATGTGTAAAAAATATAGATATATATGATGGGATGGCGATGTGCAACGTTCTACTTTCCATCGTTCGTTATAAATAGAAGTGGCTCGAACATTCGAGGCGTTCCACCAATTTCAACAAAATGGAGCATCTAGCACTCCTAGATATTGGTTGTTACTGTGACCTCTTGACCTTTCAAATGGCGGCGGAAAATGAATAAAGAAATGAAATAAATGAATTGAAAAAAAAAACAACAAGCATTTTGCCTCGTCTAAAAGCTGTCCAAATGTACAATTGAATTTGATCATAAACATTAAAAAATGAGATGGATGTCTGTAAAAATAAATTAGTTATTTGACTAAGCCCGATTAGTGTATCGTGCGGTCGATTTGACCCAGGTCAAAATTTCGAAGTTCCCGCAGTTCATTTGTTTACTGTTATTTTTATAACAAATAATTCCGGAAACTTCATACACAAAAATGTTATCGTAGAGTGAAAATCCTGAGCTTCGTTCATGCATTTTTTCAGATTTTTATGTAGACATTTGCTATTTTTTTTAAACCTTGAGTCGATTCGACCCCACGATACACTTTCAAACGATAAAGTTTGAAAATCCCGAATGAACATAACCAATGAATAAATTCATAAATTGAACACGCATTTTTTAAAACAATCGTGAACATAACAAAATAAAATGATGGCTATAGAAAAGAATGAAATAAATAAATTAATGAAAATGAAAAAAAAATCCGACTTAATCATAATTAATTAGACGGTAACGACAGAGAAATTTGTGTAGCTTCTAGAACTAATCCGACCACGGTGAGAAAGACAAAACAAAATTGACGACGTTTACACGGAGCTTGAATGAAACAACGTTGTTCGAAAGAGATGTGGGAAGGCGAGACCTGTAACAGACAACGCTGACGTGGCGCCGTAGGTGCGCGCGATGTGACGTTCGCGTGTGTGCGGTTGACATGCACGGTCGCAAAAGCTCAGACGCATGTATCCGGTTTGCATAGCGGAGCAATGCGTGCAGCAATCCGCCGACGGGTTTACATATACGTGTACGTTCGCGTTGCGCGATCTGGCGATCGTTCGAGGGGTGTTAAGCGATCGTTCGCAGCGTTTACTCGCTATTTGTACGTCCGTTGGTACGTGCCATAAGCTCGGACGACTTCGATGTCCTCATCGTCGAGTTCTGGGTCGAGATATGATAACTGTCGGATTATCGGGCAATAAAGCGGATTGGAAATAAATTCCGAATGGTCATCGATGCACTGGAAATGGATCTGGCCGATGTAATTTGATTATTGCGAAAATGGGAAATATTCGAGATTTTTGTAGGAACAGGATTTTTTTTTGGTTTGTTGATTGGTCGATTTGGTTGATTTTAACGTTTGTGGATTATTTTATGATGAAGAGGAGATCGAATTTGAAATTGATGCATTTTTTTGACGAGTATTGTGATAATAGTTTGCTAGTGATAGAGTTTGTTTTTTTTTTTTTTAGAGGGGACAAATTTTTGCCATTGTTCGCACGATAAGCGAATAATTATTCAGTCCGACGTGATTAACACTCGTTATGTTACGAATTGTTATTTTATCCGAATCAATTGATTATTACCAGAAGAGAATATCCATCAAAAATATTAATGAAATATGGAATGATAAATAAATGATAAATGTAATTCATCCATGGAAAATATTAATGGAATATGATAAAACCGATACTTGACAATTTTCCGAACGTTTATTCGCGAACAATAATATTTTCGTGGATCAAATTTAATTCGCTAAAATTCTTCTTCGATCAGAACCAATAAATTCAAATGAATCGAAATCAATTCATTCCCCAACGATGATAAAATATCGGGACAGTGAAAAATTCTTCGACTCGTTTAATTCAATTCAGAATGTTGGATACATTCGAGAATTGAATGAAAAAAAAATATATGATCGAGTGTAATTTGGAACTGGTGATTACGAGTATTAAATTGTACACGAGTTTGCATATGATACCGCTGAACAATCGACCCTAAAATTACTGGCACTCCAATTTCAACGGCAACACAGCCGTCCGAGAGTGCACGTTCGTTAAAACAATGAAAATTATAGCCGACGGGGTTATTTATTGCAGATTGCCAATTACCAGTCTCATAGATTGCAGACCGCTCGATTGAACTCGTCCCGTATTTCGCTGGGGATGAGTACAGTCATCCCCCAATCATCAGCGTTGCATTATACCCCCTCGAGTTCTCCCCGGTTGATACATGTGGATTCCCCGGAACCCCTTACAAGCAACAAATTTGGCTACCGCGTTCGTTCATTCGAGACGAGGAAGAATTTAAAACAAAAAAAAAAAATTGGTCAATTGTATGATATTTGAAAGTTATATGAGGTTTTGTGCGTTTTGTTGGATTTTTGTGGGCTGTCTTCGAGGTTAGGAAATAACAAGAATTTGCCTTATTTCGAAATTAAGGCGAGATTCCGGATCTTATAAGGTCATGAGAGCTATAAAATGATTTTTATTAGTATCCATTTTTTTAATTTTTGGGTTTTGGATGAAGCATAATACAATTTGTTTAAAAGTGAACATTTAACGACTATAATTTTCCGGCCGTTTCACCGATTCTAGACTTCCACGTTGCAATGTTCAGGCAACCTACAATGCTCTCAAACAAACCTAAATTGTTCGAAATTTCGATTTCTAATTTCTGTAGCCATAAAATCGTTTCAAAATACCGCCAATATCAAAAATAACCAATCATCCAAAATTCTCAGTGTCTGCAACTTCATTTCTAATTAATAAACCATCGCGTCAAAGATTGATCGTTCATGCGATAAATGTGCTTCCGCTAAGTCGCAATAAAAATATACAAAAAAATAAAAACAAAAGAAATAAATAAATAACCTAAAAAGTCTTAAAAACCCGATGAATTAGATTAATTTCGCGCTGCCGACGATGTTGTGCGACGGAAAAATATGCTCGAGATCCCCGTAGCGCGTGAAATCACAGCGACTAATAACCCCAAGTGAGCATCTTCCTCAGCATGGGGCGGTCGGACACAGTCGCGGGGTTACCGGAAACCCACGCGGGTGTTCCGGCCTCGTGCAGCAGCGTCGAAGCGATATCTGTCTTATTCTCGCTTATTTCCAGTCACCCGCGGAGACTTCCGTGCGTGCGATTCTCGACCTCCTGCGTCGCACATGTTACAAGCAATATCTTCGTTCTCCGTCAAATAAGAAAAAATACAGAAAAAAATAAAAAATAAACAAGAAATAATAATTATAAAAAATTTAAAAAAAATATTCAAAACACGAAAATGATACGAAACCTGCAGGTAGATCGACAACGAAAAACCGGTTTAGCTTCGCACCTTCGTCGTCGCTGATTTGGTACAAAAATTTATGCGCAAAAACGACGAACGTGAGGCGAATAACGAGAAAAGAGAAAAATGTAGATGCGGATAAGAAGATGCGATACGGGAGAAAAGGCGGGAAAATTAGAAACAACGGATCGTTGCGGTAAAATGTAGTTTTCTCACCTGGTCAGCCATATTGTAGCCGTCGTGGTGATGGTACGCCGTCTGCTGATGGTGCTGTGGCACGCTCAGTGACAAGTCGAGGTTGTCGCTTCTCTGTAACAACGAAAAAAAGGAAAAACAAAATTAGCAAAAATCCATCAAGACCTCGAAAACTTGAAAAATATTATTTTATGTATTTTTTTATTTATTTTATTTTATTATCTTATTAATTATAGTTATGATTTTCAGGCCTTTCACCGGCGCAATTAAGAATAACAAATTAAAGAATAAATAAATAAGTAATTCTTCTTAAAACCCCGAAAAAGTGGACCTTCGACGACGACAAGATGCGTCGCGATAAAATCTTGACGACGATGGAATATCGTTTGCGGTTGGATCTCGGCTCGGTCGAGATGCGCAGCTGGTCCGAACAGCTGTTAATACGTTCGCCACACGTATATACACAGATTTAATGGTGAAAAGCAACGACGAAGGTTCGAGAAATAGCGTCTCGAACGGGCGGGTAACCGGTCGAACGTACGAAATAAGCAGAATGGAAATGTAAGCGATATGCTAAAGACAGAGACAGAGAAAGAAAAAGAGAGAGAGAGAGAAAAGTAAAAAGATTGTGGGCCTTTCAGCTAGTAATTCTACTAATAACAATGTATAACCGTGAAGTCCTCTGTACCACAGAGTGGATACAGCGCGCCGAAGCAACGAAAGTACAATGATGCGATTGTGGATATTACGGGGGACCGCTAATTACTCGATGCCTTGACCATGGAACGCGCTAATAATCGTTATTTTAACGCTAATTGCCACAGCAGTCTCCGTCCCTCTCTCCCTCCCTCTCTCTCTCTCTTTTCTCTTTCTCTTTTCTTTCCTCCCTTTATTATATTAGAGTTTCAGAAAGATCGAGCGAGGGAGAACTCGCCGATTCTGCGCACGTACTATATGGCGTCGGTGTACGAAGCGTCGAACCAATCATTGGCTCCGTAGTAGAATGCGTGTGTGGCAATTGAGAAACCGGCGGAGAACTTGAGAGGCTATTAAATGTGTAATAGCTACGGAGAAAACGAAACAATACATGTACACACACTCAGCCACAAACTTGCACGCATATATATATATATAGATAACAAGTGGCAAGTGATGGTATATATGTATATGGATTGCAGGATATCGAAAATGTATTTGCCGTCCCTTCCCTTCCATTCTCTACTGCTTTGGGAATTGAATTACCTGCGAAGGCCACTTGTTCGACGATGAAGCAGACGAGACAGGCCCATACACAGCGAACAAAAAAAATATATATATATCGACCCTGAATCAACTTTTGTCCAATTAGATTAAATTAGCTCGAACCAAAATTTATTTTGCATCAACTAAATAATATTTTCCTCGTACTGCTTCGGGAATTGAATTACCTAAGAAAAACCACTCGTTTGACGATGAAACAGGCGAGACGTGTCCATACACTGCGAGAAAAAAATACATATATCGACCCCGAACCAACTTTTATCGAATTAAATTAAGCTAGCTCGAACGAAAAATTTTTTTTGCATCAAATAAATATTTTCTTGCCATCGGCTTCAGTTTCTCTGTTTGAAAAGCAAAAATTCTTTTTAAGAATATTAATTACAACCCCAACAACGTTGAAATCGTCCATTGTGTATTGCCCGAATAATGTTGCAACGGATTATGGAATTACGTCCGGGATCCCATCGATACTATAAGGTTCGTGTAATTGTGTGTATTTGCGTTCATGGCAAAGCAAGGGTCGCAGATGTAGCTGGTTGTATATGCCATAGTTATATTGCGTATACGTTAATATAGTATAATACAGCATAATACATAATATATAGCTCAGTCGTATAATTCCGCGTGTCGCTGTCCCCCGTGCCGGTGCTGGGACGAAGCGAGGCGAATGCGAGCCACGTGAATTACCGCAATTACGCACAAATTACCGTCTCTATCTCTATTATGTTCCGGCTTGGTTCTCGACTGTATTTCAGACTAAATATATATGTATATACGCACAAACACGTGCAAAAGCTACGCTGTTAAGGCTCTATTACTTTTCTTCCCTTCTTATTTCTCGACGGACGACTCTTTCCTTCCATTTTCCTTTCTCTATTTTTTTCCGCTTTTTTCTTTTTTCTTTTTCTTTTTATTATTTAATTTTTTCTTCTTTTTATACACGACTGCATGCTGTTGTTGTTGCCGCTGCTGTTGATTGTGCGTTTAATGTTTCTTTCCTGTTTTACTTTTCTAGTGCTTCTCGTCGTTTTTGCTCTATAACTTGTGATAATCACCCAAAGGCTTTAATTCTACACCGTCAAACTGGGTGGAATCCACCTGTCGATCAACCGACGATCGGCGGTTTTCGTTTCCGTTTTCATCTCTTTATCATTTTTTTTCATACGTTGGCATTTTATTTCTTAAGAATAGACTTTTCGTACATCATCTAGAATGTTCGAAGCATGCTCTGTAATTTTTTTAACCACTTCGAACAGATAGTTTGGTCACAATCGTTCTTTGAAAACTGACTGGGTGGAATCGTCGATTTTCTCGGTTATGTTTTTTCTCTGTATTTTTATTTATATCGTTGTGATACGAGGTATAATTTCCAGCCCTTGTTTCCCTCTATCGCCGAAGGTTTGTCGATCTTCGTCAAGTTTTACGTTGAGCGTGATCGATCGGGGCGGGAAGGGTGGAGGGTGGCTTTATCGATTGAAGTCTGCAGGCGTTTAAATAAGATTTTTCAATAACTCAGTTGTGTCTCCATATATGTAATATCTTTCCGATCATGTTTATTTTATTTTTAACTTCCCGATTTGATAGAGAAGTTATTATTTTTATTATATTTTTTTGATCGCACATAATCGTCGACGCCGCGAGTCCAACTTGGACATCATTCTTGACTTCGCGACGTCGCTGTTGCATTATTTATATCGCAACGGTGCATAATTCATGCTTAACTCGTTTACAAAGTCCGTAAACGATTTTTCGTGTCATTTTGTTGTTGTTGTTGCATACGAAAAATTGATAGTTATGAGATAAGAGGAAAAAAAAGTTGGTGCACTGCAGTCGATGGAGATGTATGCGACCTTAATGGCCGTCGTTACAAGTCGTTGAGGACGTGAATAATTAATTTTTTTCAAATAACTTTTTTTTTATTTCGTTTGGGCGAAGCTTCGCCGTGTTTCTTCGTTAATTCGGTGTTTTTGCGTTGCGAATTTTAGCTTGTGCTTCGTTCGGAGAGTGCACATTTTTTTTGAAACGTTGCACGAGCTTGTCGAGCGTCGTCTTTTGTGCTCGCGCTTGGGGCTCCGAGTTGGGCTAGTCGGAGAATCCACACCCGCTCGTCAATCTTTCGGTAGGTTTGGGTAGCAGCTGGTCCGTGGTTTTCATGACCGCCATCGTCGTAAGAACGTTCTTGAAACCGTAGTTAAAAAACGCTGGTAGCAATTTGCGTTGCGGTAAAGGAAGGCATTTGTTTTCTTTAATTTTTTTAATTAGTTCTAAGGTGCTTCTGATCGAAAGATGGTTTTAAAAACTCGTTAAGCGAATTGCCGAGTTTGCGACTTTTATTTTTATTTTGCGTTTAATTTTATGATTTCTAATTTTTTTTTCTTCAAACATGCTGGTGGACTGCCGTAATTACTCTACTAAAAATGACTTTATCGTTAATTAATTTTGAAAAAATGTCTACTATATGGAAACTCATAAAACACAATCAGAATAGAACCTTTCTTAAATTGAATATGACGTAGAATTTTTTTTTGCAGATGAATACATCTGTCAGATCAAATCAGACAGCAAAAATTATTATCAATAATAATGATAATAATAGAAATAATAATAATAATATAATATCGATAATATCCATATTATTATGATTATGATTATTATTATTATTATTATTATTATTGTTATTATTATTATTACTATTATTATTATTATTTTTATTATTATTATTAATATTATTCTCATTATTATTAATATTTTACAGGAATTTAGATTCATTGTGATTTCTGAGAGATAGCTTAGAATTTTTTCCGTTGACGTTTTTCACCGACAGTCCATCGATGAATAGAATCTGCTATCCATCAATAATAATAATAATAATTACTACAATCATAGTTATAATAATAATCATGATTAATCATTATAATTTATCATCATTATTATATAATTAATGGATTCCAGATTCCATTAATCAATAGACCATCAATAAGAAAAAAAGTCAGCAAGAAAAATTTCCAAACGATTTCTCAAAAATCACAAGAAATATCAATTCATCAAAAATAAACCAAACATCGTGACGACGATCGTCAGAATGTATTCGATAAATTCCAGCTATCGCCGGAAGCTTACGACGAGCTTTCGGAATTTCGTGTACGTTCGAAAGCTCGGGAGACTCTCCCCGGAGATGAATTGGAAAGGGAAGGCCAGAACGTCGGAGTCAACGTGCCTTCGGTGATGTGGTCCATCGAACGTGCCTCGGTTTACACGGGACACATTCAGGCCTGGCAACCCGGCAACTCCACGAGAAAATCGAGAAGGACGACAACGTGGAGGTGAAGGAAACCGGGCAATGTTGCACTTTGGGCATCACGAGCGCCACTGCGCGGATCGCGCGCGTACCATCGAAACGGGAACGGAAAACACCGAGAACAATGCAAGCTGAGACCGTCGGGCATTCGCGCAACCGCGTTCTTCACTTGCATTCGCCGGGAAGAATGTCTGCGTGCCTCGTGCGTATGTTAACGCGTCAATTGCAATCCGGAACACAATGAAATCATGTTGAAATACCGCGAGGAAGAAACACGTCCTTCCCCTTCGTCGCTAGACTCGTCGGCCTACGACTGCTGCTGCTGTTGCTGCAGCTCTGCACCTCCAGCAGACAATCCAACCCATGAATTGTTTCAAGAAAGTTTTGTTTCTCACTCAGTTTTTACTTAGTTGGACTTCAATTATCACGCCAAATGGGTTTGGAATTTTTAATGGTCGTTCGAAAATTTTCATTAGAATTGAAACACTGTGAAATATGCGAAACGGTTTCATTCAATTATAATAATAATATAATGATAATAATAATAGCAATAATATATTATTCATCATATTATTCATTATTATATATTTGGAATAAATGTAATAATAATATTATTGTTATTATTATTATTAAATAGAACTGTTTCAATTTACTTGAAAATCTTCGAATAAAAATTCGATAATAATAATAATAATAATAATAATAATAATAATATTAATAATGAGAATAATAATAATAATAATAATAATAATAATAATAATAATAATAATAATAATAATAATAATAATAATAATAATAATAATAATAATAATAATAATAATAATAATAATAATAATAATAATAATAATAATAATAATAATCATAATAATAATCATAATAATAATAATATATTATTACTAATTTTATTATATTATATTATTATTATTATTACATTATCGAAATGTCGTTCGAACATTTTTAATAAAATTCAAACGGTTATATCCAAAAATAATAATAATGATAATATAATAGTAATAACAACAACAATAACTACGTATTCATGGTAGTGAAATATTCGACCGATGAATATTTCGCGGTGTCATGAAAAATTCATGCAATAAACGAAATGGTTATGAAACAAAAAATTTTAATTAATAAATAATGATTGAAAAAAGAAGATTGGCGTTTTTTTGTTGTAAGATAATTCTTTGAAAAAAAAGATTGCTCCCGGTTTGGGTATTACGAAATCCGAGAAGGATATTTCACAGGCAGGTGCTTCTTTTGGAGTTCGGTGAGGCGATTTATGGTCGTAATGGGGGAGAGAGGACGGCTGAGACCGATTATGGGCGGAGTGGGAACACGACTGTCAGCAGGATACAAAAGAATTGAAAAATTTTTGTTGTCGCGGTCGGAAAAATTCCTAATCCGTGACGATCCTTCTTACAGATCGGTCGGGAATGAAAGATTAAATATTTAATGCCACGAAAGTTTTAATCCGTAGAGAAACGATATTACTGTTGCAAGGTATCGATGGAAACTCGAACTATTGGGTTGGATAAATAAAATTTTCAAATTCGAAAAAGCAATCTAAATAAAAATATTCCTTTAATATTTTACTTGAATTGTTGTCGAAAGATTATTAGAAAGGAAAAAAAAACTGTTAAGAGTTCTAGGAAAAAAAAAGAAATAATGTAGAGAACTCAGATAATAATTTTGAAATATTTCAAAACGGAGAAATAGGAGTGTCCTAACCAAATATTGAATAACACGAATGGTGGAATTCTCACAGAATAATCTACGTTCCGGGCTCCGAACGAGATTCAAAAGAATTCGGTTTCGGTAATGTTTACCGTTGGTGCAAGACAATTTTTCAAAAGAATTTTTACATCGAGAAATTCATTCGAAACGATAAAGTAAATTTCTTTCGACATGAAAAGAAAACAAATAATATTGTTCGAGATGATTAATGCGTAAAATTCATAACAATTCGGTCGTTAATAATTTTTCTCCCAGTGTTTCTTATGTTAATTCCAATATATTTATTTATAAATTATTTATATAATTTATTTATATATAAATCAATTTATTTTCCAATTAATCTCACCGATAATTGCAAACGAACGAAGCAACAGAAAAAACATTCACCGATAAATCTTCGATTTTATTACAACCGCCAGATGCGACGAGTTTATTAAAGCTAGTCGATAAATTCGATCGCAGAAATCTTCATCTCGACCTCGTTCCGGATTGCGACAGGTGCGGAGTCTCGCGACGATGTATATCTACCGAACGATCGATTAATCGTTCGCTCGTTCGCTTCGCTATGCGTAAATATGACAAAACTGTGCACAGCCGACAGAACAATGTTGCTCGTAAATTACAGAATCATTCGCAGAATTGTTGCATTTGAAACAAACACCAGACGCGATTACTCGCGAACACACGACGTACTTCTTCTTTCTCTCTCACCAGTCCCTGACGCGGTCGATATTAATATTTTGAAACTTATTTCTTAGAAACAAAGACGAATTCAATTTTCTGATGCAACGAACGAGTGTTAATTCACAATGAAATTTGCTTGCTCAGACCGGAAATTTTCCCAGTGATATGAATATAAAAGTTTACAAATTATTATACTTGGCGTGGTATGTGATATAGTCTAAATACTACTTTCATATCGGATGAGTCGTTCCGAGTGGGATGTCGCGTAATTGTTCAAGAGAGTCGAGCATGACAGAACGCAAGAAGAGAGAGAGAGAGAGAGAGAGCGAGATTGATTGATTGGTTTTTATTATGGCGTACTTAAACTTTGAGGCAACTCAAGTGGTAACTATTGAGATAACGTTAATAGTTCGCATGTGTGGCTAATAAAAGAAATAACAATATGGAGTGTATACTAATACGTAACATAGAATGAAAATAAAAATTATAACAATAATACTTACAAGTGGAATATAATAATGATTTAATTGAAATCAAGAGAGAGAGAGAGAGAGAGAGAGAGAGAGAGAGAGAGATTGATTGATTGATTAATTGATTAATTTGGTTTATTATGCCATAATTAGACTTGAGGCAACTCTGCAGACTAGTAATATATGATTTATTCCTGAAATGAGTGATTCCAATAACAAAGTTAAAAATTTGAAATAAAAACCAAAATTCGAATCAAATAAGAATAACGATAGAATAACAATACTATCTACCTAAAAAAAACCCATAATAATAAAATAAAGCTGTCTATAAAGTAATAATAAAAAATGAAGATACCAAAATAAAGAAATACAGTAAAAATAAAATAAGTAGAACACCATTATAAAAAAAAAAAGAGCGAAAGAGAGAGAGAGAGAGAAAGAGAGAAAAGGAAGAGAATAAGATAAAAGGAAAAAAAATGATGCACATCATCTTGTAGCGCATCCAAAGCCGGCTTGGATTCGATTACAGTAACGGAACATCGCGGATAACTCATTACAGGCTTGCATTGCAGCGTTAATTGAATTTCAACAGCGCGATGAGGAGCATCGATCAACAGGGCAAGCTCAAAGGCACGAGTATAAATGTTGAGATGGTCAAGAAGCATCGAGTACGCGCACATTACGTGCGTGGATGCGGGCTCGAAACTTCTTTCTCCCCATCTCGCTGTTGGGCATGCATACGTGAATAAGTCTTCGCGACTAGATGACTCACGTAGCGAGGGACACGGCTGGCCGAGAGAGGGACGCGGGTCTCAAGCAGCGACACCGCAGCTGCTGCGGAGCTTTTCGGTACTGTTGGCCTGCATATACCCGCAGCTTGACAATGATCTTTACCAGAGTTCCATCGAGAGAGTGAGTACCAGACCACTGAGAAACTCGCCGAAGAATGAAAATATTCTACTCGTTTGCATCTTGAATGCATCGACTTACTACCTGCGCATGGGTCATTCCACGAAAACTCGACTCGACCCAACCTTTCAACAACTCCGAGCATTGTTAATTCTTCTTTTCAATGGTTTCATTGAAACGAAATATGTTGAATTTGTTTTTTGAAGTTGAAAGAATGTTTCACACGGATCGAGGGTTCTAATGGTCATTCTGTTAATTATTGGAGAATGTTGAAAGTTTTATACTCAGCTGCAGCTGACTCGAAAAATAATATCAACCTACATGACAGTTATTGTGTTTTTTCAAACCTGTAAACGCAGCTTTAACATGATGAAATAGAGAAATAGACAAATCAAAAAAATTTCTCAGATAAAAACGGAATCAAACTAAATGCAGGATTTATATGATGGAACTTGAATTAATACTAAATATGGCTATTCATTTTCTCTCGAAAAAGACTCATCAAAATTTTCCATGTCAGAGAAATAACATAATAGGACAAAATCACGTCCAATCTGATCGATCCAATGTTTTTCCTACCTCAACCCTCAATCCTTCTAAATTCTCAATATTTCCAGAGAAATAACCTAAATAAAAAAAAATATATATATATAGATTTAAATTCGAGAAAAGAAATGAGCATATCTGCTTAAACCCAGATCAGTTACAATTTATTCGGTTCTGATCCCTGCGAGTTGTCGTGAAACGTTTAAAATATTCAAATCCGAACACACGTATACATATGTATATATATATAAATATATATATACATATGTATACGTGTGTACTCGAAGAAAACTGCGGTCAAGTATGAGCTCACCCTCGGTGCGAACGCTCATGCAACAGTGGGCCGCGTGCTTGTCGTTTGTTCTCACCTTCACGGAGTTAACACACTCCACGCCGTCACGTAAAACCGTTATGTATATATGTCTACAACGAGGCGAGCGAGAAGCCAAGGAAGAAGAAAAGTCTCGGCGGATCGTTGAACCGATGAGCGCAGCAACAGCAGCAGCAGCAGTTGGCGCTTGCGGCATGTAGGTACGCTCGTCCCGCACCGAGAATTCCGAGTTGTGTTGCGGTTTGTTCCCGAAGCGAGCGCGTGACCGAACGCGAAACGATGAAAGGGAAACCGTGCTACGAGAACGATTTACCGAATCGCGGTAAACGCGACTGTCACGTGACGGGCTTTAAACCGCGCGAGGGATGTCACAGATTGAGAGGTCAACGTGTTTATCGACGATTCGATTGGATTTATCCATAAATAATTTCTGATTGAATATTTTCGCTTCGATTTGGTATAAAAGTATGCGGAAACATAGTCGAATTGTGTGAAATATTGGGGCAGTTATGATCATTGGAATCAGAATTGACAATAATTGCGTGGAGGGTTTGAAAAATAATTGCAAGGTTAAAAGTAAATAAGTAAATTTAAGAAAATTTAATAACTTGAAATAAAATTGATTCGAGATAAATTTTAATGTATGATGGGTATATTTATGGGTCATAAGTAAAAATTTTGTTGAAAAAATTAAATTTGTAAGATGATAATAATAATATATTCAATAATAAATAAATAAATAAATAAATAAATAATAATAATAATAATAATAATAATAATAATAATAATAATAATAATAATAATAATAATAATAATAATAATAATAATAATAATAATAATAATAATAATAATAATAATAATAATAATAATAATAATAATAATAATAATAATAATAATAATAATAATAATAATAATAATAATAATAATAATAATAATAATAATAATAATAATAATAATAAACAAAAAAACAACTCTCCCTTCATTCGGCTGCACTACATTGCGCTACAATTGTCAATAAAAGTACTTCGGCAAAGGTTCTAAAGCGACATTATGATCGGCAATTCGATTGAGAATAGTTTGACGCAGTAAAACCGGATCCTGCGCGTACCAGAAAACATTTTTTGTAATGCGAAGTAGGTGCGGAATAGAACACCGGTTAATCGTGAACGTAATCGTTTACCGCGAGCACGATGGTCCTCCGGTGGTATTTAGACCATAGAAAGCGTAACGAGACCGGCCAAGGCTGTCGGAGCGACGTTCGTGAGAAACTTGGTGAGGAAAAAGGGATCACGTCGTCGTCGTCGATGTTGCTACTCGATTCAAAATTGTGAAATTCTCAACTCGTAATTATTGAAAGTCTCCCTCTCCCTCTCTCTATCCTTCGCATACACGCAGACACTTCATATCCCTCCCGCCCCTTTCCCGCCATCCGCACTCGCAACAGGGAACTACAAGAGACGGGAAGTTATTCGTGCAATTACTTTGTAGTATAAAAAAAATATAATCATGAAATTTCAACAGCACCTCGTATCTCGTATCTCGATCTTAAATCATTGAATTCGATTGGGAGCGCAGTATCATAGATTTGATTGGATATTTCGTTGGCGTATTTATTGACCTTTGATATAATTCACTTTTTTTTCTGGACCCATTTCTATTTATTAATAATTTTCCATGTGGATGCCTTTGAGTCCTTAAATTTTTACACAACCATTTAGGTTTAAGTTAACCTTCTTTAGGTTAAACCTTTTCTCAAATTAATTTTTTTGTGCTGCGAATTTCGTTTGAATGATTTTTCTTCGCCATGCACTTTATTGAAAATCAAATTATTTCTTTCTGCACTATTTTTTCAAATTCCAATCAATATTTTCTTGGGAATACCATTTTTTTAAATTAAGATTTAATCGAATTGAAGCTTATTTCCTTTGCATTTGTTTTTCTCAATCACGTGGGACGTCGGATAGGTCGAGTGACGAAGCAATCCCACACTCGATTGAATTTTGTATATCGCACTGTGCGGAATCGAGTAAATGGAGCGAGAGATGAATCAGATGCACGATCGAGTGTCGACCCCGGTACGTGACACTAGCTGCAAGCAATAACGCGATAAAAGGTTTACATTAGAGAGCGTTCTATCGGTCACTATCGTCCATCGATACGCACATATGCGGCGCAACGCGTTATAAAAACGTATAAAATACGAAATAAAGGATAGGCCAATAAATCAAAATAAAGAACGAGCAATAATTTTCCAATAAAAATGCATTCAAAATACTTTCCTCACTAAATTACCATCGATTATAATTGCTATCAAATATAAAAATCAATTCTAAAACAATAATTTCTCCAAATTCATTATTTTTCTTGCAAAAACTTTGGCAATTTTAATTGTTGCGTGATAATTAATCATCGTTGATTGTTCGCAAAAGTATTTCAAATATATTTTCATTGAATGAATGCCCATCTTTGCGTGAAATATCGAGCTCGACGAGAAAGCAACAACTACGGAAACGTCTGAATGAAAATATATCGAGGTTCACCGAGGTTCGAATGCAACACACATTCGCGATCGTGAAAGAATAATATCGCGTTGCTCTCGGCCGTAATTCTCGGCCGTCGGGCTTATCAGTAACGTCCCTCACGATTCCGTCGTATCTTCTTCTGGCTCTCTTCCGTGGTCTTCGTGCGTGCCTCTCCACGTCTTATTCCGCCTGGTATTGTGACGCTTGCGTGTTGCACCCACCCCCCTTTCCACCCCCGCCATTGCCGGGCTTAGCCGGAGGGGCGGTTTGAATTATTATCATCCGAGGTTCTCACGTGACTGAAATACATTGGATTGACATTAAGAGCGTTAACGCGATATGGGTTCAGTCG
Source organism: Sussaba pulchella (assembly GCA_963971145.1). Classification (NCBI taxonomy): domain Eukaryota; kingdom Metazoa; phylum Arthropoda; class Insecta; order Hymenoptera; family Ichneumonidae; genus Sussaba; species Sussaba pulchella. The sequence goes on along the minus strand of OZ020171.1, from coordinate 7,238,623 downwards.
AGAAATGTGTACCCAACCCGAGAATTCCGATGACGATATCAGTCGCATGTCCGTGAAATCGTCTTTAATATATTATATGAATATATGGATATGTATGAAGAACGGAAAAATATAGATGTTTCAGGGTGGAAAGACTCATATCGATCATAATTCAATGTCAATTTGGGATTTTTTTACTATTTATATAAGTACTATAAACGTACTCGATCAATTAAGCAGATCTAGCAGATTTAGAGGGGGTTAATTTGGCTCTTAATTTGTATTTTTTAGATAGATTTCGAGACACCGAAGCATATCTAAAATAAGCGTATCTTTGAAGAATTTAAACCTGTGCATTTTAAAGAGAAAAACGAACTCCTTTTGGTAATCGCCAATTTTAAAGTTAGAAGGCTGACATTTTTGGGGCCCTTTTTTATTTATTTGGAGTCAATCTGGGAAGGTTGAGGGGCGGCCAAATTCACCCGAACCCCATATAAGGACTATCTTAATACAAACTATAATACATATGGTTTTTCATCGATGTAAAAATTTGTGTGCAACTTTCGAATGATCGATCAGATGAAGGCGTCTTATTTCCTGCAGAGAGAACGAAATAAGGAAGACGAAAAAACGAGGAAACGACGTAATAAATAAAAACATGCATTGAAGCTGATTATCCATGTAAAACAATTTTTTGCCATTGCAAATCTAAGCAATGACGAATTGGTGACGAAAAAAAAATCCACCGTTTCACGGCGAGATATGTAAAAAGAAGCGGAAATAAATAATTTAAAAAGAAATAAAGTCTTTTCTATCTATGAATAAATTTGTCACGCAGTTTGATTAAATTAAATTGTAAAGCGAATGAACATTGAGAAATGTTAATGATAGCAACAATAATCGTTATGTATCTCGATTCTTCGATGGTTAAACGATGAAGAAGTAGCAGGCAGTCGGAACGGAGTGTCGCAAATGCAAGCGATGAATATAGATGCACCTGTCGTCCTCGATAATGTATTTTGCATCGTTCGGAGGCAAGAAGAGAGAGGCATGCCAGTTGCACATTGCACGTTGGACATCGAAAGTGATGATCGGTGAACCATCGGTGGAGGGAATCCATGAGAAAATCGATGGGTAGCGAGCGAAGCGATCGAAAGCGACACGTACAGTGGAGTCGCGCGTTTCTCACTTATTACCACAATATTGATTGACACCATCCACGTCTACGACGACACTGATAGTAACTATACTGAGCGCTAATGCCATCGTCTGGCAAATTTCTGCTTTTTTCTCAATATTTTCCCGAGGTAAAAAGAAAATTGCGACTAGACTTTTGGGATTAGGGATTCATTCAATGAAAATGTATTTGAAATACTTTTGAATTAATGAATTTTTATGGATTATAATTCGGTATTGAATATTAAAATCAATTGGGAAACAATAATTTATCCAAATCATTTATTATTATTGCGAAAATGTGAACATTTTTTATCGTTCCCTGATAATTAATCATAGTTATTCGTTTGAAAACGTATTTCAAATACATTTTCATTGAATGAATAACTATCTGTGCTCTACTGTGTTTCCTTGGTCGAACAAAAATGGTGAATTCAGGGACCAACCGGTGTAAATAAAAATTACGCAACCCGTACAGTGAAGTCGCGATATTTTCACTCTTGACCTAAATTTTGATACTCTCTCCACGCCTACGACACTGACGCACTGAGCGCTAGCGCCATCTTCCGGCGAACTTCGGTTTTATTTTCAATATCTCCTTGCAGTTAAAAAAAAATTACCATCTACTGTGTTTCATTGCTTGGAAAGAATATTCAATCCAAAGTTCAGAAAATAAATACCGGAAATAAAAATTACACAATCGGTACAGTACAGTCGCGATTTTCTTTCATCTTAATTTTCTTACGTTGCTTCGCGTTGCCACCCCTACTCCGTTTACGACACTGACGTCGCCTTCAAGCCTTAATGCCACCTTTCGGTTTCAGTTTCGCTCTTCTCCATCTTCGTGCATTCCAACAAAATCGAATAAAGTCCGAATTCCACTGCGATTAATTCAAAGAAGAATTATTCAAAAAAAATTGTGATAATTTGTTTCGCGTTTAATTAATTGACGGTAAACGGAAATGACAATGATTGTGCATGTAGTTCAAGAGAAATTTTCTTATGAGGTCAGTGTAAACGGAACGATTGCACTGATGTGTGAAACTTGGAAAAAAGAGCGAAATAGGTGGTACGAGAAAGAGAAATGAACAGGAAAGAAGAGAGAGATAAAGAGAGAATGAACGATGTTGCATGCTAGGGTGGTCAAGCGCATACTATACGCATACAATGGTCCCGTCGATGCACAACGGTTATTCGGTTATTCGAATGCTCGACGGGGAAATCGGATATCCGTTGATTCGCAGCGGCATTCATGGATTATAAACCGACATTCGATTATCCGACTGATAACCATATCGCGTTGTGCATCCTTCGGGTTTGCCAATGTCTCTCCGCGACACGATACAGAAAGCTCGTGGCATATAATACCGCGTAGAGTATGATTATTATTGCATTGGTCCAATCGAATTGATATGTACGAATCAATTGATTTCGCATTACTCTTTTGAGATCCCGTACATGGCTATCGGACCCAAGAGAAGAGACCGAGGGTTTGATAACGACCGAAATTACATCCTAAATTGTCAAAACGATCGAAAAACTATTTAAAAAAATAACTTTTTGAAATTCTGGCGGTGAAAAGAAATGTTTGAAGGATCCGAATTGATTTAATATCTATGGTAAATTGTGATGAATTTCGTAATTATGAATAAACGGAAAAAATATATCAAGAAATATGTCGAGAAAAAGGGATGTTAAAAATGAGAATGAAACGTATTAACTCGAAACCACGTCAAATATTGTTAAACTCAACGGAGTAAACAACCAGCTCTTGTCATTTGCTTGAATACACATTTCACGACGAGTCTTCAATGTTATTCATCCGACTCGACGGCCTGGAAAATCAGACGACTGCAAGGCGAGTTCATAAATTCGTAATCCGATGGATTTATTCATAGACAACACACCTCGGAATATCAAGTTTTCGTTGCGATATTCACACACGTACAATAACGAAACGTATTACTAATGCAACGAATGCGGATCGTCGTTCGTCGTTCGTCGTCGTTGTCATCGTCGTGCTGTCGACTTTTCTCAGTAATCAATAATTTCTCATTGATGCCTAAATACACACGAATACTTCCGCAATGAAAAAGAAAATAAAAATAACGAGATACATTTTTTTTCCGCAATAATTATGCAGAAAAAATTACATACGACCAAGTCGCGAAATTGCAGCGTTTTTATTTCGCAAGCAAACTTTCTACGTAATGTATAATCAAAATAAGACGGAAAAAAGTTCAATAAAACTTGTTCTTAAATGTTTTTACGTTCGACGTTTATATATGTAGACGCGTGTATTTAATACGAAAGGAAGGAAATTCAATTCATCTGAACGGATAATTGTAATGTACGGTAATATTGGAGAACGGTTTTTAATTGGTGGGATAACGAATGGACAAGCTGCTATTATTCATCGGTACAAGATAAGTAATAATCATTAAGGCTAGCACTTTGCGGTTACGCATGAATGGCCCGAGAGGCGTATAACTCGTCGGAGAAAAAATACGAAAACTCACCGGACACTCCTCCCCCCTCCACCGCTACGCCAAGATGTTTACACACTACATTTGCATTTTTTGCGGATAGACCAATGACCGCGGCAAAGACTGCAGTCTCATTAACGGTGGCTGTCCCCTTTTCTTCTATCCCGAGCCACCGAAGAATTGCGATGTGCGCCGTTAATGGAAAAAAATTACAAGCGGGATAATTTTGGAACGGCGGAGCTCATTGCTTTGTAATGCAAAACTTTTGTTTATTTATTGGACAATGCATTTATTTTTTAACTGCTTCACGTATGACTGCAATTTATTGATTTATTGATTTATTGATTTATTGATTTATTGATTTATTGATTTATTGATTTATTGATTTATTGATTTATTGATTTATTGATTTATTGATTTATTGATTTATTGATTTATTGATTTATTGATTTATTGATTTATTGATTTATTGATTTATTGATTTATTGATTTATTGATTTATTGATTTATTGATTTATTGATTTATTGATTTATTGATTTATTGATTTATTGATTTATTGATTTATTGATTTATTGATTTATTGATTTATTGATTTATTGATTTATTGATTTATTGATTTATTGATTTATTGATTTATTGATTTATTGATTTATTGATTTATTGATTTATTGATTTATTGATTTATTGATTTATTGATTCAACTATTTGGTTTTCAATCTGCAATAATCTTTATACTGAGTTTTTCTGATAAGTTAGTGGCAAACGTTTGGTTTAACTAGTCACAATAATAACTTTTGTAAATTGAATTTCTCATTTCTCTAACCTTTGTTTCTTCGTGAAACTTGTTGGTACATTAAATTTTTTAAACCTTTTTAGAACGCGCAACTCGCTTTTATGGAATAATCGATAATTGAAGAATTATAGGCTCGCATAAAAAAAAAAACATTTCAAAGTAACGAAAGTTGCTATCGCAAATTGATGGAAGGAAGAAAAAAAACGAACAATCTTTATTGCGACGTAAAATATTCCGGGTCGTTATCAGTGCCTTATGATGACGCGTCCGGTAATTCACTGAACGATTATGCGACGAGGTTGGGCGCTAAAACAAGTCAAACAATTGATTTGCGTCACGCAAGAAAATCCTTGAAAGCGTCGATCGATAAATGGGCGACCGAGTTGATATTATCACGAGAGTTGGCTCGGTTACACCCGCGCAAGCAACTAACAATAAGTTGTGTAAGTACGACTCGGGGTAAAACGATAAAATTATCAAACCTCTTCGCGATTTGTGCTACAGAAATTAAACCATTCATTCTCCGCAGGTCTCAGTATGTTGCCCAACTGTTTCGAATCTCTGTTTTCAATCGCTGAAGCGAGCGAAGGCACAATTAAAATAATTATTACATTCATGAATGCCAATGCGATAAATATTCGACGGGATAAATTATGGTAATTATTCAGTATCGCCATTTTTGCGAATTTTATGATTTTTCGAGAGTATTCGTTTTGTTTTCCAGTTAAAGCATCCTTCGAGGTTAGAAAATAACAATGGACATTTTCTTTTCCATTTTCTAAATTTTTTTTTTCAATTTTGTTTTTTCGTAATTTTTTTTGTTCAAAAAATTTTGCGTAATTCAAACAATTTCGTTTCTACATTCATCCTTCCATGAGTTCCGAGTAATTTAATAGACACATTGGGGTTACCTAAATAATTGGGACTCGAGAAAATTAGTTGAAAACCATTAAAACGAATAAATAAATATATTGAAATAATAATATTCAATAACTATTAAACCCATTCGACATGCTTCTTCCTAATCGCGCCCGAGTGCAGTATACATAATTATTAAGCTTGTAAGTTCTGCAATCACGCGAGACCACTCCCGTGGCGAGCCATTAACGGATATGGGTTTGAGGAATTGCTCACCGGTAGGTTTTTTTATCGAGCTCCCGGGGCCACAGTCGTTGGCCGGAGGGAAATGGAAGAGGGTTAAGCGGAGCTCAACGATGAAAGTTATGATAATCTTTCCGAGAAGAGTGATCAGCACGTGCGAGCCTGTGCCGTAGCTTGCTGTGCAAACGAGCAAAAGAGAGTGAAAGAAAAATTCGAGAGACCGGAAGTTAAAGATTAAACTTTGCGTGAGTCATTGCTCGCTCAACGGAGACCAGACCTTCCACCATTTTGCCGTTTTTTCTTCTCTCTGATGGTCAGCTCCGTTACTTCAATTATACAATGTACGGTAAATATTCACGTATTATTCATGATTTTTTTTTATGTGTTTTCAAACGAATAATTGTGTTTCGTAAAAAATTTCTAGGACATAAATTCCGATCGAATTGAATGGACGGGAGCTGATTAGAATTTTGCATTATTTATGTGGCATTCGGTACGAGGGAATAATTATACAAACAAATGGACTTTTCGCTTTTGATGGGAATTTTACGATGCGAAAAAAATGTACAAATTACTTTGATGAACATATAGATTTTATGGGACATTTCGAATTTAATTTATACGTTATTGACTCGATGTGAAAGTCCAAGTCAGGTACTCATACATGAGCACACACGCGACACAGAAAGGAGAACAAGAGAATGTGAGTGTTTCAGCTCGATGTCGATTAATAAATAGTGAGCTTTGGTAAATTTATTCCATAAATAATTATCATTATAATGGTGACGTTTCTGTCGAAATCAACATAAATTATTTCCATAAGTATAAATAGTGGTATGTTTCAAAATGATGTCTCATAATTAGTACCAATTTGGGGGGGGGGGGGGGGGGGGGAGCAACTATTGTTAATAATTACCGTGAATAAAAATCGCAAAAACGATTGTTTTTTCAAGATTCTAGTTTTTATTCTATAGTTTATTTACATTTCTAGATTTATTCAGATATAACAATAGTATAAAATTTTAATAAAATCATTTTTTTAATTTTGTTTCGACCTTTTTGCGAACCGCGGTGGCAAAGATTGACCGAGGAAAACCCAGAACGACATTTAAACAAAAGTTCAGCATACTCTATTGCGTCAGTGTTTGCAGCAACGGGGGCCAGAAGTTGGCAATATGGCTTCTCGCGGAGAAAACAAAGAGAAGAACCCCATCGGGTCCGTTATCTGGATCGACTTGCAATGCAGCTCTCGTCGTAATCCTCGTACCAGTCGTCCTCGTTTATTAGCTCCGTGCAACTCTGTATTGCTCAATCGGCCCGTGTGCCTCGCACAGACCTCCCCCGCCCCTTCCCCCCGCCTTCCTCCGCGCTTTCCATTCTATGTCTAGTGTCCGAGAAATTTATTCTCGTGATGTCGTCGCCGAAACTCGTCCGACGTTCATTCTCCGCCTCATCAATCCTGTTATCTCACATTCTCGTTCCTTTCCCCACTATAATGTGAAAATCGGTCAACTTCCTCGATGGAAAATTGAAAATATGATCGGTTGGCGATCGAAGTACCGAAGGTTGAATTTTCGGAAAGCTCATAAAGTTCGAATTTTCAAAAATTCTAGTTTAAATTTCCCAAAAATTTAAATCTTTGTTTTTTTTCTTTATTTCAAAAGATATAACGCAGCGAAATTTAAAATCCGGAACGGTCGAATGATTGAAAGGTCAATAATTCGAGTTGAAATGTCCCGTAAATAAATGTTCAAAATTGGCATGGGTCTGTCAATGCTCCGAAAGGTCAAAATCTCAAAAACGTATATATATATAGGGACAGTGGCGTAGCTGGCTCGGGCGCGCGAAGATGGCGGCGATTCGGAGGCAGATAAGATAGATTTGGACAATAGTTTTGCTCCGTCTCGGCGTAGGGCGGCGCGATTAATTATATTTAGACGACCGTTTGGCGCGTGTGGAAGTTCTGACCCGCCAATGGTTCGGTTTTCGGAATTTCGATCCGACGAGACGTCGACCCGTTGGAATGTTGACCAGTCGATGTAATGCCGTTTGGAACATTGACGAGTCGATATAATGTATTACAATTTTTTTTTTTTTTCGGAACTATGACTCTGAGGCTTTGCCCGTTCGGACCCATATGGATGGTCTTGTGCTCGGTCGAAAGATCGCGTTCTTAGAGGGGTATTCACTCTAAAAAAAATGGTGTACACCAGATTATATTGGTCTAAAGATTACACAATGTTGCGCAAGATTACTTTTTTTCTGCAGATCACTTCTAACCCTTGATCGAGTACAACCAAATGGAAAAGATTACACGCAATCCGTGACAGATTGCACACAATTTGTCAAAGATTACACGTCTTCATGACGGACCACAGGAAATTTTTGGAAGATTGCAAAGAGCCGTTGGAATACGTCCTACAGTAATATTTATATGGGATAACAGGAGAACACATGAACACCCAAGAATACATGAGGATCACCAAACGAATACACGAACGTTTGTCGTAATCTTTCACGATTACATAAGATTACACAATTTTTTTTCAAAATTACTCATAATTATAACATAGAAGGAATCCAAAATTCACGCAAAGATCGCACAAATAATTAGTAAAAATTACTTCTCTCATAGACCCCAGATTACACCAAACCCCTTCGACCCATTCGGAATCTCGCACCGACGGAACTTCGAACGTTCGAAACTTCGATCCGCACCCGTACGATCATCCGTGATAAAAAATGCCATCAATCACGTCAAAACTCCAATACCAAAAAAAAAAAAAGTTCTATTTTATCGACAGTCGTTAATGGTCGAGAATGAAAGATGTACTCGCGTGTATGGATGAAATATGTCGTCTTTGAATTATACTCTCTCGCTGCTGTCCGGAGGCAAACGATCTTTGGCCTTCGGTCGAGGGCGAGGGGGGGGAGGGGGGGTCATGTCTCGGAGAGTAATAGCGGCTTCGCGTGAGTCTATTTACGTGTTCGTATAATTAAATACATAAACTTAAGCTATGGAGAGTGTGGGCTAGATGGTATAGCGTTACCGCTCGGTGCAATCGTGGGTACATATTAAACCGTGTACACGATAATACCGTAAAGTCCGAAGCTCTCGGCTGTGACTCGTACATCAGGCTTTCGAATTTTCATTTTAATAGACGAAACTCTCTCGATCTTTGCACCCAACATTGTCTTACACGTGTGGAATGCTGATTTTTCGTTCTATCGATCTTTCGCGCGCACGGCTTGATTTATCTTTGTTTTAATGTTTTTGTTTTAATTTTAATTTCTCATTTTATTTTTACCGTTTGCTTTTCGTTTCGTAATGGAGCTGCACGAGTGATGGAGCTCTCGCGTGAGTCTCCTCGGGGCATTTGTTATTCTCTGTATGTAGCAGCGTTAGTAACAGCCCGATAGATGGAGCGATAAATTTTGATAAATCGATTTTTTTTCTTTCGATGTCTATACTTGCCAACACGTTTGCTACGAAGTTATCTGATTCACGTATATATCATTTGGGCGACAGTTGAGAGGGACGAAGAGGGTTGATATTTTTTTTTGTGGCCCCAAATAAGGTGTGGAACGTTTTTGGTATTTAAAAGCCTAACTATTGGTTTTACATATGTCTTTACGTTTATTTCGGAGCGTTTATTGCTTTGAAAATAGTACAAAATCGATAATTTAGTTGTTTCTCTGCGTTGTATGTATTTTTGTTGGAGAAAATGAATTTTTCACTATTATCACAACCCAAATTTACTTTCTGGCAATTTATAATCCCAGATTTCTTATTGTTATTAAATTATTGGATCAGAATGTAAATTTTATTGTTCGAAATATCGTCCAGCCTTACCCGATTCGACGCGTGTGTCATTTTCCAATAATTGTACGAGCATCCAATCGCAATAAAAAACAAATAATTGCTCTAAATGATTGCCCGATTTAACTCATGTATACACATTCATTTCCTTCGGATTCTCGGTGCCCCGATTTTTTTAATCCTATTTTCATTTCTCGCTCACGGACTAACGATGCAGACCCGCAATTTGCATAGCACTTATTTCCAAGTCCATTAGACCTTCCGGGAAGCGAGTTTACAATAAAATACGCGGCCATGCACTGTAATGTACGTGTCGCGTGCCACCGCGTTGGCCATCGTTGCCACGTCAGCCATTTTCCTTGGTTCTTCGCGGTCGAACGATATACCACGTCGTTGACGTTTATTCAATAAATTGTATCCACATCCCACAAGAATGTACAACCAATTTTCTTCAGCTGACATAAATGCAATGGATGGAGAAAAAAATGTTTTCGAAAAAAAATTTTTAACGACCATTCGTTGCGACGTTGACCGCCATTGCCCCCTCTTCCCCCCCCTTCTCCGTCACTTCCCTCCCCCGTCGTTTGATTTATCGATCCATGGGAGAGGTGAGAGTTGCGTCGTTATGCAAATAAGGGCATCGAAGATAGAGTTTCTTCGGTGGGGATGAAATTGCCCGCGTGTGTATCTCGATGGGTCCATCGAGCGGTTATTGATTATCATTAATTTTCGTTCGAAGGGGAGTTATTTGTTATCCGAACGATTGAAATACGACAAGCGGTGGGTAGGTTTTATCTGAGAATGGGGTTAATACTCCGTTTACCAACCACCCAAACCCCGCCTACCCCGCGCTTATCGCAGCGATAACTCGTAAACTCGAATTACTCACTAAATGACTCGATCGAAGGTTTTTTTTTCTTATTTTTTTTTGTTGTTGCTCATTCACTCGCTCGTTCTGGCTATGAGCGATAAAGACGTATATATCACAAACCATTCGAGCCGCATGCTCTTGCAGCATCTTTATCACTCTCTCGTATTGAACTCACGGGCATCCTCGTTATCTCTGACGAAACACTTCCGTGAGCACGTTTTTATCTCGGGATTTTTCTTCATTTTCGTTGCGTTCGGTTGGGTTCGAATTATTTTTGGATAATTCGATTGAATTTTGGATATTTATTGTATCGGATTAATTACTCGAATGTGAAATGGATGGGAATGGATCGTTGAATTTGGAATTCTTGATGAGAATCCGCTGCTTAGGTCGACACGTGGCTTACAATTGATTGAACGGTTCTGGCGATATTTTTTTTTCGTTTTTTTTTGCAGAGAATAAATTTGTGAAATTTCGTGGGATCGAGTGGTAAACATATTCGGTATTGTTGACATTCTTATCTCGTTGAATATTTTCCACTAGACACAACCACTCGGATTACCGATTCCAGAGAACGAAAATATTTGTTCAGTATTTTTGTGGAATTGAGAAAACAGCTCGTGAACGTACACTCTAGATGTTATCTTATCAGAATTCCTCGACCGGATCCTAATCGAGCACCATTTTTATGGAAAGATACACAAAAGCGAGGAGGAAAAAAAATTAAAAAAATAGTTACAGGATTTCACGATTTTTGTTTGCTTCAAAAATATTCCATCGAAAACTTTCCACTGATTACGAAGAATTTTTTCAAACTTGAGAAAAGCTCCAACAAAAATTTAATCAAAATTAAAAGTAATCAATCTATAAAATCCGAACAAAGGAAAATGAATAGAAGACTTTGAAAGATCCGAGAAAGATTGTTTCTAAAAATAATCGCAGCGAACTACGCCTGTGGAAATATGAATTTAATAATAAATCGTTCTTGTCTCGAGAGCTATTGCTATAATTCCATTGGATTCGATTAATCGATTATCCACGAGCTGGCACGGAGGGTTGCACGCTTGGCCGAGCAAATCCTTCGGAGAAAGTCGAGCGAGCGAGAGAGAGGAAGAGATAGAACGAAGGAGACAGAGAAAGAGAGAAAGAGGAGAGCAAGCAAGCAGATGAAAGGGGTTAAGGGGGGGGGGGGGGGTTTGGACGAAGCTACATTCATCAAATCATGTTCCGCAGTGGCGTGGAATCTCATCTTATCTCGCTGTTGGTCGCAAAGATTCGTCTCAGGTGGAGCAATCTTCTCCTTCCTAACCTCCTAATAAAAGCGCACTCTCACTGAGAAGGAGAAAGAAAGAGAGAACGTCGGAGCACGTAGACGTGCTATTCAACGATTCAAAGATACGTACAAGACCGCGGAGACGAGAATTATCGATGACTCGTGATTGCAATAAATCACGATATACATGAACGGGGCCGAAATCGAGGGCGAGCGTTTGTAATTGAGTGACCGATTAAAGGAGAGAGTTAACCACGTGTTTTAACAGCGTCAACGGAACGCACTAGCTAAGCAATGACGTTTATATATTTATAAAGATTTCAAATAAATAAATGAATATAAACGATAAAAAATAAAATAGAACTTCATTGAAAAAAAAAAATAATAGAAAAATTACGGAAAAAAATTAAATTAAATAAGCCCAATAATTGCAAATCTTAATAAGCAATATAGACAAAATGTTGGGGCCCTGTGATCCGGTTTTATTCAGACCGGCCAAATGCAGTGACGTATTATTAATCCCCCCAGAGATAAGAAAAAATTAATAATTCACAAATTTAATTCCCCAAATTATGATTCTCCCGTAACGAAATTGTGTAAATATTTACAACTTCGTGCTACAATTGAACAAATAACGCGACTTTGGCTATCCCCCTCGTAGCGATTGTATTGTCAACGATCAAATTGCGCCGAGAGAATCTCGAAGTCGTTTCTCAACCCACCCTCGCAGTTCCCCGCCAATCCCCCACGTTTTAATCGCCTATAAATAGATTTATGGTGAAAAATAAAACCCGAACGAGGAGCTGCTACGTCGCGATAGTACGGCGTACAAAGCAACCGCGGCACGACTTAAGGGGAACCAGAAAAAATTTAACCAAGGTCGTGAGCCAAAACTTCATGCTTGTTTAAAAAAAAAAGAAAAAAATGCAAAATACTTCGCCTAAAATTTCTCCTCACGCTCGCATTTCGAGTGTTCGTCGCCTTAAGGGTGGGGGGTAACTTTCACTCGCGCTGAAAACCCAGTTACACGCTTCTCTCGCACGGCAACGCGGGTAGAAACTCTCGCTTTATTGTATCGCCATGATTAATTATCATAACAGAGATTAGAGATTATTATCGGTGCATATCGGAATATTATTCATGCGATTTAATTCGGGTACACTATATAATTAACGAAAGAAATAAATTAGATAAAAAATAACGAACTATTCAGTTTCCTTCGTTACGATGCAACTCTCTCGATTAATCATACCGTCAACTTTTCTTTATTTTTATTCTCACCATATTATTGTTATTATTATTCTTATTATTATTATTTTCAAGTCGAACCGACAGGTGCGATTAGTTCGACGCAACCCGTTGAGCGGTACGGTGTGTTAGATTTGGTTTTTTATTGGTAAGGTCGGCATGTGAATGATTTTCATTATTGCCTTCGTCACGAGGGCAGTCGCTCGATTCGGGGAACTTTACGGGGGAAGACAGAGGTGCGCACACCGTGGTCCCGATGTGTGGCTATGGTATCCCGTCGAACGGGGGTGTCTCCCACACATACCGCCAGGAACATGCTTCATCATGCCATCGTGTATTAGGTAAACTCCGGCTAGATTGGCTCTTGGCCTGCGGCGCATAATCGTGTCGAGCTGGCGTTATGCTTTGATTAACACGAAGGAAGAGAGCCGTTGACCGGAACGGTTTAATTTTCGACGATACATACAATGGATATATACATATACATATGTGCGTGTGTAGGTACGACGCCGTCCCTTCGTCATTTCTCCGCCCTTGTCGACGAACGAGGGACGGAAGTTTTTGCAAAATGATTCATCAACCACTCTTCCCGAATTATATCAGCAATGTCACTCTCAGCTTTCCCCTGTGGCAATACATCTTGAAATGAAAGCGATCGCGAAATCGTTTTTGAAAAGAAAAATAAAGGAAGGAAGAAGGAAGGAGAGAAAGGAGGAGGAAGGAAGAAGGAGATTGGAATATGTTTAACAATGAAAAAAAAGTTTGCTGAATAATTTTTGGTGGACAAAAGTTTGCCGAACTTTTTCGAGAAAAAAAAACGATTTGCTGAGTTAAAAAAAAAAAAATATTCTTAAAGCTCTACCCTTATCGATTCTTCCAACGAAATAGAGAGAGCAACAATGATTTCTGGAGTTATGGACTTAAAAGCAGATGTACAGTTAGCCAATCGTTATTAATTCGTTATAAATCCGCACGATGCATGAATTTACCATAGAATTCGAAGAATCCATACAATCGCTCGATTCTGCCTGAGGGAGAAGAGCCTACGTGAGTCTGGAAGGGAATGCGGGAGAATGAGGTTTTGTAATAACGCGTAAATTAATACGTTCGCAGCGAGAAATCGATTAGTGTGGCGAATAAACCGAGCTCATGGAACGGTGATGACAGTATAACGATCGTACACTAATCCACACACGTATTCTCTAGCTCAGCAATTACGCAGTATTCATTCCCGTATTACCTCCCTAATTAAAGCGTCTATTCACATCAAATAATAATAATATACAAAAAAAAAAATCCTAAAAAGTGAGTCAGTCTACACTCTGAAACCGACCGCCACGTATTTCTCTTGCAATGCTGCGACTACATAGATGTATTTATTTTACATATACGAATCGAATGCCCAGACTATTCGAGATTAATCGAAATTTAATCCAACAGCATTCTACCGCGAGTACAATGAGTCATTTCAATCGGCCGTTACGTAGTGTCGATGTGTTTTAACGCGAACATCCAGTTAACAGGACGCGAGTTGGTGGAGGGGCAATAGCGAGCATGGGAAATTGGTCATCAGGCGTCATTGATAACGATTCGAACCCGACATGCAAAGCATTTTCATTTAATTTTTGTATTTTTTTAAGCAGATTTGCCTCCTGCAATCATTGCTGTTTTCATTATTATCGTTGTTATTTATTTTTCACATCAATGTGACAATCTGATTCATAATTGACATGCCAGACTCGTATTCAGCCTGTAATCCATGACAACGATTCGAGCCGAAGGGTTCGAAAAGGGAGGCAAAAATAGAATTAATGGATCGCATGAGTGAGAATAAAGAATGATAAAATATAGTAAAAATGATAAGACTGACTTGTTTTGTTGATTTTGTTTGGATTTCTGATTGAATTTTTTAAAGATGAATTTAAATACAGAAATGCGAAATGGGAATTTGATAATTGGCCTCTAGGATATGGAAGTTGGCGATGGGTGGAGAGGATGAGGAAATCGTGCAACGAGGGGATAGTGAAGACGAAGGGAAGAAAGTAAAGCAAAAGAAAGGAAGTAGTCTGGACGAGAAAATGGAGTTCAACAAAACACTCTGAATGTAAATGGCTTTCGACGGGGAATCCCCGGGCAGCCAGGTATGGATTCTTCCGAGTGTGGGTGTGAGTCGGCAGACGGTTGAAGCAGCGATGGACTCGCAAAAATAAAAAAAAAACAGAAAAATTAATTTGAAAAAATAAAAATGAATAAATAAAAAGTGCTGAAAAAATAAGAAAATGAAGGTCTTTCTCGTTCTTCAGCCTCTTTCCCCCGTCATCCATTCTCTAATGAAATTTTAACAATTTCCTTTCCGCCCTTGTGCTTTTCTTTCACTCTTTCCACCTTCTTCAACCTCTTATGTTTCTCATTTCTCCCGGTGCCCGTCAATACCCGCCCAAGATTCACCTTCTTCCTCGTCGTCTCACCCAACCTCGATGCTTCTTCGTGTTCAAAAAACGATTGCAATCAAACTATCCGTCCGAAGTGGTTGAAAAAATTACAAAACATGCTTCAAACATTCTAGATAATATACGAAAAGTTTATTTATAAGAACGAAAATTGCGATACGTTAAAAAAAATCAAAAGAAATGAAAACGAAAACAAAAACCGCCGTTCGCCGGTTCATCGACGAATGGATTCCATCCAACGTGACGCTGAAGGATCAACAATTCCGTCGTTCTTCGTTTCCTTCAATCAACTTCCTAAATCCAATCACCGCTAAATCCGCACAAGAAAATCCCAAACGAAGCACGAAAAAAAAACACTCGTAACTCAAACGAAGAATCGCGCGTGCGCCTAAACAACCATTCCCCAACTTCGAACGCTTTCCATCACCTTCTTATTCGCGACTTTGATCTCACCAAGCGGTTTTATACTTTTAATTGCAATTAACTCTCCAAAAGACGAGATCGCTTTTATACCTCGCACGCTCTCGTTTTCCTTGTTTCCCCCCGGTGCGCTCCGACAACTCGCATCAAACGACGGCCTACACGTCGGGATTGCTCGCAGCGAGGCAGACGTGAAAAAAAAAAGAAAGAAAAATAAAAAAGAAACGGATAAACACGAGAAAAAACGTACGAAACTGGTTGGAGCTTTATGCCGGTCCATGAATACGGATGAATCTCGGTGCTCTCGAGGTGTTTTGGAAAATGGCTTGATGAGGAGTCACAAAGGCACGTGAGAAGCCCAGCACGGGGTCGGGAAGCTGGGAGAACGGGGCAGGGGGGAAGGGTAGTCGATGGGTAGGTGAGAGAAGCCGAGCCACTTCCCTTGGCACAAAACTGTTCTCCCGTTCCCCTTAAAAACTGTGTGACGTACACGATACTCTCGTCGGATCTCGACGTATCACACGCGACACGCGCGCGCCCCGCGACACCCTCGGCCACGTCACTCCGCAATACCGCAGAAACGTTTCCACACTCTCGTTTCGGCGGACTTTCGATTTACGTACGTTGTAATTACTCGACAACGGAGTACTCGAGCAGCTTCGCCGGAATCCTCGTCGTATTGAATTATTTTTTCGCCAATTGGGATTCCAAACAAATAAAAATTCACGAAGGGTTGTTACGTATTTACGTCGATTCAATTATTTTTGAGATAAACGAGAACGTAAAGCTGACACGTTAATTGAAAGTGGCACGAAGATTGGTTATCCCGATTGGGTAGATCACGCGTGTCACGATGTGCAACGCAGGTAGGATATATTCGAAGAATGGCAACTTAAAACCGAGCACCAAATTGCGGTCCCCAAACCTCTCTACCTGGTCCGCAACAATCGTTAGGAACCCTCCCGGAAAAAAAAGGGCCTCGTTGTAAATCGGCAATAACCCGTCTCGTTCTTCTGGCTTGCCTGCTGTCGTCGTTTTTCGTTGTCGGAAAGAGGAAAAAAAAATAAATGTATGTATAATTATTGCCTTTTGTCGACGCATTCGAAGACGTCGATCTTGGACGCACCCGATGTCCTTAATTCCGGTTTGTTCGGGGTTGTAAATTATTCCGGCGGGTACAAAAAAATTCTTTCGAGAACATTGACACTTCTCGTTGGGTCATCGACGGTAAACCACGCGATAAGAATGATTAAACGACTCTTTTGATATTTATCGCCTATTAACGATGCATATCTGTGTATTTCCGGTGCAACGAGTCGGACTTTTTTTTCCTCTTTCGAAGTCGACATTGAGAAATGGTGGAAACGATGTTGGAAGCTGGTAATGAAAAAGAACGGGAGATTGAGATAAGAAATTGAAATAGACTCTCGGTCCTTACTTTAACGTTATTTTTTTTTTTTTTTTTTTTCGTTCTTTTTCAATTTTCTATTTTTAATTTTTCTAACCCGAATAAAAGTTCGTTCTTTTATTTCTCTCGTTTCTATCCGTTTCTGGTCCATCGAACGAGTACAACCGTGCTCGCGCGCGATGCGGACTCTGTGGCTAGTTAGTGGACGGAACATAAATAACTGTGTCGGAAGAATTTTAAGTGGCAATTCGGTGAGAGCCGATGGAAATTTCCCGCAAGCGGTGCTCGCGCGCGGGCGCGTTACGTATTATTACATTCCTACGTTCCCACCATGGCCGCCCGCCCGACAAGTCCAGCCATTGCCAGCCCGCCGCGACCTCTTTTTCTTCACTATTTCTTTCGTCCGAACATTCAAACTTGGCTATAAATTCTCATCCTCCCTTCTCGCTCTCTTTATTCTCTCTCCTCCTCTATCTTTTTGTTCCATTCCAATATCAATTGCCGAGCAATCACGAAAGTTTGCTTTTTTTCCACAATTTCGCGGAGGACAGCAAAGTTGAATCTAGAAAATTCATTTTCAAACTTTTTATTCGTGATCGAATCATACTTTTTGCAATAATGAAGATTTTTATTTGTGAAAAAAAAAAAAAAAGGAGAAATGAATGTCGGGCTTTGGTAGATTGGAAACGAACGAAGCAATTACGATTCCTTCGTTCTTTGCGGCTCGTAATTAAAGCTTTTCCGAGAGAACGCTGCAACCGCAATTTTACGTTGTTTTTTTTTCTTTCTCGTTTTTCTTTTCTTTCTTTTTTCGCGGTCGAAATTCTCGGTCGAGGGACGAGAGATTGTCTCGTAGCAGCTCGGACCTTTTAGAATTCTCAGGTCCGAACAGCTGCACGTTGCCACGAAATTTGTACAGGTGCCACGTCAGGTGTTGCTCGTCGGTTATTTTGCACCGGTTTCTCAACCGTGATGAAACCACATGCAGCGTAAAATATTAATAATAACAATAATAATGATAATAAAATAAATACAAAATGAAGAAAGAGAAATACTATCTCATGACTCGGACATTCATATTATTTGACGAAGTAAATAATGAAAAAAAATGAATAAACAAATAAAAATAAATATTAAAAAATCACAAAGTTTATCGTTTGAAACGTTTAAAGTTGCTCATAATTTTTCAGTAGCCATGGAAGTAGGTGAGTCATGCCTGCGCCATGATGAACGACGAGCCGATTTCATCCGGCATCGAACGAACACGACCGAGTACAGTTCTCGAAACTTCCAACCTTGAGGAAGTCGCGTTTTCCTACTCGAGCGCGCCAATTTAATCACTTTGACGTGCATTTACATCCGTTCACGAAGTAACCATTTTTCTAGTCGAATTATTTCATTTTTCTTCTCTACTATTTATTTTTAACGATGCTGTTTAATTAAACGTTTCGTTTTTTTTTCTAAATGTTTTTTTCGACGGGGGTATTAACTCTGAGAAAATTGCGTACACTAGATTATTCGGGCCTAAATATTACATAACATTGTGCAAGATTACTTTTTTTTGCAGATTACTTGAAATCCTTGATCGAGTATAACCAAATGGAAAATATTACATGTAATCCGTGACAGGTTACGCACAATTTTTCAAAGGTTACACGTCTCCATGACAGAATACATGAAATTTTTGGAAGATTACAAATAGCAGTTGGAATACGCCCTAAAGTAGAATTCATATGAGATTACAAGAGAACACATGAACACCGAAGAAACACATGAGGATCACCAAACGAATACATGGAGAACACATGAAGAATACACGAACTTTCGTGTAATCTTTCACGATTGCATAAAATTACATAACATTTTATGAGATTACTCATAATTACAGCATAAGAGGAATACAAAGATCACACAAAGATTACACGAAGAACACAAAAATGATAACCGAAAATTGCTTCTCTCATGTACACCAGATAACACGATTGAATACCCCCTCGTTTTTTTTTTTCATTGATCAAAAAGAGGACTGGGCTGCGACGGGTTGTCCTCAACCTTTACGGAATAGGTTGGACACCAGATGTCAGAGTTTGTTTTTCTCTTTCCCTTTTTTCGAAGCACCTGTCGACTGCTGGAGCCAAGAAAAATGCACCTCTGATGAGTCGCCGTTACGAACAGCGATGGCGCCACGAGATTCGTGTTTTCAAAGTTCGGTCTCAAGATGGCCGCGACCTGGACCGAAATATACTTTAACGAGGCTACGGGACGGACGTGGCACGTGCTAACCCCTGTCACCGATTCACCCTCATCAAATGTAGCGCGCTACGATCTCTCGGACCTTCGTCAAACCTTTGAATCGAATCAACCGAAACAATCGCTGTAGCGCAATTCACGTAATGGTCGCAAATGCAATTATTAACAACCAATCGTAACGATTATCGTCGTTCGTCTTGAGTTAATTGCGTAGCATATTAATGTGATAACGTTGTATATTATCAATGGGCCATTGACTGAAATTTTTTCATCACGGAAATTTGTTTTTTTCCTGTTTGTAATCAATGAGGCAAGAACAAACCTGCATATGCGTGTCAGTGCGAGAAGCCGATAGTCTACAGATTCCCTACTTAACAAATTTTATATGTAAATTATTTATATGTAAATTTTGTATGTGTAGAAATATGTAGGCGAATTTTACGTGAACTAGCTTTTTCCCGCAACTTCGTCCCCATAGATTTCGGATTTAAACGCAGAGAGAAAGCAGAGAGAGAGAGAGTGAGTGAGAGAGAGAGAGAGAGAGAGAGAGACAAAGTATACGAAAATCGACACAAAGAGGAAACGCCGAAAACACGGTTTCCCATACAAACGCTTATACCCCATTTCACCCTCTTAGGGATTGATTTTCGTAACATCCTTTCTCAGTGCACCTCTACACCCTCTAAGAAATATATCTACCAAATTTCATATTTTTATCTTCAGTGGTTGTAAGCTGTGCGTTGACTGTCAATCAGTCAGTCCGTCAATCACTCACGGACCAGTTATGTTAATATATAGATAGATCGATAGATGGGGTGCCTTATGGGGGAAAAAAAACATATTCTTGGCAGCTCTTCGATTTCAAATATATAATATCAGAAAAAATGTAGCCAAATCTGAGACCAATCGGATTATTTCTGGAGGTTGCGCATTTATAATATCAATTTTGCATTTCATCAACACGTGACAGCCGCGTATCAAGCCTCGACAGACAATCAACAGCCGCACCTAACCTTCACCAATTAAAAAAAAAAATTCTATCTCGTAAACACCCCGCAAATGTTACGTGCTGCAAATAGTTAGAATACCGGAACAAAAATGAAAAATATATTTCACACTCTCCAGCATGCGTACACCCGCTGGACCAGTCGTCACCAAAATGATCCCTACAACCTTTGGCGAGGTTGGCCCACGACCCGTTCGATTCGGCAAATCTATGGGGTAGCTCGCAAAAGTCGCGAAAAAATCATGTGACGCGCATGAGCGTGAGTAGGTGGATGGTAAAGAAAGATAGAGAGAGAGAGAGAGAGGAAAGAGGAGGTTAAGATAGCCAGGTGGGAGAATATCCCGTCGCTATAGCCAACGTACTTTCTCGACGAAGGAACCACTTAAAACTAAGGAAAACAATTCCAATCCAACTTTTTCTTCATCGCGCCACAGCCTCGCCTCCTCCATGACGTTGCATGGCCTCCGTCGTCTCTATCTATCCATCGCTTTGTTCCTCGTCTCCTCACCTGACACCCTGCCCCCTCTCCTCCCCGACCCCCCAGCGCCCACCCACTGACTATCCTTATATCGTCTCGTCACTGAGGCACACAAATAGATTATTCCACAGAGCACCCAAAGTACGTTCGAGCAATAAAAAAAAAACTACCTTTATCCACCCTCGTCGTTATATCATCTCATCGCGTCTTCTCTCTTCGTATTTTCTTCGCCATTTCCATAAATCTTCGTTGCGGGGATTTTTTACCTTCGTGGAAACTTTATTTCTGTTGAGTTATTCATCATTTTTTTGCCCTTCTATTTTATTTTCAAAGGAAGAAGAAGAAAGAATACGATTTGTCTCGAATCAACTCGTGCTTGTTGGATTTAGAAATGTTTCATTTAAACTGGTACAAGTTGGAGCGACGTAATTTACACGCTGAGCGAAAATTCTCGTCCCGCGTGTATGTACGAGGTGTCAATCGATTTCTCTAGAACGTTGTACAACGTGGAAGTACATTTGTGTGTGCGTGTGTGTGTTTGTGAAGTGGATAAATCGAATGTCTTGGAGCAGAACAATGTTATCGTACGAGACTATTCGCTCGGAATATAATAGGTGGGCCAATGATTCACTTCCGGTCCCATTTTCCATTTTTAACGTTGAATGTTCGTACTAAAGAGCCCAAAAAAAAAAAAAAAAAAAAAATTTGTCACGGTTGTCGTCACATCGTAATTCTTCGTTCTATATCACGGAAATTCGTCGTTAAAAATAAATCTCTTATCCTCCATTTTTTTTGACCATTTAAAAAAAAAATTTGTAATTTAAATAATATTTTTTTTAATCACTCTCACATCCGGAAAATAAAAAATTGTAATTCCGTTCGTGCAACTTTCACGTTTCTCCGATGAGCCTTGGACAAACGTGCGAGGTATCTCGGATGGGTGATCACTTGATATTTCAGTGTCGGCCAGTGGGTCTCGTTGGCTCCGCGCTTCGATCGAAACTTGGAACCGGAAATTGCACGTCGGAACTGACCTCAACCCTTCGTGTCTCTCAGACTGACCCCAGTCCCGTGGTCGCCGCAATCGTGTGCAATTTAGCCGAGCAGTCGCGCGAATAATTCGTAAAAATCGAGCGAATCTCCTCTTAATAATTTTGCGACAGAAAAATAATTATATGTACTATCAAACGCAAATTTTTCTTTCGTATTTTTCTCATCCCTCGAAAACTTTTTCAAATTTTCCTGAAACTCACATTTTAACGGAAATAACCTATATAACCTAAGTTATCCTGAAACTTAATTTTTTACCCTTCGGAGGATAAAAGTTTTAGTGAAAAAATTACGATCAAATCGAAGAATCGATCTTAAAAACGTAAATCGCTCCGAATATTCGCACTTCCGGTTCTCCCACGGCAAAAGCGTAACCGCAACATCAACTTCCTCCAGCGAAGCGAGAACCAACTTCCGAATCAGAGAAAACAATGCTCAACCACCGCAACGTTGAAAAAACAAAATCGAAGAGGAAAAGAAGAATTAAAAAAAAAAAAAAAAAAAAACCGCAACGAATAAGTGACAAGACCCCGGGTTCCCACCGACGATTATCGTAACCCGCATGTGTCTCGTCTGCATGTAATTTAACTTCATCATTCGCCAACTCGGTTATATATTTCATAGTCGAGACCACACGGCGGAGCGGTAGGGTTTAACGTATACTTCGAAATCTAATCTTCGAGAACCATTTACCATAAAATACGTGAGCTCAACGGTTGAATGTACGACGTTCCATCGTAATTCGGGGTGTGGGAACGGGTCAATTAAGATAACAAGCAAAATGACGAAGAGACCGTGAGAGCAGGCGACCAAGAGAAACGGAAGAATCGACCAAGTGTAACCTTATTTTCTTTTTTCTTTCTCCTTTTTTCAAGATTATCTCTACCGATTTGAATATTAAGTGTTTCCTCTGTATAGTTTTTCGTGTATAAATAGATATAGGTTCATTATTTATAAAATCCGGTGCTAAGTTGAGCCGATTTCCTCATAATTATATACTATGTGGTTAATATGGATCATACATTATAATTGGTGATGATCAGCTCGTTGAACATTATTACGAGCCCTCATATTAATTAATGTTATGAAATAATAATAATCATAATAATAATATTAATAATAATAATATTTTTAATATTTTTAATAATATTAGTGATAAAAATAAAAAAAAAATAATAATAATAATAATAATAATAATAATAATAATAATAATAATAATAATAATAATAATAATAATAATAATAATAATAATAATAATAATAATAATAATAATAATAATAATAATAATAATAATGAGAAAAACATCAACATTAATAACTAATTTCGCAGATGTATTATTATTATTATTATTATTGTTAATTTTTTTCTTCCTCTCTTTCTCAGACCAATTCCCACTCTGTAATTATTCTCTGAAAGAATGATAATAATAATAATAATATCAGTATTAATCGAAATTCATAATATTAATATAATAATAATTATTATTATTATTATTTCTCTCTCAGAGAATAATAATAGAGTGGAGAATGGTCAGAGAGAGAGAGAAATATTAATATCGATATTATCAATAATAATGATAATAATAATAAATCTGCGAAATTAGTTATTAACAAATTAATAGCCGAAGTTGGCAATAAAATGTGCAAATACCGATCGAGAAATGTAATTTCGCTTATATAGAACACAGTCGTCGCGTTAAAATTTACGTATCACGATTTATTTGATTGAATATTCCGCATTGAATTGATTATTTTATCGTTCCTCCCCGCCGGATCTCGGCTTCGCCGTTACTGACTCAACCCCCGTGGATTAAAAGCGTTACAGAGCGATTCCTTGTTCGAACACCTGTTCGACGTCGACATAACCTCGGGCTTTGAGAGAATCCGACGACGGTGCTGCCGCGCCGCTCGCGTCAGCCGTTTCTCGCTGTTGTAGCCCGAGTGTGTCCCGCTCTCATGTCCCACTTTGCAATCGTCCCGAGAAACTGGTTTTACAGTCTACGAGCTCAGTCGGAGCAGTCGGTGCTGCACTCGCCACGAGGCAATAAGACCGGGCGACTGACTCGTCGTTTCGAACGACTTTCTAAGAAAATTGGTCAAAAATCTTAATTTTTTAAAATCGTAAAAAGAATTGATACAAATTTTTTATTGGGAAATTTACGAGACTTGTAAATAAAAATTGCTGTTCCATGGCTTTATTTATAATTTGTTTTTGTTACTGCTAATGCTAATTTGTGAATAAAATTTCGCAGAAAGATGGAGTCACACAAAAAAATATAATTTTAACATCTCAATATCTAATTTAACCATGCCTATAAAAATTTGAATAACAAATCTTGCGTGATCTCGAGACTTTCAAGGATATCTCGAAAATGATAGATTCAAAATCGAATAGATAAAATATACATAAGTTTCATCGCAGTATCAAATTTATTCATGCCCATAAAAATAAGAAAACGATAAATCTTCCTAGTTCTAATATCTTCTAGAAGAAAGAATTCACTCAAAAACCGTCTGCAAAAAAAAAATCCACGAAACCATAATTAACGACGAAAAAAAGATAAAAATTTAAAAATAACAGCGCTATCTCAATATCCAATTTATTTCTGCCAGAACTAATTTGAAAGCTATACTTCCGATAAATTACGAAAACGGCTTCGTTCTAATTCCCACTGGTGGATAGGTTTAACTCGTTCGATCGAACTAATGGCGTTACACGCTGCGGGAACGTGAAACGGCGATATCGTTTAATAGAATCGATAATAACCGCGCTCGCACACACACACACACACGCACAAACACAAAAAAACCTCACACAACCGCGAACAAACACACAAATCGTTAATTCCACGTTATAAGCGATTCACCTTTGCGATAAAAGTATTTCTGTAACGAGACTTTGTAACATTCGCGTAAATAGTCGTAGATTCCGGTATCTGCGCGGTAATGAATTGCCGGTGAAAAAAAAAAGGAAAAAAAATTAGACCAAGCGTCCACATACAGAGAAGTACAGAGAAATAACGTACGTGTATGAACGGATATTTCGCAATAGAAGTTGGCTCGATACGAGCCAACGGCTTTCACTCCACTCGTCGCAATTAACGAGGCCAAAAGTCATTTTTGTCGAGTACCTCCTACTACTCTCTCCCAACCTGATGTCAGTCGCGCTGATAAATTCATAAATAAATTTGAAAAACATGAAAAACAAAAATCATTATTAGCTTTTCGTAATCGCGAATCTCGCTGGTCTGTTTACGATTTTCGCTATAAAAAGATAAATGTAGATACTCCGTCGACTCGTACATGAATAGCGACATTAACGGCGCGTTTGCGTGACCCCGATAATTATACGTCGCGTATTCAACAGCTCATTGTACACACAAACACGCACACACGCACACGAGAGCGGTTGAGTGTTTGAAAAATCGCTGAAAAATTAAACAAATTCGTAATTTCCTAGAAATTAGTTGCAATTTGTTTGCTAATTCCGTCATAACTCTTTTGAGAATACGAACTGTTTATTGACAACGAAGTGCGTTGTTAGTTTTTTTTCATTTGTCGAACAATGCACGTCAGTAGGATGAAATATTTGTTCCTTACAATAAACAATTTGGAAAAAATAACAAATAAAGGAAACTCTTATGTGCTTTCACGAAATATCTCCGCAGTTTTTACTTCTTCCGATAAACAATTTTTTGAAAACGCGGAGAAAATAAAACTTCAATGTGATTTCACGAAATATCTCCGTAATTTTTTACTCTTTTAAATAAATTATTTGTAAAAAACACAGATAAAATAAACCTTCAATGTGCTTTCACAAAATATCTCGGTGCTTTTTTACGTTACTCCGACCGACTTCGAGCTGGTCATTCTTCGGTTGATTAATCGATTCAACGGTCATTTGTACTAAAAAAAATGTTTAAAAATTCCGAAAAAAAATATATATATTCCCAAAGAATCGCCGAATTGTTGCCGTTACAACTTTCCATAAACAGCGCGCGTATCAGAACAATGGAAACGCCCGTTTTTTATGCCACTCCAGGAAAAAAAACATCCAAATCGACTGCAATGAATTATCCGAAAAAACGTTATTTTAAAAAAGTGTTCTCGACGTCGGTAGATTAAAAGAAAAAAATTGAGGGGTATAAAAAGGTGAAAAACCGACATTGTCGAAACGACGGAGCAAAAGGGGGAGGAGTAAGCGTCTCCGTTGTCGTAGCAATAATCTCTGAGGATACTCGGAACGTCGTTTACCTGCTCACGACCGAAGCAATTTTCTAACGCGCGCGTCTCGTAAAATCGTCGTATCGTCGCTTTAAGACGTGAAAAAGACGAAAAAAAAAACGTTTATTGTGTGTTTCTCGATGGTTAGCGATACTCAAAATATCTCGGTAATTTTCGCAATGTTGAGACGAACATATTTCTCTATCATTGCCGAGCTTCCGCTTCGCGCACTCGACGTATGAACCAACGTTGAACGAACGCAACACGAAGACGATAAAAAATGTAATTACGAGAGTGAAATGCACTCTATCATTCTCACGTAACCCACGTATATATATATTCGCGGTAGGTACTGACGGACTACGTTTGCACGTGTGTATTACGCGTTGAAAATTGCGGAGCAATAATAAGCTATTGTACATGAGAAAGTGTGTACACGAATATTATTTCACGGCTCGAGTAGATTAAAATTTATGCACCTTTGCTTTTTTTTCGATTTTGTTATTTACATTTTTTTTCTTTTATTATTTTGGAATAAATTTAGATATTAGAATTTTATAAGAACGACAGTTTCAAGCTTTTCCATAAAATAATAATAACAATAATAAATCTATCGAGGTTTACTTGTAGAAAATTTTACTACAAAATTATGATTCTAAAACGAGAGGACGTTTTACGCCTCTAGTGTTTGATAAAAGAACATCAAAGAATCCTCTCGTTATAGATTTATGATTCGACCAGTCTTCCCTCGTAATGAAAAATATATTATGTCCTAAAACGTACCAGAATTCGAAATACCCATAAAAACAATGATAATCACCATCGAAAAACGCGAAGAAACCTAAGCGAGAAGAAAAATACTGCATTCCAACATCATTCCAATATCACCGTACCACTGAAATTCCTGGAAAAAATCTAATCTAAATCCCTACAAAATTATAATATATTTTCATCGAATACTAAAATTACTTTTTTCCCTCATCCCCCCTCTTTCTCATCTATGCAAGTAGTAAAATTGTCGTCTTTTACCAAGTAAGGAAGTTATAAAATAATAAAAGGAATTTGTGTCGTATAGTTTTCGAGTTTTCGTGAGTACGTTGAGGGAAAAAAGATTCGACATAAGATCGTACGGGGAGAAAAAGGTCTCAACAGATGTTTTCTACCTGGAAGGGTCCGATTTTCTTGGGGCTCTCCCGGGTCATAACTCCGTTCGACAAAGGCCAACTACCATTGGGTTACCATAGTGGTTCGGCCCCTCCCTTCCTCCCCCCTCGCCGCAAAAACTAACTCGCTTGAAACCGGTATTTTAAATATATATATATATGTATATCTACATATAATATATATAGTATTATTATATTATTATTATTTATTATATTATGGTAGAATATTAATAAATATATATTCTTTTCTTATTATATATATTTATATATATATGTATAATAATATATTATATATAATATAATAATATTATATTATTATTGTTATTATATAATATATAATATTAATAATAATATTATATTATTAAATATATTATTATATTATTTAATATTATATTATTATTATATATATATATATATATATATAAATATAATAATAAAAGAATAAATATTGATTAATATTAATATTATAATATAATATAATAAAATATATATATAACAATATAATAATATAATATATATGTTATACATAATTTTTTTTTCGGTCGACTAATGTCTACGACGAAAAATCAGGTCCCACGAGTCAGCGCACTCGCGGTTCATTTTACGACTGGAATATCCGTTCCTACCCCGACGACTCTCTTCGCCGTCCGGCCACAATGTACCGTATCGGTATGCGCGCCCATATCTATACCGTATTTAACCTACGCCCGTCGAGTTGTCCCTACACGCGTGGTATGGACGTCGCATGATTTACCCGCATACAAGCGTACAAGACGAGTCGTAAATGCTCGGCCTTTGCGCGGTTTATCCGAGCGACGGTCATTTTACGAGAGAGTCATGTGCGTCGGGAGCCGATGAATTTTTTTCTTCGACCGGATTTGCCGCGTATTGAGCTTCAAAGCTCTTGAAAATTCTCGACTCGTGGCCGTACGATCGTTTACCGAGAACTAAACACTGCATTTTGCAATTTATGACGTGGATTTTTTTTTTTAATAACAAAAAAAAATAGCAATTTGGCTAATGCCGTATTTTTACGTCGTTTCGGGAGAATTCAAGGGCTGGATTTGTTGGAGATATTGGGATTCGAGAAGATAGGGTGTGTTGTAATGAACCGTTGTGGATTATTGCGTGGGTTTTATTTATTTATGGATTCATTTTATTGAATTATATTTATTAATTAATTTTTTTTGCTTTTAAAGCAAAATGGGTAAGTCGATGGCTTAGGAATGAATAATCGTTGAGCAGAGTGACGATGCATGACTCAGATATGGCGTATATATGGATATATGTATCGTACATGCGCGTTAACGTACGATGAAGAAGTTTCATTTTGTTTCGCAACAAGACGGAATGAGCTGACGAGCATTCGAGGAAATCGAATAATGAGGTCGAATATCAATCATAAATGGAATTTTTTTTAAATGTTTGATTAAAAATTAAACAGATTAATTTTTTAAAAATTTCATTTTATTTTATTTATTTATTCATTTATTGTGAATCCAGGAGCAATAAGTTTATGGGTATTGCAAAATAATTTTTTTTGTGCTTAATCGAGTTTAAATAATCAATTGCAAAACTTATTTATCAATCGAAATTGAAAATAATTATTTTAAGGAATATTTTCGTATGTCAAAAATTTCGGAGTAAATTTGACAAACAAATATTATTCCGTGCTCCAAAATATCTTGAACAAATGAAGCGTAAAAAAAAACGCTTGGTTATTTCTTTCACTTCCGGTAAGATATACGAAGAAGCAATTGGTCTCGGTTATTTGCTATT
Organism: Sussaba pulchella; assembly: GCA_963971145.1. NCBI lineage: Eukaryota > Metazoa > Arthropoda > Insecta > Hymenoptera > Ichneumonidae > Sussaba > Sussaba pulchella. The sequence continues at coordinate 7,209,648 of OZ020171.1, read as the reverse complement.
TTCGATTCAAACGATCACATAAAAAATATTTATATTGTACAGAATATAAAGAATAAAAGCCAAATTGTTGTTCAAGTACCCAATAAATTAATTTTATCTCACATTCCCAACCCTCTAATAATCCCCGTAACTCGCGCTGTCTACGAAATCCCACTTTTTCGCGTTAATCAAACCCCAAAGCATCAACTGCACGCGCTGTAAATCCAATCTTTCGGGGATCGGTTAGCAACGTGCGTGATCTACGATGGCTCCGACATCGCTCTTGCTTTTTATTGCGCGTACGAGGAAACTAAACCCCGACAATGGCCATCAGAGCAGCTCGCCGGGAAACGAAAAGCAAAAAAAAAAAAAAGAAGAAAAGCGAAAAAAATACGCACGCAAACAACGATAGCGAGTAGAAATTGCGAGAGTAATTGGTCCATGCGAGTCCGATAAGAGCTCGATTACGATTCTCATCCCAGATAAAAGAAACAATGGCGGACGTGCGCGGAAAGTACGAATATTGGTGTCTCGTTTTGTAATAATCAGTTTTTTTTCCTGTTTCTCTTCATTTTTTTTTAACAAAGTCTTCGAAAGCGTTCGCCAAACCTACAAAAGTTTTTCCTGCCGCTACGACAATACACGACAACCATTTTGTAATCCCCCAACATCGACCATCTAACCATCAAAAATCCGCCTCCATAAAAACTCTCCCAATTACAAGATGAATCGTTTAAATTTATTCGCTAAAAAATAAAAAAAAAAAAAGTAATGATGAAATAACCTACGCATTCCGTAGCATTTATAGAGCACAAAAGCGCGGTTCGTACGTTTTGTAAATTTCAACCGCAACTCCATGAAAACCGCAGAATTCCGAAGAAAGGATTTTACAGACAAAACGCATCAGCGAGAGTCTCTCGAATCTTTTTCAATGCCAAACGTTGCCGTGCAAACAGTCTTGAAACCGAGTTCATCGCGTTTAAACGACGAGCCGCCAATTACGAGCTCGTGATTCGAAAATGAAAGCAAAATGGAGCATCATCGAGTCGTGTGCTCGTAGGGAACATCGTAACAGGCGGTGTTGCGGGAAGAGGGAGGAGAGGGAAAGTGAGAGTAAAATGTACAATAAGCCGCAATAAAAACAGAGAAATTCTATCGAAAACTTGTCAAGTTTAAGATAAAGCGCAGCATCCAATCAGCGACCACGCGTTGAGAATGAAAAAGCGCCATCAGAGTTTGCAGCGGAGCCGGAAAGAACGACAATAGTTCGCAACACTTCACCTTAAGTACATATCAAATACTATTCACAGAAGAATGTAAAAGAATAATAAATATCAATATAAACAAATAAACTGTGAATCATTAGCGTATCACTATAATCTCGTGTATATAGATCAGCTCAAGATATCCCAAGCAAAGATGAACCAACAAACTTTTCCTAAACCAAAGCTCACGGAGAAACAACCTCAAAAGATCGTCCGGACGACTTAATAAAATAATTTCACCCTAACATAGGGCTACATCACAGTCTCGCGGGGTGTCCGCGTCGCCCCCATTTTGTTTCAGCGCACAATCCATAAGATGGCGCCACCTGCCGCGGCAAAGAGAAGAATCGAGATCATTCGTGTGAGCTGGCAGCAGCGGCAACGGCGCCGGAGTTCTCCAGCCGTTCGTTCGCACAACTACGAATGTGTTTTGTAGCAGAAAGCAGCACCAGCAGCGTCACCGGAACTCGGTTGAACAAACAAGGTTTTTGTCTCAACGCATTCTTCTAACGCCACGTCTTCACACGCCGAAGAATTTTTTCTCTTCTTTCTCTTAATTCTTCTCCATTTTTTTTTATTACATTCGCGGTCGCGAGACTTCCCTGATTTTTGAGGTTATGTTTACGACGATGGTAACCGAATAAAATAAACGAGCAAACGTACAATAAGCGGCAGATTGTGGAACTTACCGGCGCAGCCAGGCACGTGGACAGAATGAAATCCAGTTTAACACCGGTACACTGTCACACGGGCTTAGATTAAAGAAGGAGAGTTGAATTAAATTCCGTCCGATGCGGCGATTTGTGCGTGATATAAACGCTAATCCGTGCGTTGCACAATCCTCGAATACGTAAACACCGCTCCGAAAACACTTTTGCTCCGAGTTTCACACAAGTCGAATAAGTGATAAAAACAATAAAACCGAAATTTATCTTCTACGATCACTCGTTGCAAAACCGTATCACGAACGAATTATCAAACATGCGCGTTTAACCGTGATTGCGTTAATAAACTCCGATCACGTTTGGATATTCACGATTATTATATATATATGTATATATATATATTTTAATTTAACTCGCGTACACCACAACCACCACCACGCGGAAGATCCCGACGGATTTTATATCGATGGAGAATATTTAATCGGCCGAATAACAAACGTAGACGCGTGCGATTGTCACGACGAAAAAGGATTTTAATAGAGTTTTGCTATATATAAATACATATATATATATAGATTTATATATAGGGTGTCAAATAAGAACGAAGAAATAATAAAAAATGAAGAAAACGTGGTACGAAATATCTCGTGGCACGGCGATGGCGCGGTCTGTGCGACGCGCACTCCTCGTGGCGGTTGGCGCGGGAATGAGCGGAGGGTGGCGTTCGAGGCCTCGCCGTGGGGATGACGCAGGTGGGGGGCGACGTTGCCGCTACGTGGGAGAAACGTCGGGCAATGGTGGGAGAAACGTCGAGGAGTTTGAGGGGTACGACGAAACGATGGTGGGGGAAGGAGTAACTCGTCAACAGAGGGGTCGTCGTCGTCGTGTTCGACGATCGTGTCCTCGTCGTCCCGCGCAACATCGGATTTTTCACGTTTTTCTCATCGTCGGTTTTCCTCGTTCTCGTCGGTTTTCCTCGTCCGCGTCTTTCACCCCCGCCTCGCTGGGTTGTTACACGGCGCCGATGCCCCGCAGTCGTCCGGGTTACCCCGGGCGGGCTTGCAACTGCGGGTTTTGCATTCGCGAAACGACTCGATCTTCGCGGGGATGCGATTGAAAGGGTCGTTTTTTAGAATTTGATCGGGGAATGATGTTTTGACGGGGGGGAATGGATATTTGTTTGGTCTCGGGAATTTGTTGTCTTTGGATAGAGGAGGGGTGGTTTTTTTTAGTTTGTTTGGTTGAATTATTTTGAGTTGTAAGGAAAGCGGCGTGGTTGCATTTTTGGTATTGTATGATGGGGCGAGAGAGTTTGGATGGGTTGGGAGGGTGAATGGGTTGTAGTAGGGTTGTAGGTCGAGTTGGGAAGAACGTTTTTTATTCGAATATTTTAATTATCTATGGATTATGTATACGGTAATGGAATAATGTTATAATGTATTGTAATTTATGTGAATTGGGGTGGTTGTTATTTGGGTCGTGTTCGAATTTTGATTGGGACGGCTTAGAAATCGATTTAACAAAGAAACAAAAGTGTTGAGCGTATTCTGAACCTTTTGGGCCTGTTTTAACCATCGTCCCTAACCAGGTGAAGTTTACCATTTTATATACATGCCATTTTTGTTACCATTCGGTAATTATGTTGTCGGGACGTCTAATTATTCCTGGGAAAATCCGATACCGTATTGAATTAATGGGTATGAACCCTACTTTCACGAAGTACCCCATATACATATTTAGTAGTACATATATGAGTCATGCAATTTATTCGAATGATTTTAAAGTAATTAGAATATCATTTGGTTAGGGGGGCTGGTTAGAATTGGACTAGAAATTTCAAAATAGGCTCCACATCCTTATTTTTCTTTTGGAATCCATTAGTTACATGACCCAGATAACCACCCTAATCCACATATTTTCAAATGTCTCGATCGAAAGAAAGGAAAACTAAAAACCAAATAATTATTTTTTTCCCTGAACTTACGAATAAGCTATCAAAGATAACAAATCGCGAATAACTAAACGAATTAAAATATGCATCCCCGCAAACTTCAATAATATTTTGATTAAATGTATTTTTTTCATTGTTTCCTTGCCTCTCATTCGGTCGTCGAGCGTCGAGCGTAGATAAGGTCGTTGCGGAACATGGAGGTAGATTGAGCGAGTGCGGGTGCACGTTTCAGATATGGGCGTAGGGTCGAAGGGTTTTGGGCAAACGGGGTGGATGGATTTGACAGGGCCGGAGACGGATTATCCCCGATTGACGAAACGGCGATTGGTTCAAAGCCGTACCGGCGGTACACATCGTGGCGAGTGTTGCGACACGACAATCTCGAGTTCGTTTTCACATGCATGCGCAACCGAAAACAAATCTCCATCGTCGGTTTACACGACGATCCTGCGGGAACTGTGTCTTGACGATCCAACGGGGGATGGCAAAGGGGTCAACACGAACCGTTCGATGAATTATGCAGTGCGCCAGCACTTTTTCACCACCCTTCGAACCCGCACGTTCAATACGGCAATGTTTGACGTTGCGATAAGCAACCCCACGATTTAACGGGACCGCACGACACAATAAGAGCTCAATTTATTATTTCGGCATACGAATCAAGTTGATGGATACGAAAAAAAAATGTATATATTGATTCGCTCGTACGTCAAATGTCGGATGTTGTTTGATTGTGGAGAGAATGAATGATTGACTGGTCAAGAGCGTGTTCGTCAGGCGAACGATGGGGTAGCCATTCTTACTGATTCCGAAAAAGAGTTATATCTTGATTTTGGATTAATTTTTCTTGGCTACGGTGTTTGTTAGAATTTTGATGGAATGTGCTAATTAAAAGCTACATTCTGGATGTTTTTTCGATTTTTTGTATTGATAGTTTGGAAATTGGAGGGCGGACATTCTGGTGACGACTTTGAAAGCGAATATCTCGTGAGTGAAGGGTTGAAATTAAAAGGTCTCGGAACATTTTGAATTGCATATGAGACCTATTAAAAAACACCTCACTCGATGGGGTCAGCAAAAAAAATGCCGAGTTAATTTTTTTATCTGTCGGAGAGAGGTCAACATTTTTTTTAATGTTATCAGTTCTGTTTTTAGATCATCGATCTACGTTTGTATACCAAATTTTATATGGATCGGTACAGTATGTACACAACGTACCTTATGGTACAAAATAACCATAAGGGTTCCTAGATTTCTATAAAACCCTACAAACGTTCATGTCGTATATGCCTAACACCCAACGATCACAGCGCCATGCGCCGCTGTGGACTGCGGCGACGGGATGAACTCAAAAAAAATTCAATCATTGGTCTATCATCAATTTATCTGTCCAAAATACCCAAGTAAACAATTATCTCATGAACAATATTTTAATGCTCACGATTATTTGTAACTAAATTATTCGATCGATGGAAAATTTAAAAAAAACAAGGAAATTCGACAAAACCTTTTTTTTTCAAGATCAAATTCTGAAAAATGATACTGCTATCAGAGGCACGTACATGTTGGCGCGGTCACTCCTTAGACCTGACGATAACACGAGAATTCCTTCCGCGAGCGAAGCCGACCGGAAGTCCATATTACGACACATTGTGATAATTAAAAAAAAAAGAAAAAAACTGTCCCGTATGGAAACAGAATTTTTCCATGAAATTAAACAATGCTAAGATAAAATATCACTTCGTCGTTTTCCTCTGATCTTGACATTGTGATAAAAAATTTAAAAAAAACTGTTTCGTATCGAAATAAGATTTTTTACGAGCCTCAACAGTGGTGGAATAAAATCACCACTGCGTTGATTTTCTCGGCTCGCGGTTGGAAGAACTGTATTTCAGAAATATGCTCGAAAGATGGTGTAAATAATGGTTATATCGGTTGACGTTGGCCCAGATAACGAGGTCCGGGCGAGTGGCTCGGAGGTTCGGTGAGGTTCGAAACGCGGTTCGGGGCAAGAGGGAAGTCGTTAAAGAAGTAGGATCCACGGTGGGGATCGTCGGAAGAAAGGGAAGGGAGATTAGTCATGTTTCATTATAAATACCATCGGTGCCACGTAACCGGTCGAGGGGAAGCGAACTATACATGCATACACATAGACGGAGAAGTACGGAGGCTAACCGGGGAACATTCAACCGGTTTTAGGCACGAAGAGGCCGTTCGCACGATAATTAAACCCCACAAACATGTCGGAGCCGACAATGTTTATGAGCAATAATCATTCGACGTTGAAATATTTATCAAAATCAATACCCCGCGATATTTTCATTCGACAGAATAATCGAAAAATCCGTCGATACAATTCCCAACGAACGATCTCGCTTGTTCGACGATAATCCGATGCCCCGAATGCATTGTTTCCAAGATAAATGACGAAAATTTCGCTGACGGAATTTCGAACGGCGAATCTGATGAGGGGAGAAAAAAAAATGAGAGGACGGAGATTGTGCGGTAAGTACGAAAGTGGCGGCTCCGACGTGGGACAATGAAGGCAAACGCACACCCACGGGATTTCACATCCGTGTGGAACGTACGGGAGGGTTCATTTTATCGTTACACACAACGACGGGTATTGCGATCGCGCACGAGCCCGAAGAACTGGGACGGTGGAATCTTTGTTGAGCTAAGAGCGAATGTATATTACCCGAAATGAGTCGAACGTTTATTCACAATTTCATTGATATTGAGGTTGATTTTAATTAATTAGTTTGTCTGGCCTACGATGAATCGAAGGGTAAATTAAACAGCCATCGGAGCCGCTTGATGGTACGTTTAATTGGCACCTCAATGGCAATTTATTTTGATTAAACGGTAAACTCATTTTGAATGATTTGCTTCCAGCTCGATACAGTTGCGAATGTGTTTGTTGTGGTTTATCATCATTACCACTTGATTTTGATAAATTGATGGCAAAAATTTGACCTTGAGTCGACATTGGATTGCTGAAAAAGGTCGAACAGGTCATTTGAGAATCTAAAATGTATTCGAGACGTGTTAAGATGTTTCTTTTTAAAATTTTTAAATGTTTCAAGGGCAATCGGAAAATTTTGAAAAAGGTCACTCAATGACATCCCCAACAGCATCATCCAGACTATATTACAGCACCAAAAACACTAAAATGACTAAAATCAACACCTCGACAGCACAAAATTGTTGATAACGATTGAAAAAGGTCCCACGTGACGCTTTGGTGGATTAATTTTGGAAACCCCGGCTCTTGAAGCTTGACAGAGGTGACGATAGGAGGCGTAAAGGATCGGAAGAAGAAGCAGGCAGAACGAAAGAAAGGAAGGAGAGGAAAAAGAGAAAGAGGAGCAACGACGAAAGAAGGGGGGAAGGCGACACGCCCCCGCACGACGTTATTACGTTTTCACGTAGACGCGGTCATGGGAGGGCTTTAATTTCAGAAGTATTCAAATTTATTTAAATCCAATTTCCTCGGCTTCCATATTAAATCCGTTGTGTCGTGGTTTCTCCTCTTCCGCCCTCACCCCGTCCGCGACGCTTCACCCCCTCGTTCCGCGAGTAGTCTCGCGGCTTCTCCCCTCGCTCTCCTCATTTTCTCTCGCTCTTCCACCGATACCAGCACGACTATGGACGACCCCCCGAGCAGCACTTTCTGCCTCGAGACTCTATTTTCTTCCTTTCATCCTCGCCAAGTGTTTTTTAGTTTTGTTTTCTTTTTTTTTTTTAGTTTTTGTTTTTTTTACATTGCATTCGCTACTTCCATTCTGTTTCTCTTATTCGCCGCTTTTCAACGTATACTGTAATCGTTTGTAGCTGAATTCGTGTAATATCTTGTGGTTATTGTTTTCTTTTGCTTTTTCTTCTTCTTCTCTCTCGCTTTTTTTCTTTCTAAATTAACTCTTTTGAGAAAAACCTACTGGATGCCTTGGACGACGAATCTCATCATCATTTTGACAATACTTAGTTTATGCATTGAGAATTCGAAGAAGTAACGCTGGAGAAAGCGACTGGAGAATAAATATGCATTCATGAAGTTGTCATGGACGATGGACGATCCAGAACGACGGTTTAAAACGACGACGGTTTGGGACGATGTAAAGTGATTAACATAGTGCAGGAAAATAATTTGTCATGCCTGTAGCGAGTTTGAGTCCAACCTGTCAAAGCTGCAGTGAGTTAAAACGAAACGTAAATTTTTCGAAAAATTAACCCGAATAGTGTAACGCGGGGTCGATTTGACCCAGGAGAAATTTTTATAACACCCGCATTTTCTCGCAGTTCATTCGCTTATTGTTATTTTTATAATGAACTAATTTCGAAAACGTCATATTTCAGAATTTTTATCATAAAGTAGAAACCCCGAGCTTCATTCATGAATTTTTCCAGATTTTTAGGATGACATTTTCTATATTTTCAAAACAACGATACACTAATCGGGTTAAAAACCCTATAAAATCTGAATTTCGAGATGGATTCGGGCCAAATACAACCCCAACAATCCTTGGTTACAGATCAATTTGTAAAGAACTATTTAGACAATTATCTCAAAATTAGCGATCGTTAGAGCGTAAACGTCCTTTTTTCGGCAATTGGAAAACGACATAAAATCCGAGCTGCAGTTTCAATAATCACGAAAATTATAGTTCATAAAGAGATTATAGAGCTGCACATATCATTAAAATCTGGTGGCTGTAGCAAAATCCGTCCCGAGTTATACACGTTTGAATTTTGGGACTCCATTACACACACTCATTAAAACATCCGGACATTTTCTACCAATGTATTTTCTCGACGTTTTACCACATTCTGCACATGGTGACATGAGGATCTAGAAAAAAAAAAAGATTTCATCACAACATAGCTTTCTCTATGAGGAAGCAAAATTGAAGGAACGAAAAAAAACTGAATGACACATTTGAAATTGAAAAAACTCTCGCCTCAATCCCAAAAGAATTCTACGTCGAAAATCTAACAACAGTAAAAAAAAGATTCTAGATTTATTTTTTTAGATTTTAAATTCTAAATTACAAGACCAAATTATGATTTTCTTAAATCTTACGAAAGCACCGATTTCCCGTTCGTCGGTTCGGAGTATACACCGAATCCATTGGCAAATAGGTCAACCGGCGATATCAGTACAACAGCTACATTGTTCGTCAACGATAACGAATCCCTATAAAGCGTCGTTCCGACCGCAACGAATGAGCTACATTTTATATTACACGAATTCATTTGATTATGGGAAATAGTGCGCATAGCTAGTGGCTTTGCAGCAAATTTGTTGGTTCGCTTCGTCGATAATACTCGCCGGAAGATGTGTTTTCGTAATGTCACGCCCTGTTTGTATTTTTCATCACGCACTACATGAATGAACTCATTCGGGACAAGAAGGAGAAGGCGAAAGAAACATCGTGTAAATTACCGAGAAGGCATTGAAGTCATTGGCCATTGGCGTGGACGACCAATGGCGTAAGAACTTATCGACTATCGGAATTGAAACATTTTTATCAGCTAATGCAGCTTATTATTGTTTTATTGTTATTCTTTTCTGTTTCTTTTATGCCAGTGAAGTAATAATAATAATAATAATAATCATGTTATTTTATTATTATTAATAATAATAATAATAATAATAATAATAATAATAATAATAATAATAATAATAATAATAATAATAATAATAATAATAATTATTATTATTATTATAATAATGTTATTTTATTATTATTATTATTAATGAGTAATGACGGATTTGTCTTCTCTACTTACTTGATCGGATGTCTTCAACGCTTAAACTTCAATTGAAATAATTTGGGAATTCTCATGAGTATAAAAAAGCTGGTCGAGTTCGAGTTACGCACCGAAGGTTCCGCACTATATTTTTGATAATGTATTTCGAGAAACCTATAAGACCTAGGATTTTCGTTATAATTTTCCTGCAAACTTCAAGAAAAACTTTCTATTCCTTAATTTTTTTCTCAAATTTAGGTGCAATAGTTTTGCAAATCAGGGGGGCGGAGGGGGGGGGGGATGCTCTATTTTCGCATATTTTTTTGGGATGCCGTATTAAATATGATATTCAAAATTGCAAAAAAAATATTTTTCTATTCCTCCTAACAAGCCCTTTCAAATAATTTCCCACATGATATATAAACTTTTCGAAAAGATTGCTGACCTAATTTGCGCCCTCTTTAAATTCCCTATAAACATTGTCAAGTGTTAACTAGCGCAAAATATGTGGGTTAATAAAATGTATAACTATGCCGAATTTCAAGTTTCCTCACCGCATGTTTTCCCAGAAAGTCGGCTGCGACAAACGTACAGACGGGCCGACACACGAGTGATCTCGCAAGATTTCCGTTTCCCCATCGAAGATAAGTAACCCTAAAAACTTCGACTACATCGTCAACACCTTCGTGCTAATTGTGCTTCTTGTTGATTCGAAGCAACAAAAAAATTGAACGAACTCCGTTGGATAATTGTCCGTATTATTTAATTCATGCCGCAGCTTGCTGATCCTAACATCCAATTCTCGGTCTCGTCTCTGCTGAGTCAAGCTGACGTTAACAACGTTAAACTCTCAGTATATTAGGTATAGCTAATCCAAAAGCCAGAACTCGGAGCGGCACAAGCACAGCGCCATCAACAGCTAGCACGAAGGCAAATTCGTGTTTACGAACGCGCTTCGTGATACGGTTAGCCTTAGGAATAGATAAATAATCTTAATTGGCTGCGCCCAGAGATCTCCCGATCTTAATTGCGCCACTTGATAAAGCTGCTCCCGCGCCACCCTCGTTCTCGCGGACTGGCTGACTGGCTTCACCCATACTCATAGCCACCCACCTACTTCGCTCCGGTACTTACACTCGCACACGTACACACGTACAAGCGACCCGTATACAACGATTGTGCCACTGGCTGAGAGAAATACAAACGGCCTCTGCGATTCACGCTCTCCTTTGCTTCGACTCACGTTTTGCTTTCGTTTTTTTTTTCCATTTTTTTCCTTCTTTTTCTTTTGTTTCGCTCTTTTTTTCACCGAGTTTCAGTGTTCACAATCGATAGTTCGATCGATTACACTTTGCTGGGAGAACAAACGCGCGGCAACTCCACGAACAAGCACGTCATACGTTCTGAAAATCACAAATGGTTTGCGAAATTCGATTCTTGGGAACGAAATAAATATCAGACTGTATTTATTTATTTATTCGTTCGGTTGTGGATTTATTCGTTTATTTGTTTGTTCGCTTGTGTATGTTTTTTCTGTTTTTTTTTTTTTGGTTCTCAATCCACTTAAGACGGTTTTGGGGAAAAATGGGTGATGTGTGTGTGGGTTGAAAGATAAGAGAGTGAAGTCTGGAACCCTGCGTGGGGTCACGCTACGTCGCCCCGAGATAACAGGTGCTGCAGGAACCCAGCGCTGAGTACTCCGATAACGTCCAACTATCTCCACCTTTTCAATGTAGTGTATATACACACACACCTACTCTCGGTCTCCTCGATTAGTTATACTGCAATATCAAGGGACTGAGCTATATTTAACATTTTTTCAAAGTTAACAAAAAATGAAGTAAGTAAAATAAATAAATTAAATATAATACGTGAAGGTTGAAGGACTACGGTCGATGGCCTTGAAATTATAGAATTCAATTTTTTGCCCATTAATGAACGCCGATGTTAAGAAAAATAAAATTACAAAACTATCAGCGGCAAATTGTTGTAAAATCAATGTCAATAAATACATTTACTAATACTACTATTAAAATATCGGAATTACTAAGGAAAAAGAAAATTAATATCAGTTGTTGCGGGAGCCAGGCTTGGACGAAGAGCTTTGAGAAATGAGGAAAATTAATAAAATTGGTAAGAAGTGGAAGAACTCGAATTTATTTATCGTTTTTATGATTTTATTTTTCATTTGCTTCGTTCTTTTATTCCAAAGCTTTTATATTTGCTTTTCATATAATGGAGCGATTGATATATCGTTGGAGTGAAGAATGCAGTGAAGGGAAAAATAAAACGGTCAGGGAGACAACGAGATTTCGATGAGGAAACGGCGGTGGAACGTCGCAGCTTGACCTGAGATAGCAGAAGGAAAGATCGTGTGGCCTGTTCTTCGGTGCCAAGCTAAATTATTTTTTATTTTTTCGAGACGAATTTTAGCACTTTATCGGAAAGAAAATGAACCGGGATGCTTCACAGAATCTAGAATCCACTTCGTCCCATATGCATATGACTTTTCAAATATCCACTAAACTTTAAATGTTCCCCAACAATTATTTGCTAACGCTACATCTTTTTTTCTAGTTTTCAAAGAATTCCATCAAAAAATCATTCGTTTTTGCTTTGCCAGGTTTTCTTCGAAATTTCCAACAAATTCCCTCATCGTTCAATCGAGAAGCGAATAAAAAATTGTACGATCAAAGAGCATTGAAAAGAATCGGATTCACTATCAAAATAATTCCGTACATAACAAATTTCTGTTCAAATATATGCAAAAGAACCGAAGATCAAGGCACGGAAAAAAATGTTTTTTCTTCCCGAAAATATTTATGGAAAAATCCATGCGCGTGAGCGTTTTACGTAACGCACGGATTGACTTATATATCACGAATGTAACGTAATTTGACAAGTTATACCCGTCGACCTATTCACGGGTATTAAGCTTTGTTCGATAAGCTGCAGCAAGCGCGTGCAAATGCCGGCGCAACGGAGTAATTGTTATGGCTGTGAGAGCGCACGTTGCGCTATATCGATTTGACAGCGAATCGTGTTTTAACGATATTATCGGAGAGAATACGACACAACGTCGCTTATTCATACACTTACACGGGTTTCCAAATCAATAAACAATGTGCGCGCTCCTTTCCGAGCATTCCACGTTCATGGCTTTCACCCATCGCTTAGTCACGGTTTTATCTGACATTTTCTGACGTTTCTCGTTACTATACAATATCCGAACGAAATATCTGAATTTATTAAATACTTTGATATCGGAACTTATCGTTGATGGCGTGTCGAGTACCGCGATTGCGATCGATAATGAAGTGAGTACGTCGTATTTTATTATTATCATTATATTATATTATAATTATTATAATTATAGTAACGATAGCGATGAAGTTGCGAGGTACTCACTTATATTAGAAATATAATTATAATAATATCATATAAATTACAATTCTAATACAAGTGGGTATCTCTCATTTTCTTATTATCATCATCATTATATTACATTATATTACAATTATAATATTCATAATATAAGATAATGATAATAATAAGTCGCGAGGTATTAGTCGCGGGGTATTATTATTATTACTATTATTATAATAGATAATAATAATAATAATAATTATTATTATTATCATTATTTTTATTATAACAACAATTATTATATAATAATAGCGTTATATAATAACAATTGTTATTATTATTAGAGAAATAATAATAATAATATTAATAATAACAATAATAATAATTGGTTATTTTTTGCCGATTTTTCATTCCGAGTCAATAGTGTTGCAATATAAATTCTAAAAACGAGATTTTTTCATTACGTCATGCGTTTGGCAATCGCTACGTCGCCCGTGCACTCGAATTTCCACGAGACTTGAACCAGCGCGCTACTCAATCACTTTTTTGAAATTTTTTTTTTTTATCGCAATAAAAATATTGCAATCCGTACGGGAAAATATTTCCTTTTCCTTGAATTCAACCTATCACGCATTTCATCCATCTATTTATTCACCTTTTTTCATCATTAATGCCGGCTCGCATGTTTCATCGCAAATAAATTGATTTATGTTTACTCCGGTTGATTGGGTATCACGATAAAAAGTGGATGCTGCACGATAGTGCGAACCGTTCGAACGCGGAGGCACCCGCTGTTTCTACTGCGAAATGAGACTGCCCCGAAATGAGAGCCGGCGAGCCGGGAATGCTGTGTTATCTGCACCTGTTTCGAGCATTTTTTCAAGATCGTTCGAGACGAGAGAAAGAAACGGCGTTTGGGCCAGACGTTGCGAGAGTGGCCAGACTATTGTGGCTTGCGATGAGCTAGTTCGAGTCGATGCTTCGGTGGATAAGCGGCAAACTACTTGACCCTAGATTGGTCACCATATGAGGGAATCCCCGGCACGCAACGTTTCGTTTCTTACTTGCAAACTATTGGCGGAAATTTCTTTACAAATTTAGATTTTGTTCTTCAAAGCTTTTAGAAATGATTTATATATTTTTTAAATCAAATGAAACGATCAGAATGCGAGAATAAAAATAATTGGATGAAAGGAACGCCGGAAGACGGGGATTCCCTCACAAGGTGACCACACTCGTTGGTGGTCTCTTTCTGACGACGTTGCCACACTCGGGTCAAGTTTCCCCACTCTTAAGCGAGGTCCTCCACGCGTGCGGCATTGGAGTGGAGCGACGTGGCAACGCCGCCACGTGGAAAGCATTGCGGCATTATCCTCATGAGGTGACCAACGTCGTTGGGTCGCATATGGTGACCAATCTAGGGTTAATTGACACGAGGAAAGTGCGGGCAACCGCATTGGTAATCCAGGATTGTTTAGACCATTGTTCCAGTCTTATCCTCTCTCCTTCACTCGACCTCGGTACTGCCCTACTCTCCATCGGGCCGTGCCTTTATCCCCGGCTTTACTGGAACACGCCGCCTGCTACCGCAAGGACGTTAAGATCCTGCTAAGGTCCTGGAATTGCAATAACGCGGACCATCGGGAATCGAACGAACTCAAATGAGCGTGAATCGTTGTTTGGCCTCGATGTTGCAATTTTTACCCCTAAACTATAATAATAATATTAATTACAATTTGATAATAATAATTATTAATATAATAATAATAATAATAATAATAATAATAATAATAATAATAATAATAATAATAATAATAATAATAATAATAATAATAATAATAATAATAATAATAATAATAATAATAATAATAATAATAATAATAATAATAATAATAATAATAATAATAATAATAATAATAATAATAATAATAATAATAATAATAATAATAATAATAATAATAATAATAATAATAATAATAATAATAATAATAATAATAATAATAATAATAATAATAATAATAATAATAATAATAATAATAATAATAATAATAATAATAATAATAATAATAATAATAATAATAAAATATAAAAAATGAATATAATAATAATAATGATATGAATGATAATAATTATTATTATTATTAGTATTATTATTATATTTATTTTTCATTTTTATGCCTGTGCTTATTATTTTGACGATTAACTTATTCATCAAACCCGATCTACCCTTACGATCAAACATCAATTGGGCTGAAGCGTAGATCAAGAGGTTATCTACTCGTGCAACCATTGAATCATTTAAAAATGTAATCATCTAAAAATGGAAATCACATTGACTCGTTAAAAATCTACTGAAAATGACGTTATGAAAATTCTATTGGAATTATTCAAAATCAGGATGTAATAGACAAAATCAAATCCCGTTCAGTTGATTAAAATTACTTAAAATTTTTTGATATCAGTGATAAAATATTACGGGTTCAGATCGAAATTCCGACTGAACAATGTTTCCATAGGTCACTAAATCGACTGAAAATGCTCCGAAAATAAATATACCGAATCGGTATAGTTCCGAATGATAATATCTCGACGGACCGAAATCTCGACAACGTATATATAGCTATAGCGCCTATACAAGCATAGCGGGACAGTCGCCATCATACCGATAAATACGCTGTCGAGATTTTGATGCGTGGAGATATTATCATTCGAAGCTATGCTGATTGGATACATTTATTTGCGGAGCATTTTAATATCCGGAACTTCGTTCCAACCCAAAAATTACAAAATAGGCCAAACAAAAGAACTCAAAACCGTTTGAAATCACGTTCACTTGTTTAAAATGACGCGAAATGACGTGAAATCATCCGAAAGAAGGGCATTGCGTAAATTCACATGATTGAAACCCAAATAATGTGACTGAAATTGAATTCTCTCTGAAACCACACAATTTGGGCACACAGCAATGGTATCTAGATACACACCGAAATTTCCCACCATGATTTTTCCATTTCGCGTCGAACTCAACAAAATCAGAGTTTCGGAATTGCATCGACGAATCGCGAATTATGTAAAAGTGCGAGAAATCGACCCGTGGAACTTTTGAATCGAGAATTTCAACCCAGAGAAGGGAAAAAAAATGAGGGAAAGAGCGATGGAGAGGCGTATAATGATAGTCCTTCGGGGGCTCCGAGTCGAGGGAGGGTTAAACCTATATATATATATCTGTGTGTGTACATACAGTAATATACAGCAGTATAATGTACTCAACCATCGACCGGACCTTATACTTAGGTCATTATCCCTCGGGATATGAGGGAGCACCTCCCTCATTACCTTTCTTATTTTTCGTTATTACGATGTTTTAATACGTTTCTTCGTTGCTCCTCCTTTGCCCCTCGCCGGTCGCTCATCTTCACGTCAATAGCCACCTTCGCTCCTCGAATCTCCCAAGAGTTCCTTCACTTCGTCTCAACCTACTCACTCCCGATGCCTTTTCTTGTTGTTGTTGTTGTTTTTATTTTTACATTATGCAAATTATATTTCATTACAGATCGTTTTTTAACATTTATTTTTATTTTTTAAATCAAACTTGTGTGTCAGCGAGCTCTTGGGACATCACTTTGTCTCGTTCGTTCGCTTCATGTTCGACGAACTTCCGTTGCCTCTCCTTATTCCGCTCTTCCTCAGTGCAGTCACGGAGAACGCAGCCTGTATGGCGGATAATAATGATGCCGAGCTCCAGAACCTGTCAGGGACAGCAAGTGCGTGTTGTCCTTTCGATCAGTTTACTCCTTTCGATGACTGATACTTAACTCGACTACTTGTCTCCGTCAATGAAACATATATTATTACGTCTACATTATTATGATTATTATTATTATTATTATTATTATTATTATTATTATTATTATTATTATTATTATTTTTATTATTTTTATTATTATTATTATTATTATTATTATTATTATTATTATTATTATTATTATTATTTTTATTATTGTATGTCAGACATATTATCAAATATATATTACTCAATATATAAATCGACTATTCGTTTTAACGATCCATCGATATTTTGAAATTTACTAAAGAGAGATTAATTCTCGCGCCAAATAATTCAATCATGTTGAAATTGATTTAGGATTTGAATCACGAGAGGTCGGATGCAATTCGATGCGAATGACTTCATGAAAATGGCGCTAAAACCATATGACATGATTTTGCTTTTATATGAAACATTTTTCTCAAATATTTGGAACATTTTTCATAGTCCGCCATAGTGATTGCTGTTCGACCTCAAGTTCGCAGGCAAATATTGTCGGTGGTCGATGAACCGGTCGTAATTTTTTTTTTTTATTTCGACTCGTCTCGTCCGAGTGCAAAGAAGGGAAGATGGAAAAGGATCGAGGGTTTGGTTGGATACAGTATCCACGGCGTAGAATCAGCAGACTCGAGCCGATGGATACGTCGCTCATTGGCTTGACGAGGGTTCTTTAAATGTTTGTCTTGCTGAATCAGATCTATGTGGCGCTGACTAAGACGAATCTGATGTAGGAATAAATTAAACGTTAAGGACGTTAATTAAATGGATTTGTCGAAATAAAAAATTGTCGGAAAATCACGTCATGAATACGTTTCTGTTATGTTCCACACGTAACAGCGCTTTTTAACGATTTTTTTATCAACTCAGTTCTATTATTATACGCAGTAGTTCATCTGATAGCAAGGGAATTTCTTTTTTTTTGTAATGAGGAATATAAGTATACGTAAACATGAACGTTTCGACAAATAAGTCGGGTTGTCGTGCAACGTCGGTACGCCCTCGACGAAGTGCAGACTGCGAACTCAATGACGACAACGAACTCCCATTTATTCTAATTAGAGTTCGTTAAACCTGACGACCCAGCGAAATACGTGAAAAACGAAAGAAAAAAAAACAACAGGAATAACAATAAAAATAAGCTCGTTATCGTAACGTTGAATCGCTTTATTAACGTTTCACGAAGCAAAACGAGAAACTGCCGACGCGCAGATAGATAAGACAGTTCGTGTTTTTTTTTTTTCATTTCGGAGACGATACACGCTGACTAATCGAACCTGTGTATCCATCCGCCTCGCTCTCGCTTTGTTAGCAAAACAGTTTTGACACACGCGCCAAATAATTTCTCTTATCAACGCCGAGTGACTGAGCGTAAATATTAGGTTTTTTTTTTCTGGGACTATTATTATTATTATTGTAATTATTATTATTTCTGAATGCAATCCAGGCGTAGATTCAGCCGTCGGATAATGTGCTATGGATGATCAACGATCCATTATGCGATGAAAGACATTATGGTGATGAGGTGTTTGTTCATTGTTTTCCATCTTGGAATGGAATCAAAAGATATCAAGACAAAGACTCGTGAAATCGTTAAAAATGGTAATAAAATAGATCAGAATAATTTAAAAATCATCATTAAAACAATCGGATTTTCGCAACGGTCGGCTATGTTAAGGTGTAAAAGGACGAGCCCGATCGGACGATTTTTAGGGGTAACGCCGATTTTAAAACCGGTCAAGTTTGAGTACTTTAAAAAATCAGCGCGACCCCTAAAAATCGTCTGATCGGGCTCATCTATTTACACCATTTTACAGAGGCAAAATACTTTCAATTAGTCCACTGCCGCGATAATTGATTTTTTTCCGAAGCCAGGCCGATTCCGTATATTTATTTTCGGAGCATGGAAGCAGCATAAAATTTATTTTCAGAATGAAAAGAAGGAACGGCGATTTATTGACCTATCGGAACGTTGAATATTCGGAATTTCGATTCGCGCCCTTAATAACGTCGAATTAATTAAAAACCGACAGAATCGTGTAGTACCGAGTATATCGTTTCCAAAATAGCTCGATTTATTGATGAAATCACTGGAATCGTGTGATACCACTGTTCAGATAATCTTTTATGGATAATTAAAGATCAGCTTTGTGATGAGAGACATTGTCATCATGCGGTATTTGCATTTATACGAACGTGTACATATTTTTTCCTCGAAAATTGAGTAGTAACGTCATCAGAGCAGCAGCTGCACAGTTTTGTAAGAATGTATGAGGAGCAATGACGGATATAATATCAGGGTGGTTGTTATTTAAGTCATGTTCGAATTTTGATTGGGACGGCTCGGAAATCGATTCCAAATGCAATACAAGAGAGTTGAGCCTATTTTGAACCTTCTAGTCTATTTATAACCATCAACCCTAACCAGGTGAAGTTTTCCATTTAAAATACATGCAATTTTTCTACGTTTCGGTAATAATATTGGCAGGGCGACTAATTCTTTTTCAAACATTCCAATACCATACGTAATTGAGACGTGTGAGATTGCCTTTCACGATAAAAAAAATATATAGAACATCTGACGCCATATCATCATTTTTAAAAGTTATTTCCAGTATCTGAGGGCTTCGGGAACCTACCCCTCCCCCCTCAATTGATGTTGGCCACCCTACAAAGCCTTCTCAAACAATCACAATTAATATGGGCCGCCGAGACTCTCCAATATTCTCGTTATCAAATTATTTGATTAAATTGGATGATAATCTTCAGAGGAATAACGTGAACGTGGCATGAGAAAACCCGTATACGTATATTGTTTTTCGTAGAAATAGACTTCATACCCGTTAATTTTATATGGTATGAGATTTTCGCCGGAATTATTAGTCGTTTTGCCGTCATAATCACCAAAAGGTAAAAAAATTGCATGTATTTTCAATGAGAAACTCTACCCAGTTAAGGGCGATGGTTAGCATTAAACTAAAACGTTCGAAATAGGCTTAATATTTTTCATTTTGTTCTAGAATCGAATCTCGAACCGTCCCTAACAAAGTCCGAAAATTACCGAAATAACAACCACCCTCACATATATATATATCGTGTATAGTAACGAGAGCCATCAGTATAAATTATGATCCAAGGTTAAATCAAGCCGCAATTTTCACGACGATCATTCCAGTCCGACGATGAGTTCTTAGCACAGCATCAGTGATTCTCAAATCTCGATGTTGACGAACGTAGGTAGGATCGTCTAGTTGTACTCGCGTGTATACCCGGACCATCGCTGTTTATGCACCCCGATGCGATCTCTCGCTGGCCAACGAAGAAGACGACGACGTCAGCGTCGCAATCGCTTCGAGATCGTCAACTGTCCCGCAATCTTCCCGTGATTGCCATCTCGCTCGAACGATACCCCAATGGTAAAATCCATTGCTAGATAACTTTTCAATGATTCTAATCTTTTTGATTGATCGACGTGGTTTAGATCGATTGTCGTTATAGATAATAGCCGCAATTGAGAGAGTTGATCGAATCCAATGTAAATAAAGATTCGTTAGGGTACATATAAACAATCGCAATTACTGGATTTAAATTGATTATTTGGATTCACATCTGGAAACGAAAATATCTGAGTATTTTGTAAATAAAGGAAAAGATTTTTCATTGAAATGTCATGAATCCAAATAAAGTGAAAAAAAAAATAATAATATCAAAGAATATCGAACGGTAGATGTATAAAAAAACATTGAGATTGGTTGTAAATGAAATAAGACGAAGCATTGGTAAAAACAGATTTGGATGGATTATTTGCAAACAGAATTTGCTGACTATTTTGTAAATAAAGCAAAAAGTGTTTCATAAAAATCTCACGAAACAAAAAGAAAGTGAAAAAATAATACCAACGAACGTTCAATGATAGATAAATTTTTAAAAAAGTTGAGAGGTTTGTAATTAAAATAAGATGAAGCATCTGTAAAAATAGTCGAATCAATCAACTCACGGAAACGGATGAAAAAAAAAAGTGAGTTGAATCGATGAGTAATGCGAAGAGCCGGACGACTTTGCTTACGAGTTATTGGATCGCTGATTCAGGTTGTGCGCTCTCGTAATTGATGTGGAAGCCATTCGACTGGGTTTTAAAATGAAGTCGGACGGATAGATAAATATCTCGTCTAATCTCCGCGAGTGGATGGCTGAAGTTGGGTGGAAAAGTAGTATGGAACTTTACCAATACCAACCGCAGAAATGGCCAATCGATTTTCTTTATGTAGGACACATCGGGGGGGATGGAAGGGGAACGGGGCGAGGACGTCTCTTACGACATTCTGAAAATGACAAAACTAAAAAGCTATTTCGTAGCTGGAACAAATAATCGGATAAAGGCGAATCTCTTAACGACAGGCTCATATATCTGTGGTTTGGAGGTGAAACCGAATGAGTCCACTTTTATCTTTCAAGAAATGAGATTAAAGCAGGTTCTTGTAATTTAGATGATTAGTTTTTCAACATAGAGTTGCTAAAAATTCCCCATAGAGGAAGAAATAAGCGAGATTAACCCAATCAAATAAGTTCATCTTGTCGGAAAAACCGTACAAGTCCACCGTTTTTACAATTAAAAAAAAACAACAAGACTCACTTGTATTTTTTTCTATGATTTCCTTGAACTTTCCTATCGGTAAAATAGAATTTCGTTATTCGACAATGAATAATTGTCTCGTATCGGTATTAAAAACCAGATAAGTCCATGATTTGTAGGCAAAACCGAATAAGTCCGAAGTATTTTTTTTTATCCATAAATTACGGACTATTTAAATTTTACCGAATGCTATCTTGGATAGGAGCAAGAACGAAGTGTATCCTGATAATTATTATCCTTAGAATTGATGTGACCGCTGTGATAGAGCTTTTTATGGATTTTTTTTCGGTTTTGCCTCCAAGCCACAGATTTATCAGACAAAAAGTTCTAAGTTCTCTGTCGCGCTGGAACGGCCATGAAATTTGAGAACTCTGAAGGGATCGCAAAATGAACTGTAGAGGTTTCATGCTTCCAGCGATGGTTTTCTGACTGAATTGTGGGGTTGCTCGAGAGATAGGGGGCACAACTCCGGTATTAAAGATATCCCCGATGATGAAAATTCAATTTCAACTATTTTCAGTGACGTTCGTCGTAGATAAAAGGGCGTAGCTTTCGTCAAGAATTGAATTCACCGACGAAAAGAATGGATATATGATACTTTCGTTCGATGTAAAAGAGAGAAATCGAGATGGAAGGAGAAATATATAGCAGTGTGTATGCAAAGTTTGATTAGATGATGAAATTGAGTGAGTTCTAGCGGTCTGACTATAGTTTCGTACTGAACAAAGGCTGGATTGAACTAGACCGAAGTTTTTCGACTTTTTCAATGTGTTTACAATGTTCGAACACATTGGAATCAAAATGGTAAAAGAATTCTCTTTTCTTTCTATTTTTACACCACAATCCTCCTTTTTTTCGTAAAACAAAAGTGGAAAATGCATTACTAATAAAATTGTATTCCATATAAATTGTTTTGAATTTTTTAAAATCCCAATTAAAGAAAACGTCTTGAAAAATGGTTCTTCGATTGTGAAAAAATGCGAAGTTGTCAGTTGGAATATCCACCAGAAAAATCAAATTATGAATGCGAAGCAAAAAAAATGAAGAAAATTCGCCAAAGTCTCAAGATAACATAACCACATTTGCCATTGTGCGGAAGTTATTGATCCGAATTAAAGTCAGCTTTCCTCCATAACCCGCAAAGTTAATTACGTCGCTTAATCCGATCATCCGATGCCAAGAAAAACACAAAAGATTGCCGGGAAATATAAAAACTTTCTTCTCTTTTCGTACCTTTTTTCTTTTTGGAAATTATTCATCATTTTTCAATTTTTTTTCTTCCATATTATAAATGAGCGAACAATGAGGCCAATTTGGTTGAAATAGTCCATTGGAGAGTTCGCAAGGGAGAGTGGAATTTGTAGTAGCAAGGTGAGAGATACGGAGAGACGCGAGGGATGTAGAACCGAGCGTCTATAGAACCGTGACGTTGCGCAATCTCGAGCAAAAACGTGCCCGTCATTATTCAATTACGTTACGTGGCATGACGAAACCCCCGCGCGGTATTGAATAATTACAATCTCGATGTGAAACTGCGTTTGTCCGCTCGTCGGTGACTCTCACCGAGTTCCGTACAGACGTTTCGCTTGTAATGAGTGCTTCTTTGTACCTCATCCTCTCGGCTCCGTCCATGACAATAAGCTTGGAGCGAATTTAACCGTCTGATTTAAATTTCCATGCGAGCCACTCAAAGTATTGATTCGATTCAATTGGAATGTGAGTTCCCTGTAAAAATGTTATATTGTACATCGCCGGAAGATGTAAACATATTATTATTATTATGATTATGATTATGATTATGATTATGATTATGATTATGATTATGATTATGATTATGATTATGATTATGATTATGATTATGATTATGATTATGATTATGATTATGATTATGATTATGATTATGATTATGATTACGATTATGATTATGATTATGATTATGATTATGATTATGATTATGATTATGATTATGATTATGATTATGATTATGATTATGATTATGATTATGATTATGATTATGATTATGAATATAATAATAATTATTATTATTATTATTATTAGTATTTTAATTATTATTATTAGTATTTTAATTATTATTATTATTATTTTAATTATTATTATTATTATTATTATTTTAATTATTATTATTATTATTATTATTTTAACCGACACCAATAGGTGTGCGGTCGGAGTGCGACTCCGGCGGTCCCACGAGTTAAGCAGCAAATTTGCCGGCCAGTACTTGGATGGGTGACCGCCTAGTCGTTCGCCGGCTGGCGCATCAATTGGGGAGCGGGAGACCAGTGCCTTTGGGGCCCCGGTGGTGCATTCGAGGTGGAGTACTATGTGCTCCTACATGCATCACCGGAGAACCAGAGAAACATAGGGTCCACTGTACCGGCACGGGTTTTCTGCAGTTTCCCCGTGCCCACGGCAAATGCGGTACAGCGGTATGTCAAGTCGTCTGCAGACGCACGGGAGATAGCGGAGAACACGTAAAAAGGGGAAAACTTTGGAGAATACCTTGTAAAAAACTAAATAAAGTTGTGCAAGTAAAACTCTGATTTTTTTTATTATTATTATTTTAATTATTATTATTATTATTATTATTTTAATAATTATTATTATCATTATTATTATTAAATTGTCGTTGTTATTACGCCCATTTGTGATACAAGTCGTGAGAGAGTTTCATCGCATTTATGCCGTATTATGTAGGTACCACACCTACTTCTGTGTCTGAGTGAACGTCGCTGGTCGACTGTCCCTCCCCCGCGACAAGTCCAGGAGAACGAGTTGACGTGCCGTGATTTACCTTCAACCACTCCACGCTTTTCCGTGATCGATAGCACGAAAAATGTACACAAAAAGTGATATACAAACAGAAAATCTTAGCTTTTATATTGAAAACAGGAGACAAATGTGTTTTGATTTCGAAAAAAAGATTTTCATCGTCCAAATGGATCTATTGATGGATCTCAAAAGCTGAAAATAATCCAATTCGTTATCAGAATTCATGAATGCGGGTTTCGCTCAATTGCGATGGTAATCGGAGGTATAAAACTATTTTTTCAATCTTTTGAATTTTTATTTCTAAATAATATGTGACACGTTGTAATCAATTAAATTCAAAGCCCCGGATGTTCGATTGTGGACTTGATACACGTTATTTTCAGCCGAATAAAATCGTCGAATCTACAAAAATATTTTTATGAGGCAACACCGGTGCTACAAGATCCGCGAATGGCCTCATCATTTTCAGGGATTTAAAAATTCTTTCAAATATTCGAAGAACATTCAATTACGCCTCTGCACGATCGATCCCGGTATTTTCTCTATTTTTAGTAGCTTTTAATGTAAATCTATCGCCGATACACCGAACGAAGCGTGGGGAGGGAGACGGGCGAGAGCGGAATTAATTATACGAAATAGCGTTTCTCTCATAATAGGTCATCGACCGAAGTCCTTCAACCCTCTCTCAACTCTTACTTTTAATTAAAACCGCGCGCGCACACACACGCATACATTTATAAATCGGTGCTCGTTTTGCGCGGAAACCGGAATTAATAAATTTTCGTCTCGCTATTATAATGAAATAACGACTATAATACGAAATGAAGATAAAAATTTATACGGTAATATCGAAGCTCGGTAATCCGGAAAGTGCGAATTGAACGAAAGATAGCAGTGCAAAGTTCGATTTCTCACGGAAAACGTTCGAGCCACTTCGGGAAGAGATAACAGTTCTCGGTGAGGTTTACGATAACGATATACGACATTGGATATATAGGTTCGATATTTCCGCGAAGGAGTGGTACATTATCCACGCTTATGCTGTAATGTAAGAAATTTACGAGGATTTATAATGCAGCCGATAGCAGACTGTACAGTTTCAACGGTAAGCGGTGGGGATAATGTTGGCCGGGGTTTGGAGGGGCGGGAGGGGGGCAAAGGCGAAGCTGAAAACGTGGGAGGGGGTTGCTACAGTCATCACGTGCGATCGCCTTGAACAATAATAACCATGATCCAACGTTATTACACATTCGCATTTGCAGTAACGTCTACGTATCCGCTCTATCTATGTATGAATCTACTATATATTGTGCTGCGGACTGCGATCCATGGCTAATGCACGAGAGTCGCGGATTATCGTCCAAATGCAGATATACGCAGTAGTTCGATGCATCGCCATGGACAATTTACGATCGAACGAATGGCTTGGGATTTATTTTTTTTCGCGTCGAAGCTGACGGGAAGTCATGCGAAAAAATGTCGACGAATCGTGCAGTCGTGATGAGATGGATTTTTTTTGTTCTATAAAAAATAAATCTTTGGTTTCTTTGTATTATTAATTTTTTGTTACTGGTAAGAACAGCTGTGGTCGATAGATATCAACACCGAGAAAAGATTCTTTGCTTTGAAAAGTTCCGTTAGTAATTTATTATTATTCTGATTTATTACGAATTTTTTTATTGATGATTTTTATTCACATTCGAATGCGTAAGAATTTATCTGTGATTTTTTTTCGGGGTATTGTATGAAAAGGGTTGGCAAAAATTGGGCATGCGACGAAGCTATTTCGTGCAATAAGCTTAGATTTATCATTTTAATTCCTTCTGAATTTTTTATTGATGATTTTTATTACATTTGAATGCTTAAGAATAAATCTGTACTTTTTTCCGGGTATTTTACGAAAAGGGTTAGAAAAAATTAGGAATGCGACGAAGTTATTCCGTGCGATAAGCTTAGATTTTCGAAGCATGCGAAGTTGTAACGCGAGTCGTCAGCTCATGCGTTCATGAGGCCACGTGATCGCATTGGAGTATCGCCAATTGACCCCTTAACGAGATAACGCAGTTATTGCGCGTGTATGTACGAGCGTGCAGAATGGAACTAACGCTCATTCGTTTGTGTGATGTGTTTGGGCTTTCGTGGTTGTTCATCGACAGATTTTATTATACGTACGTATCGTACGTCACGGTATACATATATATGTGATATATCTGCAATCGGGCTTGTGATAGTAAATCACGTGAATGGCAATAACCGTTTAAAAATATTTCCAGTTGCTACAAGTTACAAGAAGATGTCATAAAAAATTAAATTGACAATGAGCTCAATTAAAAAATGTTTCATCTTCATTAAACTCGCATGACTCACTGCTGAGTCTCGAACAAAAAAAAAAATATTGGCTGGATAGCGAAAAATAGTTCGTTATTTTAGTTAATCTTTTAGCTGCGCCGAAACGTTTGATGTTCGATCGTTCCACGAAAAAAAAAAGATAATTTATAACCCATCGCTTATTGACGTTACGTTTGTTCTCGTTATCCGACGTTTCATCGAGTTAGCTGTATTTGACTTGTGCAAAGAAAATATTCACGTGCCCTAATTGTCGGAGCACTTAATCGGCGGAGCAAACATTTTCAAAGTTTACTTTCGATGCTTTTGCAAGAATTCTTTTTTTTTTATTGCCTCACGCATATGATAATGTATACCACGAATATATAATTGATAATTTTGCTTAATAGGAAATACGAATACAAATTTTAAAAAACTTAATATCCTCGTCCAAATCAAGCGAAAAAAAAAAAAAAAAACGTTGTTCGCGATCGGAGGATAATGCGATGATAAAATGTGAATTAAATTGAAATAACGGTATGTGAGAATAAATGGTTAAAAAAATGCTCATCCTGTTAGACAAGAACGTGCCACTTGTAAAGACAATTAGAAGATACATCATTGCCGATGGACTGCTCAGGCACCTGTTAAAACCTCGAGAGCACGAGTCTTTTCCGGCTGTCGGGTTGTAAATCCCGTTTTATTTCTTCGTTCTCTCGCGCACACACTTGGCCGTAAATATGCGAACAAACGAGCTTCCCGTGTGCGAGCGTGTGTCGAAAGAATCTAAGGTCGGATCTAACGGTCGGCCATACAGCATTTGGACGAGCACGGATATAGCATGTTCGATTTGTGAAACACAGAATTACCTGTACAAGCAGGATACATGTTTTAGAATTTTTCAAAATTTTTTATTTATTTTTTCTTTGCAACGTCTAGTTGATGGTCGCAAATGAGAAAGGGAAAGAAAAAACAATTGCGCATTGTTTCTTAGCCGTCAGACCTGTTCAGGTTCACCGTCGAATCGTGACAACTTATTTGTGATTCAGAATACTTGTTATGTTTCTATTATGATTGTACCTACACACACGAATACGCAAGCCTGTGGTGAAACTTGAAACGCGTATGTGTAGTATATGCGGATGATACACGATTGATGCACATGTTTCGATGCAGCGTCATTAATTTTGTTTGGAAAAAAAAGCTTCGAGGTCGTCACGATTGAGAGTAACGGGGATTATTATTGCTCGATTGGACGGTGCGGAAGTTCTGGGAAAATTATTTTTGTCGACGATGTTGTTGTTGGATGAAAATGTTAATACGTACGGGCTTACAATGTTCGTTAGTTAAATATGTCTTGCACACATAATCTAAGAGGGTAAATAATATATTTGACATAAGGGCGTAGCCGGGACCATATATTGGCACTTATGGGACAAAAATTTCTTCAAGTCTGAACCTTGAAAACTTATTTTTCTAGGAGTTATGGAGGGGGAAAGAAAAATCAAAAAAGGGGTTTTTTCTTCGAAAACGGCTCGACCGATTTCGATAAAAAAATATGTGTTATGCATCTCAATGGATGAATTCAAAGAAAATTTCGAAAAAAATATTTAGAGCGAAATAGCCGGTCTAAGTTTTCTTCTGAATTAAAAAAATTTTTTTTTGAGTTTATGTTTTATAGTGACACCCGCCATTTATCTCGTAAAGTAAGATATTTTTGTTGGTGAATTAGGTTTAATATTGTCTGTACAATAATTTTCTAAACCAAATTTATCTTCGAATGACGTCACATGGCGATAAATTTCAAGAATACCCCGAAAAAGCATATATCGCCGTCATACGTTTATGTTCTACCGGCATTTGGTAGTTTCAAAAAATTTCACTCCAATTCGACGCTATCCTTCGAAAACCCCATTTGGCAATCTCAATTATCGCGTTTCATTTCTTTTTTCTTCGTCTTTTTTAATTTCCTCATTCGCGTTTTTTTTTTTTTTTCATTCACTCGCTTTCGGGTGAGCAATGAAAATAGCGAGAAATGGGAAAGGCAGTATTTTCCGATTGTGCAAACATGCTCCCCGGGGGTTGGGAACGCGTTCACCCAGCAGCAAAGTCGTTTGTATTCTCGATGAGGCCACCCTTTCGCTCTGTTGCATCCCGTTTTTCATCCCCAACGTGCGCACACATAGAAATCGTCGCCGATACTCGAACAATTTGACATAGCTCGTACGTGAAGTACGCAAACGTTTCGATATCGACCCGTTCCCGATAGAGACGTCGGGGATGCGAGTTCGTCCGGGTTAAGGGGCTGCACGACCGCCTTCATTGCCACTACAACCGTCACAGACCGTCACGTCACACATGGATACTTCTGCAGAGTCGTTGCGTTTACGAGACCATGCGTGGAATTATAATTTAGCAAAAAAGTGTTTTTCTAAAAGTTTTTTTTTATTTAACCAATTTTTTTTTCGTTCCGTCGTGGAGGAGCTGTGTGGCGGTGAAAAATTATTGGAATTGGTTCCGTTGGGAATTTCACGTCAATATATTGAAAATGGGCGAAAACTTTTGGAAAACGTTCACGAATTTGCAAAATTCAAACGTCAATAACTCGAAAACGGTACGAGCTACAGCACTCGCGTTTCCATCATATGTGAAGTTTTATAATTCGACTGTGATATTTAATATTGTCGTCATAATTGATGGAGCCGCTCGGATTTAACAGCTTTTTAGAATTTTTTGAAAAAAGTCGGTTATTGTGCTCTAGCTTCCACAACTTTTGAGTTACAGGTCTAAATAATTATTTAGGAATAGGATTGTGATCATGTGGGTTGGGTTTCTAATTTGGGATGGATCCATTCGGAAGTTCAAGTTTTATAGGACTTTGAATGTTTCGAAAAATGTATGTTATGGCGCTCGGTGACGTCAACTTGCCGACTTGAATCCAGATCAGGTTCTAGAATATCATTATCAGTCCGTGCTACGTATTGGATTTGGCGAAGATTGGCAGGAGGAATCGGATTTGAAAAAAGTTCAAATTCTTCAAAATATAACCTTTTTTAATTTAAGAAAATTTAATGAGAATTATCAAAAGTTGTAGGCTATAACATACAAAAAAAAAAAAAAAAGTTTAAATTAACCTCAAACGCCCAATAATTACGTTAAATTTATCCCAAATTAATAACAATGCACGAAAAATCCAGAACTGTTTGAAATAGTTTTACATCGCCGGGTTCGTGCATTATCACACGCTCGGAGGAAGCAGTTTGCAAAGTCTCAACTTGCACAGCTTGTTTCTCATGTTTAATCGATAACAGATAAAGTTTGATAAGGAGCTTCAACGAGAAACTGACTCGCTGGACCAGTACTCATTCTCCCACCTGTACAAACAAACTCGGCAATGATTACTCTTTTATTCCTTCACTCGCTAAAGAAATGATCGATTACGAAAAAATTGATAGCGTGATTATTATATTCGATTATAATAACAGAACCGAACGAGGAAAGTTTGCATTTGCAATTGGCCGTGAGATAATAATCGATAACAGGCTGTGTAACAGGTGCAACTCGGCGATGGCGACTTCATCTCCTTTCCCCCTGTGTATTCGCCACATTGTCTCATCGGGGACCCGAGTCGTGCCGCCTGTTGGTTCCTCCCAGGTGGAATGTAGCACAGTGGAGAAGAGCGCGCGTCTGTCGAGAGAAATGTGAACAGCAGCTCGCAACGTCTGCGGTCATTGACCTCCTTCTATCTTTCTCCCTCTCTCTCTTTATCTCTTTCTGTCTCCACCTATCTCTCTCTCCCTCGGACTCGCTCTCTTCGGACGACAAGTACCGCCGGATGTTCGACTGCTGTCGCCCCTCTACGACCTCGCGACCGTCCGCCATATTGCCATTGCTTTCGCACAAAATTAAAAAAGTTTTGTTTTACCGCCCGCAGTTGGTCCTCGAACGAAACCTTCGATTCTTTGATAAGCTTTTTTGTCTTACGATTTTTTGTTTTCTCCTTTAACAATTTCATTTTTTTTTGTTTTTTTTTTTTTATATTTCGTGGTAGGAAATGGCGGCAAGGCAGGACGATTTTTTTTAAG
The DNA here is from genome assembly GCA_963971145.1 of Sussaba pulchella. Classification (NCBI taxonomy): domain Eukaryota; kingdom Metazoa; phylum Arthropoda; class Insecta; order Hymenoptera; family Ichneumonidae; genus Sussaba; species Sussaba pulchella. The sequence continues at coordinate 7,179,015 of OZ020171.1, read as the reverse complement.
GATTTTTGTAGCTAATTCCCGTGAATAGAAATGGAAAAATGATTGCCGAACTTTTAGTCTGAAAGATTGTTCTTTTTCAAGAGTAGACAGTCAAGGATTTGGGTCCCATTTTTTTTTTTTTTCACTTGTAGTTGTAGAAAAGAAAAATATTTTTGTGACTGAATGAAAGTGAATTTATGAATTTTTTTGTTCCAGTTTAGGTTTGTTCCAGTGAGAAAATTGTTTTTTCGTATTTCAATTGCGAAGTTATGAATCCTATGGATGTCAAATTGAAGCTGTCTTGATATACTCCCGAGAGATCGATATTTTTCACAAAAATCGAGACCCAGAAAATTATCTAATACACGAACGATAGGTATTAGTAGGTTCGGTGGCCGGTAAAATATACACGACCTTGTGAAACTAGAAATGGTCGAACATCTTGGTTGGAACCATCGTTATGAAACCCATTCAAAATACAGCCTTGCCGGAAGTCATAACCACGACATGGGAGGCTGCATTGCCAGCCAGAATTCGTGGGAGATTTGTGAGCAACGTCACAATTGATAATTAGCTCCTCGATTTTATAGGGAATTTATTGTAATGACTCCAAAAATCTATAATGAATTTTTTGGCAGATCTTCACGTTCCAAGGTCATTGGGGTCATTTCTTTGAAACGGAATCCATACGAGAAGATAGAAATTTTGAAGGAAGCAACTAAGCAGCAATAATACAAATACAATAATAATAATAATAATAATAGTAATAATAATAATGTTATTTTAATAATAATAATAACAATAATAATAATGTTATTTTAATAATAATAATAACAATAATAATAATGTTATTTTAATAATAATAATAATAATAACAATAATAATAATGTTATTTTAATAATGATAATAATGTCACACACAGAACAAATATGAATAGCTATAGGCATTACTAGCCATAGACACGACTAACCATGGATGATAGCACTTCGAAGGGTCACTGTCTTCTCACCACGGATTTAATTCCACCTAGTAAATTGCCATTCAGCCCCAATTCGATCACAAATATAAGTATGTATGCCAAAACTTAATGCGAGCAGCGAGCAGGACGTCCCAACAACAAACTGCAAATTAGTAAATTGCAAACTGCTTCTGCCGAATTTGAAACAATGTCTAAACTTCTCGGCGAGCAACTTTTTTTTATTAATTTCCACTTTCACGTGCATTATCTCAAATTCGGACGAAGCAGTTCGCAACTTTGAACTTGTAGCTAACTTCATCTTCCACAGCTTGAATTTATCACACGGCTCACATTTTTCTTTCGCATTTACGGTTATGAAATTATCTCCAAATATTGAAGACTTGCAAACTGCTTCCACGAAACTTCATGCAATGCACGAACTTCTCTATGAGAAACTATTCTTATCAATTCCGGCTTCCCTATAGAGAAGTTCGGGCGTTACCCGGAATTCGGAGGGAGTCGTTTGCAAGTTGTAACTCGCAGCTTGTTCGTCCTTCTATTGGGGTTAAGTCTTGAAAATTTTAAATCTCCCTAAAATCCGATTTTTTTAAACGATCTTCGCGAAAGTTCGTACGTAGTACGGTGCAATGGTGCTTCATACCTGTCGCGAGTTCGGGTTCAAGGGATTGAAGTTGTCGTGAGTTGCAGGGAAATATAAATTTTGCGGAAAATTCTAAATTCCATCAAATTTGAATTTTTAGAGGGATTCGGCCCAAATTAAACTCCCAACATCGATGAATGTAATAACTGTGAGCGTAAAAAAAAGTGTACACCTCGATAATTTATGTTTTGAATGCATTTACCCTTTTTGAAACTCTTCTGTTCCAGAGAAAAAAAATATATATCAGTTATCATCTGATTGTGAACAAATGGTTAATGTAACTTAAAAAAAAAAGAAAACCATAGAACCAAAATATCTATCAAAAAATAACAAAAAGTACTGCACTTTTCAGGCGTCACAAAAAAATATACAGTCTCGAAATACATCTGTTACACTGTTTTTGACACTTGTTTTGTTGATTTGCATGTACGTCTTGTTCAACAATCTATTAATATATTAGATATATGTATTTTTTCGAAATAAAATCCGACGAGGATCCAAATTCCGACTGATCGAAGTTTCGCCAGGTCGATGAATCGAATTAAAATGCTCCGAAAATAAATATACCGAATCCGCATAGTTTCGAACGACAATATTCCGACCGATCAAAATCTCGACATCGTATAGATAGGCACAGTGGCGTAGCTCCTTCAACCTCGTAACCATCTTCATGCGGTCCTGTCGAAACTTTGATCGGTCGGAATTTTCAATCCCACCCATAAAACCAAAATGCAAAGCGCAATTGAACTAAGAACGTCAAAAATCGAGTCGTACACTTTGTTTTGACGTTAACAGTATATTTGTGAACTTCTTTTTAAACCGATCACTCAAAATATTCAAAAACTACACAGACGTCCGTCACACATTTTTTTAAAATATAAATTTTACGAAAGTTTCGACACATTTTGGACGGGTTAACAAGAATAACTCGTTAACAATTTTCATAACCATCCCATCGTGGCCATAGCTAACTCCACGAGGAAGCACAATCATACGCTTCCGACGTGCCAACGTTGCGGGGAATTTTGATAAAATCAACCTTGTAATCCCAGACCGAGGTTCAACCACGAACTGCGTTATGGCCGACGAGTCGAAGCGACCTCGTTCGTTCGTTCGTGTTTGCGCGAGAATCCATTAACAGCGTTTTTAAGACCATGGAATAAATATTGATTTTACAAATTTGTTGGCCGAACGTTTGCACACCTGATAATCGCTCTGCGAGCTTATCGAGAATAAAAAGAAAACATGTACACGCATATGTGCGATCACGTGTTTCGTTCTCGAACGCATACACGACCGCACACGCGTTTGTATATTCGCGATTCGTTTTAGCTTTCGGCTCATTAATAATTCGTGCATTACAACGTTTGTAAATTTATGTAAATCCGATCGTTTGTTTATCGTGTTCATTATTACCGTGACGCAGGAAACTCATAGACAAATTGATTTGCTCCCCCAATTATTCCGAACAATTCGATGCAACGCTTGATTATATTATACGAAATAACATGCGTTATTTATTGGGTTGGGTAATAAATTCCCGCGTTTTTTTTGTGTATTATTTTTTTCCGCAATTTCGTGATTTGTTAGGTAAAGTATGTGTATGCATTTGCAAGTCGTTTTGTTGATCTAGAAATCTATATGCTTGAACTTTTTGGATTAACTAATTCTAATCAATTTTCAGGGTTATTAAGGGCTCCAATAAATTCTCCAATCTGAAAAAATAAAGAAGCGTCTAGTAATATAATGTAGTAGTTATAGTCGGAAGGAGGGCATGTTTTTAAAATTAAAAAGTCACAGTATTTTAAAGTTTGAAATGCAGAGACATTTTTCTTTTGATTAATAATTTATAAAACATGTCCAACCGAAAAATTGAAAAAACCTTTTGTCAGACTATAACTACTACATTACTTTACCAGATGCTTCTCTATTTTTTCAGATTGGATTATTTTTGGTGGAGTTATCGTGCAGACCATGGTTTTCAATAGTAGTTCAATAATACCCGTAAAAAAAACAATGTTCATATTTAAAAAATTCAATTTGTTTTCTTATAGTTGAAAACTAAATAAAGGATGTGAAATGAACAATTCAATTTCCATCACGATGTAACCTTCATAATAATTATTCAAATTTACTCAAAAAATTGAAGCATATAGGTTTATAGAGCAACAAAATTACTTGCGAATATATAATTTCCCCAACAAATCACAAATATGCGGGAAAAGAATAAAACAAAAAAACCGCGGGAATTTATTACACAATCTATTACTGGCGTTGAAAAAAATAACGCGAGAATCTCGATCGGGTCAAAGGATTCTCCGTTGTCGTTGGGTATTTCGAGGATTCACTCTCTCGCACGTTGGCACCGTTATAGCCGGTCGGCTCAAGTGCAACGTGCCAAGAGCGAGAGGAATCTCTCGTGTCGAGTATCCATTACTCGACTCGAGAATATCTTTGAGATTATAATGTTTGCGGAGACAGTCGCTCAACGATTCCGACGGTCATTCCGCCGTCGGTTATTCCGTGACGCTGCATGAACTCCGCGATGCTGCGCAGACCGATAGCGATGGCTTGCAAACACTTTCGATGAAAATGCACTGCGGGAGACGAAAGAAACGCGAGAAAGTTTTCATCTTCGAACGATCGAAACAGAGAAATAACTCAACAGTCGTTGATTCAAAATTTAATTCAATAAAAAAAAAAGAAAAAAAATTAAAATGGAGGTAAATATGAATAATAAAATGTATTCTTGGAAGAATATATCGTAAATTCATTGGTTTTATTTCGAGATAATTATTTTGTTGGTGTTTTTTTAACTGGCTATGTAATTCTCGATATTCGAAAGTTCAATCAATTCTGCTAAGTTAATTCAACCAAATCACTATTATTTTCTCCTACGCCGCTGCCGGTTGTGCAAATATTATTGAAAATTTAACAGTTCTTTTGGATAACGAATCTGTTTATACAGGAGAAAATTCGTATTTCAAACGTGTAAATCTGAAATTAATTTAAACGGCTGCGTCGAGAAAGTCGGAAACTCGAGAAAGTTTCCAACTTCAGGAAGATCGGATTATCGATGCACCGGTTCGGTCATTTCGAGTAACGAATTTATCCCGTTTTTTCCACCAATTTCGCGGACTTTCAAAAGAAAAAAAAAACAGTTTTACCGGCATTCAAATGAAACGTTCGTTGGTTCGATGGCGATAATAAATTTAAATCCCAAAAATTCAAAACGTCACTCACCTCACTCGAAAATCCCGTGAAAGACAAAAATAACAATAACAATTCACAAATTCACTTGACCAAATCCATTTTTTCCCGCCAAACCGTTCGTTCTGCAAATATTATTTAAACAAAACCCACAAAATACCCATAACAAAAATATCCCAGTCAAACTCTCTCCTCCCCTCATCAAGTCCGTTGTTATTACGTAAAACCCGCGAAAGAAAATAAATAAAAAAAAAAAAAAAAAAACCGTGAATTTTAATCACGCGCGAAATTGAATTTTTCGTTCCACCTTTCACAGCTTCGACGATTATTATTATTATCATCATTGTTATTCCCAAAACAATTTTCTCGAGCTTTTTTGCACGAAGCTTTTTCGAACGTTGCGTCGGTGTCGAGGGGGAAGGTTAGGGAAGGGGTTGATGAAACAGCGGTGCGTGTGTGGGTGGTTGGCTGGGCAACATCGTATTTCGTACATCCGCCACAAGCACCGCCGTTTTTTTTTTTTTTTTTTCAACCCCCTTCCATCGCATTTTGTTTTCCATTATTCCGGTCCGCGCGGTGCCGTGGGCCGGGCTTCAATCTAATCGTAGTCGCGGGTTTTGCGCGGCGGCTATTGGTAGTACTCGCGCTCGGTACGCGCGCGCGCGCGAGTTGCTCGACGAGAGAGAGTTCCAGGCTCCAGGGTGGAAGCAACGTCGAACCATACGCGGAGAACCCGGGGAAGGGTGACCGAGGAGGAGAACGTTCCGAGGAACGACGGGGCGAGGAAGGGTTGGGCGTCGGCGGCGGCTGGCAATATTTTAGCAGAGTTATTACCGAGTTATTCTGGAATTGATGGCCGCCGCGTAAATCATCCCGTCAGGATTGATGTACGAACGTACAGTACCCGACCCGTACACACGCGTACACACGCTTACACACGCGTACACACCACTCGCGCGCACGGTCAACGGAATTTTTCGGGTTGTTTTTTTATTTTTGGTTTTTTGGTTATTTTTTTTAATTCTTTTTTGCGTACCACTCTGCTCATTCTTCTTGTCCTTTACCGCGTTTTATCTTCTGTCCTTGGCTTTTATTCTTCCCTCGAGCCGGGCATCAGCGTCACGTGCAACGCCAACTGCGGGAAGAGCGACGGTGACTGCAGCAACGGCGGCAATACCGGCACCCAATAACAACCTGTCTGACTCAGATCGCGCAAATTTTTGCATTTAAAAATTGTCTTGGTACCGGAAGTAAATAATGTTTTGTTTTTTTTTAGGTGTTCGATGTTGCGTTTCGTTGATTCGATCGTTGACGACGGGTTTGTGGACGGTATTGAATTTTTAGTAGATTTTTTTTTTTTAAATTAAGGGCATTGAATGGGGAGGGTATAATGGTGTGAGAATGGAACGCTGAATGGATTGCACGAGGGCTTGGCTTTTAGATTGGTCTTTTGAATTTTTTCCTTGTAGTTTGTGTCACTCACCTGCGGTCTTCGGACGCGAGTTCAAGTATTTTTTTTTTTTTTTATAGAGAAATATAAATAATATGCAACGGTGACTTTAGCGTAGGAAATTCGCTGTAATTACACGACAATAATTGATATTATTCTCTTTTGTTGGAGGATAATTGAAACGAAAAAAAAACGTTTACGACGTATGCTGCTGAGGTAGCAATTTATTAGTAATGGATGAAAGAGAAATGATTTTTTTTCCAGAGACATTAGGAAAATTTTCAAACAAATACTTAACAGCGACCGAATTTATTACTTTAATCTATCAAAGTTGTGCGTATTTATTACAGGCCATCGTGATACGTTTAAATCTTTTTTTTTAAAGATCAAAAAAATTCGAAAATAATGTTTGAACGAATTATTAATTAATTCATCATTTCGAAAAATTTCGAAACTAATTATTGGATAAATTATTAATCAATTCCTTAATTCGAAAAATTTCGAAAATAATCATTGGACAAATTATTCATCAATTCATTATTTCACTTGATGAAAGTTGAGAGTATTCGTTACACGTTGTCGGATATAAAAATGATCGTTATTTACGTTTGAAGAAATTTGTGAAATTGAAGACATCGATTCGTCAGAACACACAGAGGCGTGGCACAAGGCGCGTGCTTTCCAGCACGCGTCATCGGTTATAGCGTAGTACGGCTCTTCGTATACGCACTTTGGTACTTTTGCCACGTCGACACTGTTACGTATTCCGATAACAAAGAGACGAATGGCTTCGGTCGGAGAAAAAAAAATTACTGGAAAAGTTGGACGTGAATATTAGGTTTCGTGTTTTCTTAGTAGCCAATAAACGGAACGAATGTCGACGCGTTTTTTTTTCCTTTTCAATCATAAAACTTCCGGCCGCGGATTGTATTGTGACATTGTATTCGTTGGGTATTCATAGAAATTCGTGTGAATTACCGATTCTCTACATTCCTGCATAGAAACAGTGGATATCATTTTTCTCATAGAGAATAGTTTTATTTTTACGAGAATTAATGGTCATTAATTTGGGACATCTGAAAATTTGTAATGTTTATATAAGAGTTAAAAAATGGTTTATATTGAGAAAAAAAAGGATTAGTACTCGTTGTGTAATTTTGCGCAGAAAAATAAAACGCACTTTTTCGTACACGGTTAAAACGCGGTTATTGTTGAAATCGTTGATAATTAAAATAAAAAAAAAAAGATACATATATTTTCTTACGCTTTCGACTAACGGATCCAGACTTTGGGTGAAGCTTGAATTTGGGGCACAGTTAATGCGTGTCGAATTGGATCCTAATTCATGGAGTGGTCTAAAAATAAATCACATTTCTAATTCCGCTTTAAAAACAATGATTAAATAAATAAATTCTCTGAGTAACAATCAATAATCGGGGCTTTAATTAATTACCTATTTTATGATTTATTCAGCACTATTACATTTCCATCTGTTCAACAGCCTCTAATAAATGGAGATTATTATGGATGAAAAGACAATATCAAACATCGATGACATTTCTCGAGACGTTGAAAAAAAGTAGGAAAACTTTTGTTGACGCAGAGAGAAATACACTTGCCGGAAATTTCGAATTCCTGGAGTTCAAATATTTGTAGAAAGCCTGTGTCGTGTGCAGGAGGGGGACGACGACGAGGAGGGGGGGGGGGGGGGGGGGGTCTAACGGTAGGGTTTGATGTTTCTCCGCGGCACGTAGAAACGGCAGCATCATATAAGCACAAGCGCGAGACGCGCGGTTGAGTTTTTTTTCTTTTTTTCCATTTGATCATTGAATTTTCTATTCAATTTCATCGCAAGAGCGCGGCGAAACGCAGGTGTGACAAGCCCGCAGGGGGTGCATACCGGTTCGTCGTCTCGATTATCACTAACAGCGCTTAAGGGACTGGACCGTCCCGAAATACTTGAATTTTTGCACTAAATTCAAATAAGAAATTTCAAGCTTAATTTTGCTTGATTTTAATTGATTGATTACGAATTCACAATTGAATAATGCCACTGATGTGTTTGATTGTACTAAAAATATTTAGAAAGCCAATCCTGTTGAATTTTTCTCGTTCGTATCTTCCACCCAGGTTTTATCTCGGGCCCTTCTAATTTGCTCCAATTCCACGAGGATCTTAGTAACTAGGTCAGCTGACAGTAGCATCGTTAGATCGTTCTCTTTTGAAAGTAGAGGATTTTCACATGTGCTCGTTTTTATAGGACTATATCCTTTTCTTCCGATTGTTAACCCTGCAGACAACGAACCCACGAATTCCAGTTTTTAAAAAATATCGTTTCGCCCTCACTCGATCGCTTTGTAGCGAATTTTCAGTTCGATATTTGAATTCAACCTACCATGGATCGTCGATTTACCATGGTCTAATCGGTAGAAAAATAAAATTATAAATTAGTTATTAAAAATTTACCAGTATAATTTGAACCAAAGACCCTGCGTGATTACAATGTCGGGAATAAAGTTAATAAAACCAACGTTATTTCAGGATATAATTTCTTATCTCTTATTGTCGTTCAGAATAGGTCGAGGGATCGTTGTTCAAGTTTAAGAGAGTGAAAAAGAGAGAGAAAGAGAGAGAGAGGGAGAGATTTATGGATTGATTGAATACGTTTATGATGCCCTAATTCGTACTGAAGGGCAAATGGTAGATGTAGTACAGTCATGGTCAATCAATATTGTTCCAAGAATAATCCGATTTACAATGAATGGAATAAATTCTATCAACTTAATTCAATTGATATTGTTTGATTTTGTTCAATCATTATTATGCTAAGAATGATTCGATTTATAATGATGTTCACTTGACTTAGTTTTAAGAATCAGTCAATTCACATGACTAGCCGTATTGCGGAAACTCCTAACAGCAGTCATATTGAAAGCTCGTCGTTGACTATTTGCACGAGGTAGCGCCAAGAGTTCATGAAGCAGCCGAATTCTACATAGTGATAGTAGCCGTGTTACAAAGATTTGGTGCACATTTCATTGAGCCTAAGTCGAGTGAGTATAAATCCGAATCCTAGATTGAATATATATGAGTCTTACTAAGCCTAGGTTTAATTAGTATAAGTTTGATTTGTCTAGGTTGGATAAGTATGGCTTCTCCTCTCTCGTTTTTTCTTCTTTTTTTTCTCTGCCCTTCGCTTTTTTTAGAGAAAAATAGAGAAGGAGAGAGCGAGAGAGAGAGAGAAAGAGAGAGTGAAAGAAACAGATAGAGAGAGAGAGAGAGAGAGAGAGAGAGAGAGAGAGAGAGAGAGAGAGAGAGAGAGAGAGAGAGAGAGAGAGAGAGAGAGAGAGAGAGAGAGAGAGAGAGAGAGAGAGAGAGAGAGAGAGAGAGAGAGAGAGAGAGAGAGAGAAAGAGAGTGAAAGAGAGAAAATAAACCCAGTAAGCTTCAAGAGCATAAGACCATCAGGAAAGAGTGTATATTATATACAACACAAACGTAGTCGTGGGGAAGACTTGGTCCGACGAGGAAAGACAAGTAGGGAGCAACAAGTGGTGTCTGTCGCGAGGGTGTTAGTCAGGCTGTTCGGTATAAGCGCCACCGGCAAAGCAGAGGCACGAGTAGAACGAGTGTAGCACGAGCCACGAGCAGCCACCCCAACGTAACATCAGCACGGCACCGCCACCAGCTGCAGCAGAAGGAGCAGCAGCAGCAGCAGCAGCATTTCCTTTCGTTTTCTCTCTTCCGCTTCCGCACGAAGCCAACACGCTTCGAGTCGTCGGATGGTCAAAGAGCAAGAGAAAGAGAAAGAGAGAGAGAGAGAGAGAAAGAGAAAGAGACAGCAATACCGAAAGGGCCCCCAACGGGTTCTCTCAACCGCCTTATCCAGCTTCCGGACAGTTTGCTCTCGTCTTTCGCGCGTCGTCGTGTCGCCCTCGGGGGCCGGGCGAGTCTGCGCTGCTGGGATTACACGGAAGATCGTAAGACAACTATCGCTATCGCTGTCGGGAGACCGCACGGAAACGACGACAAGGGAATTCGCCCAAAGTACCTGCACAATGACTCTCAAGTTTCGCCGCTGTACGTCGCCACTCCGGGCTCGCACTTTAATCCGATCTCATTCGAGAGATCACGGTTGGACCTTTTTTCTCGTTCCCTCGCTTGCGCCCTTACCCCCCGCCCCGGCTCTGACCGACCGTATGGAAATTTGTATGAGTTAATTCAATGAATTCGCGGGAAACGCGTTAAATGGATTAATTATCTTGTTGGCTGGCTGCGCACAGGGTTTGATGAAGTATTTCGGAGTTATTCGAACTATTCGGCTTTGGTGTCGACCCTTTTGGATGAGACTTAATCCTACGAAACGAATTGTTAATGAGGGTGCGATATTTTTTATTCCGTATTTATGAATGAATGGGATAAATGGGAATTCTGTGGGTTGAATATTGCGGGGCAGTCTAATTTTCGTGGATAATTTTTGGTCAATTACGAGGGTGGTTTGAAAAGTTTGTGAAAAAAGTCCGATATGTGGCACAACTGATGCATATCGAGGTTGGATTAGGTTAGTAGCATCTCTTGGAGAAACATACTTTCAGTTTCGGCCAGATCGAAGTATCGAGCTGCGTTTGGTTTTCGTTTGAATTCAGTGAGTCAAGTTAGCAAAACATCTATGCAAATCGCGGCAAATCGCCTCTGGAGACTAAAGTGTACCGTTTTTTCAGCTGAGAAAGTTATGGTGACTTGATTTTGGGATACGCAAGGGATACTCTTTATCGACCAATTTGGAAGGAGATAAAACTATTACGGGAACATACTGTTTATCCTATATCGCTTTATTAGACCTTTTAAGAACCTGAGCTGCAGGAAAAACGCCCAGGGTTTGGTACACAAAAAGTGTGCTCTTCCATCATGACAATGCATCTACTCGATCCTGTCCAGTTGCGGTCGCAAAATGAATAGATTTACGGTTCTAACTCCCCCCCCCCCCCCCCCCCGGCTCGCTCTCACTGTTCTCCAGATTGAGCTTCCTCGGACTACTATCGGTTTCCCAACACGAAGAAATAGCTGGCGGGAAAGAGATATTATTGAAACGAAGAAGTGATCGCGGAACCAAGTGCCTGTTTTTTACCGTTCGAGTAATCTTATCGTTTGGATGGGATCAAGAAATTAGAGCAGCGTTGGATAAAGTGTATAAGCCTAGGAGAACACTGCGTTGAAAAATAGAAAAGATTTATCCTAAAATTTTGAGCACTTTTATTTTCCGTATAAATGCTTCTAAGTTTCATTGTGCAACAGTTATACTCGAATGTGGGGCATTCAACTGTGATATTTAATTGGGGACAATGCTGCTAAGAGATTCGACTCACCGGCTGCCGCATCCAAGCCCCGGATGGTCTCTGTAAGAAGAAATAATAATTAGCTGAAAACGAGGAGTTTTTTCTTAATTCGATGGGAAAATATGTGTCACGGAACTACGATAATTCGACTTTTATTTTCAGAATTAAAAATTGAAACATGGAATTAGTTGGTCTACCGAGTTTGGACCAGGTCCAGTGACGTTAAGGAATAGGCTAAGTAACAAACGAGAGGGTGAAATAATTTTTACCAACGAGCTTGTTGTATCTCGATTCTTTTTTTATGCTCTACAATATCTTACATCCTTTATTTTGCAATGGGTCATAAGATTGTATATATGAGGTACTTCACAGCAAACCGGCAAGGCTGGAACCTGACCGCTTCCGGTTCGTTTCATGGATTTTTCACGGCTTCCGTTCAACCTTTAAAACACACTTAATTTTTCGCAGAATCATTGGACCACCTTAGAGCTCGTAAAAAATTGACAAATACCCCCTTTAACCAAGGGTTTAAGTGTACTTCGCCATTATCAAAAAATTCTATTTTATTTTGTGATTTCAGTAGTTCGAAAAGAAAAAGGTTTCCAAAGGTTCAGGAGTTTCGATCAGTTGGTTGGTGGTCATTGATGGCCTTTCTGGAACATTCGCTGATCACTTTATCTTTTTTTAATCAATGCACAAAAATCTGCATGTGAGAGCAATCGCACAAATGGTTTTTTTTTTTATTTTCCTCAACGATAACTGTTCGTTGAAGAATTCAGTCAATGCGCAATCGATAATAATCGAGAATATCACAATAAAACATTTAGTCGTTCCTAACTTTCCCAGAAAGTTAATCGATTAAATAAACTAATATAAAGTGGAATTAGAAAAAAAAAAGTGCGCTCGGCACAAACTCGGTACAACGCCGCAAGGACACACGTTTAAAAGTTTGATAATTCCACTTGTACGTCACGAAATCCTAATTAAAACAGCAAACTTTCCTCGCCGTTGATAATCCGGCGAAAACATTAATTGGCGGTTATTAATTAGATCGTGCGATGGTTATAGTTTCTAAATATCACATGAATTTCGTTTTCACACATTCTATCATTCAGGATATACCTTTTCCAGAACGCGGACTCTTCCACATTCGTGGGTTATAAAAATACATAGCAAATCCATTTTTAAGAACAAATACCGTCCAATGCTACAAAAATTACCTGCAATTCGGTCAAATTACCTCCACGTGCTTCCGAAAATAAATGAGTAAATGAATAAATAAATAAATGAATAAATAAATAAACAAATAAATAAATAAATAAATAAATAAATAAATAAATAAATAAATAAATAAATAAATAAATAAATAAATAAATAAATAAATAAATAAATAAATAAATAAATAAATAAATAAATAAATAAATAAATAAATAAATAAATAAATAAATAAATAAATAAATAAATAAATAAATAAATAAATAAATAAATAAATAAATAAATAAATAAATAAATAAATAAATAAATAAATAAATAAATAAATAAATAAATAAATAAATAAATAAATAACTAAATAACTAAATATCTCAATATCTGAATCTTTCCGTTTTGACAATTAGAATCCGCGCGTGACTTATGCGGGCAAAAAAAAATATTCCCGTGCCATAATTCGCCATTTTTTTCGTCCTCGTGAAGCTTTTGAACAGAAATCTATTTATCCGCTGTCTCTGTCTTCACTTGTCCCGCTCGTTCGAAGCTTCGGTCACGGAAAAGCAATAGCCAGTTACGCCTAATTGCGATCGTCCTTTCCGTCATTTCGTTGCCAATCCGCGTTACGTGCGCGAGGGTACCGATGTTCGTGTGTGATACACGCGCCCGGATACCGCCGACAGATACATCGCGGCGTTCCACACCTTCGTGCCGGTGAATCTCACCGAGCTTGCCGAGCGTCCCCACGCGCGGTACCATTACCTCTTACGGATTAGCAGTTAGCCATTAAATAACGCCGATAACAGGCAATTTACGAGGTCGTAAAACCAAGGGACCTATTGCCAAACCATTTTCGATAGCTCGCGACTTGACACTACGCCACCATCGTTCTCGTCCCACAGGTCGATGGTGGAGCGTGGATGTATATGCAGTTATATGTGTCTATACATATAAAATATATATACGCAGAGAAAAGTTGCCTTAGCGATCTCACTCACTCTGGAGTGAGTTCGCCAAAGAGCCCTAGAGTGGTGCAGCCGCTTAAGTATAGTAATATGCGAATTGCTCTCGTATTACTTGGTTCGGTCACTTATACCCAAGTAAAAAAATAATGTATGGTCTACATGTTAACGATATATGGAATTGAGCATATAGAGTTTATATACAGTCTATATAGCTCTAATTCAATAAAAAAATGTGATAATGAATATAATAATTAGAAAAATGATAACAATATATAATTTTTGGCAGTATAGTGTAATAATATATCCAAAAATTATACATAGTCTACATGTAAACTATATATAGAATTGGGAATATTTAGTTTATACATAGACTATATACATATAATTTTTTCACTTGGGTATCTTGCTATACCGCCCAATGCTGCGACGAAATTAATCACATTGAAAAAAAAACATTTACATTGATTAGGAACTTGCAGTCATACGAATAACAAAATAAGAGGGTTTGAAACATCAACAAGGCCGGTAAGAAAATTGTAGACAACTTCTTTTGACGAAAAAGGAAATATTTAATCAAAATAAAATGAATTATATGGACATTCCTCGGTTATGTACTGAAAAGTTTTTCAGACTTTCAATTTTAAATCTCTTTTATTTCGCTTTGGAAAAAGAAAGTATAAAATGAAACACATTACATAAAGGTTCCTCAGCTATGTAGTAAAAAGTTAGTGAAGAAAAAAATAAACATCCCAATGGCGACCTCATGCATGACAGGATTCGTAGAATAACTGTATACAGTTAAAACAAAAATGCATTCACACGTAAAACGGGTACCACGCGTTTCGATCGCACGAAGATAGTTGAAGATGAAAAAAATCGACGAAAAATGAGGTACTCTCGTGCATTGCGTAGCACGGGAGTTGCATTCGATGACGGTTGTGTGCCGAAGTAAAAACCCGAGAAATAGACCAGGCGATCGTATCGGTAATACAGGCTTGAGGCGAACGGTCTGACCGGTTTGCTAAAGCGTCGCTGCAGGAGTTGCTTTCCTCGACCGAAAACCGTAGTGAGCAGGTCAGGTTCACAACGCGGAACCGGTATGGAGGCTGCGAAAGAAAGTGTGACTTGATCTTTGTACACAGCGATGCGCGCGACGCACCGGAGACCCAATTAAAACGCTGACGTGATAAACCTCCGACGTAATTAGCACCGATAAATTGAGACATTGTTCGTTTGTGCTTGGTAGTGAGGCTAACTAACTAATATACGAATTCGTAATGTCGTTAATCAGAAGAAATTGAATTTTCGACGCTCCATCGGAAAATCAACTTTGTCATATGGTCCCTCTGGTGTTCGAATTACGCACTGAAACCCGTTGGCTCTTCACAGCACAGGAGAAGATCAATATTCATTCAACGATATTAAATATCTAATAAAACCTATTCTTAATAGAATGTCCCCAAGTTGAGAAATTATATATTGTTCATACATAAACTATGTATGGGATTGGGCGTATATAGTTTATGTATAGACTGTACTTAGGTCATGTAACATTTTTTGTTATTTGTTTCTCTTTCTTTTTTATTATTATTATTTTCCACAGTATATAGGATTAAGCATATGTAGTCTATGTATAGACTATGTATAATCTTAATCCCATAAATGATTCATATACATCGACTAGGTATATATCATTTTTTTACTAGAGAAAATAATTATCAAGATTTAAAAAAAAAGTAAAACAACTTAAAAAATGGACTGAGTTATATATTTTAGAAATATAGAACACAGAAAAACTTCACAAAGAAAAATAATGTTAATTTAAAAAAAAATGATCATACTTGAAAAGTTAATCAAAATTGTGAAACTAACAATTAACATTTTTTTCACCATACAACTTGATAATAATCTTGCAAATTTACTCGGTTTTCGACGCGAGCAGGGCGCAGTGAGCCCTTAAGTACGTGCGTGCGACAATCCTTTTTTCTTTCGTTAAGCAATGAATATAAAAGAAAAACGAAGAACGAGACTTCGAGTTGGAAAAACGTGGCTGCACGAGAGATTGGTGCGCATGCGTAACAGTTAAACCCGTGAAACCATATCTCATCGGAATATTATTATTGCTTTCTCGCGAATATTAGTTCCGAGTTGTGATTAATGTTACCGCCCGGTTGAGGCCGCCAGGCGTCACGGCAAGCAAATGAAAAACAGTCCATCATCCGTTTCTATTGGCCGCCCCCAGGAGCCTTATTGGCTTGCCGGCTTTTCTCCGCTACCGGGTATTAGCATCGCGGCTTTGTGCCAGTCTCGCGTTTTACCATTTTCGGCGGTTGTCGGTGATTATATTTGTCAGCCCTTCGAACGTCTGAAAATGAAAATCCGTCCGAGTTACCATCGTAACTCTCACATGGTAATTTCGCACTTGTTCGATGAATTAAAAAATGAAAATTCATCCTAAATTGCTTGATTTTGTCGTTGTTGTTGCAATTCTGAGACTTTGCTGGATCTATTTTAAAGAGCAGTTGCTTCGCATTTGACAACAGAAACCTCCGACTAGCTAACCCGAGTCGTGCTCCGTCTTCGTACTTCGTTCTCGTCGACTCGAAGTTTATCCTAAGCCCATACGTCTTAATTCGATTTCCCGAAGTTTCGGGTTCGGTTGAGCCAAGCCACGAAGACGAACCCCGCGGTTAGACTTGCCGTCTGAAAGGAACCACGGAGCGCGGAACGCGATCGTTCGTATCGGATTATACGTTTGTGTCGTGCGGCTCTTGATTGCAATTACCAGAAATTATATTTCTCGACGTGAGCCGAAGCTTTCGGAGTTCTGGAAAGATCCATTCCAGTCACTACAGAGATATTAGAAATAATTATGACAAGTCGGATCATCGGTCAGTCGATTTCCGAATGAAATAATTGTATACATTGAACGTTAAATGTTGCGATGCATTGAATGCTGAGAGAGTCATGAAAGATTGATTTGTTATTTATATTTTGATCAACGACTTTTGGTATGGAAAACAATTTTTCCTTTTCGTCGCTTTCCCCAGTTTTGTGATAATATGACAGAGCAATCGCAATTTTTTTGTTTATTCGAGAAAATGAAACTTCTTTTATGATAAAGAATTTGTCCCAAGGGTCTACTCACGTTTGGACGGCAGTCTCGTATTCCGTACACAAAACATTGGAAGTATACAGTTGAAGGATAAATTTTCTTATCAACACATTTTATTTATTATAACTTTATACTTTGATGATCGCATTCAAATTTCATGTTGCTGGAAATTGTTGAATGATGAAGGTAATAAGTTTCTTCCGCTCGCAAATTGCCGGTAAAATCGCGGTTTTTAAATGCTCGAAGGGCCAACGAAAAAATATTCCAACCCAGAGAAATTATGGTCGTGTAAGAAAAAGGTCTCGTCTCTCCGGATTTAATCCTCTGTGCGTATATAAATATACATACATAATAAATAATATACATGTAAAACTAAGCGGAAAGAGTTGCGCGAGAAAAAGGTAACCCGGTTGGCCGACGGCCAGCCAAACTCGTATTTTACCTTATGCATACCCGCTGGCAGGGTCGTACCTTTAATACGTATCGCGTAGAGTGAAATATTGCAGCCGCCATTATCGTGCTGTATAAAGTATAACTTTCGGTAAAAATCTCCAAAACCCGGTAAAATTGCCAACCTCCTCGCTGTATATGCGAAGACCTCGGGTGGAGGGCGAGGGACGGAAAGGGGTGACCTCCTTCGATCGAGTTATTCCACCGTCCCGTTTGCATTTAAATTATTCAAGAAAAAAATTGAAGGCAACTATGGCTTCGCAGCGACATAAATTTTGGCAATAGATACACACACACACACATATACATATATATGGGGCATTCCGTCGCAAATCATCAGATTGAAAGCCTTCTATCCGCCGATGTTGTCGATGATTTTTTTTTTCAAATTTCTTTTCGACCCTACGACCTCACTAATTTTGTTTTAATTTTTTGAATCCGCCTTTTTCCTCGCTGAACCCAATTTTTTGGAAATGGAAAATGCCTAAACAGCAGTTAACTATTGATAGATTAAAAAAATCGGGTTGGGTAAGCAGTACGGTGTATCTAAAAAAACTTAAAAAAATAAAATAAGTGAGGTCGTAGAATCCAAAAAATACTAAAAGCAAATCATCGACCGCATCGGGCGATAGAAGAGTTTCAATGCGGCTATTTGGGAAGGAATGACCCATATCTACGTACCCTTGAAAAAATAATTTTAGGGCGAGTCGAGAGTTGGACAAAATGGGGTCCCGGAAGGTTCGTACGATGGGTGTTAGAATAACAAATGGGAAAAGGGGTTCGAGTTTGTGACTCGTGACGTGTAACACACGACATTACGATATCCCTGTGCACCCGAAGTGCTCGTCATTCGTCTCCATTTGCTACTATGTACTACTATGACTACTACTAGCGCTCTTGCAGGAAAATAACCAAACTCTTTTAGCTCGCAACTGTGGACAGTCTGACAGATCATACGTACTTGAAAAGGATTATTTACAAAATATCGAATAAAATAAATCAAAGAGAGGGTGTGACGAATAGATCAGGGCGAGAAAAGGGCGGGGTAGAAATATTTTCATACGACTATATCGAAACGAATCGTGACGAGAATTATACCAAGTACGGCACCTTACGAAGGATAAATTTAATATCGTGCATTCTGCTTACCGACGATTTTATTCTACGTATATTTATTCACCCTTCCTGATTCATTTGCATATCAAATTTGCAGTCACATTTACATATAAAATCTCGACAGGCGTAATATCGAAGAAACTCCGAAGTATACATATTGGATCGATATATACCGTGAAAAATTTCAACGCAACCACTTGTTATATCACTGAAAGGATCAGAAACTTCGAGGTTAGGTTGGTTACTATTACGTCAGGCCATTCCACGTTTTTAACGGATTGAACAGTTGAGACATGCATTTTTTTAATCTAACATTATATTACCGACAATGGTTCGATCTTGTAAGGACAATAAGCGTTGGACTACACCTGAAAACCGATCCGAATGGACCGTTTTTTAACGCCTTTCGAGTTGCAATCTGCATAAAATCTACACGGATATACAAATAGATTATACAGGGCGAGCCAATTGAACCTGATGGTTTTTATTTGGGTTTTACCCGACAGAGTAGTGATCTTGAAGGTTGTTGTTGGTCTCATAGTGTTATCCTCAAGTGGAACTTTAGTTGCAATTCAACTTCAGGCCCTTCAACATTGTGCGTTGGTGGTAGCGAGCTTAATTTAAAAAAAATGGATCGATGATCCTCACTCATCTAAATTCCCGTCAGAATTTTAACGTCCCACCCCGTGGAGCGGTGCCTCCCCGTAACACCTTATCATGGGGTTCTCGCGATGGGTTCATAGCTTCCGGTAGACTAGGGTAGGACGTTAAAATGCTAAAGGAAATTGCGCTGAGTGAGGGTCGTAGATTCGTTGTTTTTAATTAAGTTCTTTACCCCCAACGTACTATTTTGAGGGATCTGAAGCTGCATTGCAACTAAAATTCCACTCAAGGAGAACACTATAAGAACAACGAAAACCTTCAAGATCACGCCCCTGCCGGGTACTACCCAAATGAAAACCATTAGGTTTCATTAGCTCGCCCTGTACTTGTAGGGTTAAAAAAATATCATGTTCAAACCAATTGAATTGAGTCGCCTGAAAGTAGATCGAGTTCAGCCGACTAAGTACAGTTGGCCCTCATCTTATGTGAAGACATGACGAGACGGAAGTCGGAATTGAGTCAAAATCATGGCATGCCGTTGAATCCGTCTGTTCGAAGTAGATATACATATATATAGTCGCGAATGGAGAAGAGAACTCGTAAAGGAGAATAGAAACATTGGAACTAACGCGGTGGAACGATAGGGGATGTTGTCGGAGGGCTCAAGTTAAATAAGGGCGAGGGCAGTGAGCCCCCACTTTGAACTCGATCAATCCACCGAGTTCTTTGTTATATACGAATCTGGACTATGGCTTCGACTGTTTCTTCCTATTTGATCGAGGTTGCATTGTTTTATTTATTTCTTTATTGCAACGAACTCTGATTCGTAGTTTCTGCGATATCGTGTGGGTCTTAATCGTTTCTTTTTCTTGCCTGCAGAACCAATCTGGTTGGGGCAACTCAATTCAAGGAAATGCGCAGGGAAATGACATAAAGAAAAATAAAGAATGGTCAAAGAAAAAAGACAAACACCTTTGCCAAGTAGTTAAATATATTTAATTCTATTGTCTATCCAACGGCTTGATCTGATGATCAACATATTCGCGAATAAATAACGTTTGTTGAAGTATGTACTATATCAACAGCCAAGTACCAGCAGTACGTAGCCCAAACGACAGTGAAATCGACAATTTCACACTTTGTCTTAGGGCAAATATCCGATAAACGCCTCATCGAGATTTGGAGCTCGCAACGGAGCACGTGGCCGTGGAACTTTTGGCGATAAGTCGGATTCTATCCCACATCCATCGGATCTGTGCATCCTCTTCTTCGGCAATTTAATCCTGCGCGAATCCAGTCGCTTACGATTATGGACACGGCAATGCATCGATTCGCAAAACAACACTACGAGCGCAAGTATAATGCCACCAGCCACGATGGAAAGAATCAGTGCAACCCCGGAAAAGTTGACAACGTTACGTGCAGACTCGACGGATTGCTCCGTATCGAAATAAATCTTTTCCATTTGGCGAAAAATACCGTTCTCCCTGAATCGCTGGATGCTGTATCAGGAGAACGATTATTAATCGGAGCATTTTGTCAATCGATGCGTCCACGTCCTATATCGACTTTGTTGTCGGGTAGAATAGACGGATTCCTTAATAAATTTTGCTTCGATGAAATAACTAAAGAATCGTGTGGGCTTACTGGTAATTCACGATTTCGGTGTATTGACTGCCAGCAGGTAACGACAATGCCAACCTCAACACTTCGCCGGTTTCGATTTGCACAACCTTGCACGTAGCGTTCGGGGTGCTTGCAGGAAGTTCGTTTCCGTAGAAAGCAACCTTCTCGTTGCAAATCTATATCGAATTAAAAAATGATCGATCAGCCAATGGGTTGTGATTTGTTTCATTGAGCTGTCTATGATGTAAGATTTATGCGTACCTGCTCCCATGCGTTTTCCACACTTTGTGGAATATAATCTTCGACATTGATTAATTTAAACATTTCTTTTTCCGTCTCACTAGCTGAGGCCTGAATGGTAGCGACAATATTTGTGAGTGTATAATAAGGCTGCGCAATTCAAGCAAGAAAGTCGTTATATCTCGTTTACGGAAATAGGGAGCCAACGACTTACGTTAACGTGGCTGTGATTTTCAAATTTGGGTTGAGGCACCACTTTGTAAGATCCATCCTTGAAAAATCCATCTACATCCGAGAACGGTAAATTGGAGTGAGATAGTGTGAGTGAACTAATCAATTTGGCGGAATATGCGACGTACGCGAGGACCGCCGTAATATATATCGAAATAACGGCTATTCTCCTCGGTGCTTCTGCGGGAAATTCTGCAACGAGAAATTATGAAAACGAACACAAGATTTAAAATTTTTGCGAGCAATTTAATGTCCTCACTATCGAGCCCTTGCTGGCAGAATATACCCCACACGCCAATATAATTTTCCAAATAGAGCGACCCCAACGATTTCGAACCGTCTCGTCTTTTGATGAGCGCCAATAGCAAGGGTGTAGTGATTACCAGACCAATCATTATCATCCAAATCTCCAGTGAAAACACCTTTGAGCAGTAGAAAAATGGTAAATCCGAATTATGTTGTGTCGCAACCGTTTGTACATCCGATCGCAATTTCGTTATTTCATGTACCTCAAAATGCGCAAGCCAGTGCCCGCGTATGCGATCGGGTTGTCTGATGAACAGTTTCATGGGCGATGTACTCACTGGATAAGTATAATCGATGGCTGTGAGTCTGAGTTCTGTCATAGCCAAACCAAATGACGAAAGATCAGCCTTTCCTTGCGTTAGCAAACCCATGGCACCCGACCAACTATTCGTCGTTGAGTTATATTCACCGTATGTGTCAACAAAAAGTGTCTCCGCGATTGTGAAGTTCATGGCACGTTGAAGTTCATTAAAAATTGCTTGGACGAAGCAAAAACCACGATCAGAAGTGCCACCTTGAATTTTCGACGGCTGGAAAAACGTTAATCGTATGCCGGAATTATTGTGGATAATCTGGGAGAAGTCATAAACTGACTTACCTCGAACATGATGATGCGCAGACCCGTGCCACGAACATCGCTCCGCCTGGCATTGAAACCCTCGGTTGATAATAATTTCAATCTTTCGTTCGCAGTCCAGGTGCCGAAATCGTTGATTTCCGTACGATTACCATCGACGGACCACCATTCGTGGAGCACAGGAGCACCGCAGCAAAGAACCAGCATCAGAGTGTCAAGCCTAAGACGAAACGGATTTCCCAGAGGACGACGGCAATAATTGCACAACTGACTGTCGGCATCTCCGTGAAATATTGCCAACCAAATCGCAGACGATTTACTCATCTTTCGACTAGATCTCTCTATTTCATTGAACCCGGAAATATCGTCGAGCGATTTGAAAAAAATCAATACAAGCGGTCGGCTTGTTCGTTGCCTGTAATAATTGAGCCGCCTGTCCGGATCGGCGACGTGATTTATCAGTGTGAAGACGCCGAGTTCCGAGAAGTTACGGAATAACCGGTGGGTCATCGTGTATGTTTGTATACCTGAGCACAATACGGTAAACCAATCATTCATGAAATTTTTTTTTTGAGAATACCGATAATTTTTTTTTCCTACTTGGATTTTTTTCAAACGATACGAAAAATACAGTCGTCGCGCTGTATTTGTTGCGAACGTCGGATATAAGGGGGACGTATCCGTTATAATCGGTATCCATGGAACTGACGTAGCTCGTCGTCAGTATCAAAACCGCGAGTAGGAGATGCACCGTCGATCCCATGATTTTCGTCCCCACCGTAGTTTCGCGTTTTATAAAAATGTCCGTGTATTCTATTCACGTTTTTTCACTTATCGTCGATACTAAAAACCACTGGAAGGTAATACCGGATGCGAAGTTCCAACGCTACTAAAATCTCACGTCCGAGCCACGCGTTACTCCAGTTCGACAAATCCCGTTTTGATTGTCATTGCGCATAATGGACACCTCAATCCACGTGCGGCGTAGTTCCGGGTGAGTTGCCGGACAACGGCATTGAAGAAACGCCAGGGTGGTACATTTAATGAGTAACAAATAGAGGACGCAGCTGGTTTGCTTGATTGACGCCGAAAGAAGTGCCAGGGAACGTATACAATGGTCAGGGAAAAAGGAGATACACCACGACCCGATATTTCAATAGTGCCTAGTCAGCCGCTAGATCTGATTACCAACATTCGCGCAAGCAATCACAATTTATTTAAGGGAGATGAGTCAACCGACATTTTTTTTCGTGTGATACAATCAATCTCAATTCTAATTTTATTCCATATCCAAAAAATAGATTTACTTAGCTATCTTTTCGAATTGTTTCAGAGCTACACAGAACATCTGAACGCCGTGAGATCAATCGCACAATTTTTTACTTGTCGTAGCTTTCGGTCCTTACGACGCAACGGATCTTCGATTTTGACGTCTTATTTCTTTCGTAACATACTTTGTGAAGATGTGAATATGGATTCTTTTTCTTAATGCTCTCCGAAAATTGTAGCAACCTATAACGGGCCAAAAAGAAACGTTTTTCTCATTTCTTGGAAGAACAGTTAAATAATAGGTAACCATAGCTTTGTTTGACCTCGCATCCCAAATTCTCTCATTTAAACCAGAATGTACTCTGCTACAAGCAAAATGAGGCGTCGAAATCCAAGATCCGTTCGGTTCTCCGGTCAGAAAGCTACGATAAGGGAAGAAAAATGTACTGTCGGGAAACGAATTACAAAAGGAAAATTCAAAATAATTCACTTCTCTGACGTATTTACGAAGCTTTCTTTCTTTCTCCGTTTCCCTCGGTATTATGCGATATTGTCCTATCCTTGGTGGGAAAATGACCAGAAAACGAGAGTAAAATATATAAAGAAATAGAAAAAACTTCTTTTGTCAAAATCAGTGATAAAATCGATAAATTTTCAGAGCATGGAAATTTGTTGTGATATTCTTATTTATAATTTCGAAGAAATACTTTCAATCGGATAATGTGAAAAATCAGAGAAAGAGTTATGTATTGCAAGATAAAATCCACAAGTACTCGTAAATGTCACTGCGATAATTGTCATTTCACTGCACCGCTCAAAAATAAACGTTTCTCATTTCGTTGGCACACGGAAACTGTATCAGATTGACATCACAATAATTACGAAACGTTTACGGTAACCGGTGTCATTGTGACGTAGATATTTCGCGTGGAGGCTGTCGATAGAGCGTATTCGTGACGCAGCGCGGCGCGGTAGCGGCCATAATCTGCCTTATATTGATTAGAAATAAGAAACGTGTGGTCAGTAAGTCGTTACCTTCTAAACGCCGCAGTTTTATAATACACATTTCGGTCGCAAGCCCAGGTTCCACGATAGTATTTTTATATTATTGCGAAGTCGCGGACGAACTTGATAATTGAAAGATGGAAAATATTACGAAGAAAAAATCAATTATAATTCTTTTTTCATCCTTTTACAGCTTACTACCCGATTTTGGATGACAATCTTGAAAAATCAACAATCCATGAGGATTTGAATACAGTTGTGAATATAGAATAATTTTTTTATTTTCGCTACCGTACTCAAATGTTTTAAATATAGAATAATTTTTTTTATCCACAGCTGTACCCAAATTTTCATGATATTTTTATTTTTCCAACAATCGCGATCAAAAATTTGAAGCGTAGAAAAAAATTGATTTCGTTAAATTTTAGATTTAATTGACGATTCCGTGCTTTATTTCAAGAACAATATTCGATAAACGCTTTACCGCAGTTTTGATTTCGCAACGGGGCACAAGGCCGAGGGGCTTTTATCGATAAGTCTGATCTTATCCCACATTCATCGGATCTGTGCATCCTCTTCTTCGGTAATTCAATCCTGTGTGAATCCATCCACCCACGACTATGGATACGGAAATATATCAATTCGCAAAACAACACGACGAGTGCAAGTATAATGCCACCAGCCAGAATGGAAAATATCAGTGCAACGCTATAAAAGTCGACAACGTTACGAGCCGACTCGACAGATTGCTCCGGATCGAAACGAGTCTTATCCATGTCATGAAGAATACCATTCTCCCTGAATCGCTGAATGCTGTATCAGGGGGACAATTATTAGTCGGAGCATGTTAACAATCGATTCGTCCACGTTCTATCCCGACTTTAAAGTCGAGTAGAATAGACGGATTTCTTAATAAAGCTTCTTTTGATGAAGGAACGAAATAGTAATGTGGGCTTACTGGTAATTCACGATTCCGGTGTACTGACTGCCAGCGGGTAACGCCATTGCCAACCTCGCCACTACTCCGGTTTCGATCTGCACAACCTTGCACGTAGCGTTCGGGTTGCTTCCAGAAAGTTCGTCTGCATAGAAAGCAACCCTTTCGTTGCAAATCTATATCAGATTCAAAAATGACCGATTAACAAACGAGCTTTGACTTGTTCCATCGAGCATCTACGACGTGAAATTTGCGCATACCTGCTCCCATGCGTTTTCCATAGTTTGCGGAAGATACTCTATGGGTTTCATCAATTTCATCATTTTTTTGGTTATCAGACCAACTGCAAACTGCATAGTAGCCATCATGTTCGTGAGTGAATAAGGAAGGCCGAGTAATGTAAGCAAACAAGTGATTATTTCTCAATCACAAAAATACGGAGTCCCAACAACTTACGCTAGGTAATCCGTGACTTAGATATCTTTGCCGGACTGCTAGCTTGTAAGTTCCATCCTTACAGAACCCATCTAAATCCGAAAATGGTAAGTTGACGTCAGAAACTGTGAGAAAACTAATCAGCTTAGCGGTATACGCGACGTACGCGACGACGGCCGTGATATATATTGAGATAACGACTATCCTCATTGGTGCTTTCGCGGGAAACGCTGTAACGAGAAATCATGACAACGAACACTAGATTTATATTATTTTCGAGAAATGTAATGTCCTTACTATGGAGCCCTTGCTGACAGAATATACCCCACACGCCGATAAAATTCTCTAAATAGAGGGATCCTAACGATTTCGAACCCTTTTGTCCTTTGATGAACGCTAATAGCAAGGGCGTAGTGATTACGAGCGCAATCATTATAACCCATATCTCCAGTGAGAATACCTTTGAGCAGAGAAAAAATCGTAAGTTGGAATGATTTGTGTCGCAACCGTTTGTACATCGGAGCGCAATTGGGTTATTTCTTGTACCTTAAAATGCGCAAGCCAGTTCGCGAGTATGGGATCGGGTTGTCTGATGAACAGTTTCATGGACGGTGTCAACACTGGTTGAGTGAAATCGATGGCGGTGCGTCTAGGTTCTATCATAGCCAAACCAAATGACGGAAGATCAGCTTTTCCTTGCGTGAGCAAGCCCATTGCACCCGACCAGTTATTCGTCGTTGAGTTATAATCACCGTATGTGTCAACTGGAAGTATCTGGGCGGTTGTGAAATTCATGGCACGTTTCAGGTGATCAAAAAATGCATTATAAAATCGATGAGCACGTCCATGACTGATGCCACGACCCTTCGAAGGCTGAAAAAACGTTAATCGTATGCCGGAATTATTGTGGATAATCAGGGCGAGGACCGACTTACCGCGAATACGATTATGCGCAGACCAGTGCCACGAACATCGCTCCGCCTGGCATTGAAACCCTCGGTTGATAATAATTTTAATCTTCCGTTCGCTGTCCAGGTGCCGAAATCGGCGATTTCCGTACGATTACCATTGACGGACCACCATTCGTGCAGCACAGGAGCACCGCAGCAAAGAACCAGCATTAGAGTGTCAAGCCGAACACGAAACGGATTTCCCAGAGGACGACGGCAATAATTGCACAACTGGCTGTCGGCATCACCGTGGAATATTGCCAGCCAAATCGCATACGACTTACTCATCATTCGACCAGATCTCTTCATTTCAACGAATCCGGCAATGTCGTCGAGCGATTCAAAAGTAATCACTACAAGCGGTCGACCTATTTGTTTCCGTTGATAATTCAGGTGCTTATTCAGATCGTCTGCGTGAGTTATTAGCGTGAAGACGCCCTGCCTCGAGAAGGTACGGAATAACCGGTGGGTCATCGTAAATGTTTGCATACCTGAGCACAATACGGTAAACCAATCATTCATGAAAAAATCTGTAAGAATACCGATAGTTTTTTCTACCTACTTGGATTTTTTTCAAACGATACGAGAAAAACTGTCGTGGCACTGTATTTGTTGCGAACGTCGGATATAAGGGGGACGTATCCGTTATAATCGGTATCCATGGAACTAACGTAGCTCGTCGTCAGTATGAAAACCGCAAATAAGAGATGCACCGTCGACCCCATGATTTTAGTCTGCACCGTAGTTTCGCGTTTTACAAAAATGTCTGCGTATTTTATTCACGTTCTTTCGCTTATCGTCGATACTAAAAGCCACCAGAAGGTATTACCGGATGCGAAGTTCCAACGCTACTAAAATCTCACGTTCGAGCCACGTTTCTCCAGTTCAACAAATCTCGTTTCGGTTGCCACTGCGCACGGAGGACACCTCAAAATAGGTGCCGCGTATGTAGGTTCGGGCGATCAGCTGGCCAACGTGATCAAATAGACGCCCGCGGGGTGCATTTAATGGATCACAAATAAAGGACGCAGGTGGGTTGCTTGGTAGACATGGGGAGCATTTGATCGATAGCATCGAAAGCAGTGCCAAGAAAAATATACAATGGGGAGGAAAGGGCGAACACTGCTGCCAAGTAATCAAACCAAGGCTCAATCTGATTACTAATATTTGCTCAAACAGATATGATTTATTTAAGGATATATTGTATAAGAATTCAAATGACGACCGTACGTAGGTTATACGACGGAAAATTAACAATTTCGTAGTTTATTTAGCGATAATATAAACGTTGAACAAAATTAACGAGCTGGCCATCGATTTTCACAATATTGCAACTCATAACTGTTATTTTTGGTTCAACTATGCTCCCGAAGAGAGCGACCCTTTCGCTGCAAACTGAAACGGTCTTAAAGATTGAGCAGACCTTCAAAACCAGACCTCAACGAAGTCAAAGCTATTCCTAAAAGATACACTGATGGATGAGAGGCTGCAAAGACTCATCAACGCAGAAGTGACGTGTTAGGAAAATTTGAAGCGATTGAATTAAGCAAACCTAAATGAAAATGAGGCGGTGAAGGAGGAGAAGACGTAAAGCAGGTAGACAAAGTGGACGGGAAATTGCGAAACGTACGCGTTTGTGACGAAAAGAAGCACCGAAGACGCGAGCGACTCGGGGGATGAAAGTTAAGGCTATTACGGGGACATCGTGCGAAAAGATTTTATGGGGCTGCAGTGATGTGGCATAAATCTTTCTCGTTGATAATATGGTACGTTTTCTCTCCCTAAGTTCAATCTCACAGCCGCCCCGCAACCCTTCACGCTTCTAAAGACGTATCGAACGCTTATCTAACAACATATACACGCACTTCATTGCATCTCACGCAAACAAGGTCAACGTTAAACAGCCTTTCTAACATTCTCAATGCAATACAAATCCGAAATAAAGTCTGGGAGAAACAAATAGCACCGACGTCTTCATGCAGCATCCGAGCAACCCCATACATCTTCATCGCCGAGAAAACACGATGATGCATGTGTATTCGCGATATCATGCGGTAACGGTTGAACGGAAACGTCGAGCCTAGCCGGGGTAATGAAACACAGGGCGTATCGTAACTTTTCATGATCAAACTTACATTTTACACCCTGGAAGTTAGGTGCTGTTTTCGAAATGTCCTCGTAAACGCCCCAGACTCCGATTCATCCACTACCGTTCCGCCATTTCACCCGATAGCCCGCCATTTTGTTGGTCACAATCGCTCCTTACCCTCCCCACCGTCCTCCCACCCTATCTTTGCCAGGCCACAGTCACGGGCTTGGAATACTTCGAGTTTTCCCGAACAGGATCAACTTGGGAAGGACCTTTTGTCAGGGTATGATAAAATTACGGGATTTCCGGTAAGCAGACTAAGTCCACGATGTAGAAGACCAAGAACTGGCAAGGGAGGGGGGTAAACGAAACGTATTACGAGTGAAATTGGGGTCACAAAAGTTGGACCGGCGCGCTCACATACCCCGGAGACGAGGGGAGATTGGTGGATCGAACGATAGTGGAGTTTTGTGAAGTCATAGATCTGAGATTACATAAAAGTTTTATGCGTTAGCTTAGCTACGATTGGAAAAGATGAATCTCTATTGCCGCAACATTGATCATCAAAAAAACGATGGTGAATGAAGTTTTATGGTTCATTACGCGAGTGTGTTTCCGTTCTTGATCATTTGATCGCGTGATTGAGCAAGTTTTTCGCGATTTTGGTAGAAAAGATTATTTCTGGTGGCAATCAGGGTCAGTAGGGCGGTCTGGACGCTGTTTCTGAACTTTTATATCGTCTTGTTCCATTAGAAAGAGTTGGTTCATTCTGAATATGTATTTTTGAAACGATTCGGGTGTTGGCCAAGGACTAATAACTCGTAACTTTTTCGTCACCGAAAAACGACGTCCTCCGCGACGGGCGACGTATTGTAGTCCTTCGCAGCCGGCGAATATTCGCGAATTAATAAAATATAAAGTTTCGTACGATGTCTATCGAAAGCTGAAATAACTTGCCGCCGTCGTACTAGTTTCGCGGCTTCTTTGTTCTCTCGTGTATTCACGTTGTTCCGTCCATTCTCCTCCGTTCCACGTGTATGTACGGCTCGTAAAAAAATGAAAAAGAAATTTTTTTAAATATTCGTGCTTCGCAATGAAAATATATACGATTAACTCGTTTTCAATTTTTTTTTCCTCCCCACTCGTTACTTCACATCCACCCCGTTGCGTCGTTCTTTCGCGTTTTGTTCTCTCCGTCGGTTTTGGCGTGCATAACTGGATTTCCGACGGCGCGTACGGTTCTTGTCTGCGAGCGAAAGAACCAGGATGAGCAAACAAGGAATATATAAATGTTGCAGCTCGAACGTTTACGTTTTCAATTCCTCCCCCAAAGCGAAACGTTCGGGAAAATATCATTCCGGAAAACGTCGACGGCCTCGCGAATGAAGGATTGGAGCAAAAAGTACACGAGAATGAGAATGAGCGAGTGGGTTGAGAAAAAAAAAAGCACGAAACATTGTCACGGTGGATATGAAATTTTTAAATAAGCGACGACGCACGTACAGTCAGAACGAGTAAATGCATAAAAATCGATTTCTTTTTACGACCAGCGATGAATGTGAAATTATTGCGAGGGAATCCAATTTTTTTTTTAATAACTGCCAATGGAGAAGTTTGAGATGTGCGGCAATGGATACTTTTATTCGTACTTTTCTTTCTGTAGCGATTCGTACGAGAGAAAAACAGTAACATAACAGTATTAAGATCGTATTGAATGTCTCTCACACCCACTCTTGTATAATTAAATATGAGAAGGTAGATCGATGTATAATTCACGAGAGTAGAGACAAGAGCGGGGAAAAGAATAAAAACGATGGAAAGATTCAGCATCTATCGAGCGGCCGCTGCATAATCGAGCCAGCAGCACCGCAACGGTATAAGTTTGTGTCGAAGACCGGTTCTTCGGATAATTCTCAAAGAACGAGACAAAAGGAAGGAATATGATAAAAAGGTAGCCAATTCCGCGAAGGCTAAAAACGTTCTGAAAATAATACTTCGTCGGGGAAGGATGGTCGTGTGCATTGTTCGAACGTCGACAAACCTATCACCGTTCGGATCTAATCTCAAAATTATAGGCTGGGATTGAAAATTCGATAGAAGTCGTAGTTACTTGAGGTATGAAACAAAAAACATGCTTTCGTATTGCCATGTTTAAAAAAATTGTTTAATGAGGCTTTTTACTGTTTTTCTTCTGTATTTTCTCTCAGAGTTAAATATTAATCGAAGTAGCTGCTCCAAGTAAATACTTTTACGAAACCATGAGCAAAAATAAACGAAATTCTTTCAATACAACCCTAAGTGAAAAAAAAGATATAAACTATATAAAAACTTGCCAGTCGTAGTTATATGTTTTTTGTATGCAAACTGTACGAAATCCGCATAGAATCCATCGTTTATTTTTTTCCCACTTGGGACACTTTCCTAATTTGCTCGAAACCAGTCAAATTAACCAGACAAATTATTTGGTCAGTCAAACAAGCTTTTGCAGGGCTGCAAATACTTTTCAATAGGTTTTATTGGACCGTTAATGCTGTATCGAAGACGCGACTAAATTCTTTATTTGAATGAATATCAATTATGGTGCATCGTACCAGTGCACAGGAATTTTTTTCAATACGTTAACCTCCTCCTTTCCTACTTGTACATACGGTTAATGACGTCTGCATTATCGAACACCGGAAATGTTCGATATAATCTATCGTAAACTTTTCATCTCTCATATAATTCGTCAATAATGACTCTCGTGTTATTAAAATTGAACTGAAGCTCAACAAAGCTCATACAGAACTGTCGACACAAGATATTGCATTCAACGGATCATTTTGAAAAGTACTGTTGCCTTGGATGCGCAGGAAAGAAGACAAACGAGACAATAAAAAAGCAGGTAACGAGAAAACAGAAAGGGGCAGTGAAGTAAGGGTAGCTTCGACAAAGCTGCGGGGGGAAATGGTGGAATTACGCGAATGCAGCCGTAATAGCGGAGAAGATTGGTATAACGTGGTTGTGGAAATGGAAAGGTATGGGAAATGTATGAGGCAGCGCTTTGTGTGGTGCTCCGAGTAATTTAGATTATCAGGGGCGAATAAAGAGCTGGTATTACAGTCAGTAAGCCACGTGTCTGTTCCGCAATGACCTCAACTGCTTCTCCAGCCCTTTTGGAGACTGATCAGAGGGATAAGAGGAAGAAAGAGGAGAAGAATCCATGAATGCTTTCGTAACAGATTTATCCCCCATGAAAAACAAAAAATGTCCGGTTCTATTTCGCTAAAATAGTCGTCGCCATTCCCAAATTCTCTTCCTGATTTATGAAAACTAACCCCAGCGAAGAAATAAGTCGTATGAAATTCCCCAGACGTTCCCATTTCTCTCGTGAGCTGCCCTTCGACGTGGGAATCATGGACGAAAAGGGGAAACAAGAGGAAAAAACGTTTCGCCGCAATTTGTTCTCATGTTTAAGCATTCTGCAGTCTTCTCCGACTAGAATCAATCTAATTCATCAGACAGTATTATCGAGGGTTACGATCAAAGGTCATTGTCGTAAGTATGGCGATAAGGTTCCGTGGGATAAGGGATATACGGGGTCGGGTCGAGGGGTTCTTCGAGAGCGGGGCGAGGGGGTTGTCAAGGTGACGGAGGTCCTTATCAATGTATGGACGAAATGGATTCATCGATCGAGCGACAATGTCTGATGACGCGTAACAGGGGGAGCAGCTAATTTTTCCCCTTCTTCTTTCCACCACGAGTTCACTTGCCCTTTCAGTTTTCACCATTTCGCCGTCTCTTGCCTCTCTGTACATGCGTGAAAATAAAGAAAGGAACGATCCTGTGTGTGTGCGTAATCGATAAAGCAATGGAGATAAAGTGCACGATGAAAAAGGGAAAGGTTGAGGCTGAGGGAAGACTCTGTAATCCAAGTTTCACTCTCGAATTCTTCGAATGCGTTACGAAAGAATGTATGATTTCAACTGGCACGATGCACACTCGATTGTGCGACATAGTTGGTACGCATTACGTCCGCGACGGGGAAGAAGGACCGCCAGGAGGAGGGAGGAGCAATGGCAGAGGAGAACGTGTACGAGAAGGGAGACCTCAAGAGACGCCGGGGTCTATGATACCGATGCTTATTCAATGCCCGTCGAATGAATAATGGGCTGCTAGTGAAATACGTCGGGACATAAATATTGTATCTGGAGCGCTATACATTATCCCGTCTTCTCTTCCACTTCCCCGCGGCCTCCCTCTCTCATCTTTTACCTCCCTTTGCCCTTGTCCGTCTCTCCCACTCGTTTTCCATATCTAAATCATGGCTACCCCTGTAGAATCCATTATTCCACGTTCCTGTCTCGCTTTCTCAACTTCTCCACCCGATAATTCTCCATCCCACCCGTTCTCTCGTACGTTTTAGCACTACCACCGCTGCAACTTCATCGAATACCTTGTGGAAAGATTCGCTCTACGTGATTCGAAATGTTGCCTCGGGGATTGAAGGTTTTAACGATGGCATTTGTTTATTTGCGAAGCTTTTTTGAATTTCGTTCGCTTTCTTTTTTTTTGATCGATGGAGTAAATGAGGGGGATGTGATCGTCGTGACCCTGGATTTGGTTGTGAAGGTCCTGTCG
Source organism: Sussaba pulchella (assembly GCA_963971145.1). Taxonomy (NCBI): domain Eukaryota; kingdom Metazoa; phylum Arthropoda; class Insecta; order Hymenoptera; family Ichneumonidae; genus Sussaba; species Sussaba pulchella. The sequence goes on along the minus strand of OZ020171.1, from coordinate 7,145,683 downwards.
TTGGAGAAAAACTTGGTGACGTCAGGATCGTGACCAACGGAATGCGCGGCAATATTTGGAAAATTTGTATCGGAACACGGGAAAAGGAAAAGAGGGAAGACTTTTGGGGCAAAAAGCGATTTCGATGGAATTGCATGCAAAAATTCGTGAAAAGAAAGAACGAACGAGTAAACTCATTCGATGCAACCTCATCTTATCGTACGATTGCTTTATCTCTTTCTTGTTCTCCACCTCGAACTCCGCCACCTCCGCCTTCTCCACCTTCTGCTCCCTCTCCTTTCCGGCGCGTATTTCCAAAACTTCTTCGTAGGAATTATTAAACTTTCAACCAAGTCGCTTAACAAAGTTTTGCACACCGACAGGTAGAAGGACGAAGGAAGGCCATACAGAGGAACGAAGCGAAAGAGGTGGAGGGGCGGAGAAGGTATGGAACGAAAAAGGAGAATACGAAAAGAAATAAGCGGAGGAACGGTGAGGGAAGGGAAGTTACTTTCTTGAAGAAATAAAAGTTGATGGAGTTCTCAACCTTCGTCTTCTCCCGTCGTTCCTTTTCTTCCAACGTTCCACATTCGTTGAATAACTTTTACGAAAGTTATTATATCTTCATTTACTATTGGATGTTATCTAAAATTTCTACGACGTTACAATATTTTTTCATCATTTCCACGTTTCGTAATTGGCGCGGCAATGGATGAAATCGAGATCTATTGTTGGAAAAAGAATTTTATTTGATTATCGTCGGATTTATTTGTTTGATCGATTTCGGAAATGAATTTGTATAGGAACAACGACGATATTTAAGGGTATTTCCGGGAATTCGAGATAACTGTTTAATTGTGAAGGCGCATGATATAATGACATACTGGGACACAGGATCTTAATTGGAGTATTTTAAAGCGCACAATCGTTTAATTATCGTCCGATTTATTTCGGAAAGAATTCGCTAAAAAAATATATATTTGAGGGATACAATTTCCGGAAATTTACGATAATTGTTAAATTATTACGATGCATTATATAATTACGCTGTGGTTGCACAGGATTTTCCATGGACCGTTTTAAAGCGCACAATTCTATTGCTCCAAGTTGCAGGTGCAGGTAGTTCAGTTTATGTAAAGCTTGCTCAAAAGCGCTGCAACAGTACACCCGTGAGAGTGCTCTGTACAACGGTCGTTGTGCAATGACAGTCGCGCTTTGTCTTAATCCATACAATATACGTACGGTAATTCCGAGTAAGATCCCTATTTGATTTCTTTTAAGACGGAATGCTTGATATGATCGTTAAAAACGCTTCAAGTACGGAAATCAATTCACTTTTCTGATAATATATTTCAATGTATATCGTATGCAGAACTAAACCAAAAACCATTTGGATCTCTAATTTGGTTGATTGCAATTTCTTTTCTTTTCTTGGCATACTTCACGAAGACTAATATGTATCGAAATTTGGTGCATCGCAACGGATCGAACGCTTTCGCAACTTACTCGGAAATTAATCGTCCGGACATTCGAAAACGCAGCGAGCAACTCTCTCAAAGTTGCCACAGACGCATGCAGCACAGAGCCCTCCCGAGTCTGACGAGTACCCACAACTCACAGTCGTCAGGGTTGGCGGACTGGATTTGCGATCATTAATCAAACCGGTGTAACCGATTTATCTTAATTCTATCTCGTAGCGAATCGATCCTTCTTTAGTAACAACTGTAACTATGTACATTCAGGCCGATACGTTTGCACGAAAATCCAGTCTTATTTTAGCGCGGCCAACGCTCGTCAACTGCGCATACACGTCACCCACTTATCTATTATCTCGTGGTTGGAAAAAAAATTTAATGTGATTTTTTTTAACTATTAACTCCCACTCGAACTCGTGTCGCCACTCGATCCGGAAGGTCGGGAACGTGCGGAATAATACACACGCGGGGTTCATTTAACGATGAAAGTTATTCCAAGATCTCGAAGCAAAACGTGTTGCACGAATTTTCTTTATTTTATTTCTCCCAACCGCAACGACATGCACACGGATGTGCGCGAACTAGTTATAAAACTCGGGCATTAAATAAACATTAGGAAGCTTCGTGCTGCTACGACGCAGCGGATCTATGTGATATTGCACCGTACGAATATATATTATACGAATATATACTTTTCTGGGACAATGCGCTAGCGAGCAATGTGAATTAAACACGAGGAAATGTTTGTCTCGGTCTTGGAACAAAATTCGTAATTATAGTGTGTACTTGTCGTCACTATTTTTATCCCTTCTCTCACTACCACTTGTACGCGATGTGTACAACGATGTAAAAAAAATTACGCAAAAACTAGACAATGGAACAATTGCGAAGTAGAACAACATTGCAATGTGATTGCGTTTTTTTTTAGTGCACCGTTGACGGTATTTTTCATCAGATAATGCGTCTATTTCGGGAGTTCTTGTAGAGTGAATGTATTTTGGAAAATTATAGCAGAATGTCTTGACATTTCTATGAGTTAGGTATTAGAGAAAATATTCGAAATTCTTAAAGTAAAATTGTAACCTCTTGACTGATTCTCGCCACAATTCAATGCCGAAACGTATCGAACGATACCTCAATTTATGATTCAAATTTGAATCCCATTCCAAAGTTTCCAAGTTCTTTCTCTCGACGTTTCAAATCACTCGAAACATCTGAACTACAAAAACTCTCTATGTGAAACAAATAACAACAGAATGCACCCAGAAAAGCAGAAGAAAAACAAGAGGCTCCCAAGTTTTTCCAACCTAGCCAGCTTTTTAATATCCGCGCCCCCGCTAAAACTGTCGAAAGTCTCGCGATATATTATTCGTAAAATTTAGATTGTTCGAAAATTCGTCGGATGTTACAACGCCGGGAACCTCGAAACGATGTGTGGCAAGAATGACGGAGCAAGTTGGGTTTCGACGATGCAGGAAAAAGGGACGACGTGAGACGCATAGTTGCCAAGCTCGTAAATCCGAGTTTCAGCGATATCGCGGGGGTTCATATATACGCTTGTGGGTTATGAGTTAAGTTCGGTAAGTGCTTACGTTCGTTCTTTCGTTTTTCATGGATTTTCACCTTTCCGATAACGCCATTGTGGCACAGGTCGATCCGCGAGAGAACGGTATCAGGACGAGAATTGCTACGACAGACGTTGGTAGCATCGATTTTTTCTCGTTGGGTTTTCATCAAACCTTTTGAGTAATTAATAACATTGAGATAGTTCTGGAGGTACACTGAAAGTTTCGGCAGGAGCATGAAGGAAAATCCAATCTTCTATGATGCCGTTGGTTCACTCTTTGTCGTCACACTGGGTGGAATCCACCCGCGATCGACCGACGACCGGCGGTTTTTCTTTCCGTTTTCATCTCTTTGGAATATTTTTCACCATGTTGCCATTTTATTTCTTATGAATTAACTTTTCGTACATCGTCCAGCATGTTTGAAAAATGTTCTCTTATTTTTTTCAACCACTTCGGATGGATAGTTTGGTCACAATTGTTTTTCTGAAAACTGACGGGGTGAAAACCACCCAGTGTGACGGTCGTGATATTACTTGTAGGGTGACGTTGAAAGGTTGACAGAACTTGTACACTCTGTATGTCCTGGACAATCACAGCTCATGCATCGATAGGTCCCCTACACGGGAATAACGCGGCGCTGTAAACGTGCTGACAAAAAAGTGCGAAAATGTCAACTCCAGTGAGATTGAAGGTTCGATTTGCGAAAAAAAATCGTGATAAAGAAGTGAGAGATGCTGATGAAATTGGAAAAATTACTGCTAAACGTGATGGAAATGTCCGCAAGCTCAACCATCAGCAACGAAAATCAGTCTGTTAGAAGTGCGTCCATCAGTTCGCCGCAGCACTGTTGTCATTACGTCACAGCTGATTGCGTCTTCGTTCCATGTAGAATAAAAATAATGTTTTTTGTGAGTCGATATCACCGAAACTAAGTAGAAGGACATTGCCAATTGATAATAACCGGGATAGATTGGTCTGACAAAAGATTACAAATAATGCTGTCATACTCTTATCTATAGAAACCGGCTCAATCTAAACGCTATCAAGCAGGCCATGACTATGTAAATGAATTATCCTTGAGAATAAAAATTTCCGATAATTTTCGAGCAATTCTACATTTTTTTCGTCACAGAATTTAACAGGATCTTACGTCGTATTCGGCGTTTCTGTAATCGATGTGCATATAGGCAATTCCATTCGTGAGTGTTTACCTTCATCGGCTAATAATGGCGATGTATATACTCGGCTGTGCAACGTCCACATTTTCTCTCTCTCTTTCTCTTTTGCTCTCTTTCCTTTCTCTCTCTCTCTCTCTCTCTCTCTCTCTCTCTTCTCCCCCTCCTTACCACCCTCTCATACTTTCTGATTACTCGCCCTGATGAAAGTAATTGACGTTAATGCTCTTCCCTCCCCCGCCCCTTTCCAACTTCTCCTGTCGCGCACATCGTCTCCTTCGCTTGCTCCTTTTTCCTCTCTTTCGCCCGGCCGATCCCTCTCACACCCCGAACCATCGAGCAACGGCGAACCATGTTCTTCGATCAAACGCCGGTGCACTACGGTATGCAATTTTCGCTTCGAGCCGTTGTGAAAGTGCATTACAGTATCGGTGTACACTGCGAAAACACTTACCTCCCGGCTATTAAACTTTCCTCGATTATTATAGTATTTTTGCAGGGGGTTTCAATCGCGTCAAAGCGGTATCGCGCAAAAAACTCATCGATTATGCCCTCGCTGAATTCACTCGCGAACGCGAGGGGAAAAAATCGTTACAAAAAATAATAATAACAAAAGAAAATTAATAAAATTGTGAAAATAATGAGGTCGATCTTATCGAGCCTGTACTTTTTCTTACCGACTGCGTATCGAATATATCGTAAGTGAATATTTGTTGATCTTATGTCCGATTACGATATTTTTCTAAAATAAATGGCAAAAATAAAAAAATCGTGGAAATTTGAGTAAAAAAAATTGACAGAAATCCAAACCAAATTCTCAAGCAAACCACAAATCAGTTCGGACTTGAAACCGATGGTGCAAACGATACGAACGAAAGGTAGCGGGATTTTTGACTGGTAAGTATGATAAATGTCAGATGTCTCGTTTGCGAAGACGAGCCGAAGAGTTCAAAGTTTCTCGTTCGGTCGTTGAGCTACGAAAATGCAATATGCGTAAGAAACGCCAAGTCCATTTCCACGTGGTGCGTCGAACAGCGACTCTCATCCGGTTGGGCTACTGCCATGGTCTTCCCACCTATATCTATATCCGTGTATACGTATATATCCATGGGTTCTGGTTTTGCTTTCGTTGCAACGCGGCCCTGAATAATGGAACGTGTCTCATGCGAAATTCATGTCCAATTTAGACGCTTGGTTAATTTACGATCGGTACATCAAGTTAAGAGTTCCATCAGCGGAAACTACGGGCGGCAGACGAGGTTGGATAGTCGGTTCGAGCTTCCTCGAGCTTTCGAGAAAACGTTTCTTCTTCTTCTCTCGCTCAACGTTTCGTTTCTATCGACGATTGTTCGTCGTTGTCTCGTTTCTTCGCGCCAATCGTTTCGTTTGTTTCTGCTTTCCCGCCACTGTATATAGCGACAAAAAAAAAAAAGGATCGAACGTAACGACCGATCGTTTACGTCGCCGTTGAGTGCGAAAAATCACACGCTTGAAAATTAGCGGCTAGATTTTTTTTGTTTACAGTTGTTGTTTTAAGGAACAGCGTCTGAAGTGGATACATCTTGAATACGACTTCTCGCCCTTTTCATTTTCACCACCGCAGCACGCTTCGACCGAATGTTGGGCGATGAACTATGGCGGGTTATTAAATTGGGAGGTGAATCTATAATCCAATGTTCGCGGGGATGATAATTTGCGACGATCAATTCTTTTTTCGTTCGTGTATTTTGATTCTATCTTCTTGTAGAAATCATTAAAAAAAATTTCATTTATTTTTCTATAGAGTATAATGTATTTTTGTGATAATTGTAATAATGATGATACTGATAAGAATACTAACGAAGCAGTTAGAGTGACGGATGAAGAAAGATGGGATTCTCGTGTTGACTTATATCGGTCAAGTTTTATGTACATAAGTCGCCCAATTATTGTCTAGACAATTATTAGGTACATCTTAATTTTCATTTCAATTTTAAATTGAGATTGTCTCAATTTAATGTATAAAAAATTTTCATTCTTTAAAACATTCTGCACAATCGAATACCTCGATTGAGCCTATTGATTACCGTGTTGAGATAGTGCAAAAAGCGACTTCCTGTTACCAATATGTTTCCATAAAGTTTTTTTAGGGACAAAAGATTATCCGGTAAATAGATTTCTCGTATCATGAAAATGATTGTGAAACGAAAGAAGCGAAGTTTGGTGAGTGAATTTGTGGCATGCATGAATGAATGCAGAGGAAAGGAGGGAGAGGATAGAAATGCGAAGGGCGCACTGGTGACAAAGTGTAAGAGATCTCTCTCCCTCCCTCTCTTCCTCTTGCACCCCTCTCTTACTCTTGGAGGGAGAGAAGGAGGCGTAGGAGACCTACGCGACGAAGACGGACGATAAAAGGATCGTGTCCGATGTGCTTTATAGCCCACATAAAATTCTACGATCGTCGAAATAAAAATGGTCGCGCGGATACGCTCAATGTCACCCCTCTTTCACCTCTTTCCAAGATATTTCATCTCGATTGAAAAAAAGTCAAAAAAAATTCCGAAAAAAAAAAACAAATTAAAAAAAAACATTTCTATACAAAGTAAAACAAAAGAAAGAAGAGAATGGTCGAGTTTGCGCTTTTGCTTCTGCTTCGATCCCGTCTCCGACCTTCCATTTATTTCGCATCCCGTCCGTTTGCCGAGATCGCAGCATCTTCCATTCCCGCTTTGTCCCTTCGATTTCAACGATCTCTCCCGACGGTCCCTCCGCGCGCGCACTGCTTTTTTATCGTCGTTTCATGGCAGTTAGACTCATTTCGTTCGTTCCATCTTGCATTATTTTTTTTTCGTCTCTTTGTTATTCTTTTTACGTCGATTAACATAAACATGAGCGGCGGTGGATAAAGAAACGGAGAGCGCGTCGCACGTGAACGATTCTTTCGATTCGAACGAAATTTCCGTCCGTTGTTTCTCGATGTTACTCGCTATAGAAACACTTTTTTCCTACCGAGCTCGTCCGCATGGTCACCATCCCCACATTCTCGACGGGTTCCCGTTATTGTCTTTCTCCCATTCACTGAAATAAATAACTCGTCCCCGATTTTTTAAATACATTCTTTATTTTATTTTTTCATCATCGAGCAAACAATGATCGATAACTGTAATAAAAAGAGCGACCGAACGAGAAAAAAAAATGTCGACAGAACGAGCGAATAAATTTTAATCGTTGTTTAATGGAAAATATATAAAACATCATGATTTTTGTATTTTAAGCTTCAATAGTTCGCTTTTGCGTTATTGTTCGTCGTTCGTTAATTTTAATTAAATTTTTGAAAAATAAAACTTCTGGATTGACTCGTGGCACGAATAACGAGGATTATAATCACCGCGCGGCGTACCACACTCGAGTCGGGAATGTTATTTCTCAACGAAAACCAGCGAGGAAGGCAGAGTGAGCCAATTAAATTGGTTATAAGAAAGTGAATAAAGAGGGATAAAGCCAGAGATGGAAATCGGTAGTGCTCACCGTCTCGTTGCGCTGACTTCTAATTAGTGTCATCGATCGAACGAGTAGAAATCCGGAGGAGGATGATTTATCGACCCGACTGTACGTCGGTAATTACTCGCCATCGTCGGGTTTTTCATGCACGATGTTGTTTTGCAACATATTTGTGTATAAATATTCATTTTTTTGTTGCAACTGTATTTATTCACGATCCGTCGTACATATTTTACGGTACATCCTGGTGTCATCCTTGAAAAATATATTTATTCGACGAATTATCGTCGATTATTTCGAGACATTTTTGGACAGAGTTTCAGAATTGTGGCAACAAAGCGATAGCTTTGGATGTTACGGATTGAAACCGGTTGAAACGTCCCGATAAATGATGCAACCATGGCAATAGAATCGAGAGAAACCCGTTGGGCATAGAATGTCGTAAATTAATTATATAAATGAAGTGCCGAGCTCGATATGATGCAACTAAGAGACGGAAGAACGAAAAATTCGCATAGAAATGTTATTTATTAGGGTGTGTTGATTTATTTTTTAAAAAATATATATATTTTCGATGGCCATGCGAAAAGTTAATAGATTGTGGTTTTGAATGAATACGAAAAGTTTCGAAGATTAATCAATGGATATCGAGTACTCTATCAACGGCTGTTCACATTTCCCCTTTGAATAACGCAGGATAGCGTTCATTTTTGAAAAGATAATATCTCCGCGAGTTTTAAAGCTGCGTCGATCGCGGTAGGCTTATTTTAAAGCTCTTTGAACAATACATCAAACCGTACTTAAACTTCTTAAATTTGACGGCAACTTCCATCGATATTCATCGACTTTATTGATTCCATCGATATCAATATTTTAGTAAAAATATTTATCGTCGAAGTTGCAATCAAATTCGGTAAGTCTGAGGACAATTTTATGTATTGTTGAAAGAACTTTGAAGTGAGCTTAATTCAATCGACTTAGCTTCAAAACTCCCGGAGATATTATCATTTGAATAATAATATGATTTGCCTTTTTGTGTTATTCAAAGAGGAAATATTAACCGTCGCTGAGTAATTAATATCCATCGATTAATCTACGATTTCTTTTGTATTAATTCAAGGCCAAAATCTATCAACTTTTCATAGGGTCGTCGAAAAAAGAACCAAATCACTCGAATACACAATATTTGTACTAAATATTTCTACTAAAATATTTATTGATCGAAGTTGTAATCAGATTCGGTAAGTCCGAGTGCCGTTTTATGCATCGTTAAAAGAGCTTTGAAATGAGCCTAGGGAAATCGGCGTAGCTCCAAAACTCGCGAAGATATCACGATTTGAATGATGAAAACGATGTCTTCCCGTGATATTCAAACGGGAAGTATCAACAGCCGTTGATGGAGTACTCAATATCCATCGATTAATTTGCAAATTTTTTCGTGTTCGATTGAAGCCACGATCTATCAACTTCTAGTACGGCTGTCGAAAAAAATAAATACAAATCAACACACCCTATTGTTTATGAATCACGTTGAGTTATTATTCCGACGTAGTTGATTCATGTCGGTTTTGATTTTCCTCAACGTTTTTTTTTCAAGTCGAATAAAAAAAAGGAATAAAAATGTAGATTATTAATAATATTGAGACTCCGATAGATGTTAAGCGATTTTGATACGAATTTCGCGCAAGTATAAATCACACGAGATTCAGTCGGTCGACGGCTTTCCGAGTCTTTCGAGTTCTTAGAATTTTCATCGTACTCTGGTCGTCTGAATTTAAGTACAAGTTTTCCGCAGTTTGTTAACTCGAAATTAGCTTCCGGTGAAAGTTTTGAGTAGCTTGATTAAAATACAAATTACAAATGTAAATCCTCTTCTTGTGTCTCTGTGCTGGTTCGAGTTCCGTCGTTCCGGAGTTGCCCGTCTGCGCGCTGCGACAATGCGCGGGGACGAGAATTATGTTAACGGAAGAACAAAAGATAATTGAAGGATTCGATGATAATGCGAATTTCCGCGCTTGCTATTTTATTTTTTCTATTTTCGCAGTCACCCGTGGGGGTTTGTTAGATTGGAAAAGAGCTAATTTCCGGCAGGATGTTTGTATCGGTCGTATCTTCGACGTGCTTGGAGAGACGAAAATATTTTTCTTTATCAAATTGCGAACCACTTTATAATTTTTTTTTTTCGGCTCTAGATCGACGAAAGTCTGCTATGATGAAGTAGGTCGATCGAATTATTTGGCCTTATAAGAAAATATAATATAATATAATACAATATAAATATAGCAACATTAGGTAGTCTGATTAAAAAGAAAAAATTTGCTATCCTTTTTATCAACGTTGCTCGGAATTAATGAAATCGGTCTTTAATTAGTATTGCAAGAATTTTTCTTAGAACATAAAAATATGATTTGCCAACGAAAAAAGAAAAAAAAGTTGAAATTTCCTTATCCATTTTTGCTTAATTCGGTCCCAAACATTCCAAACCTGCTGACATAAAAGTCTTGAACATAAACAAAAGTTGAATTAAAGAATTACAAATACGAAGAAAAAAGAAAAAATGGTAATGAAAAGAAAAAAACATTTCTGGATATAATTTGAGTGGAATTTAACGCCGGTTTCGCTGAAGAGTCTTGAATTTTTCTACGGTTCTGTTGCGTGGCACCGAATTGGGTCAATTGCATATTAAAAATTCGCCGCGGTGTCGAGAAATCGTGAGAAAAAATGGGCACCAGACAGGATAAAGCACGCAGTGATAATGGCTCGGAGCAACGTGACAGAGAGAGAAATAACGAGAGAGAGCGGCGAGATACAGAGAGAAAGAGAGCGCGAGAAGACGGAAACGTGCTAGTGTGATGCTACGAAATCGATTGAAACCGGTTTCTCGAAACGATAATCGATTATGCAATCACCGAGAACAGGAAAAATGGGATTCAGCGGCGATGCCAAGTGCTCGCCACTTGCGGCTTCTGTATTCCAGTATTATATGTTATATGCATATAATGCATACACGCATAAACCTACCTCCTGTCCTGTCCTGTCCCGTCCTGCATATACATAAATATATTTACAGAACGCGGTGCATTGAAGACAGTTGGGAGGTAAAAAAAAATGATGTCACGTGACTGAAATGAAAAAGATTCGTCCTCCGAGCATACGAACCGTAGATGATTCCGTACGGTTGGAGTCACGCGATACAATGGATGCACAAAGTGATGGAATCAGCTTGCTGAGTACGATTCCAATCGAACGAACCGTCGAGACGTGGAGTTTGGGTGGCGCATGCGCTCTTTAAAATATAATCAGTGCAATTGGACTTAGAGATTGCTTCGTCGTCAATTCAATTTATTCTGAAGTTCATCGAAATGGATTTTTTTCCATTACTCACACGATCGATTATTAATTGAAATTGTGAACGAGATTTTATTGGTTGTACATCGAATCAACATAATTTTTTGTGCAGGGGTAGAATTATTGCACTTTGAAATATTCTTTGACATCGTTGTCGATTAAATGATTTTAATTTCTTAACGTTTGTCGCTTCGTTGATTTCAGCCTTACCAAAACGCATTTCCGAGTGACTGTAGTCGGTCAAAATGTCGTATACTGTACGATCGTAGCAGCAGGATCGCTCATACACTCCTTATCCCAACTGTAAATAACTAATGCGGCGAGTGCATGCAGAAATTCGTGTAAAAATAGAAGTAGGAAGCGAACGTGCGATACTCTCGATGTTGTCTCTCTCATTTTTTATTTCTCGATCCCACTCTTTCTCCCCTCTCCTCTCTCTTTCTCCCTCGATTTCTCTCTTTCTTCGTCCTTCTTCCTTTCACCGAAGCTGTGTAATGTGCGCCTGGATCGTTAACCCCGGGCAGAGATCGATGGATCGCCGCAGCAGGAACTGCTGGAGCATCGGTAGTGGTGGTAGCGGCACACAACAGTTTATAAGGAACAGGAGCAGCTTTCTTCGCCGTCCAATTAAATCCTCCGACCGCAAGGATCGTTACGGTATCCTTTTGTAGCATTTACATAAATAACGATTTTCTTTCTCTCTCCCTATCTCTCCCCCCCTCGATTCCCCGCCCCGACGACGATCAACCGATGTTCCTCGGCGCTGACTAATGTTTGTATTCCTTCTTCTCGCGTTCGCGCGCGGTTCACCAATGAAACACGATTACGAGAGGCAAACAAGAAGAGCTAGCACGTGTTCGCGTTACCTCTAACTGCATCTTTTTTTTTTGGTTTTTTTCCTTTGGCTTCTTCATTTCTATTCAAACACTGCGAGAACAATTATGGTTATTACTGCTAAGGACTGAGGCACTTGTATTTATAGAGAGTAATGGAAATTATTCTATCGAATAGCTTGCGTCCTAAATTAACTGTTTTCCTTTCTTTTTTTGTTGTAATAAACTTTTTTTTGCTTGGTTGTCGCAAATTCGATTACTTAGTTTTGATCGATGATTTAGTTTTGAATACCATGGAAAAAAAAGAATTGTTATCATCTGGAGAATAAAAAAATATTTTTATTAAATACCTTAAATCCTCCTTAAATTTAGGGTTTATTGCAGGTTTCAACGCGATAGTTTGAATATCGACGAGCAAACGTGTAGAAAAATTATAATAAGAAGTTTGATAAGAAAAGTATTGAAACTATCGTGAAAAAGTTTCGTAGACGAAGGAAAGTGAGCGTCGAGTAATCGGAGAGTCGGAAGAACGGGGGGTGGAGGGGGGAGCACAGTGTAAGCACAAGCCCTTTAATATCATAGAGCCTTCTCCTATTATATTCAAACTTCCGGTTTCTCAATCCCCGAAGTAGTTTCTTAAGCCTATTAAACAAGATTTAATTAAACTTTCCTCGCGCTTAATTGAAATTATTTGGCAGTGAAGCAACGACGTTTAATTGGCTGTGCCAGTGATGCTGATGCCGCTGGTCGAGATGAAATGAGATTCGACGGAGAAACCCGTGGAAACTAAAATTCTTGGCAACAAATTATCGACGAGATAACGATCGTCGAGGGCTGGACGTCGTTGAATCTCCGTCAATGTGACGTCGATGACGACGTATGGTAGGATGCCCCTTAAACCTTCAGCGTCACACTGGGTGATATCAAACCATCGATCAATCAACCAGTGGTTTTTATTTCCGTTTTTATCTCTTTCCGAATTTTTTTCAACATGCTGCCATTTTATTTTTTATAAATAAACTTTTCGTACATCATCTAGAATGTTTAAATCATGTTCTGTAATTTTTTCAACCCCTTTAGACGGATAGATTGCTCGATAGATTGCGGTGGCAAGACTCCTTAATTCCAACAGACCGAGATAAATATATCTCTATCATTTTTCCACACCCGATAATAATTTTTTACCGGAAAAAAACTTTCAAGCAAACTGAAATTTGAATCATCGAATAATGTAATGTTATTGGAATGGAAATTTTCAATTGGTCACCAGCCCGAATTAATAATTCCGTACAGGTCCCAGATTTCACCCAGATTTTTTACATACCTCGAATCGTTCTAGAAGTTAAGCGTATTTAAAATCCAAAATGACCATACATTAATGGAAGCACCTCCAACGTACAGCGATTTAATTCGCAAATTTTCCGCATATCGATGAGCCTATGGAGTTTTTCTTTTTATTTTTCCAACACGTTGAACTACTTGGGATATCGGGCGCCGATTTATTCACGTGCGACTGGTTGCTAGACGAGGGTTGGAAGAAAAATGTAATCGAGAGCACAGCCGTGTGGAATAGAAAGTGGTTACGTGCTTGTCTCAAATGGAGCACGGGTCGTCGTCGTCCACGTCGTCTTCAGCGTCGTTCAACGAGGAAATGAGCGAAGAGCCGCCACCCGGAGTTGCAGTCGGAGTTTGTATCCGGACGTGAAATGAAGAGAGAAACAGCTGGATGGTCGAACGTAAGAGTCGCGAAACGAAGAAGGGAGCAGAAAAGCTGAAGAGCTTGGTAACGAAATGATAGCTCGTCGATAAATGTCTGCGACATTCTGTTTTGTCCAGGTACATTAGGGTGTACGGCAGAAAAAAAAAAATTTCGCTGTTTTTCACGGGATGGTTTCACGCATCAGAGGGTCAAAGTATCTTGCATCCGTAGGATCGTGCTAAAGGACGAGCCCGATCGGACCATGTTAAGGGGTGTCGCCGGATTTTTTAAGTTTTCACGGTTGAAACTGTAAAAAATCGGCGCCACCCCGGAAAATCGTCTGATCGGGATCATGTTTATACACAATTCTAGGGAAGCAAGATACTTTTGAATAGCGGACGGCCGTGCAAATCGGATTTTTCCTTTGATTTATTTTGATATATGCATTTAAAAAATTTATATATCAATTATTATCCGATATTAATATTAATATTAATATTTAATTTTGTATCCGTCTTTTGATTTTTTTTATTGAAAAAAATGGGAAAATCAATCGCAAGGTTTCAAAAAATAGACAATTTCATCCGAAAAATCTGGAAAAATTCATGAATGAAGCTCAGAGTTTCTACTTTACGATGAAATTTTCAAACATAGGGTTTTTAGAAATATTCATAACAAAAAGAACAAAATAAAAATGAACCGCGGGAACTTCAAAATTTCGGCCTGTGTCAAATCGACCCGACGGTATACTAGTCGGATTAAAAATCCAAAAAGAAATCACAAGCCCATGGGCTCCTCATCGGAAAACCCCGGTAGATGCCACAGGATTATAGTTAAAGATTTACGATTTTTAATCGATAAGTCTTCAGAACAATTGAATGCGCAACGATTAATCGATGGTCAGGTCAAAGACCCCACCTCACCTTAGAGTTGATACCTATCCGAATCGTTATTCAATCGATCAAGGCAGATCAACAATAGACGAATCAATTAACAAAGATAAACACGCAATATCACGAACAATAAAATTCAAATGAAAACGTTTGACTGCGACATGAAGAAGGAAACGACATTCGTCGTCAGACAAGGATAAAAAAAAAGATCGGTCGGAAGGGAATAAAAATATCGGTGAGCGGGCGACGCGACGTTCCTTCTGGCAAACAATGAGTACAATGTCCGGCGGGTCGTTAGGCACTCTTCCCGTTCAATCCCGCGATCGGTTCGATACTTAATTGGCTCGCGGACGGACTCATTTCGCTAACGAGCTGATTCTTTCTAGTGTATAAACGTTTTGTTTTTGTTCTAGTTTTTGTTTTGTTTCGCGTTTGCTCTATCTTTCTCTCCCTCTCTCTCTCTCTCTCTCTCTCTCTCTCTCTCTCTCTCTCTCTCTCTCTCTCTCTCTCTCTCTCTCTCTCTTTTTTCAGTCGCCTTCTCTGCTTCAGACTCCCA
The DNA here is from genome assembly GCA_963971145.1 of Sussaba pulchella. NCBI lineage: Eukaryota > Metazoa > Arthropoda > Insecta > Hymenoptera > Ichneumonidae > Sussaba > Sussaba pulchella. Next base: position 7,130,677 of record OZ020171.1, on the reverse strand, counting down.
AGTTTCCCAGCAAAAATCCCCGGAACCAGCGAAAGGGGTAAAAAATTGTCCCCGCCCTGCTGGTCATTAACAGAAGCTAATTGGTACGTGAATGCGTTTTTGACTATTCAGCTATTCCGCCGTCACAATTCGTTATCAAATAAAACATTATCATTGCTCCGAAACAGGACTCAAAATTCATTCTGTGTGCCCAAAAGTGTAGAATAAATATCTACCGGAAGTAGATTCTATTTTTGGAATTGATAATTTGTAAAAGTTGCGAATGTGAGTAATTAAAAGACTTTATTGAATTCTTTACGATGTTGTAAACATTGATCCTTTGATTTTTCTTGTGATTAATCATCGCCTTTAAATTAATTTCGGTGATCGTTGAAGTCAGTTTATTATTCAACTAACTCTCAGCCATCTTATAGTGGAGATAATTCTTCGGTGCAGCGCCACGTCGAAGCTTTTTTGTTACTTTTACAATGAGAATTGCTAAACAATTGAAAAATTATTCGTTACAATTATTTAAATAATGTTATGTGCTTTTGAGAATTTTTTTTCTCCAAATTTAAATGTTTGCATTTATTTACGTATCGTTAAAACTCCGGATTGAGAACCTCTGTCGCAATTTCTGTTGTTTTTCAGTGAACAGTTTATACAGGACGCACCGCTGTTTGCACAGACATAATCGTACAGGGAGCGAATAAGCAAGAGGGGTTCAATTTGTATATGATAAATATGCAGGGTGTGTTTTATGAAACAGGATATTATTTTTACACGGTAAACCCATGGCGTTGCACGTTTTCTCCTTCCATTCCGCAACTTCAATATACAATCGAACAACTGCTTCAACCGCGCATGCCCCGAGCAACCCCGACTGCATTGCAATATTTTCACGTTTCCGGTAGCCCATTCGTACAGTGATTTTAAAATTGAAAATGCCAGATCCCCGGGGAAGCTCAGAAACGTATAAATACATTCGCGCACGTGAATCAATCATTCTCCGTCGTCCTTTCTCAACAGTTTTTAACGATTTTTCCTACAAATAATTTTCAATATTATTCTTGCCAGTGAGGGAATTCAATGAATCAAAACTGAATAAAATGCAATTTTCATTTTTACAATAAAAAATCAACGTGATTCTATTAAAATGGCTGTGCAATAAAGATTCAACAGCTTGAGTCAAATACATTGAATAAAGTAATTCAATCTAGCCCGACTTTTTTTTCTATTTTCATGTATATTTTTTCAACGTATTAAATTAAATTTTTCGAAAATGTTTCTAGCAGGCTTCCAGAGAAAAATTGTTAAAAGCCTCATGCGGGCTTTTACGGTAGTCTGATAACCATTAAAAAATGAAAATAAAACCAACGAGGCTGCCGGGTAATTTTAAAAGCACTGTCGCACGTGAAAATTGGTCCTCTCTCAACGTTTTCGTTCGTAACAAAATTGAAACATTTTTTTCCGCATTGTTATTATTATTATTTTCCAGGCTGTCTCACCGACTCGCAGTTTCCATTCGCTATCAACGATCGGACCGAGCTCCGCCGTTGCCATGACAACCGCATGCTTCGCGATAATATCTTTCTCGATTTCCGTTTGTACAATAAAAACATTCCAACCGTATAAAAAAAGAATACAAATACCAATAAAGCGAATTCGAGGGCAGCTAACGTTTGAATGAATAAAAAAGTGTACAAAAAAACATCCTTATAATCGTTACATTGGATTCGCAATCCAGAGCGGGCTAAAAAAATATATATCCAAACATCAAAATCCGCTGCGACAGATCAAAAATAAAATGAATTCACGTCGCTACGCAACCTTCTTCCACTCCCGACTCCGGCCCACATAACGAAGGAAAAAAAAAACAAGTGTTACGATACGAGAAACCACTTATCTCTATTAAATTTCCATTTCTCACTGTCCCTCGCCACTTAGTGCTATGCAAATTGTCGATTGCGCAGAAAGAAAAATACAGTCTTCGCAACGACTTTGTCTCAACATAGGGGGGGGGGGGGGGGGGGGGGAGAAAATAAAAAAACTATAATTACAAAACCTCAATTCGTGAGATAAGTAATTATTGTAATTATTGTAATTGCGGATGAGATTGCTTCGGATATTTCATTAGTATAACAAGTTGTGGTATTATCGATTGAGATCAGCGGTTACATTATTAATGTACGATAGTGGACCAGAGTGAGAGGGATTTGCTGATGTCATTCAGGCTTGACACCGTCAACGTCAACGGGAATGAATCTCGCTTTCAAGCCCGCCACGACTGCGATAAACGTAAGTGACTCGACGAAACGTCGACGGAGGGAGTCAGACTCGGCAATTGTGTGATATCAGTTGGTAAAGAGACTTTTTGGTAAATCAACCGTCCGTAGGGAACGTCATCGCGTACGGATACATTGAAGAATGACAATATCGAGATAATAATGCCGAATGCAATACCGTGTATGCAGCGCGAAGTACAGATAAGCGTGCGGATGCAAGTAAACTGTGCACCGGAGAACGGATTCTCAAACAGAAACAATGACTAATTGTTCCCTCGGCGCAGTTCCCACATCTTCCGTCTCATCTCCTCGTCCGCCCCACGTGCTGTTCTTTCTCTCCTCGAGGGTTTCCCCTCTTTCGCTCTTCTCGATGCGGCTCTTTCTTATTCTTTCATTCCCGGTAAGCCTCCGCGGAGACTTGGCCCGGCTACTCGAGGAAACAATTGTCCACCGAGGCAAACAGGCTGTAATTACTTTGCTTCATTCTCGTTCTGCTTCTCGGCTCAGCAGGTGCGCGTTGATTGTTATTACATCTATATATACATTTTTTATATTTATGTATCTGCACGTGGGTGTGCGTGTGTGTGTGCGTGTGCGCGCGCGCACGTGTGTCCGTCAGTGCGTGTGTGTGTATATTTTTTTCGGAATAAAAAGAAAAAAGTGTTCAGGAAAACGCGAATGATAAAAAGGAAAATAGCAGAACTGAAATTTTTTCATTTAAAAACGAACAGATTCTTCTTCAGTTTCGTCAGTAGCTAATCAAAGAACAGACAACAGTGCCGGAAATACTTTCAGTGCTTTCGTAATATATCACGAAACACGAAATTTTCAGCTGCTGGAATTGTCAAAATAACTCATCATAACAACAACAATGCGCTCTTCATCATGTCGTGCGGGAAAAAAAAACTATGCCAACAATAAATTAAATTTCTCCAAGATTGTGACGACCACGATGAATTATCGTAGGGATTTCGACAAAACACATTTCCCTCACCTTGTAACAACTTTTAGCAAAAGTAGAAAAATAAAATAAATAAAACGACAAAAAACGGGTAAAATATGCGTTCGGGAGGATTGTCGCAATGCCACGAGCTGGATCTACGTTTTCCGAGAGGATTTCGTCCTACCAAAGTCCCTGATAGTCCCTAAGGGAATGTACAACATGGAAGAAGCGTCGAGTCTTCGAGGAAGTGGATTCAACGGTGGCGTCTCCCGAAACCCCGTGGATCGTCGCAAGGTGCTCGCCATGTCGAGGCTATGACAACAAAAAAAAGGAAATCGCGAGGTCCTCCTGCCTCCAAACTGAATGTACCGTACTAGACCTCCCAACCCCTCTACCCCCTTCCCTCCTCGGCTCCTCAAACACATCCCCCTTTCAACTACTCCCGCCTCGTCTCGTACCACAATCCACGTCTCTTTCTCTTTCTCTTTCAACCCACCTTGATTTACGAGCATAATTTATAATATTTTCGCTACTATTGTATGGTAATACGAAAGGCAAAAAATATGTTAATGGTTGCCATAAAGGAGATATACAGCGTGTACCATACTTCATTCCGTAACATATACCCGGTGGCCGCATAAAACACGCGTTACGTACAATTCTACGCTTTTACATTTTTCCATCTCCGACCTTCGTAATTTGCTTTTCTTTGTTCTTTTTGACTTCTTCTTTGACTGTATAATAATAATTATTGTTATTATTATGATTATTATTATTGTTATTATTTTATTATTATTATCATTATTATTATTATTATTATTATTATTATTATTGTTATTATTATTATTATTATTATTATTATTATTATTATTATTATTATTATTATTATTATTATTATTATTATTATTATTATTATTATTATTATTATTTTTCTTTTCATTATTATTTTTATTATTATTATTATTTTAATTACTATTATTATTATTATCTCGTGAGTGGATCCCAATTAAACGACCGGAGATAAGAATGAATCCACGGATGTTCAAAACAAACATTTCCGGATGAGAACGCTGATTTATAAAAAAAATAATCGAGAGGATAATTGGAAGTAGTTATCAAGAAATGCGTTGAGTATTCGCGAGGGAACTACATCGTAGTCTGGCAGGAAAGAAAGGTCGGGGACCAAGGACTGATAGCGGTTGGCAAGGGGGTTGAAAAATCTATGGGGATCGAGAGTATATACAGAGGGTGGCGACGCTCGGTGGATACAAAACAGTTGGTCCGGTTTCACGGTCCCGCTCGCGAGGTTTGAAGGAGTTACGCGACAGATGCTGCTCGTAAGGTACACAAAAACCTTGTTATATACACGAGTGAACCGACAGTGGAAAATTCCCTACGGCATCGGGTCGAATGGTTTCGGGCTTCATCGTTCAATTACGAATTAATATCTCAAAATAACACGATCGACAGTAGTGTTTATCAAACGCCGTATGTTCCCCAACGATATCGGAGCCACCCTCGATAATACGGGTTAAACAATGGGGTTGTTCGATAGAGAAATCTTTGTTGTTTTTCTTTCTAATTCAGTTGATGATCAGAATTTTCAATGTGAGTGGGACAGTTGTGGATGTTTTTTTGTGAAAAATAATTCGAGCAAGCCTCTACACGAGGGAATCAATTGAAAATAGGGTAACTACCCCAATAAAGTTTGCACAGAGGTTCGAATGAAAACAAAACCCGACTCCTTTGATCAATATTTTTTGTTTTTACGACTATCCCATTTCTGTTCAAGTCGCTGGCATTAAGACGGTGGACTAAAAACGCTCTCTCCTTCTTTCTCGCTCCGCAGCGAGCGCCGATAGCGCTGTCACCTTCGCACTGGGCCATGTGGTCCATTACCTTAACTGAATCGATCAGTCCAAGAAAATAACTTAAAAAAAAAACAGATCTATTCCTCGTTACTCCGATTTGGACCAAGTTGTTCTATATATCTATTTCGGTTCGTTGTCGTCGCAAAATTCGCCGTGATATGCACAAAGTCGCTGGTTGAGAATCGCTGCCCATTAAAGGCCGGCGCGGTGCGACGAAACTTTGGCGATAAATTACGGCTGGTGAATGCGCGACGAAAAATAAAAGAGTGGAAAAGGGGAGAGGAGGCGGAAGGGGGAATGTGGGGGGTTGTGAACGAAGTGGAGTGAAAAAAGGGGTGGGAAAGGGGTGAGGGGTGTGATCGGAACAGGTCAGAGGAGAGCGCGAGGGTGTGGAGGAGTAGCGAGCGGGGAGCGAGGGAGGGGACGATATTGCGATTGATATATGCCGAATGAGATTCAAAGTTTGGATTCGGACTTGGTCGTCTTCGCTCTACTTCCTCCCTTGTATGCCCCGTGCGATAAATTTTCTATTTCAATTCTCCGTTTGCTTGGGGAATTATTTGAAGCAGGTTGATAGCGTGGAGAATGTGTGTTCGTGAATAATTTTAAGGAACATATATAACACATAAATAAAGAAAAATACACGAATGTCGACATTGCTCGGATACTTGACTAGTATTATTTATGCAAACCTGCAAAATATAACAGATGCTCTAAGTGGATATTAATATATATGGAAGAGATTTATTATTCCATTAAAAATGACGTACGATGGATTTCGAATTAGCCCCTCTTTGACGCTTCAGTTTAGAGTGCGGGGGTAATTATCTATTGTAATGCGATTATTACACGAGATGGTATTAGTTAGATCTAGGGTTGGCTCTCCTGGCGAATCATAAGACGTTAGATGCTCGTAGTCGAGTTAAACAGAGCGATGTCATAATCGATATTAAAGGATCTGATTGCGAGGGTAGCTCGGGCAACAGTGATCAGGGTATCGTAATGATTAGTCCAAAATTCATTACAACCTTAAAGGAATTGATAGAATTCATGAAACTATATTCCATTTTTGCAGTTGAACAAAGAGATTTTTTAAATTAAAAAGTTATTCGGTCCTTCACCGTCACACTACCCAATAATATCACGGCCGCTAGACTAGGTGGATTCTACCAAGTCAGTTTTCAAAAAACTACTGTAAGCAAACTATCCTTCCAAAGTGGGTCAAAAAATTACAGAACATGCTTTGAACATTCCGAACAATGTACGAGAAGTTCATTCATGAGAAATGAAATAGCAACATGTTAAAAAAAAATTTCAACGACATGAAAACGGAAACAAGAACCGGCGGTTGTCGGTCGATCGACGGGTGGATTCCACCCACTGTGACGGTAAAAGGGTCAATCATAACAATTTTTTCCGTAACCCAGCCACTTTCTCTTGCGGTTATTTATTTAGCCCGTTAGCTCGGCCATTCATGGGATGATGTAGACTTGTAGACGGACCATTAGCCGCCAAGACGACGTGGAATTTCAATTCCATGATCGATTGGCATGTAACCGTGGATACATGTACATAATCCATATATATATATACAAATTTAATGTTCATGGACTATATACATATATAGTCTGTGATAATTCGATTCAGCAACGTCCGCCGGATAGTGTTCGATCAATGTCACGTCGTCGTCGACGTGATGGGTACCCGCATTGCCGTTCTCGTTGTTAGACGGCCGGACATTCGCTGCTATTTGGCCATGATTCGCAGCGGGCGCAATCGCAATTAACGCGACACCTAACTGTTCTGCCGTTAACTACTGCATTACATGATCTGAATCAGTCTGGAATGCCCGAATAGTCTCCGAAGCTTTTCCAGCCATCCGAAAAGCGGATGATGTTGGCGAATCGCGATAACGGTTTGAGATCTATGGACGGTTGAGTCTTCGACGGATAATCGTGTGGGCTTCGGACAGTCGCATGTTTGCTATACGATTTAAGGGGTTATCTCTAGTTGATTGTGGAAAAATTTAGATTTTTGAGAAATCGAACTTGTCGGGAAAATCGACGTTATTTCAAAAATTGGAATTTCCCTAAACTTGTCGGCCAAGAGCTGCGTTTAATATTATACTGACAAAATCTTTCTGTTTTTTATTTTATAGTTATGTTATTATTTCATGATTATCGCGAGTGATCTTTAAAAAGGTCTTTTAGAACAAGGGCAACAGTTACCCCAAAATAAAAAATTTTCTCATGAAAAAATTCATATTAATACCTCAATATATGTTGTAATTGATACTGTATAGTGTATTCTAATGAAATTATTTTAACGCGGCTGAAAAAAGTCATGAAAATCCCTTAATTTTCTCGCAAGCTATTAGATATAATCCCTTACTGTTTCTAGAACATTCGGATGTTCGAAAAAATTCTTCAACGTATTTGTGACACATCGCCATGTTTGTGGAATATTTTCACATCAAAGACCTTCATGTGACATTTATAAGGCATTGAATCTTGATAGGGTGTTGCACATTTATGGGACATTCGAATGTTCATGGATCATTTAATAGCCCATTGGACATTCGAATGATCATAGGATATTGACGTGGCTTTACAAGCCATTCGAATGTAGATAAAAAATACCATTCGTACGATATTCGTATGTTCTAGAAGTACAAATTTACTCCATGGACTATCCGTATTGCTACTACAGCAGAATGACGCCCAGCAAACGAACTTTCTTTTAATAACCAAAACATGTTTCTCCTCATAGCAAATTAATAAGTTCACACTCACTAAATATGTTACGTGAACAAATCATCGATAAAAACTATTGAAATGCTCCTGTAACAAATATTCGTTTGCTATAAGAACTAAATATTTCTCCTAAATTGACTACTCGTGTCGTTACTTCAGCAGAGCAAGGGTCAGCGAACGAACGTTTTCCACGATAACATAGCCCCTTTTATAAATGTGGAACATTGAAATGTTTTCGAAACATTTAAACACACAGAACATTGATATTGTTCGGGCACGTAGCCATCAATGAAATCCAAGGTTCAGCTGTATTAATTGAATTTTAATCCGCCACAGGGATTGCTCATGGTTGATCCCATTTGGGTCATTTCTCTGGGATCAGTAGGGTAGTGGGATAATACATATCGAGGGTTCTCTTACGAACACCGCGTTAACGTTTGTCCTACGTACTCGTGCATAGTCGAGTACATTGTTAGGCGCCGCGTGGATCGGGGTGCCTCGCTCCTTAATCCACCCATCGTGGGACACGCATTGTTCGCGCACACGCGCTCGCGTTACTCAACTTTGCATTAAACCCAAACATACACTCGATCACGAGCGATTGTCGTGCAAGCGTGCGTGCGAATCGCTTCGTCGGATGTACTTTTTTCATTCTTCATCGGTTTCTCCACTTCGCTTTTCATTTATTTCAGTCACGCTTCGAACGCTTTGTTTATTCTTTCCTTTTTTGTCTTAATAAGCGAAATCCGTTCGTTATTTTCGTGCGGCCGAGTTTGTATCTGGAGAATCCCGGATGTACGGATTTGGAGCTTTTTCTCGATTGCCGCGAGATAATCGAATCTCGTCGATAGTGAATTCGACTCATCAACTCAGACTGACAATAATTTCAGTGTTCATCAATCTCTTTCGCCTCGTTTCGATCAATATCCATATCACACGACGTCCCGTGCACACACGTTGAGCTTCGGTCGAGGCCGATCGTTTCCAAGCGCATGCGCGATGATTGGATAATTTGATTGGCTGCGCGCGGCGGTCGCGCCGCCGATCAGACCCCGTGGCCAATCGCAGATTCGAATTTTCGCGCGTGCGCACGCGGTACTAAGCAGCCTCACACGACGTTTTACTGTATACACACGCTTGTATGTGGCATATATATACATATAGTCGAATTTTCACCTGCAGCGCGGGTGGGAGGGACGTTGCAGAAGCTTTCCCATAACTTCAACAATTCCAATAGTCGTTAATCTGTCGGGAAGTTTTAGAAAACTTACAGCTTCGGGTTATTGCAGGTGGATGGGTGGCGTTCGCGCGGGGGTGGTGTGCCACGTCGGTGAGAAAGAGGTCGGGGGGGAGGAAGGGGACCAGCTTTTCACTGGGTTTTCGTGGGGAGGAGGATGAGAAATGAGGAAAGAAGAGGGGAGGGAATGCACGGGTTTGGCAGAGCGAGGTAAGTTAAATAAACTTGTTTAGTTCCTTGGGAAGTTCTGCCCGAGCGGCCATTGTGTTCGACTCTGCGGAAGCACCCCACCACGTTATTACTGTGTCAGTGTGTTGGTGTATGGCTCATGCCAGCTTGTATTAGTATCCTCCGGTGCTGCCGTTGAGTTGCCCGAAAGTTTAGAATTCGAACGAACGAGCTCACTTCCCCATTACGCTTTATACCCTTGTTTTGAAGTCGCACCGACGTTCTTACCCCCCCCCCCCCTTCTCACCCGTTTTTCCTTACTTCCGTACAATGCAACATACTCTTTCGATACCGTTCGGCAATCGCTCTCTTCTATGTTTGGTATATATTGACAGTCTGTGGTATAAATAAGCCCATCACCAAATCACGTACAAAATAATTAATTTCAACGGCTGAAGTAAGATGCACAAGAAGAATTATCAGCTGGCGGAAAACAAAGCAGGATGATCTTCTTTGCCTACATATATAGAAAGTTTGGATCATACGTCCAAAAAAAATATAAAAAATGATAGAGAGTAAATAAACAATCGCTCGACGCCAAACCACCTACCGAATAAATAAATAAGCTCTTCGATCAAATGAGGGGCTTTTATTATTATTATTATTATGATTATTATTATTTCTGTTGTTGTTTTTGTACTTTTTGATTGCACGGGAGTTGCTCTGATGAGAAGTAAAATGGGATTGCATGCTGATAAGTGAATCCGAAACGTAGTCGACAATCGTTCGGCGTTCGCTGTCTCAAGGTGGAGGCTGAGATTGATCGAAGTCCATTGCTCAATGAGATTAACCCGAGACGGAAGACGTCGACTCGTCGACGAGCACAGTCATTGGCCGTGTCAACGACGGATGCAAGATCAGCATCTACCCGAAGAGAATCGATCTAACCTTCTTCTCATGTCAGTTCAATTTAAAATGAGATATCACAAATGAAGAAAAAAAAATATTTTGAGTTTATATTTCGTCATGATTATTTCCGGACGTTGACAATTTGCGAAACATGCAAGAGAAATCTGCAAATCCAGCTGCTGCAACGCGTGGCAATAAAAACGCAAGCACGGCAAGCCGCAGTGCAGTCGGCTTGAGCAGCAACGGAGCTGAAATAAATTCCGACGAGCGAGGTTTTTAATTATGGCCTGTGAATATCGCTGGACCCGCCGGGTTTGCGTATTTTCGCCGGGTTTATATCTCGTAGACTTTTTTGTTTTTGCGTTCTACATATATATCTAGTTTATTTTCCGTAGAATAATTTGGGAAAAGAGAGCCAGTACGAGAGCTTGAGATTGCTGTGCAATTCTTCAGCTGCTAGAAATTGTAATTTGTGAGTTTTATCCAGCCTTGAACTGGTTTTATTCTTGCATACAGCAGTCCATGAGAAAACGTGGCTAATCTGATTTCAGTCACGTTATCTCGTTATTTATTGAGTTACGTTGAAAATGCCGGAGAGTGGTATTCTCTAGGGTTATAATGAAAGTTTGTTAACGTTCATTTAAATTAAACTTGATCGTTTGTTATGATTATACTGATAATAATAATAATATTTCACACAAAACGAGGCTATAAAAATACGTTAGTGAATCCACAGAGATGTGTGAAAAATCTGTCTGACCTCTATTACAAACTTCAGTTTCGTGAGCAAAGTTTCCGGATAATGTTAATGAAAAATAATAAATAACCAAATGAAAAAATCGTCATCCGAACAGTAAAAACAAAGTAACGAACCTTCGAAACACACAGAGATAGTCGCAAGAAGGAATCGCTTATTGATTTTGCGAGAAAGTACGAACGTGAGGAAGAAAGAGAAAACGAGGAAGCGAGAAAGCCGAGAGATATGGTGGTAGCGGCGTGATGGAGGTGACGAGGAAAAGGATGAGGAGAATAGAACGAAGAAGGATAGAAGGAAGATAAACGTGGAGTGGGCAAGAGTTAAGACTGGAGCGGAATGACTAACGTGCTTTTAGAATTGAGTTCTTTGAAAGATCCCCAGTCGCCATTTTACTTCTCTATGGAGACTTGATTCTGCGCTTTCTCGGTTCTCGTTCTTAATATATACATTCGGGTTGTCGTTGCACGAGCTAAAGGAATTTTCGACCAGGTATGTGAATTTACATTCCCGCTGCTTTATAACAAAACTCGAATTTCCTTATCCTCACCGCTGACCTACGTCGCTCCGCTTCTTTCAATCTTCAACTTTGTTATTTTGCACTTTGAAAATTCTCATTCTTCGTTCTCACCCCTGCTTCCTCCCGGATTTCGGTTTCCATCGATTCGGATGACATTCGTCAATTGAATCGGATGGAAAATTGGAAGCAGCGGAGCACGTGGAGAAAGAAAATCTTGTTCTTCTTGCAGGACTAGAATAGCGAAACACTACGTGAGACTAATTTGGTTTATTTTGGGAGGTTGTTCTTGTTCCGTTCTTTTACAGGATGATTGAACTGCTTTGATTTTCAATCATTTATTTGGAACTTATTAATGGAACTATTTTATTATTGATTCAATATTTCTGGGAATAAAATTATTTTATTTACTGATAACGAATGCTGTGGTCATAGATTTTTCCCAAAAAAATTGTACAGTTTGGATATTAATGTTGAAACCATGTAAGAAGTGAGAGACAAATAAATGTCACAATATTACTGAATGATTAGAAATATTTTGGGATTGTATAAAAAATACGATAGGTAGAAATATTTTAATGCTGCGTCAAACCATGACTCAAAATGATCTGCTGCAACCAAATTTACCCAAATTTTGACTATACGTCATTATCAATTTTGTCTTTAAAATTACCACATAAAAACCTTCATTTCAGACGAATAATTATATCAAATCCGCGAATTCCAGCCTTGATTATCAATAAACGTTGAATATTGTATTAGCGTGCAAATCCAACCCAAATGATTAATATCACGAACAGGCAATTGTGCGAAATGTAATTACGCCCCTGGGGTCTCGTCAGGCTCTCTCAGGGACGCTTCGAACGCAATGAAAATCTCTCGAGCTCTTTGCATCTCCTCGCTCTCCTTTCCATTTAATTACAAGCGCATAATACGATCGTATTACCATTGCGCATTTATAGACGAAATTCGCGAGCTCCGCGCATCCCTCTGTCTCCCGCTGTCTTCCGGGCCACGCACGTTCTTGTTGGAGCATCTGCTATTTCGTCCATTCATTTATTCTCAATCGTGCTCCGTCGACTCTTTGAATTCCACGATTCATTGTGCCGAAGAGCCGAGCAATTATGCAACCGCGTGCATTCGAATCGAAATTCCGTTCAAACCCGCAACGCCGCGCGCGGGTAAAGCAGTCGCGCTATTCTCCTTGAGTTTAAGGGCGAATACATATGAATCTGGCATCAAAAAAAAGAAATGAAAAATTCTTTTCTTCCTACAAACGTTGCCAAATTCATTGGAATTTCATTCAGCGATTTTCCACCGAGGCGGCTAAACCACCGGAGATTGTGGAATATTTTAATCACGTTCCATTTTCGCAATCCCACACATGGATATTGTTTTTTTTTTCAAACATTTTTTACCCTGTGCACAAGCAGACGCGCGCGCGTAATTTTTTTACAGCGTCGTTGTATAGCCCAATTAGGGATCGTCGTTGTCTATGATCGTTAATTAATTATCGCGGTCTGTTGATCCCTAATTGGGCTTCGTCGATTTATAAACCGTGATAACAAAGGATATTCGTTTATCTGTGAATTGCATGCGTAGCTTTCGTCTCTCACTCTCATGTTCGGTCATGACTGTTAAAATTCTATGGTAATTGATTTGACGCTATCGATTTATCACCGGAGACGCATTATGCGGAGATTTGGTTTATTTTTCCATCATTAGCATAAATTAATTTTTTACGGCGATTCTGCTAATTGTCTCAATAATGTAATAATAACGACGATTATAGCGGTTAGAGTAATTGCGGTGATTATTTTTGGTTTGGGAGGAAGGAGTGTGAAACTTATCACGTATATATGCGGAATGCGATGGTTTGAATATTTATAGAAAGAACGAGAGCGATAATGTGAACGAGAGAGAGAAAGAGAGAGAGAAAGAAAGAGGGTAAAAACAATTTCATTTCCCACCCCGAAATAGTCACGATGAAATTTTACACAGCAATATCTAAAACTCGATATCGCTGCGATCCGAATATATCTCGGTTTCGGTCAAGAACATTTTTAAAAACTTCAAACTTTTTTATTTGAAAAAATTCATACGTTCGAGCACGTCGTCAATCATCAAACTGTCAAATGCAATTGAAATAAATTGTAAAATATAATTAACCTACCTAAGGTCTTCTCCAAAAATCTATCTGCCGTCATTTCCGCAAATCCGTTCAATACTTTTTTTTTTGCTGTCGTCCGAAGAAAACTACAAAGCTGCTGTAAAAACATAATTCCCGTTGATAAATAGAGAAGCAGCCCCAATTCCTGCGTTAGTTCGTCAATAACGTGTTAAGTTAAAGTTAATGCGTTCGATCAGGTTAAACAGATAATAATGAAACAAAATATAAACTAAAAATAACCTAAATTCAGCGCGTCAATCGTTCAATTGGAACAAATACTATGATCGATATAACTGATCCATAATCCACGGTTATTACCGTAGCAGCCATCGCGCAATTACTCGTCGTCAAGCTCCAGCGTGACGTCAGAATTCATGAATGGTCAACGAACCCCATAGTATTCACGGATACGACAAAGTGCAACACTAATCATCCCCGATTTTTAACGCGGATCTCTCTCGAAGCTCACCGGTTGAAAACCGGGTAGAATCCAAGTGGCGTTTATCCCCCACGTAATAGTCGCGAATAAATGCGTCGCGATCGTACTAATTGTGAGGGTTGCTGTCACCCACCCACACGAACACACGCTCACGCACGCCCGAAGGGTTGGAGAATGGAGGGAGATGAAGGGCTGATTGTGCTGCGGGCCAGGCATTTAATGTCGTTTATTTGAAGTAGGTAACATCAGTGCCTAATTGCACGTAGCCTAGAAACCATCAATCATCCCTTGTTCGAGCAAACGAGATGCGCGTTATTTCTCTGTCGTATGTACTCGGTTCAAGGCCCTCTCGATATGGCTCCGGCCGCCAGATAGAGCTCGCGTCGTCGCGCCGCGTATTTGTATTCCATAACCAAGAAGACTGAAGAACAGAAGATCGAAGTCCTGCATAAACCTGATGTTATAGGTGGGCCCATCGACGTAGAGATATGGACTGCTGACGCCGTACGAAAAAGTGTAATCGAAAAGACAGAGAGAGTGAAGACGATGGGTGGTAGGCGACTCATCTCTTTCTGGTTGCAGCCGATTGGTCGAAAACATCTGTTAGGAATGGACCTTTTGGGTGGATCCATAGAAACCCAACTTCGTAGCGTGACGAGCATTTGGCACTCAAAGTGCTTAATGTGTTTCTCTTACAACAGAACAACCCCAACTGAATCTTTCATGACAGAGCGTCAAGGATAAAGGTTCCCTTTATCGACTTACGAAAGATTTAAAGGGATGCCTTTTACTAATTGTGAGTAAAGCCTGTCACGCTTCTGCTTGACCGATGGCATACGAGATCCTTCCAAATCCACCGGCACGGTTGTATCATAATTGCGAGAAGGGGTTGATATTTCCGACCTGACATCCTTCCGATGCCTCGAGATTGAAATAGGAGAATGAAATTCGGATGCTTCGAGTTTGAAATAGGAGAATTAAATTCGGATGAAACCTAGTTCACATATAATTGATGCAGTCTGTCAAAAAGCGGAAGAGTGAGATGACGTCTTATTCGTAACCGCCTGTACTCCTCCTTCTCGTTGCTCTCTGTCGCTGTCTCTGTTTCGATTGGTATTTCAGTCCCTCGACTATCGACACAAGCCGTTGTGGATCGAACGAAGCCGTAAGTAGATTCAGTATTGCGGCCGTACTCGGAAGGGTTGTCCAATTATCCGTTCGATTTTCGATTCGTCGAGTTTAATGAAATTTTCGAATCAGATAAATGGATATCATTCTATCGTGAAACGAGATCGAAGGTCTCGTACCCCGTCAAATTAAAGATTGGAAATTCTCGAAAATACATCGACAAACCGTAGTTTCTAATATCGTTTCATCGAAATAAAAAGACAATCAGAGATAATTAAGAAGGATTTGGAAAGCTGAAAGCAATTACGTTGTTTCTTACAATTATCGACTGTCAATCGAGTTTGTGATGCCGTAACGGTCTTGGCCTCGTTTATTATCAAAATTAATTAAAGAATTGACGAGTAGCTGCTAAATTTTGTGTGAAATCGGTGGAGAGGTCGTTGAAAAGTTTTGGGAAATAAAGATCAAAGTTTCGGTCGGAATTTGGAGTTTTTTCCGGTTATCCAGTGCTTGAAGCTGTATGATTTTTAAAGATGTATATGATAGTAGTAATTCGTTTACTCTGGTTGTGTGTTTTGTTTTGGCCGTTTCAATTATTTATGTGGCAGGTGGTTTGGCGCTAGGCGGCCTTAATTTCAAATTCCTCTCATTAACCGCTCGTCACTATGGTTAAGGACCCCTTCAGGAGTGGTTTTATTCCTTGTATTGTGTGTTGTGTCAACATTGTTGTTCATGATTGTCCCTTTTCTTGGTCGGATGATTAACATTTCTTGTTTCTCTATTTCCTTGTTTTAGGTTAGCCTCCGTGAGTTGAATATATGCTTGTACTTGATTTTCCTTGCATTCTAAAAACTTTTTCAGAGAGATTCAAGACCTGTTTTCTCCCGTTACATATTTTCCTCACTCCCAGTAGACTCACCTACCAAATTCGATTCGTTTAATTCGGTCCTAAAGCTGGAATGTAGATTTAACTTAAACTTTTCGACATGAATTTTTTTTTAAAAACCTCCGACTAACATAGTTTTCCCCAATTACTAAATTTTTTTCAAATTTAGGTTATTTCTCTGCCTTTATCCCCCTCCCCCACTTATCTCCTCTCATTTATCGCAAACTCAAAATACGCAAGAACTCCACTCTCATGCAAGCAATTTGAAATACAGCATGACCCAAAGAAATTAAAATGTAACATTTTTTTTTAAACAAAACTACTGTGATTGAGGATAAGATCACAGGTAAATAAGATTAGCCGATAAAATTCTGTCCTAAGTGCAAAATATCGAGGCCAGAGGAACGTCGACCCCCGCTGTTTGGCCAAAAGAAAAAATTTCAAACTCGAGAATAACTCGTAAAATGATTAAAGTCCGCCATAAAATAAACAAGCGAGTTAACCATAAAATATGGTTATCACGGTTGATACGTGGCGGGACACTTTGAGTAAAGGATACTTCACATGCGCGGAAATGAGCCAAGAGAAAGTTTCGTTATTCACGATCGACCGACTATAAGTTTCGTCCGAGTCAGACAGGCTGGCGATGTAGTTCGTTTGAAAAGACTATCGCTATTCGACGGTGAATCGAGACCCGGCAGCCCACTGCCTTGTTCGCCATTGGAATCGTCTTTTTGCCGCTCGTGTACTTCACAGCCGGGCTTATCACGAGGTTGCACGTGAAACAGAAGAGAAAAGCTGGCGGATTTTATGGGGAGGAGGAATAACGAGTTACAAAATTACGATACTGTCTCGAAATCTATACGTGTTATGTGGTTATGTAGATTTGCGGGATGCCTGTCATGTCGTGACAATGTCGAGTGTGAAAGTTCATTTTGCTTCCTCATAGAGGAAGCTTTGTTTTGGTGACATTTTTTTTCGAGATGTTCATGAAAACGTGTTCAGAATGTTACAAAACATCGAAAAATCACATGCAGAAAAAATGTCCGGATGTATGTGCATGTGTGTGTGTATGTGTATGTAACATTGGTTGAAGGTTCACAACTTGAAAACGGCTCGAGATATCAAGCTGAAATTTGTCACGCATGTAAAGGGTTTAAGGCGCATAGCATGATTGAATTTTTAGAAAAATCCATGTAGTTCTTTTGTTTTTACGAGATTTGAGAAAAATTCAACAATTTATTTTCGGTCTCTAACTCCCACAATGTTAGAGATATCGAGCTCGAATTCAGTAGTATGTTGTACTACTACGGGGAGATGCTCGTTACTGAATTTTAAGAAAATCCATGCAGTGCTTTTGTTTTAAAGAATTTTGAAAGGTGTCAAAAATCGCTGTGCGCTCTCTAGCTGGCGCAATTTTCGAGGTGTCGGACTGAAATTTGGTACAAAGCTGCCCTATTATCGAAAGATGTTTCGTATTGAATTTGGGCCAAATCCATCCAGACGTTCAGATTTAATTGAGTGTAAAATTATGTGGAAGCAATGTGCAAGGTTCGACTTTTTTAATACAGTTCAGTTCCTCAACAATTAAAATACAAACAAATATTCATTTTTCAAAAACCCTTTTCCCTCGTTTATTATCCTGTCAATTAAAAAATTGAAAAAAAAGAATCAAATTGAGATTGATTAGAGATTAAGCAAGAAGCAGGTTCTCGCTTCGACACTGTAGAAATCAAGGATCGTCAGCTGCTGGATCAACGGCTCACGATCCTTTGTAACTGGGGTATCCACGGTTCTGTGACGACCGGTGCTGCCCTCTGGTGCACAGTTCCCTCAGTGTCGGTAGTTATGTTCGTGCGAAGCGACCTTGGCAGTCAGGAATCCGGTTGAACAACATGTATCGACACTACTCACCGGCGTAAAGCGCGTGAAGCCTTTAGTTCGACGAGGTACTGGCCCTTCCGTCACGTGACCCTTGCTCTCTCTTTCCGACTCTGCGCAACATTACCACTGCACAGGATAAAGTTCCATTTTGCAACGACGGAACTTGAATTTTACGGCTAATGAGTTTAATTTTTTTTTTTTTTTCGACGGTTAATATTTTTTAAATTGATGAAGGAACAGGAGAAAAACTTTGATAATTAATCGAACGATGGCTGACGAGGATCGTGTTTCGTTCAATTTGAAATATATTTACTGTATTTAGTGACTTTTTCATGAGAGTAATAAAAGGCGAAGGAGAGAATAACGACGTACGCAGAGGCAGCCAGGTGGGGTTCTTAAATTCTTCGGATAGCCAGACAAGAATGGGGGAGACGAGGGGGAGAAAAAAGAATGAGAGACCGGACGTTCGAATAATAACTCGCTGAGGCCAGTGATTCTCCGTTTGAGTCTGAAACTTGGTTATTTTGGGTTACAGGAAACCTTCCAACTTCAAAACTTGAATTAGTTTTTTTTTTTTTTTCTAATTAAATTACCAATTGTCAAGATGGACGTGGATTCGAGATGGCTTCACTTGGTTGAATAATAAACACGATTTGATGAATCAAGACTGAATGGAATAACAGAAGGTCATAAACTTTCGGAATTATTATTTTTTTACCAGTCGTAATTGCATCTGCGTCTGATTGGTCGAGATTTACCGGAAAATTAATTGTACCGCAGTTACGAAGAAACTTTTCTCAACTTTCAACATTATACGAGCTTTCTCGAACAGCAATGAAGCCCGACGCCCGGCTTCTTTATTTTTTTTTTCAAAACTTCGATATCGCATTCTTTTATTCTCTTGGCTATTGTGCGCGCCGGAAAAAAGTCCGGAAATGAGAAAAAGTGGTCGCGTATCGCGAAGATTTCGAAATGAATTAATAAAGTCGGACGTTTCCATCGTTCTGGATAACCGTGGGAGTTGTGTGAGCACCTGAGATGGAAAGATTGTTGCCAATGTTTCTCGTTCGGTGTGGAGGTTCTTTACATCTCGAACAAAAGAAACTTTGACGCTCATTGTGAGCATTGAATTTTAAATTTCGTATTTAAATTCCAAAATTCACTTGGAAAACTTGATACTTCCGCAATTATTTATTTTATTCTTTTTTATCTATATTTGGCTTCTCGTTAATGTTGTGATCGTGCCTTTATGCTCTATCCCAAGTAGAATTTGCATTAAAAAAATAAATAAGTCAGTGGAAATGCTCGAACTCGTTTATGTGCGTCACTGGAAATTTTGCATTTGCTTCCGTTTGATTTGATTAACATTTTATATTCAAGCCGCACCATAAGCTAAAGAAGTTTAATGTTTCGTACAATTTTCTTCCATGGTGTACTCCTCAAAACGTTGTGATGGAACCTTTAATTTTTCTGTCAATCGAATATTACCAAGCAAAAAAAAATAAAAGAAATTTAAATTTCTCCATCATACATCAGAAGCTCTATTCCTCGACGTTCGTCAAAGAAAATCGTCTTAAGGCGGTTTACGATTTCACGGTTTTTTAGTAGTACTCGCGAACATTGTGATTGTAGCTTTAGGTTGTGTTGCAAATGGAGTATGCACATATGGAAAGTAAATAATCCGAAAGAACGAGAAAAATTGTTGTGTAAATATCCAGCAGGTGACTCTCAATGCAAGCGAGGCAAGTCGTGACCTACAGTTTTGTTTCGATCATTGATTCACACGCGAGAAGCACGTGTGAATTACACGCTCGCACCCAGGAAAACACGAAATTGTATGTGTGTGTGTGTGTTTGTGCGCGAGGCATAGCCTCGAACAGCTGGCGCGTGAGCACACCTGAGCTTAAGGCCATTCAACCCAGCAGAGAGTCGTGAGGGCAGGTGAGCGCGCGTGGGCGTCGGAACTCTGCACGTTGATCTACCATTGCGTCGAAAACATCACGTTTTAGATCATGCACGAGCCTCGGGATTGATATCACTTAATTTTCATGATGGACCATTGCGCAAGCTTTTAATTT
This sequence comes from Sussaba pulchella, assembly GCA_963971145.1. Lineage (NCBI taxonomy): Eukaryota > Metazoa > Arthropoda > Insecta > Hymenoptera > Ichneumonidae > Sussaba > Sussaba pulchella. Next base: position 7,110,676 of record OZ020171.1, on the reverse strand, counting down.
ACATGAATTATTATTGGACATGTTTATACGACGTTTCGGACCGTCGATCCCCGAAAATCTTTGAAAAAAATGTAGGTTTTTGTCATTGACAATATTCATGGCCTTGATGTTTATTTTGGATTTATTCTTCTATGGTCTGGACTATAATTGTTCGGCATTCGGTGTTACTTTCATTTTTTTCTATTAATTTTTTTGGTATCTTATGGAGAAATAAAATTCGATGTTTAAAATTGATATCTGCTTGAAATTGTTTGACATTTCCGAAAAAAATATTGATTTCCATTTTGAACTGACAGAAAGGTGTCGAAAACGAGTTTAAAGTACGAAAGGCGATTTTCAAGGCGTTTTCCAAGTTTCAAGATTTTTTTCAATATCTTCTTTAAATAGCTGAGAAAATTTCACATAAATTATTTCAAATCCATGTTCTGACCTCTGCAAAAACGGTTGGGATAAATTGGAATGGAATAAACCAACTTTCCATGTTATGTATTTAAAAAGTGAAATTTATGAATTATTCTCCAATCCTCATGAACTATCAATCATTTAAGTTTTTTTCTCATATTTTACATAGAAATGTAATGTCTTCACATATTTTCAATATTCTGCAGGAAAAGAAAGTTATATCTATTTGAAATATATACCATATATCATTGAATTTTTGCATTTTTATTGATTCTTGCAGTTTTTACACCAAACCCAACGTGGATTTGACACACTCCAAGTAAAATTATCCTAGCCGTTTGAAAAAAAATTGCAATTTTTTTAAGACATGCGCAATATGCCTGAAAAATATCTTTGAATCATCAAAACTCGATTTCAAGACCTTAGTAACCATAAAATTCGATGTTCTTCCCATACATTTTTATTATTTCCAAAAATATTTCTATTCCCGCACAATGAAAGCCCAAAAACGTTGGCTCGAAAAAAAAAGACAAAAACGAAAATTCCACTCGCAAGCGAACAGTGCAAGGAATAAAAAATCTCCACATCCCGCAAATACTCATGAAACGAGAAAAAGACTCCCTTATGAGATCGTGTGTAACAAAAACTCGTCACTCTCCCCCGCACAGATTTGGTTCCTTCCACAGCCGTTTTTTTCTTTTCTCCGTTCTCCCACGGCGATGGGGAAAGAAAGGAAGAAAGGGAAGAACACAAAGGAGTGTTTTTCCATAATTGGCCGAACGTGGGGGAAGAGAAACAACGTTCGACGGGCCGATAAAGAAGAACGCTCAACCGAGATCGTAAATCCCAAACAAAGGTACGTCGAAAACGCCGATTGTCGCGGTCGACGTTCTTCTCACTCCTCGCATCGTTACTCGTTCTAATTTTTTTGTTCTTATTTTTTTCTTTCGTTCCTTTTTCGTTTGTTTTTTTTTTTTAAAGATTTTTTTGCAAATTCAGTTCTTCCTAAATCCTGAAAGGAGGAGCGATTCAGTTCGGGACTCTCAACCCTCTCGGTTTACCTTCCATGTGGTCTAATGGGGTTCGTATCAGTGACCACGATCGCACGACCCTTATCGCCCTTTACCTTCCTTTCCTCATTCTCGTCTCCGACCTCGCCTCTCGGACAATAATTGTTCTTTTTGGTCGTGCTTTTTTGGAATGAGGGTAAAATGCGCGGAGGGCTAATCGTAGAGGCCACGAATATTTTGGATATCAGAAAAGAATCTTACCTCAAATTATTTGGGATATCGGAACAATGGACCGGAGATTTCCGTTAAGATTTTCACGTTATTAACGACTCACCTGAAACAATAATTTCAAACAATTAAATTAAGACATTAATTGAAACGAATGTTGTTGCAAAAAATGTGTAGTGAATAAACGAAGATTTAATTGCACGATTCGCTTCGGTCATGTTAAATAATTTGGTTTTTGAGTGCTTTGGGGCCGGACGACCTACGTTTTGTTTTTTTTAACGTTTCGTTCCTTTGGATTGGGAACCCTTCAGATTTATTTATTTTTCTTAATTTAATATTTGATCCATTGGTACTTTCTGAATGTGTATTTTATATGTTTGATATTTCATGGGTCACTATCATCTGTCCCAAGTTGATACAGATGATAGGGACCCATGGAATATCAAACACATGAAGTACAAATTTATGAGGTGGGAATGAAACTGTGGATCCGTCATATAAAAAGCGTAGACGCGTTTGTAAAAAAAGTTAGATAGGGGAAAGAATAGTAATGGAACAAACATGGGATAACATGTAGAATAACGTACTAAAGAAGCAAAAGGCAAGTACTGATGGATCAAATATGTAATATAGGAAAATAAAAACATTTTGAAAAAAAAATCAAAGCACTCAAAAACCAAACGAAAATTTATGTTGTTACACAAGATTCGGAGGTATTTTTGATTACGAAAACATGTTGCGTTTTAATGTGCAATTTGATATAAAACAATGTAATAATAATAGTTAATAAAGAAATTCGTTCAAAGGACCCACTAATCTCTCTCAGCTCCAAATCTCCGAAAAATTTGGTCAAATACGCGAAAACAAAAAACAAACATGTTCAAAAAATCACGAAACACATAATACTGTACAAAAAAAAATCTCGATTACAGGAAATACGACGAAGCGTTGGAAAACGAGTTTAATAAATGCTCGCACGTATATTCCGGACAATATTATGTCACGTAAAGAATTATACTAAGAGGATTACGTATGGCATGCACGCACCCTCGTCGGGATAGCGAAGGGGGATGAGGGGGCGGGGCAGGGGCTGCTGCAATCGCTGCAGCCAAGTTGCTTGCACCGATCGCTATACCGTTGCCAGACGTTTGGTATTCGAGTTTGCGCCTCGACAATCTCGTTCTCGACCGAAGTCCAAAGACACGAGAGAGTGAGGAAGACGAAAAGGTTTACCGTAGAAGTGAAGACGATGTGCGGCTTAAATCTTGTTCAATACTTTTTACTTTCTTTTCTCGCTTCTTCTTCGAGACCCGCGTGCCCGTATCGGTTGACTGTCTTCACGAACAGAGCCACGTGGCTGACGAAAAAGAAAACGAACGAATAAAAGCAACGAAGTCTAACAATAGGCTCGATCAAATAATTGAACACGAGAAAAAAAAATCAATTAATAAAGAACAGTCTCTAAATGTCGTGAAAAAATCACGTTCGAATTTTCTGTTTTTATATTTATCGGTAGAAAAGTCGTTGGTGATTGAATAAATCACGATTAATCGTCTCTTTTATTGCGTCAATTTATTCATTACGGATTTTTGAAATATGTATGATTTACAAATTTTTTTTCTTCATACAAATACTCGACGTGGTTTGAATTATGGGATATTTTCGTTAAATGAGTAGAATACATCATGGTATAAAATGTGATTTGTAGAATATAAGGGATAAATGTTCGGAATCATTCACATCCAGATATAAACTTTTTTCTCGAACTATCGGAATGTTTCATCTCAGAGAAATAAATCACAAAAAGTGAGAAGAAAATAGATTTTCAACCACGAAAATTTCGACCTCATGAATGTATGCAATCCGGTTAATTCAATTATAATCAAACACTAGGGCAAGAGTGCTGAATATTTTTCGATAATCCCGATGAAAAAAGAAACGACAAAAAAATCGAATCCCTACGAATCAACACCTAAATTCCTTGCCCTCTCGTTTCCTCTCTTCAACCCACACTTTTGCAACACCACCTGAGCAACATACAACCGTATTGGGATACAATAAACCGTGTTCCAATAAAATGTTTGACCCCCACCACCCTCCCCATCCCTGCCTATATCACGTAGGCCCAACACGTATGGAAAATTAGCCACAGAATTTTTTTTTTATCCGTGTTCGTGACGGAGAAAGATTGGAGAAAGGAGCAGACGGTGATTTGAGTTGCACTTATCGGGAGATTCCACAGAACGGAGCAACAAGTAGAAACCATAGCAGTCGGAACAAGCCCCATGCACGCGTGCCTTCGCCACATTTCGCTGTCTGTCTCCTGCCACGTTGTTCTCACCCTTCTCCAACATACCTATGTATATATGTATCTATATCTATATAGATGAACCACCCAAGGTATTACGTTTAACATAACACGCGTCGCTCTGTTCGTACATGTGTATAGCATCCCATATGCACACGCGGTTTGGCGCAGGCCACGACTGGTGCTTCCCTTGGCGCACGTAATTCCGTACGAGTGTAGGATGTGCGGTGCACTCGTGTTCGTATATTAAACGCGTCGGGAGAAGAGCGCGTGTTTGCGCTGTCGGCTTTATCGGTCTTGTTATACGTTGCGTGCAAAGTGCTACAAACACGCACTGTGGTTACACCGAGCTTCCACTCTCGATTCATCGGTAAACGGTTATTTTTGGTGTTTGTTTTATTTTATTTGACTTTTTGTTCTTTTTTTATTTTTTACTTTTATTTAGCCGGAGGAAGTGCGAATGGAATGAAATGAGCGTGCGGAAGAAGTTCGGAGATTGAGGTGCAATAGGACAATATAGATGGGGTCCCTCCCCATCACCGTATTTATTTCTCGAATTTTTCTCCAGTATGTTTTGGATCCTGAGATCTCACTAATTTTTTTTTTTTAGATTTTCTAGACCCCCTTTTTTCTCACCCCACCACCCGCCTTCTTTTATCAAGGGGTAACTGCTATTTTCATAATTGTAAATTGGATGAAACTTTTTTCATAAAATTGAAGTAGGATTCATGTTTGGAATATTTAAAAAAAAAATTATTTTGAAAATTTTTTAGTTTTTATGAAATTTACAATATATGAGAATGGTTTTCTATTTAAAAAAAAAAAGAATAAAATGTATCTTGCCAAAAATCGACATTTTGATTATTTTTTACAGACAATCGATTGTTTGACCATTTACTATATTTTTTTTATAAAAAAAAATATTTATAAAAATTGATCGTCTATCAACAATAATCGAAAGGTGGATTATTTTTCTGGATAGATTTTTTTTCGTTTTTTTTTCAGATAGGACACTATTATTATACATTGAAATTTCGGAAACTGGCATTCCCGCATTCTCGCACTCCTTCAAAATTGAAAAAAAAAAATAGGAATATGAGATGCCTACTCCAATTTTATGAAAAAAGTTCCTCAATATCGATGAAGTATCTCAGAAAAAAATTCCAGGGAAAAATTCCTTCTATTTTGCGATGGTGGCAATAGCAGTTACTTTTTAATAAAAAAGAGGATAACGGGAGAGGGATGGAGTTCCAAATAATCTTAAAAGCAATCAGTCAGGTTGCAGAATCCAGAAGATACGAAAAAAATAATCATCGACTACATCGGGGCATATAAGGGTTTCAATCCAGTAATTTGGGACGTCCCTTCCCATATATATATTTTTTTTTCTTCATTCGAAGTCGTTGAATCATTGCAGGTCCGTTGTACTATGCGGCACGAACGTGGAAATTGGAAAGAAGCGTAGATTGATGACTGCGAAGACTGAACGCGAGGTTGAAACAATGCGCAATTGAGCGGGTTTACGGTTGGCTCGAAATCAACCGAGCGAACGTTGTACGCGATTGAATTTCGTTTTACAAATTTCGTTGCCTCGATCTCACCGCAATTGATTCAACCCGATATTACCTTTACCACTACGCTTTAAAGGGCTGATGATTTTTTTTTGTTGCGGATTTAATTCGAACCCAAAAAGCCAAATAATGCGAAAATATGTAACTGCGAAAATTGAAATACGAAAAAAAACTGCGAGATAAAACTTGCAAACTGCTTCTTCCAAATTTAGTGTAATGCATGAATTACTCTATGTGGAACTATTTATTATCAATTCTGGCTTTGACATAGAGAAGTTAGTACGTAATTCTAAATTTGGAGGAAGCAGTTTGCAAGTTGAAACTTGCAGCTCGTTCCTTAACTAAAATTTTGTCCCTTCGAACAATTTTGTACTAAATTTCGTACATAGACCAGCTGAAAGTAATATTTTCTACCTGTAGTGAATTGGAGTATAATTGATCGGAGGCGACGTGATCTAGCGTGATGTTAATTTTCGAAAAATTTAAAGTCTTATAAACCGTTACATAACTTTTTCCTAACTTCCTTTATGAGGAAGCAAAATCGGCGAGTTTTATTTGTTACTCAGAAAATGTATGCTCGCGATTTTCACCAAGTAGGTTATCCCATTGGAAATAAGTGTATTCACACGCAACAACCAAGCATCGATAAAGATATTTAAAATTCAATAGTTCCTTTAATTTTTTGAATTCCGGATATCGAATTTTATACAATCCATATTGAATATTTTCTATATTCGCTCTTCCAAAGGATTTTATATGATTCCATGAAAACAAAAAAAATAGATTTACAATAAAAACATCTCGATCGAGCTCCTGAAAAATAAAAATAAAACCCTCCTTCAGATTTATCTTGCAAAATATTTAAAGTATTTGTGAAAGATTATTAAGTTTGAAATCGAAGGAATTAAGGCAGCCAACTTGAAACACGTGCTCGACAGTTTGTGAGCTTTCTTCACGGAATCGTGACTGTGTGTACAGTGCGAAGGGCTCCGGCGTGTATCGTCTTTACCTGGGGAGATGGACCGAGCAAGAAGAAGAAGAAGAAAAAGGAACGGAAAACGAAGAAGCAAACGTGAGCAATGTTGCGTGGAGTTCAACTGGCCGCATCGGTGGCGTATCTCGAGGGGCGAATAAAAGAGCAAATGTGCACGAAAAACACCTATATACTACCTGTTAGCCGTGTATCAGTCCTCCCAGAAGGGATTCAATGTATTTTCAGTAGTCGGCCAGCAGCAGCAGCAGCAAAATTTGTTCTCAAGCTCGCAGCCTAGACCAAAGCGTTTACTTCATTGTAGTTTTACTCATCAAATCGCAGACTCATAAATTGCAAAAACCGTAATAATTATTTTATTATTTCGTCATACAACCTTCATTTTTGTTAAAGAGTGATTGTTATTGATATTTATTTTACATTCTTTGAAACGAGAATTAGTTACGAAATTTTTCATTCACTTCTAACCTTTTCAGTGACTGCAAAAATAAATATGCGATTTTTACAAACAAAATGTCATTTCTTAGTTTAGAGAAATAACCTGAGAAAGATCCAGCTAAGTCGAAAACAAAATGGCGTTATAATACTCCGCGTTAAGAAATTCTGAATTATTATTATTTTTATTATATTTATTATTATTATTATTATTATCATTATAATTATTATTATTATTATTATCATTACTATTATTATTATTATATTTATTATATTTATTATTATTATTATTAGTATTATAAAATCGTAGCAATTTCGGATTGGAATAGAGAAAAGCGATTAGACGCTATGTTTCTCGAACTCCTTTGACGGCTCAGTTAGCGACGAATAATTCTGTCAATTTCTTCTTTTTCTCAAATTATTTTTTTATTCCCAACGTTAATTGACTGGGAAATTTACGATCTACAGTTACTGAAGTTGCTTAATGCGAAACTTCAATCGTGCGTCATTTAACGGGCTTCAACAACGCAGAAAACAATTTACATTCAATGGAAAAAGTATTTTCTCCGGTAATGCTCATTGTACACGACGAAACGGTGCGTAGATGTTCCCCAAGAATTGCATCGTTATCTCATGAATAAGTGAATTTACTTACAAAACTGAAAACACAGTGAACGGGTCGTTTACTATCTCCACGCTATGCGAAGCGTTATTTATTATTATTATTTTTTTTTTTTCATTCTTCCGCGAAGATAACAGATTGTATTTTCGTGTCCCCATCCATCTTTCTTTTGAGCTCATCGGTTCTCATGAATAAAATACAATCTGCATATGCATTATCGCAGGTGCTTCGACATCTGGCGCTCGCAGGGATACATTAATGCAAATGCGCCACATTTGTGTGCACATGGATGGATATAACATACATACTGTTGAAAAATAGAAAATTACATATTTTTTTAGGATTCTTGTACCTGCAAACTCGACAATATCGTGTCATTCAACCTGGAATTTACGGTTATCTATATTTGAGGTTGACCTCCATTACAAAAAAAAACCGAAAAAAGTGTAGGCTTCACTATAGACAAACTAATCGACATTATCTGAATTTCTTTGTAAGCGAATGAAAATATCGGCTAAATTTTATCGATAGAATATTGAAGGAGCAAAAAAAAATTTTGTAATGAAAAAGTTCCAACAGTTTAGATATTTAGAATATATTAGGTTATTCTTATGCATTTTATTTCATTTATCGGACGAAAAATAGCGTAGATGATGCAAAATACTGCTTACGGTATAATTTTCCTTTCGATCAGTCGAAATATAAAATTCTTTATCGAAATTTCATCGATCGGACATGATATTTATTTCGGAGAAATTATCAATGGCCACCACAGGACCGCCGTTCGAAACGCCTGCCATACTTGCTCGTACCGGGTCATGAAGGTGATTACCAATGCCGGTCGCGCTAGACGGATAGAACTTTATTGCGGAGCAACGACGCCGATATCGGACCGGGAGGCTACACTCGTGTGATGAATTTCAATGAGTCACAACCGTCTTGTCGACTCGCGCGAGAATAACTAGAATTCTTCAAATTCAAAGCACACCCGGTAACATCGAAATAACCCCGCACATATGTTCTAATATCTTTTATTTTCTATGTCCTCCTTCTTTATAGAAGTTTAAGCTTATGAAATAAATTTTCTTGTCCAAAACGTGCGCAACGGGTAAAAGAAAATATTGAAAAGCATTTTCGAACTTGCGTTCTATCGCGAGGAAATCAAGGGTCTGATGAAAAGCTCGGAAAATCGTAAAACCGATAGCTCGATTCGTCGTTTCAAGTGGATCGGAGAGCGGAAGGTGCTGCAGGTTGCGCCACCTGGCGGTGGCGTCGTTAACTGCCGCGTCGCAGTCAGCCCACTCGACCAAACGCGACCAATCTTCGTTGAACACAAGAGACCGGCTGCGATGGCCAACGATTTGCATAAACATACATCAGAGCTCGACCCTGGACAACGTCGTTGCCCCGTGAGAGCCCTCAGCTAGATAATGAGTCATAATTACGAGTAGAACGGACGGTTTATCTTGCTCTCACCCTCTCGATGCCCGGCGACCTCCTCGTTCGTCTAGCTAGTCCAGACAGCGCCGGACCAGACTGGATTATTGCACCGGGTCTGACTACTCCAGCTGCCATGAATCTGTCATGATGCCGGATATTAGGCGGCCGGTAGCATTATCGCAGCCTTGAGGACACACGCGGGACGCAGGGACCCCATACATCTACGAGATCAACTGTTCCTCTCGTCTCTCATTCGAAAAACTAAATTGCTCTGATTCGTCTGTAATTCTCGGCCGGTGATTAAACTTTTTCCAATCGATATTGTATTTTTTATTTATTCACTCGTGCTGAAATAATAGCTTGAGATGAATAGCCATCGTAATTGCGAAAAGTCTTCATGAATATTAAAATGCGAGAAATAGAATTTTGTTGTTTATTTTCGTAATTAATTGATTTTTTTCCCAATAAAATCAAATCCATTCGGAGAAAAATGTTTCATCGTTCAGCATCCAGAATCAATATCAATTTTTTTAATTACTCAACAATTGTTTTGGTAAAATCTTCTACATTGATGGAATTTTTAAATCGTTTTCGTCATTAATCAAGCGTATTTTTCGAATGAGATATTATCTATAACGGAAAAATTATCTCTTTACAGTACAGAATGCAACAAATCAATGCCACGTAGTTGAATTATTTATTCGAGCATTTATCAATAGATGTTTAAGTCTATGATCTATAAATTGTGATGGAAGCGATGAGAAAGCACGTTGGAGAACCCGTCTGACTAGGTTTTGCGAAAGTCCGGCTGCTCTACTGAGATATCGTAACCTCGATAGAAAGATGGTAAAATATTCCAAGATTCGAGGAAGACTGGTCTGCTTAATTTCCGCATGATAAATGTAAGAAAAATTCCGGTTCCGTCGCTACGAGAGTTTTTCCACGGTTACCAGGAGGAAGAGAAAGAGGGGAGGGGGCGGGAACACGAGAAGAGGAAAGAAATATCAGAAGAAGAAGACTTTTTATCCGGGATATCATCGGGAACAACGCTCCGTGCGTAATTAGAGAAATCTTTGTAATTTATTCCCCAATGACAGACCATAAATCCATGGCGCAAAGGGAAACTACGTTTCGAGCGTTCGTCCGAGACAGCTGACGGCAAGGTAAATAGCAGAAATCGTGTGTACACGGTGCAATAACGGTACGAACGTGGATTGCGTTATATTTACGCCACCGTGGATTGCAAAAAGCTACAAATCGCATTTCTCATTCTATTCGTATATCCTTCGCAGCTCATTTTTCGTTGTCATATCGATTACCATCCGATCCGAATTAATAGCTGAGAGTGAATTATGGCTATTTCGTTCTTCGTACACGTATTTCAAATAACGACGTTGTATCGAGATGAAATTCCTTCGTGGGAATTTTTGTGCTTTTTATTTTGATGCAACTATTTATCTATTTATAATTATCGTTGTTGTGATTTATTTATTAATATTTATTGTTTTGATGGAATTATAGAGCGTATTATTTATGATTCTTGTTCTTTTCAGTCCGTTCCAATGAGATGTTTCTTAGCATTTTTAGTTTTTCAGACTGTTGTATTTGAATTTTGCATGCATTTTTGTGGATTCGGAATTTTATTATGTGAAGTCGAAAGGGAGAAGGGAAATTAATCGATGTTGAAATACAAAACGGAGATCAACGTTCTTCGATATACGGATGCATTGTACGCGTTGATTTTTTGATCATCGTTGGAATTGTGTGCGAATTCGTACACCTGCGGTAATCCCACGTTTATGGCCTACACATGTTCCAAGGATGGGGATGGAGTTTAATAGAAACTTTCCAAGCGTGCGAGAGTTATACACCAGGTAGATTCACGATAGATTTCCGACGAGGTCGCGAGTGATAAACACAGAAGTAGTTTCGGAAGAGCATCACGGCATGTCTAGCGTACCGGGTGGACGATGGAAAACTAGTTCATGTATGACTCAACCAAAAAAAAACAGGAAAACGTCATACCGGAAGCAAACACACGTAGGTTATTTTGAAATTTTACAATCACAAAGTCCTCGAACATTTCTCGCGACATCTTGAAGGACCTGTTCAAAAACACCCCACCGCGCTCGATGGGGTTAGTGAAAGAAATATCTATTAAGTACCCTTTATAGTCCATGGGACGAGGGGTCCAAATAATTATTTTTTTAAAGACTTCATCATTCCTGTTATTGGGTCATCAATCTTCGTCTGTTTGTGGAATGTCATCTCAGAGGGTATATGAATGAAAGAATTAGAAGTGGGTGACATACATACAGACGGACGGTCGGACGGACGGACGGATGGATAGATCGAAACCATAAAGGTTCCCAGTTGGTTACGGAACCCTATAAAGTATGATTCACAGTATCATGATGAGACTCCCTAGCGCTTTTAATTTTGGACGTAAACTATCCGGTAACATAGTTCAGAGTTCCGAAAATATACTCCTACGAACACTTTGTATTTTTTAATTATCATAAATGTATGTAGTACAGTGGAGTCCCGATTTTCTTCCGCGTACGAGAATAAACTCGGGTTTAAGGTGAGAGACGTGGCGTGACGCTTGGAGGGGACGCAAGCTGCCAACCTGGCACCCGGTGGTAGAGACGTACATTGATAAGTCGGGACGGCATTGGCAAACTCCATTATCGGAGAGGTTAATCAAGTAGAGACACCGGCAAGGACCAATAGGGGTTAAAGTAAGTACGAAAACAAAAAATTAAAACTCTACCATAAAGCTTCAATTTCGTATTGTTGCTATTTAAATAAAAAAATATATAAATATGGCCTTCGACAATCCACAAGTTCCGACAGTTGTGCTTCTAAATAATGTCTAAGGAAAAATCCTAGTACTATCAAAAGCCCAAGAAAGCTCACCCTGAACCTATCAATTCCCCCCAAAAAAACATCTTTTTCAAAGATAACATCTGAAAAATCTGTCCTCTTATCTATGCAGAAAGGTGCAAGTTTATCCGGAAATAATCTTGTTCGAGATCCGATAATCGATTGTACAATTTCCGAACACGTGTACCCAGCAATGCGTAACACGAGGTGACATCGGGGATTATTATTCAGGAGCACAAAATCGTGAAACTTGCGTTGCTACGAAGTGCGTCCGCACTGTGCAGGCGATGGAAGAGGATGTGTTGCGGTAGTCCGCAATACCTGTGTGGCATCGGTTAAGGGCGGCATGTGGTAACTCGTGCGAGTTGCGTAATCAGTGCACCGATGAGTACCGGGTGCGGCGTTCCTAAGCCCTCGCGGCCCACCCGGAGCACACAACGCCACTTATCGACGCGTCGGTATTACACGTGTAATTGGACACCGAGGTCTTGAATACGTCATGGAATGCACGCGATTACTCCGAGAACCCTTCGGGTCCTCTCAACGAGACCAGAGACGCCAGTCAAATGTGATTGGTGCATCGCTGAACCAGATTCACATGCGACAACTGCACTCCGGTTCTGCTATTATCCATTTATTCATTCGATTATTTTCTTTTTGTTGTTCAATTTCTTCGGCGATTTTTTTCCAACATTATTTTCTATTCTTTAATAATAATAATTCTATTATTTTCTTTTCATTGTTCAATTTCCTCTGCGATTTTTTGCCAACATTATTTTCTATTATTCAATAATAATGATTCTATTATTTTCTTTTTATCGTTCAATTTCCTCTACGATTTTTTTCGCCATTATTTTCTATTCTTTAATAATAATAATTCTATTATTTTCTTGATATTATTCTAATTCCTCTACGATTTGTTTTTCAATGATTTTATGAATGTGGATAAGTATTCGTCTCGAATACGAAAATCGTTTAGACAATTTGTGATCTTTTGGGATGGTTGCGTAAAGTTGCAAAATAGTGTAGCGAAATCGGAGGACAGTTGAATGTTTGACGCAGAAGGATTTAAAGAGCACTTTGTGAGTGTTCGAATTATTTTGTGGACGAAACAAAAGTATCGAAGCTTTTGTTCACCACTCGAAGTGGTCGCGTGTGTTCGAGCGCCCTATCAGCAACTCTAACTTCCTTATAAACCACTTCACCTCTGATATAAAACCTCGTCTCGCCCTTCCTCCTTTTCAAAGGCCAAGAAAAAAAATGTCATTCCCCCATCATCATCTCCATTCCCTTCAAACATTCAATTTCTACAATTCAAACCGTCTTCCCTCAAGCTCCTGACTCTCCATACGACGTGACACCCACGAAGAACAAAACATCTGCAACCCGACCGTCCCTCCAATCGATCCCGAAAACGTTTTAAAGCCGTTTGAAAAATAGCGCTCGGTACGAGAAATTTGTCGAAAAATTGTCGGTGTGAAATAATTTTGGCTTCCGGCGATGTTAAACCGTTAGCTATACGGCCAAAGGTCAGAGCAGTGCCGTTATAACTCCGGTAACGAGCGTTACCGAGGTATCAGGTGTGTGTGCGAGTTTCACGAGGTGTGAGCCGGCCAGAAACGGGGCTTTTGCCGAATAACAGCGGTTTAGCACAAGCGGTCATCAGGGATCAACAAGTGGCTCATGATTTCGTCAGTGGCCGCTGGAACGATACAGCCACGGGCACTCCCGGTGCGGACGCGCGGTCCACCGCTAAAACGTCCTCGATACCGTAGTCGCGTCGAGGGGTTGCGAAGAGCACGTGACAGAGAGAGAAAGAGAAAGAGAGAGAGAGAGAGAGAGAGACGGAAACTGAAACGTTTTAGCCCCGCGGTTCGTCGTCCCACCGCCACCATCACCATCCACCACCAGCAGCAGTAGCTGCAACAACGGATACAGATAACAAACGTACAGTTGTACGTTGAAATCCACCAACGAACGAGAACGACCGGGTCCCGGCCTGTAGTTTCTCGCATTCCCACAATTGGCCGAAGCTTTCACGGTTTTTTTTGTTGGCTTTTTTTCTAGCGGTCTTGATGAATTTTTTATTTCGTTTTCCGTCATCAGAGAGTCATTGTTGATGTTGTTGTTGTGTTTTTCAGTGTAATGGCGTTGGGTGATCGGTAATTCGACGGTTAGATTGAAGTTTGATAACCGTGGTGTCCGGTAAGGAGTTCGGCCGAAATTGAAGGACAGTCAAGGATAATTTCCAGAACATTTGGGGGTTGTTAGGGCGTTTAACAAAAATAGGAAGTAGACAAAACTCATTAGAAAATGTTAAGTCGTACTAATATCGGATCATTAGAATCGGTTTTTAAAAAACTACTCAGTAAAAAGCTGAGATGCGTATTTTTGTAGGATTATTTCTAATAATATATGGCTTCGAACACACTTGAATTGAGGAGGAATGAAAAGTTCAAGGACATTCAATGAAATTCGAGAACCCTCCAGGACTTCAAGAACCACTGGATACCATCATAACGGACAACAAGAAAGACTGACTTTATAAGACGAGAATAATTTACTTGGTCGACTAAAAGAAATATCAAGATGACTTCCGTTTCCATGGCATGTCGATTATTTTTATTGTTATTTGACATGGTGTCCACTATAAAATTCGTACGAAATTCAAGGACATTCAAGGGAAATTTCCAGGACACTGTATCATGGCATTTATCAAACGTGAAAGTAGACAAAACTCATCAAAAAAATATTTAATCGTACTAGTATCATAATGTACTATTCTTTCAATAATTGTTTTTCTTTATGTTGGAATCAGTAGAAAAAAACTACATGCACCAATGTATACATGTAATTCTCAGCGGAACTGAGATGCAAATTCTTGCAGGATTATTTCTACAATAATATACTTTTTCGAACAAACTCAAATTGAAGGGAAATAAAAAGTTCAAGAACATATACTGAAATTCGATGACATTCCAGGGCATTTTCAAGAACAAGCAAAATTCAAGGGCTGTGCCAGGACTTCAACGACCACCGGCTACTATATTTGACTAACAATCAATGACCGTTATTTCGCACAGCCGAATTTTTGTACCCGATATTCTTGTTAAACTCCGCAATCATTCGATTTTTCCGCTCCACCCCCTGCCCTCTCGCCCCGCGCCCGCCGGATCATTCGAGGTCCGCGAAACAACGTATTTTCACGAGTGAAATATTATCGAAACGCGGGGGCGCGGATTGACGGTGAACAGGTTGCGGGGTTATGAAACTCCGGTCGGATTAAAAATCATGTTGGAAAATTTATAGGAAAATACCGAACGGCGAGAGGAGAGCGGTAACGTTGGTGTGGGAATTGCGGTTGGTGACTCGGGTCATCGAGCAACAAGTGTCATGATTCGATTTCAATCAGCTTGGAACGCTTCGAAATAGTGAACAATACGGTACAGTCCGAGGTTAACTGACATTTCGATGTGAAATATAACAACGAATTTGATGATTCGATCGTTGGTGAAACGAAGTGATTTGTTAATTGCCAACGTCGATTGGAGATAAATTTTCCATGCCACTTTAATCACACTCTGACGGTCCATTCAATATTCAATAGAATTTCCACGATATCCACGACGAATATTCGAGTACGTTTAATAATCCAATAATAATCATTGAATTGAAACAATTATTTATCTTTTGTCTTGTTTTCATTTTTTATTTCGGATGATATATATTACGATTCGTTGTCGAGAGAGCGTATTGTGACTGCGTTAAATGCACTCAAACGTGACACACGAATGTTCGTAGAGCTTCGATATTTATCTTCTCCGAATGACGGGGCTCGTAAAGCAATGAACTTTATGGTGGCAGCGTGCACGATCGGGAAAGAATTGCAAACAGTAGGTTGTGGGTATTGTGCGAATCAAGCTCATGTACACGTGTACGAGTGAGAAATTATTGTATTCCAGGCCGAGTCTTGGCGGGGTATCGGTAAACCCAGCGTAGGACGGCGTTGCACGTTGGACTCGAGCCGATTGGTACGAGGGCACGGTTTGCCCTGCGGCAATCACGAAACGGAAATTGAGTTACAGCCTCGCGAAGACGTCAAACTCCGAAGGGGCCAATCGATTATCTTCTGTGTCTCATTTTAATCACGCCCGGCTTATCGAAACGACAGAGGGATAAAAAAAAAATCGTTAAGGGATTGGCAAGATTTCGATTTTGAAAATAATTTTTGGGTAAAAAACCTAGTTTTTGAGATTTCAACAATCGAACTTTTCGGCTTTCCAGCACGCATCGTTTTCAATTTCTTATTCGCGTTGGATTGGCGGAGATTTTTTTTCTTGTATTAGAATTAGTCCATTGGAACTTTTGTAAATTAATCATATTTTCTTCGAATCAAATAAAACGACCACACTGGAAGAATATGAATATTTTGATGGAAGGAACACCGAAATACGCGAATTCTCTCGGGAGGTGACCAGACTCGTTAGTGATTTCTCTCCAGCGACGTTGCCATAGTCGCGACGAGTCCCCCCACTCCTTAGCGAGTTCCTCCAGGCACCCGCTATAGAACTCGAGCGACATGGCAACCCTGCCACCTCAAAAGCATTGCGAAACGTCCCTCACGAGGTGACCAAAATATTTAGGTCGCATGTGCCAACCAATATAGGGTTAATTTAAAAATTCAATTGTTGCCGTTTTTGAATTGTCCTTCTTCTTCCCTTTTTTTCAAATTTTAATTTTCAATTTCATTCTATTTGTTCGGTGACGAAACTGCGGCGATAGAAGAATACGATTCAACAGGGACGAATATTCCGGTCCATAGAGTGGAATACATTCAGTTGAGGGAACACAAAATTCATCCACACGAAATTACGTTTTTAATTAAAAAGCTATTAATCAGGATTTGTGAGAGGAGTCGTTGGGTTCGAACATTGGACGAACGGAATGAGTGAGAAACCTGTGTAATTGCGACATTTGGGGAAGGGTTGGGAAAGTGCGGATAGAAGGAAATTTCTTCGTTGTGTAGAACCATAGTGAATGTATATCTCCAACGAGCCACGCCAGTGGCAATCGAGCGAGCAGCTCGAGCTCTCCGAACCCGACGAATTATACACGTTGATTGAAAAAAGATTAAAAAAAAAAAAGAAATACAACAAAAAAACGATGCAGGCCGGTTACAATTTCATCGAACCGCAAATTTTCATTGCAAGCACGACTACCGACTTGTCAATATTCGCACAACGATACGCTTCGTCAAATATCATCGATGGATCTCTGCCGTATTGTTGTTGAAAATCGTGCGACCAATTCGTTCGAGAGCGATGCGTCGAGTGACGAAATAATCATCGAGTGCAATGCGAATTAATCGAGAGTTTAACGTGAGTAGAATCCATTCGAATCTCGGGCGCGGACGAAATCCTGTGAGGATGTTATACATATATTTACGTACTCCCAGCTGTCTATGGAATCGGGAAAGGACCTTCATTCCATGAAAATGTATTTAAATCCTTTCATTGGTGAATGGGTTGTTACGTGGGTTGTTATTTTTATCGAACATTCGAATCCGTTGTGTAGAAATAATTCATACATAAATAATTCGTTATATAAAGGGATGAGAGGTTCAATAGCATGATAATTGGCCATTGTTAATTGTTTGAGAAAGTATTCGAGGTAAATTTTCATTGAATGAATGCCCGCATCTCTGCGTAGGTTTCCAGGTGGGTATTCTACGTGAACGGCATCCCTCATATCTGGAGTTATTATGGAACTGAACAACACATGAGGGTGTGTATAGGTATAATCGCGTAACTCGTTCGACCGCATAAGGACGTCAGCTATTTTCAACAAGCTACGCCAATATACCCACGTATATGTTTTCGGGATTTCGATCCATCGGGGAAACCCATCCGGATGACTATGAACCAGTCGATGTAATGACGTTAAGGACATTAGCGAGCAAATCCAAGCATTGATGAGACGGGAACCATCATGATGGAATTGCCGGGTCGGTTAAGCCATCGGGGAAATTTGTACCGAGCGGAAATATTACAATACGCAACCTCAGATGCACCTTGGCAGATTTGCGACCAAATTAGTGGTCGCAAAACCGGACTGGTCGATCTTTTCTAAAAATAAAATTTCACCTCTTGTGAATTAGATGGTAAGTTTTTAAACACTGAGTTGCCAAAATTGCTCTGTACAGAATGAAATAGAAGAATGTGACCTAGATAAATAATTTCGATTCGTCGGAGAAACCGAATAAATCGACCGTTTTTCCGTTATAAAAACTAACAAGACTCATGTTACATTTTTTTGCCAGTTTTCCTGAATCTCTCCTATTGGTAAAATAAAATTTCGTTAGTCGACAATGTACATCGATTATGAATTGTCCCGCATCAGTAGACAAAACCAGATAAGTCCATGATTTGTTAGGCAAAACCGAATTAGCCCAACAGTGTTTTCTCTTATCCATAAGTTACAGACTATTTAAATTTTACCCAATGCTACCTTAAAAGTACCAAAACTAAGTATAACCTGATAATTATTATTTTTTAAATCGACTCGTCCACTGTGACAGCGCGGCCGCAGCGTAAAATCGTTATTTCTCAAAAACTTCTCCCACGAACTTATTCAGTTTTGGCTTCAAACCGCAGAGATATTGTCCAATCCAGCATTACTGCCATCTAAAGCCATGTCAATATCGCGTAGTTGAACAAATTACATCCCACCTATGTCGAAAATAGAGCGTCGTTGCATAATCCTGTGTAACAAGGCGTACAAAGCATACCACAGAGTCCAACTGCGAACGCGTAAATATGGGTCACGTTGCTGAAAGATAAAATCGCTGTTGACGACATGGTCACATGATATAATTAGCACGACGATGATACGCGTGGGCGGTACACGAGCCCACGCTCACGGCTTGGAGAAATCACAATCGTCATTACAGCACGTATATTCCTGACGATTCATTGAAAAAAACGTCGTTTTTTCGAATATTGCTCGGTCAAGTACTCCTACCGAACATCTGTAGTAAAACTTTCCGTAATTGGAAAGTCGTGAAGGCGTTCGAATGGCGAAAAAACGGTCAACTAGTATGTTAATATCTTTTACTCGAGTAGCTAAAAAAAATTTGTTGGTCATCGAAATTTCGACTGATTAAAGTTTCGACAGGTGTAGAAATCAAATTGAAGTGCTCGGAAAATGAATATGCCGAATCGGCATGGCTCCGAATAATGATATATCGACGGATAAAAATGTCGACAACGTACATGTAGGTATAGTGGCGTAGCTCGTTCGACTGCGTGAAGGTACTTACGCAGTTGAAGGAGCTACTCCATAGTATACGTATATATCCGTTGTCAATGTTTCGTTCCATCGAGAAATTATCATTCAGAGCTAAGCCAGTTCGGTACATTTATTTTCGGAGCATTTTAATTCGATCTATTGACCTGTCGAAACTTTGATGAGCCGCGATTTCGATACTCACCAAAAAGTTCGTATTGCCCACAATTTGCTTGTAAGATCCAAAATTGATATGTCTTTCCAAGCGGGTCTTTTCTCGGGTTCGATGTGATGATTTCAAGTACACTGAAACCCCGATTATCCGTCTCTCGGTTATCCGGTCGCTCAGGAGCGTATGTGCGTAGGATTGTCTCCCTTAGTCGATAACATTATATGTAATAGTTATCTGCTTCATCGACCTAACATAACCTAGACCCAAAATGTGACAGTGTTGTCGGGAAAGCATCAAAACGAAACCCATCAAATGAAAATAAGTGTAAATTAGAGCGCGGAAAAAAATGGCGGCGTTTAACCCGCCCGAGTTAGGCCCACCCTCTCAGTTATCACAGCCCTGCTCGGAGTCGAGCTTGCTTGAGTTTGCGGGAAGGGGATTTTAACGACCTCTCGATTATCCGGAGACCCCCGTCGCGACCGGTTAATTGAGGTTTCACTCTACACGAGGAGGATGCACGAAAGAATCTTCCATTGTGCGTACGATATCTTTCATTGTCAGCAACATTCACGCCGAAACCATTATCCCCATCGAGTGCCAGAAGATTCCGAACCCCCCCCCCCCCCCCCCTTCAGGATACCCAGAAAGACAAGGGTGAAGTAGCGAAAACCTGACGTACAGAGAAATACAACGAAGAGAAACGAAAAAATTAAATTAGCATCGTTAGTGGATAACTAGTACCAATTAGTGTTGCCAATACGCGTGTTTTTCTTGCCCTCCGCGAGAAAGGCCTTGTAATTTATGCCGCGAGCTCTGCCAGCGCAATTCAACGCTCTCCAAACCCCTCCGCGGCTCCATAACTCCCTCTATTCCCCCCCGCCGGCGGCTCAGTGGCAATAAATGATTACTCCACGAAGAGTTAATGAGGCCGTCGCGTACGGAGCCTTCGTCGTCAACCAACGGCCTTGAGATTTGTCTCTGGTAAATTATCGCGTACGTCTTTCGCAACGGTTTGACAATTTTTTACGCTCTGCGAGATGAAATTCGTTCCATTCGTCCGGGTTGTGTACATACCGGAAAAAAGGAAAGGGAATAAAGTTGAAATATAAAAGTGTTTTTGTTGATCACATCGATATATGGTCGATTCGAAAACTCCCGCTTTTACGAGCCATTCCATCGTCGTTTTCCATAAATAGATCGCGGATGGTATATGAGGGTTCGGGTGAGGTTGGTAAGAGTAAAAGGATTGCATGGCGTGGTGTGGCGTGGACCGTGAGGTACGTGCGAGACTAAACGGCCGTTGGTTCGATCTTCACGAGAACGGCTTTATTTTACTCCGCATTTACATGGAAATCGATAACCGATGCGAACGGAACGCCACGTGCGAGCGTCGTTTGTTACCTGGTGTTCGTTAACCCACTTGCCCCTCCTGGGCTATGAAACTGAAGAAAGATTGATCACCGGCAACAAAAAATGTCCTCGCCTGCTACCGGAAGTGAGGATAAAGAAAATTTAAATTCGTTCCGGATAAACGTTGTTGATCGGCAAAACTCTTTATGTTTAAGAGTTACCATTTTTTCCGTGATTAAATAAAGAAGAATAGAAAATGGGAGACCAGATGTGAAAAGTCCGGGTGGGCCCATATGGGGCAGTCGTCTAGAGTCGCTGTCAACCAACGAATGGATGCGCAGTGCGGTACTGCGCACTTACTCAGTTAATTGAGGTCACCCGCCTAGATCTCTACTTGACGTCAACATAACCTCTGGACATTCTCAATAGTTGTTTATCCGTGTTTTCATGGAAAAGAAAGTAGTAAAAAAAATGTCAAAAGTTTGTTGTATCGTTAACGGCCAAATTAAATATCCTGGGGGTGACTCTAATGAGCGGAAATTAGTACGCATTCCCAAGGGTAAATGCGGAGTCGAGGGCAGTTCGGGAAATTGTGAGCATGAGCAGTGCCGCATTGCGCATCCATTCGTGTGTTAGCAGCGACACCAGGCGGCTGCCACGTATGGACCTACATCAAACATCGGACTTGTATAGGAGTTCGGTATCCTGTTCTCTAGTCTTCTTGCCAGGAAGACAGGAACCTGATGATTCTCGACAATTTTTTCTTTTAGTTTCTATGAGAAACAGTAACGTGCGATAAAGTGCCAAATTTTGTTGTATCATTAACTGCGGACGCAAATATCTCCCGTACGATAGTGGCTCATGTGTCGATTATGCAATATGCACAACTTTTATAAATGGATCCTGTGTGTACGATAAAAAATGATGAGCTAATGGTATATTTCTAACTGTAAAATGCTCAAAGAATGTATTGATCACAACCAGTGATGGGCAAATTTGTACTCCAGGAGTACGGGAGTACGGAGTACAAATGTATTCCGTACTCCGGGAGACCGGGAGTACGGAGTCCAAATGTATTCCGTACTCCGGGAGACTGGGAGTACGGAGTCCAAATGTATTCCGTACTCCGGGAGACCGGGAGTACGGAGTCCAAATGTATTCCGTACTCCAGGAGACCGGAGTACGGAGTCCAAATGTATTCCGTACTCCGGGAGACCGGGAGTACGGAGTCCAAGTGTATTCCGTACTCCGGGAGACCGTAGTACGGAGTCCAAATGTATTCCGTCCTCCATCGAATGTATGAAGTACAGAGTGAATTTTTCCAAAAAAATTAATTGTTTCTTAAATTTTTTTTAAATTTTTTTTTTTTGAATTTTTTTTTTTTGAATTTTTTTTTTGAATTTTTTTTTTGAATTTTTTTTTTGATTTTTTTTTTTTTTTTTTTTTTATCAACTAGAATTCATTTTTTGAAAAAAAATTGATTTTGCAGTAAAGTTATATGAACATTTTTTTTTTCAAATAAAAAATACGGAGTACAAATGTGATTCGTACTTCCACGTATGTCAAGTCTTGAATACATTCGTACTCCGTACTCCCACGTTTGCCGGATCGACGGAAATTTCTCGTTCCTCCTCGTCATTCCCCCGCTCCGTGTCCTCCGATAAACACGTGAGGAACGAAGGGACAGGACGAACGAGAAATTTCCTTCGATTCCGTACGTGTTTTCCCAGACTCGACTTTCTTTACGTTCCTTATATTTGATAAAACATGTACATACTTATATATATGGAAAATCATCATCTTCCATATCAAATTTTCTCAAAAAAATATAGCAATTAAATGTAAAACAAAAAATTATTACAGGCGGCTTCGCATTTATTTATCACCTTTGTTCATCGTTTTTGTTCGTTTTGTTCGTCTGTGTTTATCTTTGTTCATCGTCTGAATTTATTATTCAAAAAAATAATATCGATATCTCGGACAAAATAGGTTTTATTTCATTTATCTAACCGTCAACTCCAACTGGAACCTTGAGCAATCCCATTTCCCTTATTTTTCGAAACGAATCGATTTAATGAAATAAAAATTAACAAATAACACATACGGAGGAAGAAAGTTTTTATAAGTTCTAGAAAACGTCCGCGGAATAAAAATCTGGGAGATAGAAGAGAATCGTTGATCATGCATAGAAAATTAATGACGAAAGGAATCGACTTGTATTTTTTGCTTCCTCATAAAGGAAGCTTTGTGACGGTCCGAAATTTTTTTTTCGAGATTTTGGTGTCAATAGGTTCAGAATGTCCTAAAACATCCAGAAAACACATTCGGAAAAAATGTCCGGATGTATGTGTGTGTGTGTGCGTGTGTGTGTGTGTGTGTGTGTGTGTGTGTGTGTGTATGTATGTAACCACCCTCTAAAATTCAAACGTCCATAACTCGAGAACGGTTCAAGCTACCGTACTCAAATTTTGCACACCTGTGATGCCTCCTAATATCTATGTAATCTGTAAATTTCGCAATTATCGACGAACTTGTTCGGCTTCGACAGCGTTTTGAATTTTTCAAAAAATGTCTGTAGCCACGCTAGCGTCCGCAATTTTTGACATTTTCGGCTAAATAGTTTTTGACATATAGAGTTGAGTACAAGGACGGTTGGTATTGCATTTGAGCTGAATCCATCGATAACTTTAGATTTTATGATTTTTTGAATTTTACAAAAAATCAACTTTTTTGCTCTATCTGTCGTTAACGTCAACCAATCGAACCATAATTCTCTGCAAGTATAGGATGTCATTGTGCTATAATACATATCAAATTTGGCCGAAATCGGACGAACGGATCGAGTTCTAGAGCAATTAGAAATTTCTAAGTTCCAACCCCTGCAAATTAAAACTAGCTGCAAGTAGAAACTTGCAAAGTGCTTCCTCCGTAGTCCTCCGCACTTGAGCCAATGGACGAAATCCTTTATGAGGAAGCCAGAATTAATAAAGAAAAAAGTACTCATGATCCTCATAAAGGATTTCGTCCATTGGCTCAAGTGCGGAGGACTACGGAGGAAGCACTTTGCAAGTTTCTACTTGCAGCTATTTTCCATTGAAATTAACAAATAGTTTCAGTTGTTGCTAATCATTGTTTACTTTTTTCTCCTTAAATTTCAGAATTTTTCCCTTTTCGTTCAATTTTCGTTTTCTTCTGTTATTATATTCATTTGCATGTAATAGAATGTATAAGTGTATAAAAACCGGTGTTTGGCAGTCCCCAAATACATCTGTACTTCAAGTACCAAATATATACCGAGTGCAAAAGTATTTTGGATTTAGCAAATGTGAAAGTCCAAAGTTTATTTGTATCCTGGACTTCGTACACGTGGGAGCACAAAGTACATTCGAATTCTGGACTTGGCAAACGTGGGAGTACGGAGTACGAATGTATTCAAGACTTGACATACGTGGAAGTACGAATCACATTTGTACTCCGTATTTTTTATTTGAAAAAAAAAATGTTCATATAACTTTACTGCAAAATCAATTTTTTTTCAAAAAATGAATTCTAGTTAATAAAAAAAAAAAAAAATCAAAAAAAAAATCAAAAAAAAAATTCAAAAAAAAAAATTCAAAAAAAAAATTCAAAAAAAAAATTCAAAAAAAAATTCAAGAAACAATTAATTTTTTTGGAAAAATTCACTCTGTACTTCATACATTCGATGGAGGACGGAATACATTTGGACTTCGTACTCCGGTCTCCCGGAGTACGGAATACATTTGGACTCCGTACTCCCGGTCTCCCGGAGTACGGAATACATTTGGACTCCGTACTCCGGTCTCCCGGAGTACGGAATACATTCGGACTCCGTACTCCCGGTCTCCCGGAGTACGGAATACATTTGGACTCCGTACTCCCGGTCTCCCGGAGTACGGAATACATTTGGACTCCGTACTCCCGGTCTCCCGGAGTACGGAATACATTTGTACTCCGTACTCATTTCGTACTCCAAGTACAAATGTACTCCGAGGCTGCCCAACACTGATCACAACTTACTGCTCGAAAGAATTAGCGTATGAAATGTGAAAGCGTTTGTTTGCTCTGTACGAATCTAAAGGCAAATTGGCAACTGTTGGCTCGACTCACCCCAACGCCACCAGTTCACCCCTACATGGTTTCTGAAGCCTAATTTCGCTCGTTCCACGTTGGGGACTTGTGCTACTCTCTTCAAATTAAGGATTGGGCACCTGTGTCCCAATAACTTGCTCCCTCACAACGACGCAAGTGGCGCCACCCCAGTGACATTAGGCGTTTTTTGGTCGTAAACCTAGTCTACGACCAGGCTTTGATCTTAGAGGGCGCTGCAATCTTTCACTATACGCCTCTGCTTTTCAATCAGAAACCAGAAACAACCGGTGACCCTCTTACGCACCCAACGGCCGCACGGAGCGCTAGCGTCGCTTCACACACCTCCACTTTTGGCCCAATCAACGTTTCGTCGTATAATTTTGGAAATTGACGGCATTACGATTGCAAACATTATCGAATCAACGACTCGCAAAACGTAGCTCACGAGAAAAACTCGGGCTTTTGTTGGAAAAGACAGAAACGAGTAATAAAATACCAACAAAGGCGGGCCGAAAGCATTCGACGGTCGGACGCTTCGAAGGGCGAGAAAGGAGAGCGGATGAATTTATGGCACGAATTCGATTTCCGCATCTGGATTTCTGCCAAGACGTCTTGTACATCTGAGCGTTCCATTTTCGTACGAAATTACGAGCTTGCTTCGGCGAAACAAGCGGCCACGTAAAGCTTGCTTACACAACCCCGTGTGCACATCCTTGTAACGATGTCCTCGTGTTTACGCAACAGGAATCAGATCGGAATAAACCAGCGAATCCTGGCATTGATCATTTAATTAAAACATTTTGCAACGTTTCACTTTAAGTTCAGGAAGCATGCACGAGAATAAAAGTAACGCTTCAAATTTGCGTACAAAAAAAGTTTTCTGCTTACAAAAATATGTATACATATTTTTCAAATTAACTTTTAGATAAGCTATATTAGTGAGAACGTTATAGAAAGTTATGACAGGATGTTACAGAGGATTTGAGAACATTTCCTACTGCTGCCCGGTAAAACGAGGTGTAACGTGTCCTTCTATAGATTCACGTTGCCATAACCATTTGGCGCCCCGGCGAATCCTTGGGTAAAACGGTCGCGTAAAGCTCGTAATAGAAACCCGTGCGAAATGGACTGCTCCTAATGAAATCGTTTGCAGTTATTCACACTTTTCTCCGGAGCAAAGAAGCATGGGTGGGGGAAGGGGAGAGGTTACAAGTGTTAAGGCTAGGATGAGAAACCTAGCTAAATGGGAAACCGGCAAACCGGTTTATATCGAGCCACTAATGCTTCTTTATCCCGAAATTTCTTACCACCCTCTCTCTTTTAGGTTTCAACTTATTTCGTTGAATATTTATTTCCTACTACCTAATGTCCTCTGACACACGTTAATTGTGACTGACGATATACAATTTAAAAAAATTCTATTCTTCCATCAATGAATTCCAAATAATTTGAAGATCATAAAAGAATATATTTCAATATTACTTGTTGCCAAAAAATGTTTTTTAATGAGTATTGTTAAGACACGATAAAACGGTCGGTGCAAGTCGGCGTGACCGCGAGCTAAGCGGAAAGGAAGACAAAATAGTCTGAGCGCTTAACGTATTAAACATCCGTCCATCCTGTTGTTCAAAACGTTTGCATCACAGCTTAATCATGTCGCGAATAATTTTCGAGACAAATTTCTAACCATTTATCTATTTTTATTCTCATTTTTCGGACGTGCCGTTTTTTTTATGTAACATACTTTCGTTCGGTTTAATTAGATAATGTAGAAAGTTGCGGAAGATTGGTAAGAAATATGCGAGACGCTAAATCTCTTTCCTCCCGCACGATGGCTGCCTCGCAGCACCGTAATTATTGAACGAATCGTTCCACTTTCTAACCATAGCGCTGTGTAAGAGCAACACACCGAGGAGACAAGGAAAAGTGGCGAGCTACGAAGAGAAAAGGATAAAACAAAAAACGACGAACGGGCAAGGCTATTTACCAGGACTGTAAATTCATCTTGACATCAATGTAACTTGCATGACTATGGAAAAACCGATTACAACGATAGAAACGATCAATTGCCGACATATATCGTGATTATAGTCTGATACATAAATTTAAGAGGATATAAACAACAGTTCCTGTCAACAATATATTGCACTGTCGCCGGTAACTTGGGCAGTCAATGCGACATTGAATAATCGAATCTATATCTGTACATTGCAACGAACACGTGTAATGAGATTGCAATATTTCTTTCCACGCCCCATTGCGCGGGGTTAATAATTTCAATGTAGAAATTATTGGATAACGTCAATGAAATATTGTAATTGGATATTCCATAGAAAAATATGATATATGTATTAGGTTTTGTATTTTAATCATGACTATTTGATATAACATGGATAATCGAGCGGCGAATTTATTAATTCACTGCTCAACGATAAAAACATCCGTCGTCACATTTTTCGATACGATGATTCCAATCATATGAAAATATTATAATATTGTTTTCGATAGAAATGCAAAACTCGTTGATGTTGGTACAAGAAATTTTAACTATCGGTTGAGATGTCTGATAGCTGCGAGATTATGGTACGTATTTCTAACGAAAATTATTCGAATCGTTTGCCGAAGAACGAAGCGGCATGACAATAACGCAGAAACTGACGGAGTTACAGCGACAACGGCAACACGAAAGAAGAGTCATTGTAATTCCGTTATGAAGCTGCGTAATGAGAAAATCTGCACCAAGACGTTTTCTGGCTCACTTGCACGCTCGGTCATTAACCGCTGTACTCAGTGCACAACGTGGCCCGCGGAATTTCTCATCCGGCAGTAACATTGACGAATGTTCTCATAAATAACGGGAGCGTGGAAACTAATTGGAGTTTCTTGTTAAACAGTGAGCTCCGAGGGTCGCGCAGAACGACGATGATGACGACGACGACGACGACGACGACGACGGGCAACTTGTGATCCACGCGCATCGTCCGCGTGACGTCATGACCCTTGCTGGCCAATCCTCGAGTTATAATTTACTACTTTACGCTATGATGAAGTATTCAAATGGTTCGGGCAATTTTTTATTCGGTTAATCGCCTTGTTTGCCTTGGAAAGATGAATTTATCGAATTTGCGATAAATTTTGTTTTGAGATGGAATTGCGAGTAGGGTTTTGGTGCTTATTTTATTCGTATGATTGATGGGCCTAGAGAATAAGCTATCGTTTAGTTTCCTAGATTTTCCTTTTTGAGATGTTGACCATTTGTTTTAAGCGAAACAGTTTGATTTCTCCCGATTTTTGGCGTACTTTTTTAATTTTTTTTCGCAGAATTGTCAACATATTTTCAGGGCTGCAGCAAAAAAAAGAAAGCTATCGAAAAATTTTGGAGAAAATGGCGTTCTAGGATATCAAGGATCTTACATTTAAAAAACCTGCATTCTTAAATTTCTGAAGGTTTCAAATTCTAAATAAAATAAAATATTTCTACCTCCAACATTCAAAGATACACAACGGAGAAATAACCTAAATGACCCATCCAACATCTAACTTTACACCGCCAACATTCGAAGATACACAACAAAAGAATAAGCTAAATAACCCTTCCAACATATAATTTTCCACCGCTCACCAGCAAAAGCACAATTTTCGCTGAAACCTTTCATTTTTTCTGAAAAATTCCTCAAACACAAAATCTTAAATATATCAACAATTTTTTTCCGCCAAACACACGACTGAAAAACCGTCCATCCCACATCAGTCCCAGAACGTTCGTCACCGTCAAACAAAACGACCGGGTCGGTTTCAAATTCCATTCGCGACTTAACCACAGATTTTTCGATACAATTTTCGTCGTTGTAATTGAATAAATGTCCCGGAAAATTTGTACCAATATTTCTCCGCACATACCGCGGGTGAGCGAAGTTACGTTCCTATCTCGCGTTGTGCAACCCCCTCCCCCTGTTGCCCCTCAGTGCAACCACCTCCTCCCCCCCCCCCCCCCCCCCCCCACCCAGCGACACACACAAATTGATTGCCGGCGACTGTGAGCGATCGTTCGGATATATGTGGTGGACATACCGGAGATATCGGACGTTTCTGCCCGCACCGATCGACACCCCGCTCGCCTTTCCCCGAGAATCCAACGACGCGCGCGAAGGAGTGGGGGAATACAGTGCAACGCCGGTTTACATTCGCTACAATGTTCGTGATAGTTGTCCGACGCTATAAATATATATATCGCAATAGCACATAAACGTTACCTGCGTAGTATGCCGCGCAGCAAGCACACATACACGACTCTGCTTCAAGTTGGACAGCACGGAGGCTGGATAGCATTATTTATTACCGCATCCGTTATCTTTCTGCACTGTTGCGCGTTGATTTATCCATCAGTCACGGTTCTCCGCGATCGATTCCCGTTCACAGACAGGTAGAGAGACGTACAAAACGAGAAATAATATTCACCATCGCTTTGTTTATCCACCGTTATTTCGACAAACACAAAAGCAATTTCCATCACGTTCGCAATAATAATTGTCGACCGTTGAAAAAAAAGAAAGTTTGAAAAAAGATAATGAAAAAATTGTTCTCACCGACCGTATTAGGTCGACGGACATTCATACACCGTTGATTCAGCTATATTGCATCGTCTCGTGCAATTTTCATTTCAATGTCGCGTTTATAAGAAAGAGGTACGGTAAAATTCGATTTACTTTTCTCCCCTTCTATCTACCCCCGCCGCAGACGCCGCACAGCGCTTTCCGCGCATCTCGTCTATCGCATTGCCCACCCCCGCCCCCGCGAATGTTTCGCTCCCACTTTTCAAGCGCGCAGCCTTCCGTCTCGTCGGAGAACAAATTTATTTTCATTTCAAATCCAGCTTTAATTTCTTCGTTTCAATACCGGGGCGAAGTATAGCTATATTCTTTATGGTCTTTCAATCTACGTTTATTCATCCTTTTATGGATAGTCACCTACCTACAGCGACGGGCCGGGAGAGGGCCGGGAACGGGGACGAGGAAGGAAGGAACGGACCGAGGGAGAAGAGAAAACGTGGCTTGGCTTTCATTTTGTTTCAACCCGAGGGAGCCACGAAATAAAAAGCTCGAGTGAGAGGAAGAAAAAGCAGCGGTGGCGAGGGGCGAACGGAACCAAGGGAAGTGGAAATAAACGCAAAAGAAGAAAAAGAACGAGAGCCGTGGGAGCCAGAGTAAACGGGGTTAGGTGCTGATAGAACTTGGAAAAAAAACCAGAAAGAAATGAACGAGAGAAAAAGATGGGGAATAGGGGAAAAAAGGTTGCAAAGTGGAAACTTGTGCATTGCTTCCTGATTTCGTTGGTCCACGGTTGACGCGGCCTTCTGTATGAGCGAGTACGTTGCCCAATTTCGGATTCATCGTGGAGGAGGCTATGTGTGCTATGGACCAAAAAATTCTTAAGCAACGAGTGAGGTGTTGAATTGATTTTTTCTTTTACATTTTGAAAGACTGTATATCTTTCTTTGCAGAAAATAGGGTTTCTAGTCTTGAGAAGCACCGGCGAAATTGACAAAATAGATTTTTGTACTAATAATTATCTGAAAAATTTATTTTATTTTAGTTATTAATAGGATTATTATTATTATTATTTTTATTATTATTATTATTATTTTTAAAATTATTTTCAATAGTATTATTATTATTATTTAATCTAAACTCTAACAATCAGGCTCAATTACCCTACTTGCGTAACCAAATTGCCGCCTCATTGACCCAGACTCTCTCTATCATAAAGAATTCTCCAATCATGCAACACTTATTCATCCCAACATTTCCCATCCAACTAATTTTGTAAAATTTCATTTAATTCTCACGACCGAAAAAACCCGAATCATCGTTGTCACAAAAAACAAAGCTTTCTCCACGACAAAAAGAATGACGGAAAAAAATGTTAAACACAGCCGTAACATAACAAGCACAGACAACTGTGCTACAGTGTGAGAATTGCTCGAAGGAGGTCGTTGTGATAAAAAACCGAACGTGATGAATAACGACTCATCTACGCTCAAACCACCCTACTTAGCCAAAAGCTTATTCATGAATTCTATTCATCGTATACTCTGTAGCATAAAAAAAAAAAATTACGAAAATATAAATAAATGGAAAAAAGCTAGCTGCGTCTCAATTATCGTGTCCCAGAGCTTATAACGCGGTCGTTGCAGCGACATACGGTCTGTTCTGTCTATTCGTTCATTTGTCCGCCCATCGCAGTCTACAATTGTTGCACGTTGCATAGATTCATATATATATACATATATATGTCTGCATACATATTACGTAAGAATAACGTGTCAACGCCGCGGATTCTGCTTGAACGCCGCGTTGGAAACTGTGTAGACAACACATTTATACGACCGAGCGGGGGGGAAGTGAATGAGAGGGAAACACGGGAGGGCTGCTTCCTCCCTCGTACCACCCTCGGTACACATATTCACGCGTGTACGTGCACAGAGGCACAACAGTCGGACGCACACGACTGAGCTGAAAATCAATAGTCTTTCCTTCGAAGCGGTTAAAGCAGCGACGGGTGGTTGCATTGTTCCGCTCGAAACACATCGCACACGGCCGAGCGCAATTTCGCGTTGCATTTCACTTCAACAACCCGCAGACCCGCCAGCCAATGATAACGCCGGGGACCTGTGCTACGGGGGTTTGTGTACGCGCTCACGGTCAACCCATCGACGACGAGTTAACCGACCCTTAAGCCGTGTCAACGGCCCGTTTGATTAATTTATTTAACCACTGAAAGAAACCCGTCGGGGATTATTGTGTACATATAATCAATCGTAGAATTGGGTTATTTTCGGGCCGAGTCGAGAGAATGACAGGGATTTTGAAAAAAAAATGGACGACGCAACTCAGTCGTGTTGTATAAAAATAAAAAATTATTATTATTATGGTACATTTTTCTTCATAATAATGATAATAATAATAATATTATACATTATATTATTATTGCTTATAATAATAATATACATTATATAATATATTATTATTATTATTATTATTTTTGTTGTCGTACCATCGCCATCACTATTGTTATCGTTGCTGTCCTACAGGTCGGGGTATTTATTCAAGAACAACGAAATCATTGATTTTTATTGTTCGTATGAATATTCATAATTAGAGATAACGAACTTCAAAAAAGTCTAATTTTTCATACGATTTTCATTGTTTGCAAGTACGATATCGAGAGAGTATTGTAAATAATTTTTTATTCGAGCAAGTACGACTGACCGCGAGTAACCAATTTTATGGTCGACAAACAAAGCAATGAAGAACAAGAAAAAAAAGTAAAACCAATTTAACTTCGATAATATCGAGTTATTCAGTCCATTGTTACTGCAATAACCGAGTGCTTTTGCGTTAAGGCCCGAGATCAATGTAATCGGCTCGTTTCGTATTCGTCGAGTCGTATAACTTGTACACAAGCATAATTCACATCTATAACCTATTGAGAAATAAAATTGTGGAGCACAATCATGTAATATGATTATCACGATAGATAATCAAAATAACTCCGTGCTCGAATGCAACAAAGATATTATTTGCTTATTAATTGGAAAAGAAGGGACTCGATACGATTATTTGTTAGAAAAAAATTAGTATCGCTGTCTTTACTTTGTAGAACTATTTACATTTTTTCGGCGTTGAAAGAGATTTATATAAAATTCATATAAAAAGTCGAACTTAACTCATTGCTCATTGATAAATAAATTGATTCGGAAGTAAAAAAAAAATCTTGGGTACGCCACGAAAAAGCAACCCTCTTTACATTTTTCTGTGTTTGGTCTCACACGCGCGTGCACGTGGCCCTTATTCGTATTAATCGAAGCGTGATTCCCTCGGCTATTAATAGAGTTCAACGCCACTATCAATCATATGTAATATAACGGCCCAACCGTACTTTTTCTTCACTCTTCAACCTCCTTGTTATTTTTTCGTACAACGCTCGGTACAGCCAATTCCCGGCAGCACGTGATGTGCGGTAAAACGGTTTTCTCTCGCACGCAGCTCGTGATAAATGAGCCTGTGTGTTATATACGTCATTCGTGTATAATCGTGTACGTGAACTCCCGAAGAACCAGATACCGGAGTTCTAAACCGGTTTGGCCATTAACGTCTATAAATGTGTGACTTTTCGGACTGAGAGTAGTTTGTAAAATAATGTTGTATCTATAACGAGGTTAAATTCCATCGGGAATTTTTATTTCGGATTGAGACATAGTTTGAGATAATTTACGATCGCATTAATCATTTTATCGCTTGTGATAAATTATTCACATTTATTTCAACTGAACATTATTATTATGATTGTTGTATTATTTATATTATTATTAATATGACAAATTAATTTGTCGCATCTCTTTGTAATTAACTTTTGTGGAACAAAAGACGAAGATTTTCACGACAAATGAAGTAAAAAATCAAATATGAATGAAAAAATACGTACGATATATTACGGTTATCATCCAATGGATAAATGAATAAATTATAATAATTCTTCATAGAATTTTCCCCGTTGCTTGTACTATGAGATCTTCTTCCGTGAAAAATTTCAAGACTATGGGTCAATCGAAAGTACCCTATGGTTTTCGGTCATCAGTGTTGAAATAACGATAAATAATGATTATCATCCATAGTGTTCGGAATTTATGATTATCTATTTTATTTCTTCACCTTTGCTATGAGACCTTCCTTCGTGCCAACTTATGAGATTCTAGGTCAATGGGAAGTACCCTATACATTATTATGATGAATGAGTGAAAAAACAATAAACAATAATAATTATGCGTGCTTATATGATTCTCGAACGTTTCCCCTTACTTGTACGATAAGATCTTTCTTCGTGTCAAAATTCAAGTTTCTAAGTAAAAAAAAAGTACTCTATAGGTTTTTATGGTCAGACGAGGTGCGAACTGACAAACGAGCGATCCTATGATTCCAATTTCACCATTTAGAGGTAAGAAACTCTAAAAACATTCGAAAATCTGAATCAAATAAAGATTACACGGCTTGTAAATCGTATTAGCACATTGGATTTTACACCGATCGAAGTTGTCTCGTTGTCTGGCGAACCGCGGGATATATCAGAACATCGAAAAATCCGTTTCGATTAATCACAACGATGCGCGCAACGTAGGCGCATTCCGCGCATTGTTACTCGAGCTTACAAAATTATCTGCTCACCCAACCTCTCTCTCCGAAATTCGCCGCGTCCGCTAGAATTATTGGCGAAATTCGCGGTTTGCGGTAATTTTCTCGGTACAGAACGAACATTGATAGCAGATAGCCGAAATAAGACAGGTCGTAGACACGCGACAGTGAAACGCGATGGGGCGTTGAATTATTTCGAAAAGTTATTTTGGCTCAAACCCGTCTCGTGGAGTGTCCTCAATTATCTTATGTTTGGCACGGTAACGCATAAGTTCGCATCCATTTTATTCCCTCCGGTAACTTTGACTCGATGTGTTGCTATGTATATATATTTATATTTATCTATGGGTGTTTCTATCTATATATATTTATATTTATATATGGGTGTTTCTATGTATATATATTTATATATAGGTGTGTGTGTGTGTTATGTGTGTATGTATATGGGGCAGTTCGACCCAAATCAACCAGATTGAAACCCTTCTATCCCCCGACGTGATCGATGATTTTCTTTTAGTATTTTTTGGATCCTATGACCTCACTACTTTTTTTTAGATTTTTTCGATCTCCCTTGCCCTTCACCCCACCCCAATCTTTTTATCAAGCAGTAACTGCTATTGTGCCATTTTTGGATTGGATGAAATTTTTTTCCCAGATACTCTATCGAAATTGAGAAACTGTTTTAATAAAATTGGTGTGGGATTCATGTTTCTAATATTTAAAAAAATCTATCTGAAAAAAAAATCGAGTTTTTCCGTAATTTCAATATACCATAATGGTTTCCTATGGAAGGAAGAGAAATGAAATCTATCTTGCAAAAAATCTCTATGTCGATTATTTTCGACAAACAATAGATTTTTTAATTTTTGAAAAATTATTTTGTGTAGAAAAAAAATTAAAAAATCGATTGTCCATCGAAAATAATCGAAATATTGATTTCTCGCAATATATATTTCCTTTTCCCTTTTATAAGATCGCAAACTATAATCATATATTGAAATTTCGGAAAAGCTCGAATTTTTTAAATATAATTGTTCTTTTTATATTAGGAACATGAATCCCACTCCAATTTCATAGAAAAAACGTTCCCCAAGTTCGTTGAAGTATCTGAAAAAAAATGGAGCCTGTTGAAAAATTGCACAATACCAGTAACCTTTTAATTAAAAAAAACAGGCTAAGGTAAAGAAAAGGGAGGATCTAAAAAATGTTCAAAAAAGTTAGTGAGGTCGTAGGATTCAAAAGATACTAAAAAAAAAATTATCGCCCACATCGAAGGATAAAAGAGTTTCAATCCGGTAATTCGGGACGAGAAGCCCCATATATATGTATACATGGTCACCGGTACCGTACGGCGCACGCTGACACCTGAATTAGAATCCGAAGTTTAATTCGGACGATCCAGGCCCCAGATAGCTCACTTGACGCCCGAAGAACACGATCGAAATGAGAACAACCGCTTCTGGCTATGTCCCATTCACTCTCCACTCTGTCAATTGAACTTCTTAATTAATTGAACTTCTCCATTAATCAATCTACCCGGGACCGAAATATACCCATGTATTTTTTTTTCATTTAATATCTACTTATCTGTTGACATAGAATGCAAAACCCGGTTTAAAACTGATGAATTTTTTTCTTGTTCTGTTTTTCATCTGTAAGCCACCGTTAATTTCGTATCAATGTCAAACTATAATATCCACTAATCATACGATTTTATCGTCGATACGTAGTTGTTTTTTATATTCTCACAAACGTTAAATAGACACTCCACTCCTTTCTCCGACTCGTTTGCGATCCAAAACAAATTACGGTCTATTGCACAGACTCAATTGCGGTGGAATAAATCATTCTCTGAATTTTCAACGAGCGTAGGAAGGAGATAAAGCGTCGAGTTAATATTCTCGAGCCTGAGGCGCTTTTCGATGTGCAATTATCCATTTTATTTCTTTAATGGTATTTTTTTTTTTTCATGTTTACGTGTCGGAATTGAGTAAGGAGATTGCTTGAAATCGCGAGTCCAAGATTCGGTGAAAATCGTTTCAACCCCTCACCGTAACACTACCGAATAATATCACGACCGTCACACTGGGTGGATTTCACCCAGTCAGTTTTGAAAAACGATTGTGAGCAAACTATTCGTTCGAAGTGGTTAAAAAAAATTACGGAACATACTTTGAACATTCTAGATGATGTACAAAATGTTTATTTATGAGAAATAAAATGGCAGTGTTAAAAACAATTCACAAAGAGATTGAGAGATTGACGGTGAAGGGCTGAACTATTTTCTATCGGGACAGCACGGTTGTACATTTTTGTTTGCACGGGTTTGGTTATCCAAGTGGGTTTTAGTACAATCGAGAGTGACAAAATAATGTCTATCGGGGTATATGAATATTGTTGCATCGGGTATATACAGCGAGTGCACGACGAAGCGGTAGATGGGAAGATGCGATAAGTGGGTGAAAGGATGGTGGTTGAGAGACCCGGAGGCCGCGAAGGAGGCTTCGTCGTGACGGTCTCGAATATCAAATGCCAAAGCTCGAGAGTGAGACCGCGAGATATGAAGGAAAAAAAGCGGACAAAAGCCATTCAACCTATTTTGATCATTCCTGCAATATCCGAACGTGCTGCAACGGCCCCCGAACGATTTATAAGCGACTCCCAATAGTCTTGATTTTACCGGGAATTATATCCAAAAGAAATTGGTTTCTTTGTTTCGTCTTCTTGAACCGAATAAAGTAACTTCGATTGATTCTCGGAAGCTTCTGAAGTTTTTAGAACGATCGAAAAATTAATTATTCTCTGTTTTTCGGCTTGAAAGGGATTAAAAGTCTTGAGTAGATCACGAAATTTTGCCATTGTTTTGGAATTATTGTTTTGGTAACGAGATTATCGGTACCACGGGTTTCAATTTTTCTAGAACGATAAAAAATTTGATTTTTCTCCGATGTTTGGCTTAAAAGGGACTGAAAATATTGAGCGAATCGCAAATATTTTTCATTATCTTGTAGCAATTTACGGGTGGCGAGATTATTAGTACCACGCGTTTCAATATTTCTAGAACGTGAAAACGATAATTTGTTTGTCATTCTAGACCCTGACATTGGTTTGAAATATAGAGGAGACCCTAATAATATTAATAATTCACTAATAATATAAAAAAGACATAATTATTACCACCTGAAGATTCAACTTCTCTAGAAAAATAGTAGAACGACACATTTTTTCGTTTCAGAATCTAAAACCGGCTTAAAATATTCAAAGATTCTCAAGAATTCCAGTTAATTCGAAATAAAATGCAAACGACACAATGATTGATACGACAAACTTCAACGTTACTAGAACGACAATTCTTATTTTAACCAAACCCTAAAATTGGCAAAAAAATATTTAGCGAATCTCAAAAACTCCAATTATTTTGAAGCAATCAATATAATTGAAAAAAATCGAAAAATGACGAGACGATTATTTCAGTTAGTTCGACATAAAAGAAAATGATTCGCAAAAGCCATAGTAATTTTCTTTTCATCGCTTAAAACGGTAAAAAAAAAAAATTCATCGAATTTCGAGACTTCAAATTCTTCCAGAATAATTCTAAACACGACGGTTTCGTCGTTTCCCCAAACTCAAACGCATAAAATAACAATAAACGCGTCAGCGATTCACCGACCTTGTACGTGTACTGATCGAACATTCGGCAAACGTCGAGATCGTGGCCCAGCATCCCGTAACCCGCGTCCATGCCGTCAGGACCCACAGCGGCGGTCGACGTTCTCGTCATTAACTTCTTCTCGCCGCCTAGAATGATCCCGTTGATGGATTACAAACGACTACCCACCCGGTCGCTCTTTCAACAACAAGCACCGCAGTGCATTTTACAAAGAGCAAAAGCGTGCAATAATCATCATAAAAATTTAATTATTCAACGAATTATCAAAAAAATCCGTACCGAATAAACTTATCGCAATGGCACCAACGATTCCGTCGCTCATCTTATTTCCGGATGAATCGTTTCCGTCGACAATCTTCCTTCTTCCTATTCTTCCTCCCTTCGTTCTTCTCGATTCGTCTCCCTCCCCCACTCTCGTCGCTCCGCGATATTATTCAACCCCCAATTTCCACCAATAACCATCACTCCACTCCGGCACTACGATTAAAACCGAATAACTTCGACCAGTTTGTCCGATAATAATCCGAAATACGATCTTTCAATTATTTCATCTATCAACGGGATGAAACAAAAATTAAATTACAAAAATTAAGACGCGTGGAAAGTCCGATTAAACGATAACCGGCGAGTGCTGTAATCAACGTGGCCAATCCTGTCGTTTGTTTACGTTTTCGTAACACGACGGGAGATAAATAAGCAAAGAAAACGACGAAAGAAGAACCACGCGGGTTAATTCGATTCCGATCACGAAACTTCAACCGCGAAGTTTGTCGCGTTGTCGCCTTAATCCGCGGTTCCGTCAAAACGAGCCGTTAGTCGATGATTCTGGCAGCAACCCGACAGTACGAAGATTCTTCGGATGCAAGAGCAAGCACCGACCGCACATGTCCCGAACGATCGATCCGTGTTAATATTCCAGTAGTTCACGGAATTACCCGACGTTTATTTGTCTCGATCTTTTTCCTGCACGTATTTCCGCACCGGATCTCCGTAGATTCTCCCAACTTTCCACGATTTCACTGCTTCGCGAAACTCCCGAGATTCGCGTCTTCGCGTGGAGTCCTCAATCTCGCAAAATCCTCGGCCACGGGTCGGTTTTGGTCGTTATTTCGGTAGCCATATTTGTCACGAATTTCGCGTACCAACCGGTTTGTCGAAATCAACAAACCGGAAGTTTCGCGAGTTTCTAACGATGAAAGGACGCGAAACGCTCGCGATTCGTATCGCCGAAGATGCTCGATCAATCCCGATCGACTGATCGACGCTTATATGTCCATATATATATATATATATATTGATGTGTGTGTGTTGTATATATATATATATATATATGTCTTCAGTTACGTTTCTTCTCGATTCTTCGCCGCAGTTGTTACAAGATGTCGCGTTCGAGAACACTTTTTTGTTTTCTTCCTCAAAAGTTACAAAGATTCAAAAGTTGAAACGTTGAATATCTATCGTTCACTCGACGATTTTTTTTGTTCACAATTTCATTCGCAATGTTTCATGTTTCATATTGTTCGAACGACACGAAAACATACACATCGACAACGTGACCGTTACCAATCGGATCCTGTTGTGCGTGGCGCTGCCGTCGTTGTATCGAGACGCGGAGCACTCGATCATTTTCATCCGCCACTCGAAAACACACTCGAGAACACCGAATTGTGATTTCCTCGATTATATTCGCCCGAACTGTACTCAATTATCACGATCGATCTATTAAAATCATCAACCTCGATAAATTACTTCATTCAAAAACACCACCGGAAATCACACAAACATTGAAAAGAAAAAACTCCTTCGCTGCTCGTTTTATCGAACAATGATCGAACAAACATTCAAAATCCCACGAACCTAAAACAATCCGCACGTCCTAATAAAACCACACCGTAATATCGAAGCGAAAAAAATGTCATCGCTCACCAAAATCCACGTAGTGTAAACGCATCAGCGATAACGCATTTCGCACGTGTGCGATAGCAGTCGGTTCGTTATGCAGCGACGGGTGTGAGTAAATCGCGTCGCGTGCTCGAGAAACAAGGACCGGGGGTGGTCCACGGGGTGGTGGTCAGTGGAGCAGCGACGAAGGTGTCGAGTGACACACGGGTTCACCATCCACGGCGTCGTTTAGGATCTCGTGAGTGCCGGAAGTTGGGTTTCAAAAAGAGGTTGGTGGAGAGGGGGGCGGAGGGGGGGGGGGCACACGCTATACGCCGCGCACAACACGAATGTTGTTATCTGTACGCACATAAACATGCGCGTAATTACACACACGCATGTACGTCCTATCTCTGTCTCGCTATCGTTTATTCCGTCACGATTTTTATTTTTTTTTTTCCTCTCCTTTTCGCGCTCGACCACTTAGGTTGGGTTGGGTCGGGTGTGGAGGAGAGTTCGAAGCCTCGAGGACGTTTCGCCGCGGCTAGGTTAGTACCACGGGATTATTATATGGTTGCTTTGGCCGCGCTCGGCCGGATAAGCGTGTACGATGCGCGCGATGCGTGCTTCTGCGATACTCCGTCGCCGTGAATGTGCAGCGCGCGCGATATCGCGCCCGACAGAGAGCCCACCCCACCATCGCCTCCCCGCCAGCCACTACCTGCCCGTGGAGGCGCACCCCCGCTCGTCCCGCCGCGCGCCCGCTGCGCCGCCACCGGGATTCGCCGACGCCGCGAACGAGACTCCTTCGTGCGCAGCCACGACGAGAAACGGCGATAGCCCGCGTCGAAAACCGTTGAGAGAGAGAGAGAGAAAGAGAGGGGAAGAGAGAGAGAGAAGGGTTGAGTCGCTTAAAATGGACGGATCTGGTAGCAAATGAATTTTTGAACGGAGATGGGTTGTTCGAGGGTTCGGTAGATTTGGGGGAATTAATGGTGGGTTTGTTGGTGAGATTGGGGAATTTTTGGGTGGTCATGGATGATACGTTGGGGGATTACGTAGGCTTTGAAGGTTAGAAAAGGAGATTTTGTTTGTTGTTAGTTTGTTGAAACTTTGGAGCATATGGGAGGGTAACGTTTGAACGATATTTGATAACATTTTCGTTTGAAGATTTTGGAAACTTAGACGTTGGTGCCTGGATTTTGGAAGCCCCTTAAAAAACGTCGTGGTCAGTAGGTGAGTATAGCTCGTAACTGAACGAAGGATTCGAAACAAAAATTGAAAACTGAATTTTTGGCGGAGTTATATGCGAAAAACCACGATTAGCTTGTCAAATCAACACTACATATTGCCTTGTAAAATAAGTTGTGATAAAAAAAATTAAAAATAACCTTATTTCAATCATTAGCTATTTAGAAGATGTGTGCAAAATTTCAATAAGATCGATGTATTAATTTCTTTAAAATCGTGTCTACCGACTTGAAAAATGGCGGGCGAGCCTAATGAGAGGAATT
Source organism: Sussaba pulchella (assembly GCA_963971145.1). NCBI lineage: Eukaryota > Metazoa > Arthropoda > Insecta > Hymenoptera > Ichneumonidae > Sussaba > Sussaba pulchella. The sequence goes on along the minus strand of OZ020171.1, from coordinate 7,069,614 downwards.
TTGCAGAGGCTCTTCTCTTTCTCCTGGAGTTTTACTCCGATTGCCTTGAAACTTTGGGAAATTTTTCTTGACACGTTCTGACAAGAAAATAATTTAAAAAAGAGATTTTTTTACATTTCCTAGCCCTTAAAACATTACGTATGATAGCCACATTATCCGAGACTTGTTTATCATGCTAAAACTTTTGACACCCGTGAAAAATAAATGTTGACAGTTCTTCTTACCGACCGAGCGTGAGCGATGAGCCAGGAGGGAGTATTTCTTTCGCGGAAGAAGACGAAGAATCGATGGCGATTCATCACACAGTTAATACAGCTAATTTCGCAACGTCTACGTAATAAACGTACGGCATTACGATACAGGCGTGCATGCAGCAATGTTCGATAAGTACCTCACGATTATACACGTACAAACCTATACAAATTGTCGTGCGTTCTTTTTCGCCGTAAGAGTTATGGCCGACATTTCGCAAAGTTTCGCGCAAAAATTAGTCCTTTCCTCGCGACATGGCGCTCGCGCGCGACTCGTAATATATCCAAACCTAGTGGGATTTCTTTTCGCGGCTACATAAGTGATTCCCGGAATTACATCCTACATCACCGAGCTCGGAAGGGTCGAAGGAAGAATCGTCCGCGTAGCCGCCGGGTATTACTTTACTTTATGACTGCGGACATTTTTATTGCCCGAGCTATTTTAATGGGCTATAAACAAACGGGTGCGCGATTACGGTCGAATATATACATATCGAACCGGGCTGACGGAATAATGACGAGCAGCTATAGCTCTCATAACACTTGCCAACTTTATATCCCTCCGTGAAATGTTTGTTGTTCGAGTGCTTGCGCTCGAATCGGCTATCGCAGTTGCGCGACGCACTTCATGTTGCGCCGGTCCAATTAATTTAATCGCGTTTTGAAGCAAGTCTGTTGGCTGTAGAACGGATAACATTTTTTTTTCTTTGCCAACCAAGAAAGACGTTGAAAATTGTCGCACCTGACGTTCGCAGCGCTCTGGGATCGGTATGCGAGCTAACCGCCGTGCGTGAAGGTCATTCGGGTCACGTAAAAAGTCCCTGGGCCTATCAAAACACACTTGTGTTACGTAAGAATAAAAGGATCAACGATAATCTCGCAATAAGAATCGGAGGAAATGTCGTACCGATTAAATAACCATAACAAACATAATCCTGACGGTCGACGAAGGGTCATCCGGATAAACACGTGGTCGGCACGTGGGTTTCATTCATGAAACGTGTTGAAAGCGGCATGGTCTACGCGTGCAAGCGAGTAACGGGGGGGGGGGCTTGGCGAGCAGGAGAAGCGGCAGCAAGCTGTAACGTGACGGCGTTAGCTGATGGTAATCGTAGTGGTATTCGTAGTAAAAGCGGTAGCCGTAGCGGGATTCGGTACAGTGGTGTAGTAGTGCGAGAGTAAGTATCTCTGGCGGTAGTCCCCAGGCGGCGGCGGTGGTTAGAGGGTGACGGAAAATCGAGCAGCACTATGGAAAGAGAGAGTGACAAGGAGCGAGAGAGCAAGGGACTACGTGCGGTAGAGCACGGGAGTATCAGCAGAGCTGTAGCGATAGTAGAGGTTATGTATACATATACGTATATACATAGAAGCGTAGCAGCAGCAGCAGCAGCAGCAGGAGCGTACGAGAGATCCTACGCTTCGGGGTGACGCTCGTAGCGACGTCGGTGTGGTACATAGTACGTACTACTGCCGCTACGTAGGTATATCTGCCGGGTGTGGGTCGGGTCCTCGGTGTGGAATAGCCAGCACGAAGGTTGGTAGGCAGGCGATATGACAGTAGAAGGGGAGTATCCGAGAGTAAAAGGAGACGTGGATATATGTGTATATAAAGAGTTAGAGTTAGAGAGAGAGAAGTAGCTAGTCGAGCTCGAAGCCACGACGGCACGCCGCCACGTTGTTACCTCTCTGCCATTCTGGCCAAGCCGAGTTGTAGTGGCGTGCGGTGGCGCTCAGTCGGTTTACGCGGTCGGCTTTTGCCCCCTCGAGGTACGTGGCTAGACGGTAATAAGTTGAAGCGAGAAAGACCGAGCTGGGACGGACAAGAGGCGAGGCGGAAGCGGGCTATCGTGAGGTCAGGCGTGATATCTGAATTCCCTCTCGCTTTCTCGCCCTTCAGACACGGCGGACCGTTGTGCGGATCATGGAGAAGTGGGCGAGAGAGAGAGAGAGTGCCACGGAGACGCCACCACCGCGAAACCCTTACTCATCTCTCGTTCGCTTTCCCGTGCGATTTTCTCCAGCTCTATACGTGCCGCTCTTCCTTGGTCTTCCTCTCTCTCTCTCGCGCGCTCTTTCGTTTGCACACTGGATTCGCACGATTCCCGGTCGTTCCCGAGTCGACTACCGCCACGCCGCCACACGCTACCGCTCACTCCGGTCCTTTACTTGCTTCATTTTCACCCTTTTCGCTCCTCGTTTTCTCTTTCCCTCCATCGCTGAACGTGGATCCGGCGACGATCTCTCGTTTATGCCTTATACCCTCGGGCCAGCGTGCCATCCTCTTATTACCATCCTGAACCGCCCTCGCAATCTCTCACTCTTTCTCTCTCTCTCTTACTAGCGTGTACAGTTGATTCCACCATTGAGCTCTCTCAAACTTTCCTTGGCTCGCCCTCTTATATACCCACTCGGTCTCCAGGGGTCCCGTGGCACGCTAACGCCAGGCTGCCTGGCCTCCCGTCGACGGCTCGACGCCGCGCCACGACGATGGAGCTTCCGGCACTCGGCGGCAGCTGCAGCCGTAGTAGCAACCTAGTCCGCCCGGACACCTTAGGGTTTTGCTCCACTGACCCTCATTCCCTCGTACAAAGTTCACGACCCCCACAGCTAAATGCGGGGACTCCGAGGCTCTTGACCTCACTCTCTTGATCTCTCTTCTCTCTCTCTCTCTCTATCGCTCTTTCGTCTGTCAGCGGTGCGTCCTTGACGCGACCGGAAGGCCCGCGGACGAAGAGGGGCTGCTAACCCCACCGCACGACGACCTTCGACCATCGTTCGAGCGTGCCAGTGAGAAACGTCCATTGACCCCGTTCCATCGCCTCTCGCGCTTCACCCTCGTTTGTCGCCTTCTGACCGGGATGTCTTGCGAGGGATTTTGACGACAATCAAGTTGTGGGAATACGGTGTGTAAGGCGCAAGCAGGATCATTCGAGTCTTTGATATATCTACCCTTTTGTCGGACATGTCGACACAAAAGGTCGGCCACGACGAGACCACGACCCGTCTCAACCCTCGCCGTCCGTCCCGTAACACCCCAACACTCGATCTCACGGTGTTGGCAGCGAGGGGTGCTAAGTGGAAGCACGTGCTTCCGCTACGTAATGTCTCACGCTGTAACTACTGTTGGGACTCGGTATACGTCCTTAATCCCTTTCAGATCCCTGGACTTGCTGTAAACAGGGTGTATACCGAGTTCGCACTTTACTTGCTTCAACCTGTTTTTTTTTCTTACCTTACTTGTGTTGTGGCGGACGTGTTTTAGTACTCGAATTCAAGCTTCTGATAGTGGAAACTTTTATTGCAAATGGCATCAAAGGGTTGCATTGTGGAAAGTGTATGGAACATTTTGCTTCGTGTTATTAGGTTGTGTAATAAGTTTGCGTGGTTTTTTTCCCGCGATTGCTGATTTGTTAAGTAAAGTATCTACATGCATTGGCGAGTATTTTTCTTGCTCTACGAGCTTGAATAGAAAGAAAAACATGGGAGTTTTTGGAATGGATGTTCCTGGGGGCAAAAAAAAAAAATTATTTGCGACATCTGCTCTAATTCGCCTTTCTTCGTGGTCAAAAAGCCATGGAACTAGCTCGCGAAGCTTGTAACGTTTATGGAGTAGATGCTATAGCTCCGAGCACCGCTCAAGATTGGTTCGCCAAGTTCAAATTTCAAATGAATTTTTTTGACCCCTGGAATTTCCATTTCAAAAGCCGGAAAATTGATTAAAATCAATTAATTATAAAAATTGAAGCGGATCGATTCGTAGAGCAGGAAAATGACTGGCAAATGCAAATATATACCGTACCTACCAAATCACAAAACTGCGAGAAAAAATTAATTTGACTCCAGAGACCAAATAGTGAACCCTGAATAGAAATCACTGAAACACAAATTGGCCAATCTGAGATGTCACGTGAGCTTCTCATAATGCTGTAGGCTTGATTTGATCTTATCCGCAGGTTCAATCGCGCTCGCTGATTCTGACGACTCGCCGGAAGTAGCAATAAACATGGGAGCAAAGCGAGTGTCGGGTGAACCACCCGCGAAGTACGGTAGAGACATAATTTCGACGCACGAAGTATAAGTGGAAGCCGCCCAGGAGGCGGTTACGGAACGCCAGCTTCGACGATGAGATCCTTTTTCTCCAGCGACAAGTACTAATAATTTACTCCAAAAACTTATTGAAACGATGAATCGTAACGTACCTAAGAGGATAATAATAATATTGATCTAAATTGTTACATTACATTGAAGCGAGAGACCATCCAACGGGAAAAGGTCTTAACGATTTGGTCAGGAGTTCAAAATGGATAGAAAAAACCCATTTTTCATTTGTATTTCAACCTTTTACCAACCGATTGCCACTTTTTCAAGCATCTCGAACATTTCTTGCACGGAAAAGCTTTCAACAATCGAGTCGGTATTTAAAACCCCTTTGGAGAGTTTGTTATCTTTAGAAATTCGGAGTTTTATGCTACTGAAATAAACAAGCTAGCTCCTTATTGACGAAAATCGGTTGACTGTAACGGTTCTTATTTCGACTGTAAACGTTAATTCTAATCTAAGATATGAGGTTTCAATTTTTTCAACGTTTAAAACGGCAATAACATTTTGGACAATCTTACACCGACAGACCTCTTGATGTGCTCATACAAAAATCAGTGCTCGCCCTCCACCGCAACTATGAAAAACGAAGCAACCCTCTGTCCCGTTTCCGCATCAATTGTGAATAAAATGAGAGACGAGAAGAACGAAGTAGCGATAGCATCCAACTCGGTCCTAAATTCTCGAATTAACGCCAGGCAATTTTCTACTTTACACCGAAACTTTGGTTCAGCGACGTAAATGTCAAAACTCATAAAAAGCCGCGACCGTTTCTTCTCAACCCTTCTCCGTCCCTTTCCTCATCTCGTTCCCGACGGCGTCCCTGCTCGTGCCGACTATCTCCCGATAAGGTCTTTCTTCCCGCAATCCTCCCTAATGACAACCAACGACGACTCGTTCGTTCGATTTCTCTGTTTGAGAAAAAATATTATCATTCGAGAGTCACGACAAATTATTTTACTCGACGCGAAGTTATCAACGTCGAATTTTTGATACATGGTGCTTATAACGCATACACACGGATGCATTTGCCGAGACGAGTACCCGGAGAAGAGACATAGACGGACGAAACACCGACGAGGGTGGCTCGACGGGGTTGGGAGAGGGGTGCAAGTTCCGAGTCTCGTGGCGCGCGCGCGCATCTCATGGGAATCAATATCCGCGGGTTGGTTGTTCTTTCTCTCTCTCTCTCGCTCTCGCGCTCTCAACCTTTCTCTCTTCCACCCCCTAACGCCGGTTTACTATCCTCCGCGCACGACCGAGCCAAACCCACGTTCCACCCCTTCTCGCAACGCGCGCCTCCTCCCCCGCCCCGCCGCGGCGCCACTGCTGCCGTCGCTGCTGATAAACGTGATTTAGAGAAGAAAGACCGCCGGAGACGCGGGGGTGGAGACGCGAGCGACGGAGAACGACAGAGAGAGCGAGAGGGATGACCGAGGAGGGCGAAATTCTACCCCCTCTTAAGCCCAGTCCGGTCGTCTCTCGTCTCTCCACCCTCACTTCTGTCGTTTCACTCTTTCTCACTCTCTTCGACCTCACCCACAATCCTCTTTCACCCATCCACCCTCGGTACCGTCACCCTCTACCCAGCACCACCCCTATACAACTACAAATATTCAATTTGAACGTCAAGTTAAAACGAAATGGATTTTCTAGTCGGAATTGTAGTACCCTCACTCCAACCCAATGCACGATGTATTTCGAACCTTCATTTTTTTCGTTTTTTTTTCTCCTACGCCTTCGTTTTGCTTTTACTTCGAATGTTTACAGGTATGCTGTAAATCACGAATAGGCGAAAGGATTTTTATATTTTTTTTTTAACTTTACGACTCAGGGGGATGAATTTTGAATTATTTTTTCGTTATTTTTTTCTATCGTAGATGGTAATAATTGTCGCCATTATTTGTTTTTAACTCTTTGGCGAAAAGAAAAACCGTTCGCGATACCAATATAATCGAGATGAGAACGAGTGGAAGCGCTTTGAGAGAAGGATGCTTCGTGGCCTGTGGGAAAATGAAATATTTGCGATGCCGTGGAATGATACGGGTTAAAGAGGAACGGCGGTAGCCGGAGAAATGAGAATTTTGCGAGCCAGAAGGGAAAGGCCACGAAGTTTTGGATTACGGTTGGCGAGAGCCAGCTGAATTCGGAAAAGAATTACAAGCCATTTCAATCACGTTTCCAATTTCATTCGTGACCCCTCTGCAGCTCGGCCCGCGCGCTACACTTTCGTGGCCTTTGATCCGCGAGGACGCTTCGGGAAGGAGGCACGCGGGAGAGTCGCTCGCGTCTGATGGGGATCATCGGGGGGGGGGGGGGGGGGGGGGGGGGGAGGTTGATCCTCGAGACCGGAGACAGCCAACAAGGACGTACGATGCTTTCGATTCAATAATTCCGTTAATACGATATTTTCTACATTATTGATTTTTTCTTTATAATAATCGTACTTTTCTTTCTGCGTCGCGTATATCAGCATCGACGGATATTCTAGATTTTCAGAAATTTGGATTATTTCTCATTTGAGTAGAGAGAGAAATGTAGCGTGAGAAAACGTGCCCGAGAATAATAATTTAAATGATTCGACAGGCAAACCAACCCGAAACGAGGAAGAGAAACAATTTCGAACAACAGACTGAGAAACGCGCTGAAAGCCGATTCAATTTGAAAAATTATGATGAAGGTTATATAGTGAAAAAAAAAATTAAATTCTTGATTTCACATTTTTTATTAACTTTTCAACCATACGAGAAAAAATTTAAAAATTTTTTTTCGCTTTAATATTAAATTTTTTATGTGAGCCCTTAAAATAATTTTGAAGCAAAGGTCATTCATCGTCAAACCACCTACCAAATAAAAAATATTTTTGATTTGCCCAACAAATATTAAGAGGTAGAGTCCATAATCATTTCCGTTGTACATAGTTGCATCCGAAGGGTGGTTCTTCAAAGCTTGTCCCGTCCGACCCTCGTGTTGGACGTCGAATGGCGGGCTTCGCGCGATTCTTCTTACCGTTCTACACCCTCATAGACACGATTGTACATTTGTGTGAGCATACATGTGCGCACGGTGGGTTCCAGACCCCCGTGAACGTACCCCTTGCATCCCCTTTCCTCTCTCGCGCTCTCTTTACATGTTATCATCATCCGGTCGGTGTCTCCTACACGCGGGTTCGCCGTAGCGCCTAGCTGCATAGTCAATGCTAAAACTTGTTCAATAGTTACGCTATAGCTTCCATTACCGGCGGGCTTTGATCTTGGGTAAAAGGCTTACATCGAGTCACTTTCGGCACCCGAGGAATATTACCCGACAGCCAACCTCCGCAACGGGCATTTCGCGTTACGCGTTACACATATATATCCACCGAGAAGCATCTGAAAAAATCATTCTCCACGTCGCCGACTCATTTCTTTATATATCTACACGGATATATCTCTTTCTTTTACCCTCCTCGTTGTTACTACTCGGTCCGAAACAAACTCGACGAAAATGCAATGCATTTTACGAAGTGCTCTTCCTTCACCCTTTCTCGCACGTCCTTGCAGAGTCGAAGAACACGCGGAGCCATTATCATCGTGCTCATCTAGAAAAATGTTGGAAAAATCTCTGGGTTTTCTGATTACGACACATTCGTCATTTTCGTTTGATAAATGTGGCTTCGAAATTGCTGAGGCTTAGATGCATATTTACCCCTTTTTATAATAAATATTGAGTGATACCAACAATAGATAATAATTGTAATCATAATAATAATAATAATAATAATATACTAGTATATGATAATATGTGATATGATAATAATAATAATAATTATTATTATTATTATTATAATTCTTATGGAAAGAGATAAATATGCATCTAGGCCGATATTATTATAATAGATACAATAATTATTATCATTATTATTTCTCTAATAATAAAAAACAGGTATAATAATTATTAGGAATCATAGGAGATGGTGGGGATTATTATTATTAGGAATTATTATTATTACTATTATTATATTATCTAGGCCTCAGAAATCCCGGAGCTATATTTAAATTGCTGAGGCCTAGATGCATATTTACCCTTTTTTCAATACATATAATAACAACAATATATAATAATTATATTATATCATTATTATTTTTCACTGTTATCATATTTATTTTAAAAAAGGATGAATATGCATCTAAACCCTATAAATCTCGATGATAATAATAATAATTATCAACAAACTACGATACAGACGTTTATCACTTCATAATGAAGTACTCGCGGTACTTCAGAGATATTTGTTCTCCGAAATAGTACCTACGGTCGACGAACGTGAATGATCGAAATGAGAACCGTGAACCGGATTTTTTATCATTACCGCGTATAAAATCCGTCGGCTGAGCCTCGCGAACGCCGCGATATTCGCAGTTGGATCAACGACCGACCGACGGGGACCCGAGGGTCGGCAACTCGCGCAGAGGGGTGCGAAAAAGCTCTTTGAAACTGGCGGGAAGTATTTTCGCCTTACACCTGTTACCGTGTTACGGCTACGGGAAACAGGGGGTTGGATAAGCCCGGGCAAGGTGAAAATGTTATTCATCACACGAGGATCGCGAGGGCGTTTTGTTACTTCGCTAGTCCATGTTGACGTCAAACGAACGTGACTATACGACGGAACACGCGCGTTTCGTCTCAAATCGTACCTCGATTCGAATTGAATTACTCTGTCGCTCGAACCATCTCGCCGGCTAATAATAGTATTTATTGATCTATTTAGAGAACAGCGTAGCGCTATTTTCGGGCTTGATTCAATTTCATCATTATTGATTGTAATTCAATCGACGGCTGATTCGATAACTCGGAGGTATCGTGGAGGGTGCAGAAATAAATAAATAAATAAATGAATTTCGCTAAGTCTTATCGTTGGAATTGGAAATCCCTGTCGATATTTCTCCCGGCGCGAATTATTCATCAGATAAATAATTTACTTGAAAGGTTTTTCATTTATTTTTCTCGTCCACTAATTTATTCATTTATGTTCATTTCTCATTCGAAACCCAGAGTTGGATGTATGAGAATAATTAAAAGATGGAGCCTCGGAAAATGTTATGAGATAAAAAAATTGTTTGCGAGGTCGAAGCATTATATTCAACGATGGCTTGCGAGGGCTCGGAAGGCGAGGGCAAACCCCGATGCTTTTACAGTCGATATAAAATACCCTGTAACTCGAGTATTACGGGTAAAAATATTCCTCGCTATATTGCTTTTGCCCGAGGATCCGTCGAATAACGCATCGTCCAACGCCTCTACCCCGCTCGTTCTTCCTCGCGCACGTTCGCCCTCGTAAAAAGTATCCGCATGACTTTTAAGCGAGCAGTCCCGGCTGTGACGCGTCGTTAAAGTCTTCCCATTATTTCTCGTGCTACAGGATTCGCATGTACAGACGTAACCACGCGCAAAACACGCTTACCGAGTTAACCAAAATTTAGAAAAATTTCTTCCGTACTTTTGGAAAATAAACAGAAACAATTTCAGATAAATATTTTTATTTAAAAAAAAATTTTTGATTACTTTGAAAAAAATATACTGTTTAAGGACAATATACAAAATTATTGATATCTGAATATTTGCAATATCTAATCGGTTATTTTTCTTATTGTCGGTGCCTGGGATGGCACCGGCTCCAAAAATAACTGATTGGATGTTGCAAATATTTAAGTATCAATAATTTTGTATATTGTTCTTTAATGCTCTTATCTTTGAAGCAATGAAAATTATTATTTTTAACTTTTTAGTTAAGTTTGTACGTATAGGCAAACTTTTGGGGTCGGATTTTTTTCGTAAAAATGTATGTATTTATAATAAACGGCATTAATCCCCTAATATACCACCTTTAGAAGTGGAATATTTTCTTCCAATGTGAATGGGACCACCCTCGAGATATAGCCTATTCAATAAAAAAGAATGATCAGAATCGGCTCACAACCGGCAAAGATATCGCGTGACATACACACAAATAAATACACCTCGAAATCGAAACCTCTTCCTTTTCTAAGTCGGTTAAAAACAGGAATTAACGACATCAACGTAAATGTTTTCCAATTCGATTACGTCTCCGGCGAATTGTAACCCAAAAAAAATCAATATATATCGACGTGGTCCTTGTACCTGATTGAGCAATATTTATAATTTTCTCCTCTTTTTTCGCAAAAGATGAATGTTTTAAAAATCTAACCTTGACTGCAGTTTCGCGTGAGCTGTGGGGGGATGAGTGGTGGGAACTAAGGGCAGGTAATGCCATCTTGAAAAGATTGGAACTTCCTTTGTATAGAAAGCCGTTGAAGGAACGTGGGGTACAAGAAAAAGTACTCGCGACGTATACCAAAGCGAATAAGAAAATCTCACGCAGCTGGAACAATCTTATTCTTAGCACACTAAAGTCGAGTACGTATAGATGGTACAAATGTATATTGCGCGCGTGTGGAAGTATGGCGGTGATGTCAACGGAGGGGTTGGTGAGCATACAGACGGGGAGGGGGGAGGGGGGGGGGGGGGTAGCGGAAATCCATTTCGCCAAAGGGGACTTTTCCATCTTTCTCTTCTCTCCCTTGCTTTGCCTCCACTTTCACGACTCGTAAATGGAGTTTGAAAGCTCGATCTCCATCTTTCTCTATCCCTTCGACTTTCGTCTTATTCATCATCCTTACTTAGCATACGCGATATTGTCTCTACCGAGTGAAATAAAAAGAAAGAAATTTCCCCATTCAACGGACGATACAAAAATTCCTGTTGACAATTAAATTTCACAAAGTTTCAGTCCCTTTTAGGCCTCATTAAGATGTAAGTAATGGATGCTGAGTAATGGAGAAACTAATAGTTCGCTATTTTCCGCATTAATTACAATTTTTTACAGATGTTTTGGAATCGTTATTTTTGTAAAAATTTATTTTTGTCCAAATTATTTTTAACAAACATGTATGATTTATATTTTGCGTTTTTTTTTGTCGATTTTGTTGAGGTAGCTCTTTATGCAATATTGCATAATTATAGAAGAAAATAGGGATACCGGGGTCCTAGGCTATATACCACCCTCTCCAACTTGGCACGTCATCTCCGCTCAATAAATAATTCACATGTTCGACGACCTATAGAGTACATACGTCATTTGACAAAATATTCAATATATAACGATTCATGAAGCAAATAAGTTTAGTTGAGGATCATTTTAAGGTCTTATTGGATGCATATAAAAAATCGCCAAAAATCTTCAAATTTGAGTAATGATGAGTTCGTGATAGAATAATAATATATGAATTATTTCAAAAATGTTTACCACATAATTTAGTAGTTATATATTTATGGATTTCATACGGTCCTTTAGGGAAAAACAGCTCCTGCTGACATTAATGGTTGCAGAACGAATGGAACTAAATCGCCGTAAATTCTGAAAAAAAAACCGTGTCATTAAGATTTAGGATCAACAGATTAATTACACTAACTTTCGAACGAATCGACTGAGTAATTATCGAGAAATTAATTAAAATAATGAGGAGTATCGCCTGAAACATTTGAAACAGTTGTACAGTCCCTGACAAAACGTCAGTCAACCACACGCCAATATCTCCAAATTTAACTTCAATTATTATTGAAAGAGGTCAATCAATATTCCCAAGTATTAAATAATTATCAGTTGAACCACTCGTAAGCCTCAACATGTCCGACATGATCTACCCTTGTAAATCCACCATCCCCCTCTTTCGGACTAACTTTTCGCCCTACGGTCTATCCATTCCGGCCTTAAAACACTCCAAACTCAACCGTTGAAAAAATTACAAAACACGTCCCACAATAAAGAAAAATATCACAAAATCGAAATAAACTTTTATCGCCAACGATATTACAACCGACTGATACCGGATGGATGCGATAGAGACGAGTCAGTTTGACCCCCCCCCCGGGCACGTTTCCGGAGAGTTTCCGGCAAGATGAATCGGCCTTTGCCCATTCCATCCGGCTATTCGTGTCCAACGCGGTCTCGCTCGCGCTCGCAGTCACGTTTTATATCCGCACGGGTCGAGAGAGACGATGCCGTTCAGCTCGCCGAACGTAAGCTCGCCCAGAAGGGTCGTCGAAGAGATCCAACCCCTCTCGGTTGCTCCTTCGCGGTACGCCGTCGGGCGTCGGAGCGTCGGGCTTCGGGCGGCGAGCGTGTGGCCAACCTTGAGATATACCTCCTCGACGTCTCGCACGAACCGTATCTCTCGTGCTCCGACTTCACCGACCCGTGCTGTGCTCGCTTTTCCTCCTGATGGCTTCGTCCGGGGCTTCCCTACCTACCTCTACATCACCGACGGTTTTGCTCCTCTTCTAACCACTCTGGGTTAACCGACCTTTGCCACTTCCGCCGGGCTACGGAAACTGGGTCAGGTTCAAGCTCAACAACCGTCACACGAATCCAAATAATCATCCCCTTTACACCACCCGAACCGCTCTTGCTACGTATACACGATTTCACGGTCTATCTACTTTTTTTTCTTCATCGTCTTTTACTTCTCGATCCACAGATTTTTGAAGATATCGGATATTTTTGTAATCTTGGGTTGGGTGCTTTAATGAAATTTTATTAAGAATGGTGTTATCGTGGGTTGTACATTTTTTATGATGATATTTACGATGATGAAAATGAGTCGGGAGTTTTCTTTACTAGAACAATTTCATAATAATCACCTTAGAAGTTTGTTATAGCTCGTCCGGAGTATTATAGAAAAATTGTTTAACCATCGTCTCTTGAATTAATTTTCATTTTCAACGAAAACCGATTCTTAGATGGTCCTCCGTGGTTATATCGATTATCCTCGCACATTACAAAACACGAACCGACCCTCTTCCAATGAGTCGTCGGTAAGGATAGGTCAAGTTCAGAGTTCAAGACCCCACAAGTCGAGGGGTTGGAAATAAAGCCCGCGAGGCAGCTTCAATAGGATCGAGCTTTGTCGTGAATCAAGTTGACAGAAAAAAATAGACGTACATATCATCCAAAACAGCGTCTCTCAGTGATTTAAAAAAATTTATTTCTTTTTTTTTCTTTACATGAACGCACAAATTTGCATAAAATATGTGAGCAAAAAAAAAATAGAAAATACGCATATGAGAAGGGAGGTTCAAAGGAGAGTACCTCACTCACGTGGTCAAAGGCGAGCTTGCGTTATTTATGTTGGCAGCTCACGGACGAGCGATTAATTAGCAACGAACGGAAGAAAAAAAAAACATAATCCAGAGCAGGCGAACCGTGCGAGGAGATGAGGCTTGTTTGCCATAATTCTTCCCTATAGCTATACTTTATTTGAAGTTAGCATGAGTCGCGTCACCGGACTGACCGCCATGACACTTGTCAAATGAAGCGTGCCGTGTTAAATTAACCGTCTTTGACGACGACGAACGGATCTTTTACCGGGTGGCCACTCGCTGTGCGGAGCTTTCACGTGCACACGAACGCTCGACAAAGCTCTCGACTGTTTTCAATCTCTTGGTATCGCAATAGGGTCGACTCAAGGGTGTTTACAACCGAATTAACTCGTCGAAGCGAGAAGCGAATCAGCGCGAGTGTTCCGTGTGAAATTGAGTAGAAAAAACTGGCAAATTCGTGTTTTGAAATTGATTTAAGGGTTATATGTAGTGTTTGCAGGGGGATTGAGGAATTGTCATGATTTTTTTGAAGTTATGTTAACATAGTTTCATTAGAATGAACTGTACAGTACCAATTGCAATAGATATTGACGTACTTTTAAGAATTTTTTCATGTAAAAATTGACAATTTTGGGAGAACTATTGGCCCGAAAAACCTTGTTTGAAAATCATTTGCGGTGAAGATGATATGGCTGGAACGACTCGTCTGAAATTTAAAAAAAATCAAACAGATTTCGTTAGTATAATAATAAAAGCAGTTCGTGAACGTAGGGTTTAGCGAAATTTCGATTTTTTAAAATAATGTAGAGTTTTCCGACAAGTTCGATTTGCGAGATTTTAAAAATTAGGTTTCTCACTCAAATAAATATAAATTTCGATCCAAATAAAAATTCCTTCGTACACAATCTAGTCATTATAATTTAAAACAATCTCGCGAAAGAATCAAATCGAGCGGTTAACTTGCTGTCGAGAAATCATCCTCACAACAATAACACATTTAAAAAAACATGATTCCGAGATAATCGCGTTTAAAGTTCCAAGTCTAGGTTTATCGCGGATAAAATTAATTTTGTCAGACTTACATAGTGCTCAGATCCTTATGAAATTTTGAGGAGATGTACGTAAGATTATGCACTTTGAGAACATGCGAACAAAACATTTCCAATTTTTCGATCCAAACAACTAGATATGTATAACGCCTTAACCGAAGCTCGTAGTGGATTAAACGATCGACTTTCCGAAATATGGCTTCGATATCGATTGAGAGCCTACTTCGTTTCCGATCTTTCGATTGCGTTGATCGATCATCGAAAGCACGGATCAAAAATGTCATCACTACGGTCGGGACGACTAAACCTACAAAACGGCCGATTTGAGGTTCGCTTTGGGGTTATGTAACAACAGAATCGTCTAGGTATCATTTTAAAGTAGATTGCAATGACGCATTCTATACGCAAGTTGAACAAGCTTGACGAATTAAGTGCTGTCGATCAAGATTCCACGACTCATTAACCATAGATCCGCCTTGAGACGCTGGATTTCCCAGTGCACGCACATTTTTCTTTAGAACAAAGGCTCCCCATATGATTGGCAACCAAACTTCACACCAAATAATACCGTTAAATACGAGTGCCTTGAACTTTTCAATTCCAATTGATCCCCAGCCCTGATACCGTCGTAAACTGACACTGCAAAACAATCCTGACGCTTGATAAAAAGTTCATCACGGTCAATCTCAACATAAGAATTACTCAAATTCTAATTGTCCCAAGCCCTTGATGACCAGCCAGTCCATGACACTTTGATCGAACGATGTATTGGACTGACAACGGGTACGAAATTATTCTAAACTAAAAAAGAAATCGTATCAACCTCTGCAAACACTCAACACAAAGTTTTAGGGAATTTCGATCGATCAGATTTCAAATTTTTCACATTGAATAGAGCGCGAACATCTCGCAATGATTTTCGAGGTCGGGAATTTTTAAGACCTCCGGAAGATCTCATCGACGTCTCGATAGGTTCCGGTCGTTGGCAAATATTGGTCACTCTGATGCTAAGCCTATCAGTATTGACGCATCTGCTCAACACCGGAACCGAGGATCTCGTGCGACCGGCTGGTTGGTGGTGCAAGATGCCGGATTTCATTCACGATTGGACCGACGTCCAGTGGATTGTCTACAGCCACAGCAAAAACTCGTTGAATCCGTTGCATCGAGCGTGGGATCCGGAAATTTTGGCTAAGGGATATTTTCAAGGTTGCAAAGTTTACGACATAAATTACGAGAGTTTGAAGGGTTTGAGCTATTCGGAGAGATCGATCATTACCACCAATCGAACGATACCCTGTCCATACGGGGTCCATTACACCAACGCCGGTGGGCAGAGCTTAACGGAAAAGGTGGAATAAATTTTTTTATAAATTCGGGAAAAATAATTATACATTTAATAAAAATGGTAATTTAATATAGATGAATATTAAAATGATAACATTATATTATATAATTATGATAGTTACTATTAATGAATCTTAATTATTGTCAACTTTTACAAATTACATCATCAATATTATACATGTATAATAGTTTATATAATATTTATATATTTTTTTATTTGATGTAAAATTTCCATAAATTCAGGGAAAATACTTATACATTAAATAAAAATGGTAATAAAATATAAATGAATATTGCAATAATAACATCATATAATATAATTATGATAATTATTAATAAACAGTCTTAATTATTATCAAATTTTATAAATTATAGTATCAATATTATATAAGTTCATATATCACTATTATATTTAAAAAAATTCATAATATAATAAGAACAAATATTATGACAATATTATTATATTATACAATTCTGATAATTATTAATAATTTCATAGAATCTTTATATTTTAATATACAATAATTAAAGTTCAATGAAAATTAAATCTTAATTATTATCAACTTTTATAAATCATATCATCAATTTTATATCTGTATAACAGTTTATATATTATTCATGAATTTTTTAAAATTTGATTTGATATTTGATATTTGAAAAATTGCTCCGAATTTTCCAGTTCGACCGAGGCTGCTCCAACGGCACTGTAATGTCGAGTTTGTGGCTTTCCTCCAGCACATTCGGTCGCATAGCCGGTTACGTGTTGTTCGGAGCTTTGGCCGACTGGATCGGTCGAAAATTCGTAATATTCGTCGCTTGCGGTGTGACACCGATAACCGCCCTCGTCGTAGCTACGTCGCAGGACTTCGTGCTCTTCGTCATCGCCAGCGTTTTTCACGGTTTATTCCACGGTGGTTTTGCCATGTCCATGGTTCTCATCGTCGAGATAAGCACGAATTCTTGGCGAACAGGCTTGTTGGCGATCAGTTGTGGTTGCTTTGCTCTCGGAATTGGTAAGCATAACAATTGATAATAACCCTAAACGAAAACATTTACGTAGGATCATAGAACTTGATATTATTTATAATAGGTTTTAAATAGGATTTTTTTTGTCTTTTTTTATAAAGTTCTATTTTTTTTATATTGAATAAAAATTTGTTTTTTCGATCATGTTTCTGTTGTTGATAAGAGAAATTATACTAAATGCGATATGCCGTACTCCAAGAGTCTAATCGTGTAGAGGTGGCGAATGAAGTATCCCGCTTCGACCTAATTAATTTTTCACTATACTATATAATTAATTTTACACTACGACCTTGATTCTCGGATCGGATGTGGAATCGGTTCTGCAACCCTGTTTCGAAAATCGAGGTTGCACAGCTGCCGCGGTCGCTGATTGACCCAACGTTTCTCTCACGAGTTTCTCCCCCCAAGTCGATCGATATGCGCCACGAAATAGGGGTTGTTCCTAAAATCGAGTATGTAGCGACGGCAATTCTTCTCCTGTGGATTTCTATGCATTTTTTTCAAGGTCCTCATGTTCTCACCTGAGAACTCACCTGAGGGCCGGGGAGGGTCTGGCACCATGCGCAAAGCGCCGATATACGTTACGAAAAAGCGCGTTATTATTTGCCCCCAAATTGAAGCCCATGGGCTTCTATGGGGAAAGCAAGATCCGAGTATAGGCCCGGATGGGCCTATATTCGGGCGGGCCTCTTATCGAAAAAAACCTGACCATTCTCACTCGATCGGGAATAGGTATACAAATTAGGGCTGACAGTAGCGAGAGAATGCGCAATCAAGGTCTTACTGGATCGTCGGACAAAGAGTTAGTCCAATATGGGTGAATCTACGAGCCTAAATCATGTCCGACATGTTCAGCCGTGCAAATAGCTAAACTAATAATACGTTAACATTTAGAATTGTTAATTTACCACTTTTAATAATAATTAAAGTCAAATTCGACGGTATTGGCGTCTGTTTGGCTGACGTTTTGTCACTGACTGTTCAACTGTTCCATCTATTTCAGGCAATACTCCTTATTACTTTAATCAATTTCTCGACAATTACTCAGTCGATTCATTTGAAACTGAGCACAATCAATCGGTTGATCCTAAATCTTAATGATATAATTTTTTCAGAACTTACAGCGATTTAGTTCCATTTATTTTGCAACCATTAACGTCTGCAGAAGCTGTTTCCCCAGAAGCAACCGTGTTAAATTCATCAATGTATAACTCCTAAATTGTGGACCGAAAAATTCTGAAGTAATTCATGAAATAATTCACCCAAGTAACCCTGCAATCACGATCGTTGAATTATCTCGCAGGTCTTACACCAGCAATCAACAACATCTTCGACTCTTACGACCAAATGATCGTCTTCATAAACGTCCTGTGCGTAGTCATCTTCGTATCAGCCAGATTCCTCCCCGAATCCCCGATCTGGTTATTCTGCATACGCGACACGAATCGTTTGGAAAAACTCATATTAAAAGCCGCCGAGTTCAATCAACGTCCTCTTGCACCCAATTTTCGTATAATCTACGCCCCATACGCCGACGAGAGACATCGTTTGGCCGAACGAATGCCAAACTTGTGGAGTTTATTCGTGCAACCTGAAATAGCTTGGGAAGTCATCGGTATCACTTATCTCACAGCTTTATTCGCTCTGATATTCGGTGCCGCGTATTACGCCGTATTGGCCAATATCGGAAAATCTCAATTGGCAAATACTTTGCTCGTTGCTGCGACAACCATTGGCATGCTTTCCGGACAATTGGTCATACTTCTCATGGGTCATCGACGAGTTCTCTGGATCTCGATATCACTCGTACTCGTCAGTTCGTTCGCCCTCATGATTCGTCTGCACGATTTAAAACCATCAATAACCGGACCAAACACGACTCTTTTGCTCATCAACGTCGCCATGGTCAGTCTCAGTTACGGCGTTTTGCTCAACTACAACGCAAGAACCTTTCCAACGTTGCTCAGAGGCACGCTTTGCGGAATTTTCCGTGCAACCTGGGTTATTTTCGTCTGGGCGGGCAATCACGACTCCATTAAATTTCCAAGAACCGCCATTGTTCTCATAATTAGCTGCCTCGTCGCTGCTCTGTTCACCCTAAATTTGCGAGACCTTCATCACCGAGAATTGCCGGATACTATATTGGATTGCATTAACTTCAACGCGTGAGTCTGAAACTTTCGTATCGCTTATCGAATTATCCGATTATTTCTCCACCAATTATCGGGGTGAAAATGTTGATTAATTGATTGTTTTTTTTTCTTGTTTTTTTTTTTTTTTTTTTACTCGTCCCGAGTCCGGCAGACGACCAAAGCCGAAGCGTTGGGACATAACGGAAATCGTTAACGAAGATTCTCTCAGCGATCAAGTTAGATATCTCACCATGGAAAAACCTTCGCAGTATTTAGATTGCAGAGGCAGATTTATCATGAAAACACGTGGCAAGCGTGATTCTTCTCGGGGTCGCAGATTTGCGGAAGTTTTTTGAGATATTAGAAGACTGTGGCAGAAACACGTAGCCCTTATTTAAGAACGGCGTAATTTCCGTCATAAAAAGGTGTCTCACATACGGAGGCGAATTTCCTCATATCCAAGACCGTTTTCGAACCCATCGATTGTGCATTCCACGATCTCTCCGCCCGCAGCGACGACGCGATTGAAAAATCGTTTTCATTATCACCGACACCTTTCAACCCCAAAATCCTCGGAATCGTATTTGATACCCCGGTCATAAATTCGTGACACTTACGTGTCGGAAATTCGAATTAATGAATTTTTCATACGCAACCGAGACGTTTGGAAAATTATCAAGATCTCTCTCGTGATTTTATTCGGTCGTTGTTGAACTTCTTCCAACGGTTGCCCATCCACCTACGGCTGTCAAGTTGATATCCGGGCGAGTTCCTCGCGCGAAGAAGAACAGAATGTAACCTCGGGATCAATCTTCGTCTTCTACGTGGCAGCCCGTCTATCACCTCCCCGCCTCGACAAACCCTCGCGACGTTACCCATCGCTTCTTACTCATTTTTTCGCAACCCCCGGCGCCGATAACGTTGCACCGCGAATTCCTCCCTCTGGAATTTTTATACGAGACCCGGCAACGCCGCACGCCCAATCGATTTACATAGACACACGGATATACCGCCGGGGGAAAACCGCGCTGTTGTAGCCTTCCTTGTTCACGGGGCTGACACTCCGCTACCTCCCTCACTCTCGTTTTTTTTTTTTTTTTTTCGTTCTTTTATTTTTGTTCGTCTCGTACTCCACCCCGCAGTTCGCACCCCTTCCCGGTTTCTCTTTTCTCATTAACTCGTCGTTCTGTCTTTCTTTATTTCGAGCTTGCATAGTCGATGCCGAAAGAATTTTCCATTCGTACCATAATTGTTGATATTATTATTATTATTATCATTATTATTATTATTAGTATCATTATTATTATTATTATCATTATTATTATTATTATTGTTATTATTGTTATTATTGTTATCATTGCTATTGTTATTATTATTATTATTATTATAATTATTATTATTTTTATTATTTTTTATCAATTTCTAAGGAGATTGATATATGATGAATATGATATGTATTTAAGCAATTTGAGGGGCCCCAAGCACAAATAAAATTATTAAGCAATCACAGCTGTAGGGATTCTGTCCATAATACTGAATTCCAGGCTTAACATTTTTTAATTGCACGCGAGATTCTTCGGAACAATGCCAATACAATAGAAACCATCCGACGAATGATTCTGACTGATTTTAGGTTCCATTGAATTTCAATTTCTCCAACTATCTCCGAATATTAAAATTTATTTCTAGCAATATATTTTATCCAGATTCTTTTCTTTCTTCATTAATAATATTCATCCGTAATAATAATAATATTGTTATCATTATTATTATTCGTATTATAAACATTTCGTAGAATTTAAAATTTGTTCTTCAGTTCGAACTCTCCATTTTTCGTATATTTTCTGAGTGATGGACATAAAGTTTTCAACGAATCTCCGTTGATCCAACGAACGCACGTATTCTCGTTTTACCCTCAATTTTTTGTCGTCTATTCCCCTACACATGCCGCAAAATTTATTTCGTAGATTTTTCTACACGATCCGCGAAGTACGCGGACTTTGAAAAAAGTCTTAAGAATCTGAAAATACGTTTCATAGATCAATTTGCTGAAAATCGCGTCTCGATTTCGATTCTGTTATTTCTCTGACGATCAGAAAAATTCAACCCCACGGAAACAACCGTCACACTGCCAAATAATATCACGGGCGCCACACTGGGATGGATTCCACCCAGTCAGTTTTCAAAAAACGATTGTAAGCAAACCATCTCCCCGAATTTGTTGAAAAAATTACAGACCATGCTCTGAACATTCTAGATATAGTACGAAAAGTTTATTTATAAAAAAATAAAATGGAACGAACAGAAATAAAAACCGCCGATCGACGATTGATCGACGTCTGGATTCCATCTAGTGTAGAGTTTAAAAATATATCATTATTTTTAATTATAAAGTCCTAGACCGAACAAAGACAACAAATTCGTGCTACTCTTATATTGCTCGAAATGCCTCGTAACGAAGTAGAGTTGACGGAGAAAGAGAGCAAGAGCGAGTTTATCGACCGTATCAGCGTCTTGTCAACCGTCTCTGACATCAGCCGTCTTGCGCGTACCTTCCGATCGTCTCGCTTTCTCTTCCACCTTCGCAACCTCAACCTTCGTCGGGCGTATGTCGGTTGATGCGCCCCCCCCCCCTCCTCCCGCGGCTGTCGTCCGGACTCGTCGCAATTTATGACCGCCACTTTTTCCATGATTTATACGACAAAATTACACTTGTAAATGCCGATAAAGCGATCAGATATCGGACAGTCACGTATAACGAACAATTTACGATCATTCTCGTTCCTGCATACGGCATGATGTTACGTGTTTTCTTTGCTCACGAGCTTTTGAGCTTCTCATTCATTCTTATTCATTATTTTTTTTCGGTTCGTCCGTCGGAAAAATACCGAGAATTTATTTCGATGCTCGATTAACATGAGCTTGACGAGCAGACATAACTGATTGTATCTGGGAAAAAAACGAAATGATTGATCAAAACTTTTATTCGGATGCTCAGACACGACATCGTTGTAACGAGAAACAGGTGGAGTTGTGACGATGACCGAGAAAACGACGACTATCTGTTGGAATGTGGCTGTCGATGGATTTGTTTCGATGAAGCAGGGAAAAATTGACGGCGATGAAGCGTCGATCGGGGCTGAATATCAACCCTTGAATTGATAATGAGAGCTTGATTTAGCATCTTTTATCCGAATTTTATTAAGTTCGCATAAAAATACAACGTTTCTAATTATTAGGATAAAATTACGATTATTATTACGATTATACGATTATTTAATTTTTATTTTTATCCATACTGGCTGACGGGACGAATCGAGACAGTCGCGTAACTCGTTTATCGGCAGATGCCGTAACCTTACAATGCCAAAGATTCGACAAATTAAAATGCACAATAATTTCAATTCTTCAATAGTATATAGAGTGTTAGAGTGGTCCTTAGCAAGGGTCATTTTTTAATTGAATTTGCGTAACTTCTCACATGGGTTCCGAATATTAAAAAAAAAATGTTCACGAACATTTTAATTGTTGAGTTAATTTAACACTTATGCGATCAACTTGTCATGACTGCTTATTCTATTAATCTCACTATCTGTCACTGACGGACAAAATATCGTGTTTGTCCGCAACAAGATTCAGTGCGTTCGCGCAGTTCTATATACGAATTTTATGATGATTAAATGTTAAATTAGAATTTTTGCACAGAAAAAATCATAGATAAGAATTGCAAAGGTACATTTTTTTGTTAGAATTTCATGTCGTCATCGTAGTTCCATTTCAGTGTGCGTTGCATTTTGAATCCCTGATTCATGTCCAATGACCCAAAAAAACAAAAAAAACAAGTTTTCAGCGTAATTTCGATTTTCAACCCGCCATATTAGTCTCGCCATTTTCTTGTTGGAGATAAACAAATTTTTTTCAAGTACGTATCCTTCTGATGAAGGAAGCATATTGAGAAAAACCTTTTTGTGTTGATATTGATCTATCCTAAAAAAACTCGATAAATACTCCATAGTCTATCATTTCCAAGAATTAAAATTCCACAGGCATGGGTAAAACTTGACATAGGTTAGAGAAACAGTGCGAACTTTTTCTAAAAATCATTCGAAACCTACGTGGAGGACTACTTGATATTAATTAAAAAATTATCCTTGCCACGTACCACTCCAAATACGTATATAGTCGTATGTATTAGCAATTTTGTTAAAATTATATTTATATATCTATATATTTCTATTTTTTTCATGAAGATCGGTAAACGATATCTCACTCGAAATCTCTTATTTCCTCGAGTTTTCGCAAGTTGCCAAGTTTCGGCTTACGATGGCGTATCGCTTAGAACGCTATAACTACTAAACTCCGTGTAGTAGCGAAGCACGGTGGGCCAAGTAGTTGGTTCATGGTGGAAGGACGAACTGGTTAACCAGGGCGGACAGGTGGCGAACCCTATAGAGCTCGCCGTTGACCGAAATTCAGTGATAGAATCGTGAGGAGGGAGAGAGATGGAAAAACGGAGACCGGCCGAATTCGGGAGTGAATAGCGGCAAGTGCTAACCCAACTGCGAGAGGGTGAAGTGAGTCAAGTGGAAACGGCTACGGCAGTGGATAAGATTCGTGCGTCTGGGAAGGAGTGCAAAGAAACGGATGGAATAGAGGCTCGAGTAGTCGTGCTGACCACCTGGCGGTCTCGTGCCCGCAACCCGAGAGGCTCGCGAAAGATTCGGTTGCTCGTATTTTGTGTATTATGTTGCAACCCCGACTACCGTGACCGAACCCAATCGTCGTCCTGTTCTTGTTCCACTGGCTGTATCGTTTATGCGTTCTCGCTCTTTCTGTTTTTTCGTTAGAATCGGCGATGAAGGAAGTTGATATGGATATATATAAATTGGGATAGCTATTGACAGGCCCTTCGAATCACTGACGGGGTTATATCTAGTTGGTGGCGAGAAAATTGAGGGATTTTCATGATTTTTTTTGCAACGTTGATATAATTTATTAGAATACGCTGAGCAGTATTGATTACAATGTGTATTGAGGTACTCATATTAATTTTTTCGTTAAAAAATGTTCAATTCTGGAGGAACTATTGCCGTTCTCCCAAAATACTTTTTAAAAATTGAAGATCTCTTGGGGTAAGCATGATATCTCTGGAATGGTTTATCTGAATTTGAAGAACCAAATAGATTCCGTTAGTATCATGTAAAACGCAGCTCTTGAACGAAAGGCCTACATTTTTTTTTAAATGAAAATTTTTGAGATTCAATAAAACGGTAAAAACAAAAAACGCCTCAGCACCGTTATAACGATTCGAGTTTTGCGGACATAGATTTTTTTTTAATTACGAAATTGCGACTTTAAATTTTTCGGTAGAATAAAAAATTTAAAAATCATGCAGAACATTTTTCGAAAAACGTTTACATATAGTGCAACAATCTAAAACATGTGTTGTAACCCATTAAATTCTACGAATCCAACCGAGTTTCAATTCATCCAATTCTATAAATTTCTCTGTGAAACTTTCAGACATTTCCGATTAAAGTACCTTTCGAAATATGTAAAAAGAAATCTATTTTTCTCAAATTTTAGAATGGCTTGCTCCTCTAAGACACAATCATAAACGATATATCCGCGCTATAAATGATCAATGAATCACTATTGTGTCACAAACATTGTTTCAAATCTTTTAGGCTACTTTTAATCCTCTAATTTTTTTTACGCGATTCAGTTAATAATACAAATGGTCATGAGTTAGTTGTTCTGCTATCGTTTTTTCATCGATCGTTAAATGTTGAGGATCGAAAGTTAATAATCAGTGCCATTTTTCGCAAGGGCGGTTCTTCTTAGGGTTCAGATAGAGGGTTTCCGATCGCTCCCAAAATTCGGGATGTTTATGTTAGTGATTGGTATCTCTTGGGACTGGAATTGCAACAATTCAACAGCTGGATCATTCCGTCTACTTTGTTTCCCAGCTCTCTACATGCCTTCTGTACCCACCACCCTACTCCCAAATTGAGAAGACCCTGTAACCTGCTGTACTGCAGGGTTGTAACAGTTTCGGAGTTAGGCGGTAAAGAGTAAAGTGGTCGTCTCATTATTTTCTTGGTTACGACTGGCGGATTGGACCAAAGAGCCTCCACCGCTCGGTATGTTGCGGTGACAACACCCCGAAACCAAATAAACCAACCCTGCGGTTCTGGTTGTCAGCTATTCCGCCCATCACCAGCTTCCGGAATCACCGCCGGGTCTTGTATTATTGATCGTATTTCGTCTCACTTCATATTTTCTTTATTCTCAATGCAGATTTGTCATTTGTTATCTTTCTTATATTTATTTCTTCACCGTGTGCCGACTGTCGAGATGTATTCCGTGCCATTAAGGATTTAACAACGCCATCCTAACTTGTTAAACGTCGTGAAGTTTTACCTGCAGTCGAGGGTTCCCGGATTTTGAGCGATGCTAATTTCCAACGGTAGCCACACTAATGACATTCCATTTTTTAAGATAGTCGTCTGGTCCCGTCGATTTTTTCCGGAAAACTCTATAATGTGTGACATTTTCGTTATTGAGCCTGGAAAATCGAATTTTTGTGTTTCGTCACTTGTAGATTAGCGTGTGTGTCGCTAACCGCAAGGGTGTGGATCGAAATACGACTAATTCTTTTATTAATCATTTAACAGTAACAATGTATTAATATTCAAATATAAACCCAGATTTTTTTGTTCCTCCGATGAAAAAACTATGGAAATGCAATCAATAACTTTTTTTTGCAATCGTTTCTAGAACCGAAACCGTCATAACTTAATAGCAAGAAAATTTGGGTTCATATTTGAATACTAGAACATTGTTATTGTTCAATTATTATTAATGAGAGTATTAGTTGTACGCATCACTTTTTCCGTGTATCCAATAGGAAATTATAAATTCATTACGTGATCGTTCTTTCGAATTAAAAACATTTTTCTAAGTCTTCAGTTATTGTTGTCGATACAAAAAATTTCATAGCGGTACCTATTTTTTTCTACTTTAAGGGACCGTAATGTGATATATTGCACTCGGTTTCGATCCTCGAATATTTATATTTGCCGAGAAAATCGATTTCAATTGGAAAAACAATTTTCTTGAGTGTTAGTTAAAGGCAAAATCTATATGATCGAATGCCCAAATCCTTAGAATAGTCCGATTGTGCTCAAATTCGAAGAGGGAGGTGGTGTTATCGCATCTACTCCAAACCTGGAGAGTGACGTGGACATTCTCTATTACCACACAGTCTAGTATACATAGAATCTGGTGGTGTAGCTCGTTCAACCCCGAGGAGGTCGAATCGAGGTCGCGGCCGGATGAGCTAAGCCACTATACACATATATACGTTGTCGAGATTTTGATCCATCGAAATATCGTCATTCGGACCTATGTCAAATCGGTATATTCATTTTCAGAGCATTTTAATTCAATTCATCGCCTCGTTGAACTTTGTCAGTCCGAATTTCAATCTCCACCCAACCGCAATTGCGAGAACGACGAAACCCGAGCCTTTGAATACATATATCTCGCTTCCAAACATTCAACAAATTTTTGTAATCGTCACGCTCACTCCGTGCCACGTCGGAGCATCGATTCCCGTTTGTCCGACGTTCGCGAAAAAATCTGGGTTCCAGAAAAGTGCGTTTAAATTTTCGAGGTGGAACGTGGCTATTCGACTGCGCGCGCATCCCTCCCGACGGGCGGTAGAGGGGGCGACGATCGAAACATGAGAAACGACTTGGCTGGAACGATCAGAACGTCGACTGTACTACGTGGTTCGCCACGTGAATACCTCACCGTGCATTAACTCGCGTGTTGATGCTTCGTCGGATTGTTCGCTCGCGAAATACGAACCCACGGCGGCCGCACGTCAGCAGCATGCTCATCGTTGTTCATCCCCATTATCTCTTCCACCCGTCGTATTATTATCGACCCGAAAATTGCCTCATTGTTGCGAACAAACGAAATTGCTCGACTGACCATTTTAAGTGTCCTTGACCAAAGCCTTTCACCATCGACAATGATCTCGAAACTGCCGTTCGACCGTGATTTTCAACAAAATCACTGCAATTACGGTTGCAACGGCTTCGCGGAACTGCCCTAGCACGTGCTGAATCATTTATTGCGTTTTACTTTTTTTTTCTTCTATTTTTCATTTTTTTTGCAACTCTACTGAGAAGCTCCGATATAATTGGATTTCAAGAAAAATATGTAGTAATAAGTCAACGTAGACGCAGCGCTGTCGCAACGAGGATGATCTGCGGGGTTGCCGGATCGCTGTAATCTCGAAACTCCTCGGATATTTTTATATTTCCTCGAAAACCTCGACTGGTATGTTTCGAATAAATTTTTAATAAAAATTCATTGAAAACACTTCCTAGTGAGAATGAGTGTATGGAAATTCTGAAAAATAGTTATTATTCCGCCACATCAATCAACTTCGAATTACTTTTCTCGGCACGGAAAAACAAAATTATAATTCCGTAGTTCTCGAAGAATTATTGGTAAATTTTTCATACGTAAATTATCCTTAATATTTATTCATTTTAATATTCTTTATCATAAAAATATTACTGGTAACAATTTTATTTAGTTAATGCCAAAAATATATCTAAGCAATAAATAATTTGGTTTTGTTATGCTTTATTCGAGATCAATAAGGAGATGAATACTATTCCATCGATGCACGGCGATTTGGATATTAATCCATGTGCTTGACAGAACACTCGTCCGTATAAGAATATCCAGGTATAAAATAAATGTCCATGAGACGGGATTGACGAGACTCACATGCACAGGTGAGAGCTCGAGGGAGTAATAAGCGAGTCGTTGAATCGAGCGTTTTAACATGACGAGCAATCGACGCCTCCGCTTGAAACTACAATACATAGCCAGAGAGAGAAAGCGAGACAGACAGGGAAAAGAGAGAGAGAGGATGAGAGCGAGAAAGAGAGACGGTATGAAGTACAATGTATCGCTCGAGTAAATCGCGCAATGGAGTTTACTAGGCTGTAAATAATGGAGTCAATCATACGTTCGATAAATGAGCGATCAAGTGGACGCAGATATAACCCGTAGATTTGTAGTGGATTGTCGATGGTTCCGTGAGTACTACTGCTGCATTGTGCGATGACTACGATCCGCCTGTTTGTACAAACCCGACACCTCCACGTCACTCACATCGCACAAATACTCATCTCACAAAATTTCCCTCTTGATCCAGCAATAAAATGTCTTCGAAATAATCGATACAGACATTTTTTCCAAATTCATTTATTCTTATACAATTTTCGACTTATTTTTGGTAAGAAATTTTCAACGTCGATTAAGAAAATTGTTTACAATAATCAATAGTTCAATAAACTCGACGAACAATCTTCCTTTCATCTCTTTTTCGTGTAAATTCGCTCAACGAGTGGCAGCAATTAGGCTTGACGACAAAATAACCAGCGTGGAAGAAATAAAATTTCTTAATCCTCAATCGTCACACTGAGCAGAATCCACCCTTCGATCAACCATCGACGAGCGCTTTTCCTCTCCATCTTCATCTCTTCATGAATTTTTAAAACATGTTACCATTTCATTTCTTCCAAATAAACTTTTCGTACATCATCTAGAATGTTCAAAGCCTGTCCTGTCATTTTTGTAACCACTTCGGTCATAATAATTTGCCCACAACCGTGTTTTGTAAACCCACCGGGTGAAATCCACCCAGTGTGACAACCGTGATATTATTCGTTAGTGTGACGGTGAAGGGTCAATTAAAACAAAAAAAACAACCCCCAGTGCTTCGATCGACCAATGTCTCCTGTTCACGCGTCCACCGCACATAGCACCCATAATCCGCGCTACAACTACCCTCTGCGCCGCCTCGGTACCCACCTATTTCATCTCACCCTGTACCCACCCCCACTCTTCCCTGCCCCGCCCGCCGCCCCCGCGCTGCGCCTCGCCAAAGACGAATGTATAATTTATATTTGTCATTCATCTCCGTCTTGTTTACCTTTGTTATTTTCCCCGTATTGATCCGACGAACGCGCGCGCGACTTCCAAAGAGTAAATGGGTTGAGGAGAACGCCGCGCAGATGGGGGATAGGGGTTGGTCTCCCACCGTGCGCGGGGTAGAATGGGGCGCGGACGTGAGGAGCGAGGGGCACGCGGGGGAGCCAGAGGCAGCGAAAGAGAGTGAGAAAGTAACGGAGAAGAAGCTACGCGAATGCGAGTGCGAAAGCGAGAGACGGAGACGGGTAAAGAGGGAGAGGTCAGGAGAGAGAGAGAGAGAGAGAAAGATATTGAGTTTCCGAAAGTTTCAGGAGAGTGCTTTGCAATACGTGGCGCACCCGGTTTACGCAAACAGAAAGTTTGAGAAACGTATAATGTCCGGGATAAATCAAGGAAATTTGATAAATCAACAGACAAGCGCAGAACCAGCCGACAGATGTGTTTTCCCCCGCACTGGCTACGTGTATATACGCGTGGTTTATAATTATGTCTCGTTTATTTTCGTTGTTACGCTGTAACGTTGATTTATCGGTTTTTCAGCAACCTTCGACGGTTTTTTTTTTTGAACTTTTTGCGTTTGCGAGAATTTAGTTTCAAAATGTTTGTTTTGTGAGTTTTTAAAAATGATGTATTTCAGATTTCTTTATTGTATTTTTTTCCTTTTGTATTTTTCGCGATGAGGTTTGTAGATTCTTTAAGTAAAAGGTTTTGGTGACTAGAAAAAAATTCACGATTGGAAAAATATTGGGAATTTTTCGGAATTACGCTTTTGAGATCGAGTCGGCTTTAGCGGCTTGAAAGTACGTGAAGGGTGCGGACGAAATTACGCGAAGTCGATAACGCAGTTTATTGTGTATGGATTATACATGTACGTGACTGGCGGAATAATTGCGAACTGAACGTCGGCAATAACAGGCTCTGCTTATCGACATTCAGCGCGAAACTTTCGACCAAGCTTTATTTCTACAATTCTTAACGTCCGGCAATGTTCCAGTGCTTGACGTTTGCATTTCTCACGGCTTTAGCCGGAGAAAAGCAGAATTTTTGAAATCGAGCGATATAAACATTAGAATATTCATTAGCAATATGTTTTTGTTGATAAAAGTATTATAAAGCAAAGTTGAATATTATAAAGCAAAAGAAAGAGAAGAAATTATTCCAACGGCAGCCATGAAACTTCTGGTTATGGCGAGTAAAAAAAAATATACATATATAATTTACACAAAATATACATACATAGAAAAATATATAAATATATAATTTCAAATATTACATCGCCCCGTATTAGTACAAATTTTCACTGGACCTTGTATCGTTCTATCATCAATAGAAGTATTTATCGATTCATTCGCAGCGATGAAATACAGATTTTTTTCATTGTGGCCAAGTTTCTTTGCTGCAATAATATGATTCTTCTCTTGTCCTCCCAAGTATTTTTCTTCCCCTCTCACTGTGATACAAGAACACACACACACACACACACACACACAGAGCGAGAGTCCAGAGACATTGAACCCCGCGAGGGCATGTTCACAGACGCTACGTCACGCTCAAGAGATAAGCTTGTCCTCGAGGTGTTTCAGGTGATACATCATCATCAGGTTGATGTATACGAGGCCGCTGTGCGGGAACCAATGTGATCGCAACAGTGACGTCAACGTGGCGAGAAACTCGACATGAAAAATGAGTCAAATGCATTCATTCCTGCGGTATTCTTCTTTCTCCCCCCTCTCTCTCTCTCTCTCTCTCTTTCTCTCTTTCGGTGTGCTGCAAAAGAGCTGCAATGGGACTCATAGAAACGCCCTTCACGTTTGAGAGACACTTAATACCCAAGTACGTCTCCGTAATTTTCCACACTCGTGAAACGTCGTAAATCAAACAGCGGGAAAACTGAAAAACATTATAAATTTAAAACCAAAAATATTCTCCATCCAATCCATCTATCAGACCTTACCGTTGTCCGTTGCCTACGTCAACATCTATATCGTGCATAGACACGTATACGAGGGTCCGCGACTGTGTGCGATATTATGTTCACACACTTCGAAAACGTCGATGGCTACCGGCCACGTATCTTCACAGTCGGAAGAACTCGTGACCCGATTTCCTTTATGGCGCTGTTCCATAAAAGTTTCAAATAAATTGCATTACGCTATTACGTCAAAGTCTTCGCTAACCCGGTCGCATTACCGTACCAATAACGTTGCCAGAGTGGATGGCAACGATATAGAACCACATTGAGGCCCCGATATTTTTTTGGCTTGCAATCGCGATTGCATTGAAACGGTGACGCGCAGTCGTGAGTGATGCGTGAGATTATATTTTCATCGTGAATTATGAGTTCGATCTTAGGTTACATCTTAAGATCGATGTTGAAGGATGAATCTGTTGAGACGAAACGTTCGACGCGAGTCGTAGTGAATTATTGTTATTGTTGAAAATGATATTTCTTCGTTCATCGTGATTGACTGCCAGTGGATGACCGGGCGAATGAGGGAGGATGTGGGGGAGGACAGACAATTTGTACTACCGACGGGCCTGCGATATTTACGTGGGGAGGTCTAGCTCGAGCCTGCAGGATGTCGGCTAGAGGTGGGGAGACGGAGGGAAGAGAATGAGCGAGTACGTGAGTGTGTGTGGGTCAAAGAGAAGGAGAGCGAGAGAAAGAGAGAGAGGGAGAGAGAGAGAAAGAGAGGGAGAAAGAGAGAGAGAAAGAGAGAAAGAGGGAGTACGAGAATGAGAGAGTGAGAGAAAGAGAGAGAGAGAGAGAGAGAGAGAGAGAGAGAGAGAGCCGGAAAAGTTAGTGAAAAGATCAAAGTCAGAAAGGGAGTATTATGGAAGGAGGAACCCATGTATATAGAGGCACGACGAGTTTCATACGACAGAACACGTATATTGTACTAATACAGTATAGGTAAAAGGCTGCGCATGAGCCTGGTGAAACACTATATGTTTTTGCCACAGCAGACACACTATAGAACCCGTTACGATAAGGTAACCAGGGTGACTAAGGTCGCCCACTTTTCCAGACTTTTGGTAGAAATATCGGCTCAGCAAGGGTTGGGTCGGGACTGGGCCAGTACTCGACAATCCGTATTAGCTACGTCGTAACCACGGCTTTACATCAAGGTTTTTTGCACCTCTACTTAATTTTTTTAATCGACGGAGATACTCTTATTGAAGCAGATTTCGCATCGCCTCCATGTGTCGCTGCTATCGCATGCGCATTTAGAACGCAATCTGGAAATATCTTCGACACAATCTTTCGTCAGTTCTTTTTATGAGCTTGATGCTTGAAATCGGGCGTAATAATTCGTCGTGCTGTGAGTGTTTCGTTCGTTCAACCGTTGTTGGAGTTTGATTACTCACGATTTACTTACCTACAGCAATTCGACGATAAATGGGATACATAATAATCATAATAATCAATGTACCCACCGTATTCTCATGGTTTATACGTTTCGAGCAAAATCCTATACTCCAACTGTTTGCCTATCATCTGCACTGCAAGCATAAATCGATTGGAGTCAAACACTGAAAACGACTGGGCTATGATATATTGTTTGAAATACAGAATCGTTAGTAATACAAAGACTTGATAACAATAATTATTTTCTGACTCGAATTACAAAAATTCGTTTGCTCCTAATTAATATTTACCAACTCGAATACCGTAAATACCATTTTATCTTAACGATAAATAAACAAAACGTACGTAATCATTGTAATACGATTACGTAAAATCGTGCGAGACATCTTACGAGAAAAGTTGTTTCGAACAAGACTATACAGGGTGTGCAACTTTTTCGACTAACTAAAAAGTACCTCGAAGTATACACAGAGGTCGTAAAAGAACGAAGATGGAGGATCGAAGTTACGTGAGAAAAAGCGAGACGAAAAGCAGAGAACGAAAGAAAAAGAGGCGGAGAAACGTGGGCTTATAACCGATAGAGGTAGGGAGTCCTCTGTTTTGTACTCTCATCATAGCTATATCCATGAATATTGTGTACTCAACGTATGTATACCACAAACTTACACAGACGTTAGAAAAGGCATTCTCGTGCTTTGAACGCCCGGACGATATAGCCGCGACTCCGCGGAGTTTTGCGAGGACTATGTGCACTATTTGCTGTATATATGTATGTATATGCGAGACTCGAGTGCTCATTTCAGATAGTAGAGTTGCAAACTTTTAATTTCTTCAGTTTTGCGCTTGGGTTTTATGACTCGGTGCCGGTTTTGCGCGCAGGTCCGGCATTCCCTCCCTTCCGGACGGGCCATCGAGTGGGCACACACGCAGGAAGTCAGGTTTGACGTACAGAAACCGGCTTCTTTCGGCCTCTCAGAACTCGGAATCAACGGATGCTGATGAGGATAAGTCTATCTTGGACGAAACGCGCCGAATCGCCTGATTGAAACTTTTCTATCTCCCCATGTGGTCGCTGATTTAATTTTTTTTCATAAAGAATTATAGTAAATGATTTAAAAAATCGATTGCCTATCGAAAATGATCGGAAAAATCGATTTTTTGCAAGATACATTTTTTTTCAGATAAGAAATAATTTTGATATATTGAGATTTCGAAAAAAACGCGAATCGTCTCAAGATTTCAATGAATAAAAGCAATATTACTAAGACGAGCGACATTTTTTTTCAGTCCAAAATTCCTACGCCTCACCGACATAACGTGTGGTTATCGCATGTGGAAAATTGATATGGTAATAAAGTAAAATAATGTTATCCAAATGGGAAATCACGATCGCTCAGAGGCACCCCTTAACGGTGTCATACTGGTCTCAAATCTTACCCAGATTCTTTTTATATACCTTTAATCTACCAAAGTAAGGGAGCTTTAAATTCCAAAATGATGGTGTTAAGGGACACCCTAATAGTGTAGGTATTTATACGCAGGTTCGCACCAACTCTCCTACCTCTCATCTCGCTTTCCGCTCACGACTTACCGTACTATGTACTTACCTTCTCCTACTCCCGCGCTAATTAAGAAGGGAGAATTCCTCCCTAATTTTCCAGGGCAAATGCTGTACTCCCCAAATATGCAGAATTCCTTAGCCGAAGAACCACAACTAACCCTAAATCACTCTGCAAAATTCTTCATCGACCTTGTCTCGTGTCAACGACAATTCCAAACTTTTATCGCACTGAACGACGCAATTTTTACTTGTTTAGCTAATTGACCTACCATTTTCAAAAATATGTTATCGAAATTGAAAAACAATCAGCTGTACGATGGTATATAAATTATGGAAGGATTTTACATTTTTATGTAACTGAATATGCTCCTGTCTGCATGTCAGCAGCGAATTTTCCATAAAAAACCCATTGATCTGTTTTTTTTCCAATCCTCTTTCCCGTCCATTTTCATTGTACTGCGGAGCATTGTGGAATTTTCGTTACTTATTTTATGATCTATGGCTGTATTATTTCCGAGCGAACGTCGATCGGGAGAATGATTGAGTGACATTGTTCGAATAAATGGGAACGGTCATTGTCTCGTCCGTGCGGATACATGGAAAAGTTCCGGGATGTTGGGGGGTGGACGGGGTAGCCAGACCTACGTACTTATCCATATACATGTACACGGTGGGGTTGCAGGTGTAACGTTCTCGTAAATCAGAGCCTCGCACTAAACTCCGGCCATTCGGTTAGGAGCAAAATGACGCTGGCAATAACACGGAGGGGCGATGGCCTTTCCTTCGCCTTTCCTCCTCCCCCAACCCTCGCCTACCCCTTCTCGCTGTTTCACCGAATCCTCTGCACCCCTGTCACGTTTGCCACCACCCAACCCATAATCGCAATGAAATTTGAAATGCTAATTTGCGAACACGAACGACGGCATCGGCTTTGTCATCATTGGAAAAACAACGGTCCATCCCCGCCCCCCCCCCAACCCTGTCCACCCCTGTGTCTTTTAATATTCCCCGAAAAACAAAAACAAAAAATCATACAAATTCCGCCAAACCTCTGTGAAAATCCTTCGAGAGAGCGATACTAAAGAAAGATCATATAAAAAATCAAAGGAACTTGTTTATAAAAAATGTGTAGAAATATTTACGTATCGATAGTTTAAGGGTGGATAAGAATATTTGAATAAGAGCTTGCGTATACGATCGCAACAGACGAAACGCGTGTTGTGTAAAACCAAAGGTTCGAACCGTATGCGCGTGGAAAATATAGTGATTAATAATCGTAAAAGTCCGTGTGTCCTCTAAGAGCCATAAAGCTGGTGGAGGCAATATTCCTCCGACGAGAGAGGGTGGAGCGGCGGGGAGAAGGAGGAAAAGAGAAAACTATATGTGTTTATCCTCCTCGCGATCCCCTCTGGTTCCTTTCGTGGAACGTAACAGCTCCCACCACATTCGCTCGAGCAGGTCGCGCACCCCTTTTCCATCCCCTTCCCCGTCGATTTCCCAACCACCCTGCCATCCCTCGGGCGCCCTGTCTCTGCCTCTTCCTCGTCCGCGACTCCTCTCATAACGCTTACCCCCCCATCCCAATTCCATTCCACTTCGCTCCGCCCCTGACACACGCTTCCATCCGGTTTTCACTGCACCCTCCCGCAGCCTCCACCCCCGCGGCAACCAGCATCGGCAAAAGTCTACGTATTCCCAGCGTTATTGCCTCCTTTCGGAGCCCCGCGCGAAGACCCTTCGTATCATCTTCGACTTTCAACGTCAATCGCTCACCGATGTTCCGTCTAATCTCGCGATAACGAGATCTTTTTGTGCATCACTGATGCACATTGGGATGAGAATGAAAACAATTACCTTCCATCAAGGGAATTTAGTTGGCTTAGAGTGAATTCGATGTGACGTTGGGGATATGCTTGTTAATGTTTTCTTTTCTTCGGCTTGATTGCATTTCTTTTAGACGGGTTGCGGGAAGTAGGACAAGAATCAAGGTCAACTTGAGTCAACGACTTCGGTGGAATTAAGATGATGTAACCAATGTGCATGCTAAGAAACAGAAATGTGCTGTTACTTTACTGAATCACGTAAATTTTTAGGCCAAGCAATTTGTTTATCTGGAACACTTCTTTATAGTGCAGTGTGAGAACCAATTTGTTATGAATTAAAATTTAAAAAAACAATTATGAACATCGTTGTATCTAATGTATGGATTAGAGTGTTCCGGGGAATTTTTTTTTAATTTATCAACGGACCTGGAATTATCAGTTTAGATAGCAAAAACATTCTGGCACAAAGCGAGCATTTTAGGTTGAGTTGAAGATCTGCCACATTTAATGTTTCATTTTTTCCCTTTTTATTAAATTTGAGACGGATAATAAGTGAAGACATTTTTTGTGTGCTTACAGCTGCCAGAGCGTGAGTTCATATTTCAGATGGAATTCTCTTAGAATTTTAACTCTTCAGATGATATTTAATAGCAGGAAATACATAAAAATAATTATATTACTTAGATTTCAATACTTACTATTGAATATGAGCTAATGATTTGGAGACAGTCTGGAGTCATTTTCGTATAACTTTTATCATCGCACTAGATTATTGTTATCGAATAAAAAGTTTTTCACTAACGATTATCTACTTCAAATTCGATGAAAAGAAAAAAGAAATGAAAAATCAAACGAGGCGGATCGTCCACTCAACCTAAAATGCTCGCCTGATGCCAGATTTTTTTGTCTATCTAAACTAACTATCCCAAATGTGGCCCGTTGAAAAATTAAAAAAACATTCTTTTCTAAAAAAACCCTTACATACATTTATGAACGTCACGTGTATAATGAAATTATATAGTCGTACGTTCCAAGAATTTTCAGTCTCGACCAACAGTGGAATTTTATTAAAATCGAGATACGGTGACACGAGATAATATCACCGTGAAAATATCACACGACGAAAAATATCACACCGACAAAATGTCACATGGAAAAATATCACACTAACAAAATATCACATGGAACAATATCACACCGACAGAATATCATGTGGCAGAATATCCCAATAATAAATATCTCATGAAAAATGTGAGGATAACAAATATCACACTGACATAATATCACATAAAAAAATATAACACCGACAAAAAATAGTCATGTTCAATTTGGAAAACCTTCAGCCGCACAGTCGATTTTATCCAAAGCAGTACTGTAATTGTATCGAGTAAAGTTTTGCGTTGGATATTGTTTTATTATGTGACATGATACATCCTATATTCTTAACTGTGTATTATAACGAAAGAATGGATAGTATACAGGAGTGGGGATGATTGCTTTGTTGCGTTGAGGATCTATTGTCTGTTTATCGCCGAATCGATTTAGTATTGATCGGGTAGCCGGACGACGGTAATAACATGCCATTGAATTTTATCGAGTCCCAAAAAGGGAAGCCACTGTTCGTGGAAGATGGCTATGTATATTCGCGTTATCGTGAAACTGACAATAAAATTGAGTGGCGTTGTACTTTGTATAAGAGCAGAAGTTGTAATGGTTACATTCAAAGTACTTCTGATAAACTTACCGGTAACTGTCGTTCTGATTATGCGTCGCGTGTGACTGTGGATTACATCACTTCAGTTTTTAATGATTCAGTGGTTTAGTGGTTGTTATACTTTGAAATGTGATATATTGTCTGTGTGATATTTTTTCCGTGTGATATTTTTGCATGTGATATTTTGTCGGTGTGATATTGTTCCATGTGATATTTTGTCGGTGTGATATTTTGTCGGTGTGATATTTTGTCGTGTGATATTTTGTCCGTGATATAGTGTCGATGTTCTTTTGTCGTGTTATATAACGTCATGGAACCTCGAGATACACACGTAGATATATAATACATATTTCTGTGAAGGCCGAACAGACGAGTTTCTTTCCTCTCTCGGTTTTTCAACAGAGACTCATCTACTCGTACTTCATTTTCCAACGTCCTCTTCCATTATTCCTACCTTCTCATCTATCTTCCCATTTTTTTCTCTTCGTTTCCGTCCCTTTTCGTATCTATTCCACCTTCATCCCTTGCAACGAGCTTTTCATCCCCCTTCCCTTCCAGCCGCTTGTCATTCGCACCGAGCCCTCGATCCCACTTTTTCACAAACTCTCATCTTCGTTCCGCGTACTCGCAACCACCACCAACGTCATCCGTACTCTGCATATGACTTAACACAATACACCCGCCTGTATGAATCCTTTTTTTCGCTGTTCCTTTGCAAGCACCCGACAAAAGACACGAACGTGTTGTACAAATACGATTGTATTACATCCAACATATATATGAATCTATGTATATATGACTCAAAGAGAGGGCAATCGACCGTCACAACAGGTCATTGTACGGAGTGAATATTGAATTCCCTTAGGAAGTCGCAGGAAGGTGGGGGGTTTTTCGTTTATTTGCAATACCGCTCTGGCAGTCGACAGGAATCTTCGGAAAAATATTGAAATCAGCGTAAACGGAATGAGCAGCTATAAGGAAAAACGTAGACATGAAAAAAAACTAAGACAAGCACGAGATGTAAAGTCCGTGTCAACGAAGCTCCGTCTACGAGACAGCACATGTCAGAAAAATGAAAGAAGTAACAAGTGTCACTCTGCCAAAAACTATCATAAAAATAAAAAATAGTCAGTGAGTTATTTGATTGGCTTAAAACTCGGAATCCCTCAAATGATTTTTTAAAAGAATAGTCAAATATTATATTCGACTTTGCCAAATAAGCTCTTGACGCCCGAGTCAATCTTCCAAATATACAAATTTCGAAGTAACCCCATGGAGAAATCACCCTTGGTCCATTTTTTCTCCACGCCAGCCATAAGCCCTCATCGGAATCCTCCCCCATGTGGGGCCGGGAGATGAGTACCCACGTCTCCATCGTCTGTCATCATGGGCTCAGTCGCCAGGTGCTCAGAAAATTAATCACCCAGCAGTCGTTTTCGTAGCCCTGGGACGCCAATCCTCTCCCCTCTCTCCCTCTCTCTCTTCCCCAACCTTATTCCCGGCGAAGCTCGCGCTTTAATCCTTTCTTCATTTCTCCCCCTCCACCCATCTTCGCGTTCCTTATCTCCCTCACATAAAGAAACACCTCGTACAACGCACATCCGGTGTGTTCAAAGCGCGTTCGGGGCCTTGCCGCGAAAACGTTTCGCGCGTTCCTCGCCACCCCTGTCCGTGGGGCGCTGCGTTGCAGCCCTCACGACGATGCCGGGCCGTGCTCTCCACGTCCCGGTCGTCGTCTCCTCGCGGCGCGGGCGTTGCGGTGGGTAGCAGCGACGCGTATTCTCTTCTTCCCCCAGCCTCATCCCGCCGTGCCCGTCGCGCTCCGACCCCGGAGGCTAACCAAGGGGGTGAGAAACGGGGGTGGCTACCCGGGGGAATCAATAACCGACAAGGGCGAACCCGCAGGGTGGTGGCGCGGTGCGGTCGCGGCGTCGATGGTGGGGTTGAGCAACTTCGGGGAATGGCACGTTTGCCGGCGCGGGGGTGGCTCCGCCCCCGGCACGCGACCAGCACGCGACCGGCAGCAACCCCCCTCGAGCGACTCGCGGCTTCCACCATCCGGAAAGCGCTTCACTGCCTTCTCCTCTATCTTTTTTTCTCTCTCACTCTTTCTCTCCCTCGCTACCCCTCCTTCTCTCTTCCTCTCTCTCCCAGACAATCTCCTTTCCTCACCTTATTTTCTTTGGCTGCATAGCTCCTTCTCTTTTCGCCTCTTGGGAAGCTCTTTCTCTTATCTCCTCAATCCTTCCTCGTCTCCGTCTTTTTTTTTTATCTCTCTCGCTCCGTCTTTTTCTCTATCTCTCTCGCTTCGTCTATTTCTGTGTCGTTTTCAGTGAAACGTTGCGGTCCCTCCGTCTCTTTTTGGGTCGCTTTCGACGATTCCCAGCGCGCTTCTTCGACAAGCAGCGAAAGAAAAGCACCATCTGTACCCTCCATCCCCAAATCCCTCGCCATAATAGACGTATTGTCTTGAAACCTTTTGAGCATTTTTTTTTTCAACTGGCAATTCGCTCGAGCCTCCCTCTGGACGTTATTCGATGATTCGCCGGGTAGGGGTGAAGGTTCGACTGCGAGAATGAATCTTTGTATGGGATTTAATCGGCTGATCCCATGTGGTTTTCAATTTCTATAGAATGGCGGTACCGTTGGTCCCACGAATTCGAGCGTATCCACGAATGAAAATTAATTAATGTGTTCGAAATTTAGCGCTCGATGGCGTCTCAAACTGAAATCTAATAATAAATCATGCACGATGTTAAGCTTGAGATGATTAATTCCGTAAATTTACGATATCTTAATTTCGTGTGCTAATAGCGGTTCTTGCGATTGCATGATTTTCCGGAATAATTTAAACTTTGAATATAACCCAAATTCATCTCATTTGCCTATGAAATGAAGCTTTCAATTCGATCCAATCCATGCAAATTTATTACGAAACCATTCACATAAATATATGTATGAGAAGAATACTTCTCGGAATCATTATTTTATCATGCTGCTCGCTACTCTTTTTTTTTTATTCCGATTCTATTTTACCTTCAGTTCTCTAATTGATTGTGCTTGTTATCTCTATGGCTCCGCCTTACGGATTCAATGCTTCGTCATGTTTGCGATTCTCGTTTCGATTGGTTGATAGATTTAACGATCACTCCATTTTGTCACCAGCAATTGAAAATCTTATAATAAACAATAACAATAAGATAAAAAAAACAATTAAATAAAGAAAACGAATAAATAAACAAACAAATAAATAAATAAATGCATGAACGAATAAATAAATAAATAAATGAATCCGGCGAGATAGTGAGCGTGACAGTAACGAGCTACGAATGTTCGCTAAACCGAGGGTTGGTCGACAGGTTTATGCCAGTGACCAGATCAAAACGCCCCTAGTCGTTCTACGGGTCCGAGTAAATTGGAACAAGAGGAAATACTATAATGCTCCCTTACTTGGCAATGTGCTTCGTTATTCCGAATAGCCCGTTGTAGCTGGGGTAACTGTCCACCCTCTTACAACCCTCTGCTCTTATTTGGATTATACGTCGCTACTTCGCTCGCTCGAACGTCTCATTACGTATACATTCATTTCTTCTTCGTCATTAAATAATTATACTACATGGCTTCGGAAAACGATTGTTGTCTTTTGCTACCGAATGACAGTAGGTGAATAGCGATTAAATAGTATTTTCACATTTTGGGAACGTTAGAATTAATTTTGATACAAACACAATGGTCGCAAAATTGATTCTCCGAATATTTGCTAAATGTTTGTTCGGTTATCTTTGCGAAGCTAGTGTATTCTACTTGTTTTTTTATGATCCTCAACAATCTATTTGCGATTGCTACACATTATCCACGCAGTCAAGAAGATGACCAATCGTCATGGCAACCAAAGGGCGTGCGAATGCCAAGAGTACATTCAAAACGTCTTGTTCAACGACGAAAACAAAACAAAAAAGGGTGCGATTCGATCGTGTCCCGACAATAAGGGTGAAAACGACGTAGTACTTTAGCGGATGGAGATGGAGATAGCTATGGGACCGAACGATGAGAGCGTGAATAAGAAAAAGAATAAAGAAGGAAAAAAAAGAGCATTGAAAAGTAGAGGAGAAAACGTGGCGGTGGTTTCGTTGTAATAGGGAGTTGTCGCAGTCGAAGCCGGGCGGCCGAACAAGTGCTTTGAGTGGCAATAGCGTGCTGAGGGTGCGGAGAGATGGTCTGAGCAACGAGGCAAAAAGAGAAGCACGCAGGGGCGGACGAAGGAGGAGAACGAGAGAAGGAGAGAGAAATAGATAAGCAAGCGCTGCAAGAGACTGTGGGAGGGGGGGAGGGCGCAGGAAGGAAGGAAGGAATCGATAGCGCAGTGGCACGCGCCGAGTGCCGACCATCGAGCTCAACCCCTACTACAACCCTTGTAGGATCGGGAGAAGCCCCGTGGCCGTCGGATCGGGCGCGTTCACCACCCTTTTCTTCTCTCACTTTTTTTCTCCCTTTCTCTCTCTCTCTCTCTCTCTGTCTCTCTCTCTCTTTTTCCCTCTCTTTTCTGCTCTCTGTTTCGCTATACGCGTGAGACTTCCTTTGCAGAAATAGAGAACCGACACCAACAAGACCCCACAGTCGGAAACATACCGTTTAACGTCCAAATAGCTAACCACAACGTATCACAGACCTCAACCACTTAATTCCTCGCTCGTAACCTCTTTGCCTAACCCGGTCGACAATGGCAACGCCACGCCCGATTTGGCTCGTCTCTTTGTCACGCTCTTTCCTACCATCAGTGTAACGAAACAACTTCGCGCACGCTTCCATCGATAGAACGTTTCCTACCACGGTGGATCCACCGGACGCCACTAACCCTCTCTCTTACGCTAGGCTCAAGTCCTTAGAGCTTAGCTTGTCGTGTGCAAACACATGAATACGAACCT
Source organism: Sussaba pulchella (assembly GCA_963971145.1). NCBI lineage: Eukaryota > Metazoa > Arthropoda > Insecta > Hymenoptera > Ichneumonidae > Sussaba > Sussaba pulchella. The sequence continues at coordinate 7,027,136 of OZ020171.1, read as the reverse complement.
TTGGTGATACTACGGCACCTGTTGGAAATCAATTTTGAATACACCTTTGACTATACTTTGGTTCGATTGACATTTGAACCGGTTAGTGTGTCGTCGGGTCGATTTGACCCAGGCCAAAAATGCAAAGTTCCCGCAGTTTATTTGTTTATTGTTATTTTTGTGATGAATAATGGCGGGGAGTTTATATTTCAAATTTTATCGTAAGGTAGAAATCCTGAGCTTTATTTATGATTTTTTCTAGATTTTTGGGATGACATTTTCTGTTTTTTTTTAACCTTGAGTCATAACGAAGAATACCCCTACGATACACTTTCAGGGTCCGAAAAAGAACGATACCAATCGGGTTGAATTTTTCATACGTCTATTCTTTTTGTGATATTCGAGTCACTGATATATTCTTGATTTTATGGAATGTTTTTTTGTTATCAGTTGGTTTTATTCGATTTTAAAAATCGAAGAGCATTGGTCGATCTGTGGGTAACGTAGTGGATATTAATTATTATTAATATCTCATTAATTAACCTAATGAGATATTAATTTGCATCAACGAATCGTTCGAACTAATTGCTCAAAGGAATAAATAAAACGCCTCTCAATAAAAACGCTTCTAAGCGAAGCAGCTCACGAAACGTTACATCATAAAATTTACATGAATAAAAACAACAACAAATTATCATTCAATGAAGTCTTATTTCTTTCATAACCCCTTCTTGCACTTCGTACTTTTTTTCATTCCTCTCGTTTTACTTCATTTATTTCTCTGCTTCATTGCTTTCCCCTTTTTCTTCCGCCTCGCTTATCTTTTTGCAAACTAGTTATATTTTTCTGAAATATCCACATGACCCTGTTTGTGTCCTCCCACCCAGCATATTATCATTATTTCTCCCTTGATTGCCAAATCATCCAATCTTTCCGCCCACTCCTCAGTTTTTTTCCATGCCTTCTCCGTTACTGATTCCCTACCTTTTCTACTAATTAGTACAAGTGCTCCAACGTCTCAATCTGTTCTCTACAGATCCTGCACTTTCAATCCTTTTCCCCTTTTTTTCCCGCCCTTCCGATGTTACCACATCTTAATCTCGCCCACATTTCTTCCGCTACTCCTTTTACTCCCTCTTCCAGTCAGTATTTTCTTGGCTTATCAATGTTCTTTATAACGTATTTCTACTTCTCATTTTTCACTTTTTCTACATACGATTTTCTTATTTTTCCCTCTTCATTCTTTGAAGTTTTTTTTTCAAGTTTTCCAGTTCCCCGTCTATTCTTTTTCTACTTCTTTCACTTCTCTCCGTTTTTTATCATTATTATCATATCGTCTATTTAAAAATTAATAAACATAAATTGAGCAAATATGGCGACCATCGTTAATGAAAAAAGTGTGCGCACAATTTGAAATCAATGCGGAGATTCTACATTGATCTAAGAGTCGAATCGTCAATGCACATACCCGCACTGTCTTTTATATTTCGTGTTTTAGAGTGCGCAAACGTGCGCAACATCTCCCAAATCTCCCAGCCGCACGTACTACCGGAAACGGACGTTACTACTGCTGCCGCTGCTCGCTGCTGCTTGAAATCCGTTGTTTCTTTTCACTCTTGGATAAATCCAACCGAGCCTCGTTTCCGTCCTCTCGCTCTCTCATTCTCTCTCGATCGCTCGGTAAGCTCGGACCTAAATGTAAATTCACGGATATTCACGGTTCACTGGCTTTCGGATTTGGCGGCTTAACACAATGTTGGTAACGAACTAAAGCTCTTGCCATTAGGAAATTCGATTGGTCGGATTTTGTCTTTCTCTCGAGTCAGGCAATGGCGTTGACCTGCTGGCATTGCTGCTGTTGGCGTTTTATTTAGCTGTCGGACCAGAAACTACGATGGATCTTCCATTCGTACATCGATCTAACAGCTGGGTGTACTGTAGCGCAAAATTGTCTGCCACAATTATGTCATCGGCGCAGGGAATGTCTACAGGGAAATCTGCGAGGCTATGGCTCACCTTCTATTTTTTGAGATCGCAATAAAAAATCTCTTAGATAAATAAAAAAACGTAAATGAAATTATTTTTTTCATTGAAAGGACAAAGTCCTCAAGACAAAATCGTTTCGGTTTTTGCCACAAGTTACGGAATATCGTATAATCATCTAAAAATCATCTTATAACGAGTAAATGACATCGTCAAATTAATTCATTTATTTCAATCGAATAAAATTCTTTTTCAAATATGATGAAACATTTAATACGCGTACTTGTACGAATGACGATAATATCGCAATAGGTAAAAACTTATTAGAGCGTCACAACGTTGAAAACTTTTCTCGTTTCATACTCCTGTAGAAAGCCCAGAGGCGATGCTCAAACTTGTAACGACGCTTTTGTTCGGAAACAAACAGGAATAAAGATAGCTAGAATGGATAAACGTACGATACTAGCTGATAAATATTTTCCTACCTGCGAAACTCCGCCTCCCAGCGAGACTCCGATAAATCAACAATTCATCCGGCCTTCCTTTGTGCAATGCTGAAATTTCAAACATTTGTTTCGAATTTTCTTTCGCATCGCCGTGTTTGTTTTTTTTTTTTTTTTTTTGCTACAAAATGGGAAAAATTGGATTAGAACTGAAAAAGAAGCGAGATAGTCATATTCTCGAACAAACACGAGTGAAAGAGGCTCGAGACATGTCTTATTGTATGTTAAAGTACGTTTAATCTCGCGTGGGTCGATGTTGAGCATACAATATACATATATCATTGGAGCAGTTAGTTGAATTATTGCGAGTATGCACGTGCGAGAGCTCCTTAGACGGCCAAATGAATTCCGGAAACGAGATATTCTCTCGTGTACCCATCTTCTTCTTTTCTTCTCTCCACCTTCTTATTCCACTATTCGCTTCGGTCCTTACACACACCCACGCCCACTGGACGACGAACGTCTCCCCGTGTATTTTCGTTTTAGAGGGAAATTTGCTCATGAATAAGCAAAACGACTCCTACGCTCCACTTTCCACTTTTCTCCTTTTGCTCTTCATACCCCACCGACATTCGGATGCCAGACGGCTTCAATTTTTCTTTGATTACATAGTCCGAACCTTGCGAGTTTCCCCGCGCGCGATACCTTTTAAGAATCATTCGAGTTCGAAGCACGAAGAAAAGACAATGCTCGTGTGATTTCTGTCAAACGCGATGAAAGTAATTTCCGCTGATGACTTGTTTGTATTGTAATTGATAAATGGATACAAATACTGCGCATAGCAGTGATGGGCAAATATGTACTTGAGGAAGCACCTAAGTACAAAGTAGAAAATTATTTTGCAATTGACTAAGCGCCAAGTAGGAAATACAAAAGTATTTGGTATATCATCAATATCCAAGTACAAAGTTCATAATTCAAATCCACTCAAAATGAATCATAAAAATTGATATAACACGGCAATTACCATTTAATATAAATGCTGCCCTTCCAATGCAATAATAATTTGAAATACAGATGTACTTGGAAATATTTCTTCCACCAAGTAGGAAATATACTTTGCACTTGCAGGTTTTCCAAGTCGAAAATACATTAGTACTTTTACGTTTACTGAGTCCAAAATACTTTAGTACTTCGTATTTATTCGGGACTTCAAGTAAAAATATACTTGAGGACTGCCCAACAGTGACAAGCGTGCAGACCCACCGAAACTGCACAGCCAATCTCAATTACTTTTTCCCGCGTGGACAAGCTAGCATCGGTTTTCTTTCTCTGTCCCACAAACAGCAAAATTCGTAACGCGTGTCGGTCGGTTCGCTCGGTCCAGAGATAAATTAAACGACGTAACACAGAGAAATGTCTCCGTAATTAAAAATAACGGGTGCGGGAAGGGTCCGGCGGGAAAGCTGTGATAAAGTGAGATAGCTCGGAGGGGTGAAGAGCAACCGCGAGGACAGTCCGAACGGCAGCGGCGAAGTTTCACCCGCACCGGCGGAAGACCGGAAACTGCACCAACAGCGGAGTTTAAGGCCAAAATTTATGTTAAGCTTATCCTCAGATTGACGACGTGTAGACACGGAAGGCAGTTGGCGGGAGATTTCCTCAGCTATAAATACGAATATTTTCGAGTATTCGCGGCATTGAAGATTCGTTTTGTCATTTTAACGTGGGGCCTTTCTCGTTCAACCCCCGTTTTCGCGGTATAAATTCGTTCAATGATTCTCGTGAGACAACAATCGACGATCGGATGAAATTCATTGATGGAAAAATATACCAACAATATGAACAATTATTGGATAAAACTTTCGAAAATTTTTGCATAATGACTGAATAAAAAGATGTAACAGAAGTTTATTGAAAGAACAAATTCGCAGGGCCTATGGCTAGTGATGGCTATAATATTGATGATAATGATAATAATAACCTAAATAATAATAATAGTAATAATAATAATAGTGATAATAATAATGATAATAATAATAATACCGTATTCGAATTATATTTTTTTTTAACTAAAAAACTAGTCAACCAAATTGGACCAAAATCTAACCAGCACCGAGTTACAGCGAAATTGCATCATCGATCATTCTGATCAGGTTATTCGTTTTAGAGAAAACGTTAACCAAAAATGTTATCACATACTTGCATACATACGTACACATACAAACATTTCGATATTTCTCTGAAAATTTCGCTCGAAATAGACTCCTGAAACGTGAAAATCTGCCAAAAAATTGACTTTTGGGATCATCACAATAAATTCCCTACAAAAACGGGATGTTAATAACCGAAATTAATTTTATCAAAAATTTCCATCCAGTTCTCAAGCTAATCCATCAATTTTTATCATATATTCCCCGAGCTATGGGTTGGTTCACGAATAAATCGCGCGGAAAAAAACCGCAACAGCGCGAAGTCCGCGGATTCGCTTTCGAACAATAACAGAAAAAAACAGCGAATTGCAGAAGTATTATTCTCGATCGAAATAAATCAGAGGAAACAAAATGATGAAAATAAAAATGAAACATTGCGAGCCCGTGCCGGCTCGGTGCACGTATACTCAAAAAACCGAATGAAATTCGTATATATAGGTAAAATGATCAAGACCGGTGTGCAAGCGCTCGCAAAACTCGTTTGAACCATTGCTCCGTGAAGGGCGAGCGCGGAGTACCAAGCAAGTTTCGCGTGGCTGAGCGGATGACGCGAGCGAGAGGGAAGATCGGACCCGCGGGGGTTGCGCGAGGCTACTGCGGAAGAGTGGCTGTATCCATCCCCCTTGGTTTTGCAAAGCCCGTCGAGCCGGAAAGAAAAATATAGTCGCAAATCAAACAGAAAACACATTTTCGCTCTTTTTACACCCCACCACGTCTCCCAGCCCCGTTACTCTCTTCGTCCCTCTCTCGGATTCCGCGCGACTCCCACCCAACCACCCCTTTTCGTGTAAATATTTGTTCTGGAAATATACGTTCGTCTCGTCTCGTCCCGTCTCGTCTCGCCACGCCTCGTTTCGTTCCGTTCGATTCGCGGCTGTTCTTCAATGTCGAATCCGCACCGACGAATATATATATTTACATATATTTTCCTTGTATTTATATTAATATCGATATTGATATGTGAATGAGGATCGTGACGGGATACAGCAAGAAGTATTGAAAAATGCCGGAAATAACATAAATTTCGACACAGATAATATAATATTAATATTATAATTGTTAATATAATTAAATATATTGATAAGTATTAATACTAATACTCACCTACTCACTCATTCATATCATACTCATATATTTATATGTTCAATATTTATAATATCATTCATAATTAATAATGATAATAATAATAATAATAATAATAATAATAATAATAATAATAATAATAATAATAATAATAATAATAATAATAATAATAATAATAATAATAATAATAATAATAATAATAATAATAATAATAATAATAATAATAATAATAATAATAATAATAATAATAATAATAATAATAATAATAATAATAATAATAATAATAATAATAATAATAATAATAATAATAATAATAATACAATAATAATAATGATATAATATATTGATATATATTGCCACTAATACTTACTTATATTATATTTACATATTTATAATTACATTCATTATTATTATTATTATGAACAATAATAATAATATGAATATAATATCACTCGCGTCAATGTTTATATTGTTTCCAGCATTTCCCAATAGTTCTTCCTGTATCACGTGACCCTCGCCATTTATATAAGGTCAGCTAAAGCGACCATATAATACAGCAATTCAATTAATAACGATATCAATATCATATTATATTACTTATGTCGATGTTCATATTGTCTACTTTATTTTCCAATAGCTCTCGCTGTATCACGCGACCATCCCCATTCATGTGGACAGTTAAAGCGACTAAAAGGCCCAGGGCGCACCCTGGATGGTAGCACCGTCGAGGGGTTGCGCCGGCCCTCCCTTCGACCATCCTCTTCCTTCCGCATTTTCGAACGATCTGCGATACCGCGTCGACTCCATCTTCCTTTGGATGCCACGCCGCGAGCAATCAATTCCGAACTCAAATGAAATACTCGAGTGAAATATGACTCGGTATGCCGCCCGTCCGCCATCCTGTCTGGTCGTCGCGGAACGATTTTGCCTCCACCGTCCTTCCATCCTCCCTCCTACGTGCGATACACCCTTTTCCCCGTTCTCGTCCTCCACACTCCGCGGCAACACCTCATCCGACACCTCCCAAGTTCTCTTTGTTCTCGAATGCGCCCCCTTAACCTCCCTAGCGACGCAGTTTTTGTATTTATTGGGTTGTGTAATAAATTCCCGCGGTTTTTGTGTTTCATTTTTTTCCCGCCATTTTGTGATTTGTTGGGTAGAGTATTTTTATGCATTCGCAAGTACTTTTCTTGCTCTACAAACCTGTCTGCTTTAATTTTTTGTATTAATTGATTTCAATCAATTTTCAGGCTTTGAAAATGGAAGTATCGCAAGTGCAATGCGGGACATTGCACATGCGATAATTTACACCGAATCGCGTGCGATTATTGCCATTTCGTCCCAATAAAATTCCAAGTTGTATCGCAGATGCAATAACAAACTTTTAGAATTAACGAATTAAAAGTCTTACAACGTTTGTCATATAATTATAAATGATGTAAGCTTTTCCTTATATGCAGAAATAGTTACAGCCCTTAAGTAAATAAAATGAACGATTGTTTACAATTCTTCTTACCAAGTGGGCCGTTATTTCCGTGAAAAATCTGTCGCCTCCATAAAAATCAAAAACATTCTAATGATATAAATATCAAACTCCAGTCTTATACTGGGTTTGCATCCGTGCATTAAAGTACTTATTGTTCACTCCAGTACAGTCACGAAATTGTTGCGTATGGCCTTAAACGGTAACACAGGTAACGTTTGAACTGTGTTTAGGTCGGGGTCCTGCGATAATAGGTCGTAATACATTGTTAATTCACTGACGCGGCCACAACTGCATTCTGCATGGAACGTTCGTAACGAAGCAACGCACAAACGGTTCGATCAAACGCTTTGATGACAATCGCTGCTAATTACACCAGAAAATGCGTTTCGACACTAGTGCTCGTGAGCGCACAATCAGTACCGGATAATAAAGGTATAGTTAGCGTGGAACCAAATGCACGCCTCACTGTTCGTGTAATTATCGAAATTATCCTTACAGCCGTATGTTGCCCGGCTTAGAACATTCAATTTGTAACCAATTGAAACTGATTAAACCGCGATGGACGCATGATCGTAAACTGATTGGTTTCAATCAGTTTCGATATAATTATTTCGCTCACTTTATTAGCTTCCATGCTGTTCTATGAGCAAATATCCGGAAATGATGACATGAGAGTTATTGATGGAAGGTCGAAATTGCAGCTCGAGGAATTTGTGAAGTATTTTCATACGAACCCTCAAGTTGTGTGATACATTTTAAGTTAGCTAGAGAATATATATATATGCGTTGGTCCTTTTCTTACTTTTTTTACTTACTATCTGCTTCAATTTTTCGAATTAATTCATTTTAATTAATGTTCAAGCATTTGAAATGAAAGTTCTAAAAGGCAGAAAAATTAATTCTCGACATCTATTCTATTTCTCTGATCTCGTTTGCCGAGTTAAAATTTCAAATGAATTTTTTAGCCTCCTGGAACTTTCATTTCAAAAACCTAAAAATCGATTGAAATAAAATAATTCGAAAAATTAATGCAGTTAGGTTTGTAGGGCAAGAAAAAGACCTGCCGCATCTTCCGAGACTTATATCTCCGAAACTAAGCTATGTCGGAAAAAATCGAGGACTTATTTCTTAGAATTACATGTAGAATCCAGTGGTATATTTCACGTGCGCGAATCTTGGGACACCCTGTATATACCTAACCTATCAAATGACAAAATTGCGGGAAAAATATAAAATACAAAAAAAAAGCGGGAATTTAATCCACAGCCTAATATTATTAGGCAAGAGTTCCGGAAAGAAATCGATAAAACGGAACAATTAGACAGGAACGCTGATATTTTTTGGAAAAAACATCCCTGAGCGACCAAACGAAAGCGCACGAAAGAAAACGAGAGCGCTGTAACGAATTTTCATCATTCAATCGCGCAGAAATACGCAAGTACGTTGCTCGAAACGTCAGAGCATACAAACAAATCAATCAAATACAAACAGGCAATCAAATATACCCTCCCATTGTCTATTATGCAATTTTATTCCGTATTTATTCGTCCATATTAACTATCCTGCTGATAAGTTTGAGAATTATCGTTGCAATTAACAAAAATAATCGATGGCAGTAGACTCATAAATTTGTTTCTCGCTTCGTTCGTCACGTTCTCGTCGTCGCTCTCTATCGTAACTCGCGCCTTGTATCCCAAACTGCAATCGTAAGAAAAATAAAACATCGTTTTCAAATTATTACAAAAATTCAACTACGATCGCGTATTTTTTATTCATTTATTTAGTTTTCGTTCAATTACCTCTGATCGCTCACTGGATAGGAACCAAAAGTTACACGAGGAAACTCGGCTGCTACGCTTGTTAGGGCAACGGCATAAGTATCTTCTTTAGCGTCGATGTAAAGCTCTTTTTTTACAAATTTCCGATCGGTTTTGAAAAGCTCCTGCAGGAATAAATGTCTGTCAAAATTCGGGAATAGCAGAAATAATAGGAACGTACAAAAAGTTGAAATTTGCAAACTTTTCTCTCAGAATTTACGATCTTGTACGAATACTTTCTATATGAGTGAGTATTTTTATCAACTCTGGCTTTCTCATGGAGAAAATTTCGTCAAGTTTGGTCAATTCTGAGGGAGCAGTTTGCAAATTTTAACTTGCAACTTTGTGGAATTCTGAGAAAGCAATTTACAAGTTTCAACTTGTAGCTTGTATTCCATCTACAATTCGGTTCCTTCGACCGATCTTCACCAAATTCTATACATGGTACAGTCACATAATGTTCCATAACTGTAATGAGTTTGGGTTCAATCGGTCAAAGCTGAGTTAGAACAAAACGTTCATTTTTCGACAAATTCAAAATCCTATAACATCTGAATTTCTCCACGGATTCGGAGCAAATGCAATATCAACAAACCTTGAGTACAAATTTATTCGTGATGAACTATTTAGACGAATATCTCGAAATTTGCGATCGCTATAGTACAAACGTTCTTTTTGTGGTAATTTGAAAACGACATAAAAGACGAACTGCAGCTTCAATGATGACGAAAATTATAGTCATGGAAGAGATTATAGAGCTGCACATGTTTGCAAAATTTGGGGGATGTAGCTAAAACCGTTTTTGAGTAATAGACGTTTGAATTTTGAGAGGCCATTACACACACATACGTATCCAGACATTTTCTCCGAACGTTTTTTCTCGACGGTTTAGCACATTCTGGACATAATGACATGAACATCTCGAAAAAAAAATGTGCACCATAACATAACTTCCTCTATGAGAAAGCGAAAAGAGATCAACATTATATTACCTGATACAAACTGCTGAACAGCGGCTCCAAAAATATTGGCGAGCCCGGAAAAACATATACGTTTCTCAAAGCTATACAAGGATAATTTGACGGTTTTCCGGTCCTTGGATCAGTGCCAAATTTTAAAGTTGCTTGCTTCGGTATCTGTCGAGTTAAAGATACAAAATCAATTCCACTCGTTATAGCTGAATACGTTATATCGAATGAAGCTTACGTAAGCTAATTTCCGTGCCGGTGAATCAGGATCCGTTGCATTTATCAGCTTCTTCACTATATCAAGCAGAGTCGGATGGTAATGCAGAGCGTCGTCGAAAGCTCTTGCCAGGCCTGTTAAAAAAAATTGCCAATGCATTGCGCCGACGACGCTGGATTTAGTGCAAAAAAACTGTGTTTCAATATTGTTTCCAACCTTCGAACGTCACATCATCGTGAGTCGGACCTATTCCTCCAGAAGTAATGACGTACGTGTACTTGTTCGCAAAATCACGGATTTCGCTTGCAATCGTGTCGACGTCGTCGCTTATGACGGAAATCTAAAAACATTGTGCGTTGTTTGGAATAATACGTTTTTATTGCGTTTCATAATTGCGGATAAATGAAGAACCAACTCTTTTCACTTTGACTCCACACCGGTACAAAAGTGTACACATAAAGTGAGAGTTGGAGTCCTTCACTTGAGCTTTCAATATTTCATCTCCGATAACTGGAATTAAGAAAGAAAAAAAAAAAGAAATTGCTCATTCGTGCGTAGGAATGATTTAAAGTTTTTGACGGTCGAATTTTACGTACTGATTAATCCAGCTGTGTGCCGCTGCGATTCGCTGCTACGCAACTCACGAGTAGCTGCGCCAAAGCTTATAAACCTTTTCAGCGGATAGCTTTGTAGAATGTATCGACAAAATTGCAACATTTTGCCAACTTTTGTCTTGCGATATCCCTCGAATTGGAACTACGCTAGTTTATTTATCATCCTACTTTCTTGCGTTTTGTATATCTGCACGCATTACTTTTTCGCTTGTTCACTTACTTTTTTTATCGACTAAGGTTCATGAAGAAAAAAATGACAACAATCGAGATCAACAATCTTTATTGTTAAACAAGTTTTTTCAAACAACTGCGAACGAAATTTCGGAAATGTTTTTACATGGAGTACAAATAGGCTGAGTTATGAAGAAAAATGGAGAATATAATTAAGTTACGATGTAAAAATACAAAAAGTGCATTTGTTTAAATAATAAAGGCTGCGAATTTCTTCTAGATACAGTAGAACCTTTCAATAGTCGAACTCGCAATCCTCGCAATAGTCAGAGACGCCTCGCTCTCTCGCGGAATATCTTGTAACTAAACGCAGTGATTCTTAAATCCACATGTGTTATATACAGATCGTAAAACTCCTCCGAACTTCCAGTGGTGGGGAATAGTCGGCTAAATAAAATGTTTTGCTTCTTAAAGTCGCCACCAGTAGGGCGCTACCAGAACTAAAGTAATTTCGTAATACTTTTACTGTTCTAGTGAAGGATACGCGAAGCTTGTGTATATTTTACGATGAATTAACGATGTAATTCGTGTGCTTTGATATTGCTTTTACGTGGTAAACCGTATTAATTCCTCCAGTCCAACAGAAATTCGTTGAGTTTGAATACGGTTGCTAGGATTTTGATTTCTAAACACGACGCTCTTACATTTGAAATATATTTCGTACCACCGTGTTCAATCCAATAATCAAAACCAACGAATGAAATATTACTTTAATGAATGAATATTATATTATAATATTATTGATTAACAGTATAGTACTCGATTTTTACTTTTAATTATTGGATATTGTTATTAGATTATTTATTTTATAAATGAATAAAACAGAACTCGTCTTCGATCTCTCGGTCTCGTAACATCAATCCTACCCACCTTGGATTAAAATTGCAAAAAATCGCATTGACTTTAGTGAAACCGATTTAACGAAAATATGTTTTAAACGAGAGGGTTATAGTAAAGTAGGAAGCAGAGTTGATCATGAAACGTGCCTTCGAGGATCGGTCTCCAATTTACAAGGACATATTCAAATGATACACGGAATTATATCTATAGATTTCAAACGAACGCTATGTACAATTCAGTAGACGATTTCGGTGACGCACTCGTTTTTTTTTCGTCGCCATCGAACGTGTCGCAATAATTAACGATCCTACGAAAATATCACAACACTGATATAAAACGAATTAAGAATTTTTTTTTACTTTGAGGAAAGACGTTCGATGTGGAATGCGGAATTGATGAATGTTGACTTGTAAACCTATTTGGCCTATGTATATAAATGTGTATAATAATAATAATGTATATTCTATCTAAATAAAGCTACCGGTTCTTTTACAAAAACCATCAGAAAGCTTAATGAATTTTTCGTTAAATGAGACCTGGTTGAGTAAATTCGGATGGCTGTATTCTAAATTATCACGTGAGGGAGAGAAAAAAATAATTCCCATTTCTACAGAAGCTCATATCTCCACTTTATCTCCCGGCTGGAGATAAAAAAATCTGTAGAAAAATTCGCCCCTTTCCAAAATGGCAAGTTTGAAAAAAAAAAAATGTTGACTCCAGCTGAGAGTCAAAGTGGAGGTATGAAATTTTGTAAAATTCGGAATTATTTTTTTCCCTCCCTCGCAAGATAATTCGGAATACAGCGATCCGAATTCGCTCAACGTGGGTTCATTTAACGAAGAATTCAATAACCTCTCTAACGGTTCTTGTCAAAAATCGGTAGCTTCATTTTTGACGGAGCTATTATCTTTCAAAGTCACGACTGCTCTTTGATAGATCGCGCTGTAAGTGGTCTGATACTTTCTAGCCGTTGCGTATATAGATAGATGTAATTTTTACTACTCTGTTATTGGGCGTCATAACGATTTTAGCACGTTTACAAACACTCCAAGGACACCGAAATTTGAAAATCTATGGGCTGTCCCAATGACGTGGGCTACAAACTGGTAGAACGACTTTGATGAGAGCTCGTTCCCGAGCTAGGAGGAAGTTAGAGGCTTAAAATGGACGAAGCGCGTGAGAGAGGGGCATTGGGCCAATTGGGAGATGGCTGGTACCCGAAAAATCGTTTAAAACCGGGAGTCGGTTAAGTTTAGGATAATTCGCGTTCGGCGATCGAAGAAAACGGTTGATCTTTCGGTTCGAGAAACGACTGGCTGATAACTGCGCCGGTATTACGCTCGGAACAGAGTTTGAGAAGATCCAGAATGTTGCAAGGTAAGAATATTTTACTGTAACAACGGGCTTTCTATTTATTGTATAATATTAGACTGGTTGAAAAAAAAATAGTATGTTCTTCCGTGCTGCACCCTTAAATTTTAGATTGGGTTCTCAAAAGTACCCACCTAAAATTTTAGCAACCTAAATGATGCGTAAAAGGTCCCGCTTTTTGATTTTTTTTTTTTTTTCAATTCTCGCGATATCTTCTGAACTATGATATTTACAAGAAAGTGTTAGAGGAATTGATTTATTGAAAGTTGAACATTCATTCAGATATTTGCAATATCAATGTGAAATATAAAAAATGAAATATATATTATTTTTTCCGAAACAAATCAATATTGTTTATTGAAGTTTTTTTAATGGCAACAAGATTGTTTATGGCAATACTTCATTGTAACGGAATATTTTGCAAATATCTGGATGAATGTTCTCCTTTCAACGAAATTGATAGAGACCTTTTTTTTTAGAAATTAAATTTTCAATAAAAAAAGTTCTTTAACATTTTCTTTTAATCATCCTAGTTCAGGAGATATCGCAAGAATTGTAAAAAAAAGCCAAAATCGAAAAGCGAGATCTTTTACGCATGAGCGTTAAAGATACGTTGCTCAACTTTTAGGTGGGTATTTTTGAAGACCCAAACTACCACACAAGGATGTAAGTCAAAGAAAATATAAAGTTTTTTTAACCAGTCTATTCCATATACAGTTATTAAAATAAATTGCACGGTCCATTACTATTATCAGAGATAAAAACAATTTATATTTGTAATATAATTTCTATTGACATTTAGAATGTAGATTTTTCTACAATGTTACATACGCCATGACAATCCGTTATCAACATAGTGTAGCGATGTTTTTCCCGAATATTATACCTTTGACGATTGTGCTAATATTCATTCATTTACCTATTTATATATTTATTTCTTCCAGTGCTATTTTTTTATAAACTTCATATTTGAATCAGTACCTAAGTCAACCAAGCCAAAGGTCGTTAATTTCATTAAACTTTCATTCGACTTCTTGTCATTTAGTTTTTTTACTCGGGCTGGTCGCGTGCCACCTGACGAGCTTCAAAGCCGCAGCGTTTGGTATTTCGGTGGATTTTGGATGGGGCCGTGACCGACACAGCCATGGCGATTTCTCCAGCAACTTGCTCCAAGTATTTATTCAATCGGCTTATTTTACAAAAAAAAAAAATAACTTCAGCAAAAATATTACCGAATACCGAATAATAAAATGTTAACGCTTTTTTTTCTAAAGCAAATTGCCAAACGGCGAGATGAAAATGTTGTCTGTTCACCGATCAGCGCTAAGATCGCTCTTACGATGGCGATGTTAGGCTCCGAAAGCACAACCAGACAACAGATAGAATCCGCTCTCGGAATATCGTCATCGTCTTACAGGGGAAACACTGATTATCTCGATAACATCCGATCTACGATAAACAGCTTCGATGTGAGTTTTTCTTTTTGCTAGGAATTAAAACGAGAAAAAAAAAGGTGGAGAATGAAAAACAAGGATCGGGATGTGATACAAGTTTGATTGAAAGTACATTGAACTTATTGACAGAATTATGAGGAAGTTACGTTACGTATGGCTAGCAAGATTTTCGTCGACCGACGTTTTCCGTTTGAGGACGATTTTGCATCTTCGTTAGATAATTATTTACGCTCGGAAGGGCAATACCTTGACTTCGAAGACCGCGATGAGTCGTGCGATATCATAAACCAATGGTGCGCAGCGCAGACCAACAATCGTTTGGAACGTATAATTGACCCCGGTAAGTAATCAACTTATTGCTTATTTTATTTTATTTTATTTTGTTTATTTTTTTTTTTTTTTTTTCGATACGTTATAAAATGTTCGATTGTTTCTCAATGAAATTAATTATTTTACAATTAATTACTTCTTCATTTTATAATTTATTTTTCAATTATTTCACTTCTATAATATAAATTAAATTTATAATTGATTTTACAATCTTCAATTAATTTCTAACTTCCATTCATAATCATTGTGACTCATTAGTTAAAATGATTATTAACTGATTGAAATACAGCCGACATCGACGACCAAATCGGTTTCGTAATGGCTAACGCCGCGTACTTCTTGGGCTCGTGGGAAGATCCGTTTCCCACTCAACGAACCACGTGGAAACGGTTCTGGGTACATGGAACCTATCCCGAGGACCGTTTGACCATGCGGAAAACCGGTAGTTACAATTACGGCGAGCTTGACGGTGATTTCGATGCCACGTTTGTCGAACTTCCTTACAGGGTACGTGTAATTATTGACTAAGACGAAAACGGCAGCGACATAATCGATTGTTTACAAATATCAATGATGCTTTCGTTAATTATATAGAGAATCCGGACAGCCTTAAGCTGGTATCCTCGATAATTAAATAATCGATAATATATCATGTCGTGATCGACCTACGTAGTTTTGGGATGTGTCAACGTCGCGTGTTGTGACGTCTAGTAGAAAGAGAGAACATTTGAATCAAAGCGCTCCGAAATATTGCTCGAAGAATGTCAATGTCAAAACCTATCAAAACTCCTGACATAAACAGTATTTTTTCGATGTTTATTTGCTTATTATTATCATCATACTCTCCGAATCTGTTCTATCAAGTGCCCAAAATGTTCTCCGAATATTAAACTCATATTCTAGCATTTCATATTAAAATTCGAACGTTACTTTTTGTATTATACGAAATTGAAAGGACAAAACGCGTGATTTTCCATAAGACTCCATGCCCAACGCGCGAAAATAAGAGTGTTGATATATTTTTTTCTCGCGTTCTGAAAAGTCGTCAAAATTTAATTGAATCTATTTCTCATCGATACCTACACGTATGTCAAGTTTAATGACAATCCGAGTGGCAATTCTCTAACCGAGGATACTACCTTAATACTGAAAACAAAGAAGAATTAGCGGAGCTTGTTTCTTCTTTTCTCGTGAAAGAAAAGAAAAAATTTTCGAATCTGCAGAAAAAAAAGAAAAATTTTTCGGATCTGCAGAAAAAAAAGAAAATACAATAAAAATTTCTTCTCGAATTTCCAAAAAAAAAAAAAAATGTCGGCCATTACCGGTAGTCTGACTTCCGGAAATGTTTCGTTATCGATCTAAATACTTTTTCTACGAATAGATTCCGACTCGGGATTGATTTTCATCCGGATCCAACAATGGCAGAATTTATTAATTACGAATAATGATCTTATTTCAGAGCCGATCGGAAGGCGATGGCGTTAGCATGTTCATTATTCTTCCCAACGAGCGCGACGGCCTTGAACGGTTGACCAGTAACCTCGGACGAATTACCATCGATAAACTTAGAAACGGAGATTCCCGTCGCGTGGACGTTTCTCTTCCTAAATTCACGGTCGAAAGTACCATCGATCTCGAGAAGCCCCTCGAAAATGTAAGCACGAAATTGAATTACTTTATAACCGAATTACAGCTTTTGTAAGCTATTGCTTTTGTCAATTTCCATAATTTAATTCGTCGCTTCTTTATGTATTATCGATTGTTACGGAGTAAATTTTGCTTAAAAATTTCGTAGAGAAACAAAAACAATGTGACATTTTCTCGGTCTAGATGACACGTGATTCGATGTTTTAATACAACTTGCAGTTGGGCGTTACCGACATGTTCAACCGCAAAGCGGACTTTCGACGAATTTCCGCTATTCGAGGACTGAGAGTCGACGACATGATACAAACGGTTGCCCTCGACGTGAACGAGGGAGGTTCCGAGGCCGCGGGGAATGGTGGTAAGCTGGAATAATGCAATGATACAATAATTCACAATTATAATTATTTTCTTACGGCCCCGAACAATGTTTTTCGTTGAGAATATTATCGAATTATCGGCCATTAATGAAAAATTATCGTGGAAAATTTGTTACACACGTTTCCGTCTAACGAATTTTGTAAAATAACAAACATGAGAAACCTGTTGAGAGATCTCAACTCTTCTCCTTCTTCATCCCCTGCCTGATTTATTTATTTCTTGCATCTGAACTTAATTTTAATAGAAATAGAAATCCAACCTATCGCGAAGTTTTTTCGAGCAATTTCGAATTCGTTTCTACTGATTAATCAAGGCGGTATGAATGGTCGTACCGCTTTAAATTTTATCGTATCAAAACGTTTGAAGCGACTAAATCAATTAACTGTTATCAATTTTTTTATCATTAATTTCCTTTTTCGCCCGATAAAACGAGTTTGGGCCCATTGTTTGAATTTTCGATAAAGTCAGATCATCGATCATTTTTTGAATTTATCATTGCGATTAAATTATAAAATCGGGGCTGTGTATATACACGTCGAACGAAAACATTTTCCATTTTTTGTTTTCAGTGGGGGCATCTCCATTCGACTCGGAGCATTACGATTTCGTCGATTTTACCGTAGATCATCCGTTCGTTTGCATGATTGTGACCGAAACCGGAGTGACATTATTCAGTGCGATTATCAATTCGCCTTACTCTCCCCGAGCTGACGGCAACGCGCAATAGTTTTTACGTTTAAGGAAATACTCTGTATCATTGAATAAATAAATAAACCATCATTGCTTAAGGTAAACTGGTACATCGCCGTGGTTGAGTAGATTTACCAAGAATTACGTGTAAATTGGCAAATATTCTGCGGTACTTCGCGCCTGAACGGCTGAACGGAATTCGATGAAATTTGGTAGATATATGTAGAATCGATCAAGGACCAGCCTGTATCTCATGTTTTTCCGAGAAAAAAAATATCAGATGAAGATTTTTTTTATTCCCAAGAAAACCGCGAAATTTTTTGTCGCAATTTGGTTTTTTCTCTTCCGTTATTTAACAAAAAAAATTAAGAGACGACAATATTTTCCTCATCGCCTTATTCGTGACTATATTGCCGACATTTCGCGGACAATTTTTCGAAGAAACTGCTCCGACCTGCGTCTAAAACAGTATAATAAGACTATAAGATCGTGCTCCTTGCGCTCTGCCTTCGCCATTCCGGAATAATGGCCGGTAAAATTCTCAAAGAGTCTGTAAACACACCTAAGCAATTGTACAAATTTTTGATGAGGGAATGTCAAAAATTGCCTGATGGTCCGCGAGATTTTTATAAACATTCCATCAGACAAGTACGTATAAATTGTTGATACCGGAAATGCTTGTTTCTCCTCGAAGATCTCAGGCTGTCGCAATTGTTTCCTAACCTCACTCGTCGACTTAACCTTCAAGTTTATAAGTTTTATCATAACCGCAGTTTTTCGTTTTTGTGAATGCTTCGCAGAGCTACAAGCAACATATTGTCGAACCTGATCCTGTGCGAGTCCAGCAAATTATGGATAAAGCGATAAACGATGCTCAATGGGTTTTGAAAAAGGTGAATTTAAAATTTCAATCGATTCTACGGGAAGGAAACTTTCCATAAGTTTTTTTTCTTTATTGTTTTTATGAGGAATTTATTTTGAAATGTCGAACTGATTGTATTATTTATCGATTAAATCGATGGGGTATTCACTCTAGAAAAATTTCGTGAGGGAGATTACATTGACCTAAAGATTATACAAGATTACACGAGATTGTTTTTTTTTTTTTTGACAATTACTTGTAATCCATGATCGAGTACAACCAAATGGAAAAGATTATATGTAATTCGTGACAGATTACACACAATTTTTCAAAGATTACATGTCTTCGTGACGGAATACATGACATTTTTAAAAGATTACGGAGAGCAGCTGAAATATGCCCCAAAGTAAAATTCATGAGATTACGAGAGAATGCATGAACACAGGAATACATGAAGAACACCAAACAAATATATGGAGAACACATGAACAATGCACAAACTTTTTGTAATTTTTCACGATTACATAAGATTGCATAACATTTTTTGTGATTACCCATAATTACAGCATGGGAGAAATACAAAGATTGCACAAAGAACACAAAATCGATTACCAAAGATCATTTCCCTCATGTACACCAGAGTAAACGAGTGGATACCCTCTCGTAATCCAGCTATATTCAAACCTCTATAACTCGAGATTGATTCAAGCTATGGCATTCAAACGTGCTTCTGTTTCTATGTTCTTTCAGTACAAAATAGACGTTTCCTCGAAAACGCCACGTAAATAGTTTGGCCCACAGTTTTTGTACAGACTTAGTTACTAGCATTTACATAAAAATGGATTTCGAAGAAATAATTAGTAAAACAAGTGTGGCGAGCGACGAACAGTACTGGAAGGCGATGGACGTTTGGTTGAACAGTCCGCACCTCATCAACAGAAGAATATCGTCAAGCATGAATTTATTATCGATGGCAATTGACAGCGAGGCTAACGCAATAATGGATCGTGTGTCGTCGATCGAATCACTTTCCACATTTCTTACACAGATATCGCAAGGCAAATCTGCGGTGGAAGCCTTGAAAATTGGCGATAGAAATTGTTCGGCTATCGAGAAAATTAGTCCGCTCGATAAACTCGATCATAAAACTTATCTGTTCGTAAATAAATTGTTGCCTCGCGACACGGAAAAGTTTTCAACGGGAATCGATTTCCTCATAATCGATAAAGAATCCAAGACTATATCATGCGTTCATCGCATCATCGAAGAAAAGCAACGTTGCTTAGGGCTGAACCGTTCCTACAAAATTTCCTATAACGTCGATAAAAAGTTTGGAATAAGCGTAGAGCGTGCCAATGAAGATTGCGAGGATACGAGCATACGTTGGCTGCAAGAACATCTTTTTCCACGTTTGCTGAAGTGGATGGAAGCGGAACGTTCCAACGACGATGCACTGATCGAGGGTTCGCTCAATCTAGTATCACCGGAAAGATACACAAATTTATACGGCGAGCTCAAACGCAAGTACGGTTCGGAAATGGTGAAAAAGTGGCCCGAATGCACGGATCCCAACAAGTTTGTCTACGAGGATGTTGCGATAGCTACGTATCTGTTGCTTCTTTGGGAAAACGAGAGAGTGAAAATTGGTGTCAGTGCGAAGAAACAATCTTTCGTCGATCTTGGATGTGGAAACGGTCTGCTCGTTTATATTCTGACGAGCGAGGGACATTCCGGAACGGGTATAGATTTACGAAGACGCAAGATATGGGACATTTATCCAGCAACGACTCGACTCGAAGTGCGTTTTTTTTTTTTTTTTTATAACCTATAGGTTTTCATATCATTAAGGTCTTACTGGATGAATCGTCGAGCAAAAAGTTAGTCCAAAATGGATGAATCGTGGATTTACAAGTCTAGATTGTGTCGTACATGTTCAGCCTTAAAAATAGCTAAACTAATCATAAATTAACACTTAGAAATTTATAACTACTAAATTATGCAGTGAAAAATTCTGAAATAATTGACGTATTATTATTCCATCAAAAACAATAATTCCTCAAATTTTCAAGAATTTTCGCTATTTTTCAATATTCATCCAGTAAGAACTCAATCGTTCGTTTTTCACAGACGATAACAATTCATTTTTTTCTCTCAAGGAACGAACAATCGTGCCGTCCTCGACGAGTTTGTTCCCAGACGCGGATTGGCTCATAGGAAATCACTCTGACGAATTAACGCCGTGGATTCCCGTCATAGCTTCACGAAGTTCTTACAATTGTCGTTTCTTTCTCCTTCCCTGTTGCGCCCACGAGTTCGACGGACGAAAATTTCAGCGCGAAAGCGCGGCTAAAAGCCAATATTTCGAGTACATAAAGTACGTGAAAAGCGTTTGCGAAAAATGCGGTTTCGAAACGAATTTGGACAAGTTGCGAATTCCTTCGACCAAGAGAATATGTTTGATCGGAGGTCGACGAATTTATCCAAAGGAAAAGATCGAAGAACAAGACGAGATCGTTGAAAAATTGATAAACGCGCGATCGATGAATCAAAAAATAATTTCAACAAAAATCGATGATGGCCGATCGAAATCTCAAAATTGGTCGGAAAATTTCAAACCCAGAGATGTCGTGGAAAGAGTTCGAAATTGCACTCGTATAGACAGAAATATCATAGACGAAATAATCAACGTCGTAACGTCGAATCTTTTGAAAAAAGTTCGGGTTATAAAACGTAAGAACGATTCGGAATTGTTGTGGAACGCCGGTGGTCAGATCGAATTGACGGATGTTGCCAAGCTCGTCGCTTCCGACACGTTGAAACGGCTGAAGAACGAGTGCGGAGGCCTTCAGACTCTTCTTAAAAACAACGGCCATATATTTCAAGTTCTAAATGGCAAAGTGCAGTTCAAAGTTCCAGGAGCTGAGGATAATCGCGGCCGGAGAAAACCCAGAGGCAAAACTATCACGATGAAAGTCAAACCATGCTGGTTTCACGAAAATCATCCCGATGGCTGTCCAGTCAGCGACGAGATGTGCTTTTTCAAACATTAAAATAAAGGTAATTATGCGGAAAGTGGAAACAACATCTATCTCTCTTGAATTGAATTACGTAATTCTAGGGGTGTTTTTAATCAACTTTGGAAATAGAGCGCGGAAACTTTTTTTTATCATGTTTCAAGGTTGTTGAAAAAAAAAATGTTTTTCAATAAAATTTGGATTTCTTTCATTGCTTTTTTAATTATTATTACTTTTTTTTCATACATTTATTTAGGTTATTCGGGTAATCAGAAATTATACACGTTTCGGGTTACAAACGTTCTGCGTACAATTCCCGATTACCCGAATAACCTGAATAAGTAAATAATGTAAATAATCAAAATAACCTAAATAACCCGAATACGCGAATAACCTAAACAAATAAATATCAACAATCTATTGAATTTCGGAAGTCATATAAATGTTGTATGAATAAATTAACGTACAAACGTCGTATAAATAATCTAAATAACCCGAATAACCTAAATAAATAAATATCAACAATCTATTGAATTTCGAAAGTCATGTCAGAAACTTTCAACCACTCATAACCATACGAAGACTTGGTTTCCGCGCCCAACATATACGTATGAAAATTGCTCAGAAAAGTGTCCTCTATAAAATACTTCAATTCCAGAAAAATCGGTGTGGCGTCCACCATCTGCATAATTACAAAAAAAAAATTTCTTCTGTAAAAACAATTTTTTTATTCAATAAAAAAATGCACAAATTACAACAAAACGATTTTAATGAAAAATAAAACATTTGTACAGAATAATTGTTGCTATAAATATCGACGTGAATCGCGTGAACACATGAAAGAAAAAAATCTAAATCTTCGCAAAAACAATCTCCGGCAGCGATAAAAATATTTAATATCACAAATTCGTTAAATTATTAACATCATCAATATTAAATCGACGAAATCCCGGTTGGCTATCGTATAATGTACACATTTCCGTAGATTCTATTCTGTATTTACCGCGAAAATACATTTATGTACACGAACGAAAAATTAGTTTAAAAAAAAAAAAAAAAAAAACCAATAATAATAACAACAACGTTACGGCGATTCGCGCAAAAAATGTTGAGAATTCAGTCGAAAAAAATTGCATACTCCATTTCCAATCAACAACGAAGACAAAATGGCAAATGATCGAATTTAATCAATCCTCGAATCATAATTCACTTCAAAAATTCGACGAAAGATATATCATCGAAATTCAATATTCTACCCTCGTCGAGATAATCCGGCGTGACTTTGGCGCTTAAAATTTGTTGCTGCCCGCGTCTCAATTTTTTCACTTCCAGCGTGTCGAGTTGATGAGCGCGTTTGAGATGCGTCTGAAGATTGCCTTTTTGGGTGAACGAATAATCGCAATGAGGACAAGGATGTGGTCTGTCACCGGTGTGATGTTTCTGATGCATCTGCAACGTTGCTTTTTGCGCGAAAGATTTCGAACACAATTCGCACTTGTACGGACGTTCTCCGGTGTGTATGCGTTTGTGTCTTTCGACTTGGCAAGGTTTCATAAAAGTTTTCCCACAAATGTCGCATTCTTTCTTCGAATGAGAAATTTTTCCCCACAATTGTTTCACGCATTGTTGTTGATTCTGCGTCGAAATTTTCGTTTGATTCGCGGAATTCGACGATTCAATTTGCACGAGAGTCATGCAATTGTTCAATTGCATCTGCGATTGTTGTTGATCCTGCTGCGGTTGCTGTTGGTCGACGCAATTCGACGGAAGAGTCGACAATTGCGTGGCAATGACCAAATTTTCATTGGGATTTTCATCAAAATTCACTTGCGACTGGTGTTGTTGATGATCTTCGTGATGCTGTTGGTCCATATCATCGTTTTGCACGAGATTACCGACTTCAACCCCTTCCTGAATCGTCTCAACTTCATTACTCGTCGTTTGAGGCAGAAGAGAATCATCGGTTTGTATCGTAACCAATCCATTGGCCAGCAAAAAATGTAAATTAGCTACAAACTGATTGCTCTCGTTGATGGACAACATGGAATTATTATTGAGAATCGTTCCATCAGCGTTAAAAGTTATCTGATGATCGGAAATTCCTCCAGTATCGATGGAAATATTATCAATAGCCGGAAATTCCGCGATCGTTTGTTGTTCGTTCAACGAAACCGAATTAGCCATAACCGAATTTTCAACATTCTTCTCAACCTCAGCCACGACTTCCGCAATAGCGGCACCCTTAATCGGTTTGGATTTACGTTTGTTACCAATTTTTTGTTCACGCAAGTGCGTCAATTCGTGAACTTTTCGATGACCGGAAGTGCGAAAACGCAAATCGCACATTGGACAACGAAAAGGTTTCGAACCGGTGTGCAAACGCATGTGAACTTTGAGACTTCCTTTCGTCGCGAACATGCTGCTGCAAACGTGACAACAAAATGTTTTTTTTCCCGTGTGAACTTTCATGTGACAATCGAGGGTGCATTTAACGGCGAACGATTTGTTGCAAAATTCGCATTGATAAGGTTTTTCACCGGTATGAGTTCGAACGTGTCTTATCAGATCGCTGGGTTTGCGAAATGTTTTTGGACAAAATTCACATTTGTTCGTGTATTCTTTTTTTTCGATCGTCGTTTCGAGATTGTTGCAGAGACGATTGATTATTTCTCGTTGGGTGGAAGAGGTGTTGAGTGATAGTTTTGAGGATATTGATGGGGGATTCGAGGTTGGGAGTGGTGGGGTGGGGATGGAAACGGTGAGATAAGTCGAACCGTTGATCGTTATTGGCTCCTTTTGGGAACTGTCAGGTTCTATTGGACACGTGGTCCACGTGATGTCTTCGTGGAGTCGAGCGTGTGTCTTCAATTGACCCTCGTTGGGAAAGGTTTCCATGCATATGGAACAATTCCATTGTCTGTAAGAAGGTGAGAAGATGTTTGAGAAGATGAGCGTGAGGTGAGAAGCGTGAGAAAGGGGTTTTTGGGGGGTTCTTTAATCCTCCACCGGTAATCTGGCACATTGATGGCACGAAACAAACTTTCAAGTCAATGATCTCTGAAATTCGAAGAGGGCAGGGCCCTTTTGACGCTCTTTTGTAAAAAAAAAAAAAAAAACTAGGTGTGGGTGAGAACTCGTACGCACGAGGTCGCTTGGATCCGTTAATTTATTCCTGAGCAGTAGAAATTCAAAGTCTCGAGCGTTATATATTTGCGTGTGAACGATGGTATTAAAGGACACCCTAGAGAATATTTATCGAATGGATGGGCATTTTTTTTTAAATCGTTTTTTAATGTACAAAAATACTCACTGTTTACTTGCGTGCATTTTCAAGTGCCTGCTCAGTCCGCCATTCGTGCAAAATTTCAGGGGACATTCGGTACATTGAAATTCCTTGGTTCCACGATGTGTGTTCAAGTGATTCTGTCACAGAAAAAAAAAACCGTTAACAGTATTCAACAGTTAAATAACATCTTATTGTTTTGAAATGTCACAACGAGTGATTGAAATCCATCGAAATGGCGGGAAGACCTACTGAGATGGTGCGACGGCGCATACCTTCAGAGTTTCCATGGTGAATCCTTTTTGGCTGCACATGTGACATTGAAGCAACGAGTCGGGCTCGAAAACGAACGTCGGTGTCTCGATTGCGTCCATTGTCGGTCCAGTTTGACGGAAGACGTGCGATTTCTCGTGGATCTCGAGGATTCTTCGATTTTTAAATCGTTTGTCGCAAGTATTGCATCTGCATCGTACAATTGCGCAATTAGTCGGACAAATTTAAGAAACAAAATACTGAAATTCAGTGCGAATGTTAAAAAAAAATAATAAAAAATAAAATGAAATAAAAATTAGTTAAATGTAAAATTAGTTATATTAATTTCATATTTATATTAGTTCCAATTAGTTAAATATATAATTAGTTAAAAAATTAGTAAAAAAATTAAATAAAATATTAAAATTGAAATAAATTAAATTAAAAAATATACAAATTAAATTAAAAAATATAAAAATTTAAAAAAAATATAAAAATTTTAAAAATATATAAAAATTTAAAAAAAATTAAATTAAAAAATTTAAATTTGAAGAAAATAAACATTTGAAATATTAAAAATAGAATAAAAATAAGTGCTTACGCAAAGACTGACGACTCCGACGTTAAAACCGAAGCCAGCGGAGTTATCGGATGTTGTTCGGTCAATTCCCGATCGCCGTTCGGAATATCCGTGCTGTCCGTCGTGTCGGCTTTGGCAATGACTTTCGGATACTTCGGACACGCCTGAACGGGCCTGGATAATTCCGGGCACGTTTGCATCGAACTCACGACCATCAAATGTCGCGAACATTTGCTCGAAGAATCTTCGACGTTGCTGCACGTCGTCACGGGAACGAGGCGCTGTTCTTCCTGCGCTGATCTCGGCAATATACTCGCCATGCTCGTCGAATTCGCCGAATTTATTCCCATATCGATTTCCGTATCCGTCTGCGAGAAAAAAAAAAATTTAATAACCTCGACTTATCATAAACCAAATTTCTTCCTGATTTTCTCTTTTTTCCATGTGATAATTCGTTGTATGACATAATGTCGATGTTCTTTCGTCCTGTTATAAATCTTGACGTAACCCAAGCCTTCAGACCTACGCGAACGTTTCCCTTAACACTTTCGTCGCCCCGTCACCCATATTTGGGTGACATCCAATAGCTAAATTAATTACTAAAAATAAAATTGTGCGAATAAAGTGTTAAATCACACAATGTTACGATAACAAAAACTGAAGAACGAGACAACATCGAATGCCTAATTTTATTCATATTTTAATCGACGTTTCCCAGAATTATTTATCGTTATTTAGAATAACCTAATTTATACCTAAAGACCTCAGCAAAAAAAAATATCCACGATTATTGTTTCGATATTCACCTGCAGAGTTATGTGACTCATGTCGAAGGTGTCGTAGTGCGAAGGATAAATGCTGGCGTTGATGGAACCGTTGTTGCCGGAATCCAATTCTTTGCCATTTTCGTAAATAATACTCAATACCGGCTGATCCCTCGATTCGAGAGATTCCGAATTCGAATCGTGCATTCCGATGTTGAACAATTGTTGGTTCAACGTTTCCTCGATCTCTCGTATGCTTTCCTGAAGCGAAGAAAACACGCGATCGTGATTTTATCATCAGTGAATTCGAGGCTCGAAAAGTTATTTTGGGGAGATTCGCCCGCGGGTTTCGTTTGTAATTATCAGAGATACGTACTGGAGTGAGTGTTTGATCACCGGTGTAGTTAGGTAGCGTAATAGTGCCCGTTTCGTCGGCATGCAGGGTTTGGGATGTTCCTAAATTATCGCTATCTACCACAGGTAATGTATCTGAAAATTTATTAAATTAGTGAGTGAATAAAGTTTGAATGGGTTGCTTTTTTCCTTAACGTTTATCGAAATTCAAAGATCCTACGATTGTCAATTGTCTGTGTTAATCCGTCATTCGCCAGAAAAGATTTTTCCTTGTCCGGGGAAATTTTTTCCAATTGATCGTTGAACGCACGAGCAAAATCGGAAGATACTTGCTGCGACTGAAACGTCACTCTCATGTCTTCCGAAAGCGTCAAACCTTCCGTCAATACCGGCATCGCTTGGCCATCCTTGATTGGGGCGATTTGGACGTCTTGCTGCGTTCTCTGTTGCTCCAATTGCTGCATTCAACGGATAGACGAATTGAAACGAATAAAAACAAAAAAGAAAAATTATCATCCAGCTGCAAGTCTTTTGTTATGGTTCGACGCAATCTATTTTATCCATTAATCATATGACACTGCTTGGTTTTCTCTCTCAGAGAAATAACCTATCTGAATTTTAATTCAATATCTGAACCAATTTTTGCAATTTGTTTTAGCAAATTCTTCTTTTTTTTTTTCGACTTCATCATTGTAACATTTTCACGGTTATTAAGGTGAAGTGATACATCGCCGTCGGCAAGTAGATTTACCAAGAATAACTTGTAAATTGTCAAATATTCTGCCAAAATATAAATTTAAAAAAATATAAAAAAAAATATATATAAATATATTACTTTGTACTTCACGCCTGAACGGCTGAACTGAATTCAATGAAATTTGGTGGATCTATGCAGAATTGATCAAGGACCGACCTATATCTCATGTTTTTCTCAAAATGGCAAAAAATGTCTCGAATTTATTTACAATAAATAAAATCTGCATTTTTTTTGACATTTTTTTTCTTGTTCTTTCATTTTTTAATTGGAATAAAAACGAAAGTAAATAACTAATTGATATCATTTTTCTACTAAATTATAGTTGGAAGTCCGAACAACAAGAAAACAATATAGATTAGGTGGTTTGACCACGTTGACAAAACGAAAGAATATGCTAAGATCACCTATTTATAAAATCCGCAATGACTTAATTGCCAACCCAATAGAACTATTAGAAAAAATATATATATTCCTAGAAAGCAGTGGCAGAGTCGTGCTCTGGCATTGTCACAGATTTTAACACACACAGACACACATACCTGTTGCGCCAATTCGGTTTTATGGATCTTCATGTGTTTCCTACAATTTACCGAGGTCTTGAAAGTCTTGTGACAATACGGACACATGAAAGGTCTCTTGTTGCTGTGCGTGACCAAATGTCGCTTCATACTACTCTGCGTGGAGAATTTAGCGTTACAAACCGAACAACTGTACGGCCTCGATTCCTCGTGAGTTTGCAAATGCGATTTCAAAACGCTGTTGGACGTGAATCGCCTGATACAAAAAATTTCAAATTAATATCGTTCGATTTTTTACTTGGATATTAGGTTGTGTAATAATCTCCCACGTTTTTTGAAAATTGTATTCTTCTCCCCTAATTTTGTGATTTATTGGGTTATTTCTCTACGAATCTATCTGTTCAAGTTCTTCGAATTAATTGGTTTTAATCAATTTTAAGGCTTTTGAAATGGAAATTCCAGGAGGCAAAAAAATTCCCTTCGGATTCAAATTTGGTTAACAAATCTTGAGCGGTCTTCGGGGCTATAACAGCTACTCCATACACGTTAAAAATGTCGCGAGCTGCTTCCGTAGTTTCGTTCCCACAACAAAAGCTAAAATAGATCAGATGTCGAAAATGAATTTTTTTTTCTCCAGGAACTTCCATTTCAAAAGCCTGAAAATTGATTAAAATCAATAAATTAGAAAAATCGAAGCAGATAGATTTATAGAGCAGGAAAAGAAATTGCGAATACATACATATGTAGAGAGTGGCTCGAAAAATAAAATTCCGATTTCAAATGGTAAGTCTTCACTACTTTTTTTTGTTTTTTCGAGCCATACTAATACATATACTTCACCTAAAAAAACCACAAAATTGCGGGAAAAAAAATAAAATACAAAAATCGCGAAAAATAATTCCACAACCCAACATATTAATTTCCATTCGCAATCGTCGTTAAATCCACGCTTACCTGTCGCACTTGGAACATTTGTAAGGTCTTTCGCCGGTGTGTCTGCGATAATGTTGCTTCAAATGGCTGATTTTTCTAAAAGCCGCGGGACAAACCCAACATTTGTGAGGCCTGGCAACGTCACCGCTGTCGTAAATCTGTCTCTGTTTGGATTGAAGATGAGCGACGCTAATTTTGTTTCCCGCGTCGCTGATGATCAACGGCTCGTCCAGAACGATTTGCGGCACGAGAATCTCGGCTTCGGGAGATAATTTAGATTTTCCCTTTGTATGGATCTTCGCGTGGCTCATCAGAACGGAATTCGTGGTGAAGGATTTGTCACAAGCGTCGCATTTGTGAGGTCTCGCGTGGGTTCGCGAGTGAGCGAGAAGACTGCCGTGACAAGCGAACGGTTTGTTGCAAGTGCTGCATACGTATTTTTTTGTTCCTGTGTGCGTTCTCTCGTGAGCTATCATCGTCGATTTCAGAGCGAAGGATCGATAGCAGTACGAACACTGAAATGATTTGGTTAAAATCGGTTGGACGCGAAATTTGGGTTAACGAAGATTGAGGGAGTCTCGGAAACTGAGAATCTATTTTGATCAGATCGATGGTGGTAGTCTGCGGGATTAAGGCGTTTTTTTTTTTTAATCGTTTGGTGGAGGAAAATTGGGAAATCCGTTCGAATTTATGACGAAGATTTTTGGTTACTTGTAGAGAATGCTTTGTTTTCGTGCAAACATTTTTTTTTTCAGATTTTCATGTGTTTAGAATGTTTGAAAATGCCGAGAAATCATATTTAGAAAAAATGGCTGGATGTGTTTGTGTGTGTGTGTGTGTGTATGTGTGTAACATTCGTTTAACGTCCACAACTTGAGAACGGCTTCAGATATCGAGCTGAAATTTATCACACATGTAAAGGGTTCAAGGCGTCTTGCTTGATTAAATTTTTCGAAAAATCCATACAGTTCTTTTGTTTTTACGCAATTTTGAAATTCTTCAAAAATCGATTTGCGCTCTCCAGCTCGCACAATTTTCGAGATATCGAGCTCAAATTCAGCAGAATGTTGCAGTATTACAGGAATATGCTTGGTACTAAACTCGAGCAAAATCCATGTAGTGCTTTTGTTTTTAGAGAATTTTGAAATTTTTCAAAAATTGTCGTGCGCTCTGTAGCTCGCGCAATTTTCGAGGTATCGGAACAAAATTTTCCACAAAGTTGCGCCATCATCGAAAGATGTTTCGTATTGAATTTGCCCAAAATCCATCCGGACGTTCTGATTTAATGCGATTTTCAATTTTTTGGATTTGTCATGGAATTCGCCATACATTGATTCCAGACTAGATAGATTCACGAGCGGATTTTATATGAAAACAAGGGTGCAAAGTCGAACCTTGCACATTGCTTCCTCATTATTTCACACATTTGCCGAAGCTTTCTCTTATAATTCTGAAAAATGTGTTAAATTATGAGGAAGCAATGTGCAAGGTTCGACTTGCAATTTTTCTTATTTACCTTGAAGGGTTTTTCTTGCGTGTGGACTCGCAAGTGTCTTATGAGATCCGATGGTTTTTTGAATTCCTTGTGACAGAAGGAACAAGCGTACCATCTTATGCTTCCGATACATCGCTGTTTTATCGTCAGGTACCTCCTAAAAAATAATTTAAAAAAATAATTTCCATTCGACTGATCAGTGTTTATCGCATATTTTCGTTTTCTTCCCAAAGCGAAAGTTCATAGGTCCTGCGAAATACCTCAAAGAACCGTCCGGAGCTCTGTCCAACAATGTTACAAAAGACGTTTGCGCATCGGTTTTCTTGTTCGTGATCTCGGAATTCTTCTCTTTGCTCTCGAAACCGCTATTCTTCAGAGCCTGCTGAAGTATATCGCCTTCGGAAGTCGTTGTCAGTTCCGGATCCGTGGAATCCGCCGGATTTTTTACACTCGCGTCGAGAGACGCCAATTGGGACATGACTTTGTCAACGGTGGCTTGAATGTCGGCCTCCGTCGAGCTATCACATTTTTGGGCTACTTCCTGCAATCGCGTTTTT
This sequence comes from Sussaba pulchella, assembly GCA_963971145.1. Taxonomy (NCBI): domain Eukaryota; kingdom Metazoa; phylum Arthropoda; class Insecta; order Hymenoptera; family Ichneumonidae; genus Sussaba; species Sussaba pulchella. The sequence goes on along the minus strand of OZ020171.1, from coordinate 6,996,023 downwards.
AACGTTTATCCGTTTATCCATCAATAATTGGACGATTTATGTTCGAAAAAAAAGGTTGCAAAGATTTTTTTGTTATAAATATCGACTTTTTATGCGTTCTAGGCCTGCAATCGGTGGAAAAATTTATGAATTTAAGGATTTATGAATTTATTTATCTGTTTATAGATAAATTTGTGATTTATTTAGGATTCTGAGTTATAGGAAAATTTCGTCGAATCATCGAAAAAATAAGATACTCTGATATAGGAATTAATTTCGAATTTTCAATTAAATCGAGATACAGATTTTCTATAAAAATGAGAATAATGATGATAATAATGACAATAATAATAAAAATAATAATAATAATAATAATAATAATAATAGTAATAATAGTAATAATGATGATAATAATAAAAATAATAGTAATAATGATGATAATAATAAAAATAATAATAATCATATTAATAATAATAATAATAATAATAATAATAATAATAATAATAATAATAATAATAATAGTAATAGTAATAATAATAATAATAATAATAATAATAATAATAATAATAATAATAATAATAATAATAATAATAATAATAATAATAATAATAATAATAATAATAATAATAATAATAATAATAATAATAATAATAATAATAATAATAATAATAATAATAATAATAATAATAATAATAATAATAGAAATAATAATAATAATAATAATAACAATACGAACCTCCGAAGGATTCGAATGCATTTTATTCATATGCCCGTTTAAACTGCCCAATTTCTTGAACACGCAGGTACAGTGAGTGCAGCTGTAAATAGGTTCGCCTTCCGGTGCGTTGTGTACTCTCAAAACGTGAGCGTTCAAATTGCCTGAGAAAATTCAATTTCAATTAAACCTCCGGACCCCGACGCAATAAAGTATCTATGTATAGAATTTCAATGGTCATTTGACCGGCACCTTTCTGACTGAATTTAGCTTTGCAAAATTCGCAACCGTACGGACGCACTCCGACGTGTTGCCACATGTGAATTTGCAGCGATCCCTTTTGCGTGAAAGCCCGAGTACAGACCGTACATTTGAAGGGCTTTTCCCCGGTGTGCACCCTTATGTGACGCATCAATTGACTCGGTTTTTGAAAGGATTTGGAGCATATCTTGCACTTGTACATGGTTTTGTGACTCGTACCTCTTTTCGACTGCTTCACTATTTTGGTCTGTTTGGAATTTCGTAGCGATTGGGGAAGGGAAGGACGATGAATAAACACAGTGAAAATGAAGGCATACATGATTATACACATGATATAGATCGATATGTATATTAAGGGGTGTCCCTTAATATGGTCATTTTGGGATTTTAAAACTCCCGTACTCTAGTAGATTCAAGGTAGATTTTAAAAAAAATATTGGTAAAATTGTACACTCGTACGACAACGTTAAGGGCTGCTTCTAAGCGATCGAAATTTCCCATTTTAATAACATTATATTTTTCGATTATTGCGAAAAAATTTATACATCTCACTGACGGAACATGTGGTTATCGCTTGTCGAAAAGTGATGGAGAAAGAGAGGTCATGAATTAAGGGGGCTAACCACCGAGACCGCTCGAGAAATAGCCTTATTCTGAAAAAATCTGTGAACTCGGAAATATGTGATCGAACTTATTAGTTTTTGGACACACAGTAGTTCATGGTTTTATGAACGTCTGTTATAAATTACAACTCAAATTCTCAAAAAAGGCGGTGCTTCGACTGTTGGCCGTGGAAGTCCTCCACCTAATTTTATTATTTCGATGCTCACATTATCGGTGGCGCAGGCACTGAAAAAATGTCTGTGTACAATTTGCTTGAAAGTATTTTCCTCACTTGGTGACATTGAATATCAAATTCATGAAAATAAACTTCCGAAAAATGAACAAGTATTTAAAGTATTTTTTTTTTCAATTTACGTAAAGTGAAATCATCTGCAAGTGAAAGTGCTTCTTTGTTTATAGTTATTAGTAGCAATTTTGAACCAAAAGAAACCTTCCCACAAAATTTAATCGAAGTAATCGAAAAATGTAATTTCATTCAAATGGAAAATTTCAATCGCTCAAAGACACCCCTTAAAGGTGTCGTACGGGTCTCCAATTTAACCCAAATTTTTTTCACTTACCTTAAACCTACTAGACTACCGTAGAAGTTCAAAAACGACCATATCAAGGGACACCCTACTACATATAATAAAGATCCACAAAAAACAAGTGTTATTTTCCTCAAAACTCACTCTGTAATGTTCTCTTATATGCAGACGATAAAGAGCCGGTTGTGTAAACTGTTTGTGGCAGAGTCTGCACTTTCTCACATCTTCAGTTGACCACTTTTCATTGTGAAGCTTTACATGTGCATCCAATTGCGCCTGCAACATTAAAAAAAAAACCCCCCAAAAATTTTTAATTAACGATTAAATCAATTCGATGATATTTCGATCGACCGCTTTTTATCGACGCATCAACGTTGCAATCTTCCGTCGCAGTTAAACCACTCTGATACTTGTTTGCCTACCTTGTAATATTGAGCGCTCAGACCGAGCGCAAAGTGGAAAACCCGGGAACAAATTAGAAGAATGGCGAAATTCACGCAATCTACGGCGAGTGTCATCGTGTCGGATGATCGGGTCTTCAGGCAGTTTAGATAAAAATCATCGGTCTCTTTATCGCGGAAATAACTTAACGAATCAACGCTCGGTTCAACGAGCTTACGGTCGCAATTGCGAGTGAGCGTAAGTCGAGCGAATCGTCGAAAATATCACAATACATTGACTGGCAGTGTCCTAGTTTTTTTTAGTTTTGTTATTTCGTTATTTTTGTTTCGTCCTTTTGATTATCATACTTTCGACTTAATTTACGAAGAACACATCGTCACAATCGTTATCAGTCTACCATATTTTTTATTCACGCGGATTAGATTTATTTTCATTCTTCGACGTCACAATTGGCGTTGATTAATCAGAAATTTCCATCCAGAGAATTAAATTTCTCTCGATACTGTATCGAAGAATTGCGCGAAATTTCTCTTGAAAAAAAATTGTCGGAGTTCCGTTCGGCGTCGAAAGTCCCGTGGCAGCGTGGGAAGAACGCATTCTGGAGTAAGTACACGAAAAAAAAAACATCTATAACGAAATTTTCTTTCCCTTCACGATTATAGTCACAAAATAATCGCAAATGAGTTTTCTCGACACAAAAATTTCTGCTCGTCAGGAAATCTGCACGAAATGATAAAGATCAATATTTTCTCAAGACGATATAGCGTTCCGATATCGCGAGAACCTTGAAAAACTGGAAACACTACCAAATAAAAATCACTTTCACTCGAGAAAGTACAGAAGAATTTGTTGCAAAAAAACAACTTTCGAAGAAGGTTTTTCATGTCATCGGCCAAATTTCTCCGAAGCAATATTAGCCACAGCATCCCGGAGCAAATCACAAAACACTAACAAATAACCAAAATAAATAACCTCAATAAATAAATAAGTTTAAAAAAAAAACATTCAACTCGCAACTCTCACCGGAAATCTCTACCCAAACGATTTTCTCTCCACACAAATTCTCCTTCGTCGACACAAATCTTAACGACCTAATGAACGAGTAAATTTTCGAAGAAGCCACAAAAAGCGTTTGAAATCCGTGGCCAAGAGCGTAAAAGAGTTCAACGCAGCGTTGTTATCACACTGGCGAGCGAGGCGTTCAGGAAGTCAAGCCCGATACATCGCCCACCCCTTCGGAATCTCCGGACCGCGTTGGGTCGCTCATCTCCGTTCGTTTTATCTCAAAAAATAAGGACCGTTCTCAGCCTCCGTTCTACGCGTTCGAAACGTTGACGTTAAACGCCGAACACTTCGGTAATTCGAGAATAATAGACAATCTTCCTCGTTGAATCGGTTATCGGTTTGCGACCGTTGTGAGCCGGAACTCGTTGCAACGCAACATAGTTTCGATTGGTCGTAATTGACGAGTTTATGGTTTGTTTCTCCGTCTCTATTCTCACCCGAGAGATCGCGATGGGTTCGAAGAGTTAGCCAGGGACTTCGTTCGAGAAGACGTTCGAAGAGATTTTTCTCGAAGCCTCGAAGCGAATTCCACTCGCTGTGACAATCGCTCGAGGACCGAAGAACGTCGTTGACGTCTTGAATTGTTAGCACGGACCAATTCTTGTGGTCAAGTGTCAGGCGTGCGCTCGATTGCATCTCGCGTTTGACACGAGGAGAAGAACGTGAGTGCAGAAAAAAAAGAACGGGAAAAGAACAAAAACGACAACGCAGAAACGATAAGAATCTGCATTCGCGCGGTTGGACCGACGATTCCCACTCGTGAGATGTCGTTTTCTGCCCTCGGACTCATCGTGGGTTTCGTTGAATTTCCGGGTAAACGAGAGAGCCGGGAGATGAGAGTCGAGGATGCTGCGACGAGGAGAAGAGGAGTATATGTTCGGGGTTCAGCGAGCTTGAGAAAGTAATCCGGAGAAAAACTGGTGATGCTGCGGCGGCAGCGACTGTGACGTGCGGATGGTAATCGCACGATAAAAGCACCGTGTCTGCGATTACGAGTCTCGTGCCGTAATCTTTCTTGCGTGCCGTTAGAAGTTTGGAGATTATGGTTTTTGTCACGCGAGTTGGTGAACGAAAAAGAGGAAAAATCTGGTGAGATGAAAGTTTAGATGTTTTTTGAGGGTTTTCAAATGAATCGTTGAGGTTTTTGTGCTTTGAAGAGATATTTCTTTAAATTTTTTTGGACTTTGTTTTTTTTTTATCGATGAGGAATCCAACGATAAAACGAGTTACGGGGTCAGCGCTCCGCAGACGAGAGATTTGTTTAATATGATCTATGATATGATGATGTATTAATATGGGACAGATGGTTTTATAATGATCTGTTAAATTAATTCATTGTATGAATGACATAATTTTGATTATCGGGATAATTTTCGACCAATATGTCTGTATTTTTACGAAGAATGAGATTTAATCAGAGTTTTGTATTTTAGATTGTAGACGTCGTTTTTTTACACAGAGTCGCCGCAAATTGCCCATACAGGGAGAAATAAACGAGATTAAGATAATCAAACGAGTCCATTATTGTGTCGAAAAACCCGAATAAGGCCATGATTTGTAGGCAAAACCGAATAAGTCCAACGGTGTCTTCTTTTATCCATACGTTTGAATTATTCAAATTTTACCAACTGCTACCTCGGATAGTAATAAAAACTAAGTTCAACCTGATGATTATTATTTTTACAATCGACTTCTCCGCTTTGATAGAGCGTTCACAACCTTTAATCGTTATTTCTCGAAAACTGTTTTTATGGACTACTTCGATTTTGCTTTGAAACCATCGATATCGACTCTCTGACTATATGTGACATTTAATCCTTCACCGTCACACTGGGTGGAATCCACCCGTCGATTAATCGACGATCAGCGGTTTTTCTTTCCATTTTCAATCCTTTATGAATTTTTTTTAACATGTTGCCATTGTATTTCTCACAAATAAATTTTTCGTACATCATCTAGAATGTTCAAAGCACGTTCTGTAATTTTTTAAACCACTTCGGACGGATAGTCTGCTCAAAATCGTTTTTTGAAAACCGACTGGGTGGTTTTTTGAAATCTGATTTCGAATGAAAAATCTTGAATTCTGACTGATTGTTTTCATTCTCTCGCCATGCGCGGAGGACTTTTGTTATATAATACTACAACGAACGCTCTGCAGTGGTCCGCTCTTACCAGAATTCAAACAAAACCATCGAACACCATACAGATAGCGCGTCTATGCCAACACGAAGAAAAAAACATAAATCACAGCCGTCCCTTCGTCTATTTCCCTACAATCTGAAACACAGTCGTCACGCTTTAATCGCCTTTTAGCCCAGTCCCCGGAGACGAAAAACAGGCCGTTTAACTAAAAAATTCGTAACAGCAAAATTCTTTCATATTTCTTTAGGGGGTGCCCCTGGTAGCTTAAGTCCCGATTTTCGACCTCAAAAACCCCCTGCTACGTCCGCCATCTTGAATTTAAGAAAAATCAGTTTTTGTTGAATGACTCGCTCATTTTCAACTTTAGCCTAAAAATGCATAGAACAAAAACTGTAGGAAATTGAATTTTCTACAACTTTAGTTATTACAAGTTTTTCTCTATGATCGATATTTTTCGACTTACGTTAAAAAATAGGAACTTAATCTAATTGTTGCATTATCTCATTTATTTATTAATTTATCGCGTAAATGAATGGGAACAATATTGTAGGGAATAAAATTCTCTACAACTTTGGTCATTAGCATTTTTTGTCTACGATCGATATTTTTTGACTTAAGTTGGAAACTCTGAGTAAATTTCTTTATTTATCTCATTATCTCGTTTATTTATAAGTTAACCGTGATGATGGTATAAAATAATTTTGTAGAGAATAAAATTTTGTACAACTTTAGTTATTATCATTTTTTATCTACAATTGATATTTAGTCAGGAAATCGAAGTAACATTTTTGTTATCGCATTTTCTTGTTTATTTATAACTTTACCGCGTAAATGAATATAAACAATTTTGTAGGGAATGAAATTGTCTACAACTTTAGTTGTTCGCATTTTTTGCCTACGATTGAAATTTTTCGACTTACGTTGAAAAATAGGGACTTAATCTAATTATAGCATTATCTCGTTTATTTTTCAATTTACCGCGTTAATGATATCAATCAATATTGTAGAAAATGAAATTCTCTACAACTTTGGTCATCGGCATTTTTTGTCTACGATCGATATTTTTCGACTTAAGTTGGAAAATAGGAGTACATTTTTTTAAATCTCATTATCTCGTTTATTTATCAGTTAACCGTGTTAACGGTAGAGAACAATTTTGTAGGGAATAAAATTCTCTACAACTTTGGTTATTATCATTTTTTATCTACGATCGATATTTAGTCAAGAAATCGAAGTAACATTTTTGTTATTGCATTATTTTGTTTATTTATAACTTTACCGCAAAAATGAGTGAAAACGATTTTGTCGGGAACAAAATTCTGTACAACTTTAATTCTTATCATTTTTTCCTACGATTGATATTTTTCGACTTAAGTTTATAAATCGGAGTACATTTTTTTCAATGG